>CP136066.1:11668009-12401372 GCA_032622095.1 Siphonodentalium dalli
GTGTGTTATGTTACCACACACCCGGACGTCTCTGTGGGGGTATACGTGTTTTATGTACCACACCGGACGTCTCTGTGGGGGTATACGTGTTTTATGTACCACACCCGGACGTCTCTGTGGGGGTATAACGTGTTTTATGTACCACACCCGGACGTCTCTGTGGGGGTATACGTGTTTTATGTACCACACCCGGACGTCTCTGTGGGGGTATACGTGTTTTATGTACCACACCCGGACGTCTCTGTGGGGGTATACGTGTTTTATGTACACACCCGGACGTCTCTGTGGGGGTATACGTGTTTTATGTACACACACCCGGACGTCTCTGTGGGGGTATACGTGTTTTATGTACACACACCCGGACGTCTCTGTGGGGGTATACGTGTTTTATGTACCACACCGGGCGTCTCTGTGGGGGTATACGTGTTTTATGTACCACACCCGGACGTCTCTGTGGGGGTATACGTGTTTTATGTACACACACCCGGACGTCTCTGTGGGGGTATACGTGTTTTATGTACCACACCGGGCGTCTCTGTGGGGGTATACGTGTTTTATGTACCCACACCCGGACGTCTCTGTGGGGGTATACGTGTTTTATGTTCACACCCGGACGTCTCTGTGGGGTATACGTGTGTTATGTACACACACCCGGACGTCTCTGTGGGGGTATACGTGTTTTATGTACCACACCGGGCGTCTCTGTGGGGGTATACGTGTTTTATGTACCACACCGGGCGTCTCTGTGGGGGTATACGTGTTTTATGTACACACACCCGGACGTCTCTGTGGGGGTATACGTGTTTTATGTACCACACCCGGACGTCTCTGTGGGGGGTATACGTGTTTTATGTACCACACCCGGACGTCTATGTTTTTATGTGTAAGCAATATTTGCTAAGTGGGTGTCTGACCAGGTAACACGTTGTCCGAGACGTAGTGAACACCAACCCTGGCACACCAGAATGACAAAAACAAGTCAAAGTGAGATGCCGGCAGGTAGACCAGAGGCCTTTTGGAAAAGTCAAATGAGGATAAGAGCAAAAAAACGGCTTAAAACATATTTGTCAAAAGAATCGTTCACGCGCAATACTGCTGGACACAAAACACACAGGCTATGTTGCAATGTCTCCTCTACACACACTATGCTTGGCAATATTTTAAGTTCCCGTCCCGATGACTCAGTAAATAAGGCACATGGTACTAAATGGAGGGGACCTCGATGACCCAGTCAGCAAGGCGCACGAACTCCCACGCGGAAACCCCGATGTCCCAGTCATCAACGTGTATGACCCTCTTACGGGTTGGATCCCGGTGCCTCAACCGGTAAGGTGCATGGTATTCTCATGGAAGGACCCGGGTGATATAATTAGTAAGTCGTATACAATATTATGGAGGGGACCCCGGTATCCAATATTACTACGGAGGCGGCCCCGGTGCTTCAACCACCAAGGCACATGGCCATAAACCTTAAATTCTTATCTGGTACCCAACATAAATCAGTTTGTGGTGTATCTATGACACAAAGTTTTGTCAGCCACCAAGTAATGTAATTATATATATATTTATAATATCAAATAACATATATGTAGTGGGGTTGTATATAGTCCAAAGCAACCCCGAAACTCAACACTAGGATGTGATACTAACATAAGATAATAAATTGTTTGTATATTATATTAATAAATGTGTTAAAGTCTATACATATTATAATAATGCCATATAGGCAGTGTGCTTGTTAAAAATAATAACAGGTAGTAAAGTTCCTCAAAGTAGTAACAGGTAGTAAAGTTCCTCAAAGTAGTAACAGGTAGACTAGTTTATAGAATTTATAGTTAATAAGTGATGGAAAAGTCTAGTTTATAACTATGCCCTTGTTGTTATCGGGTGGTATCTGAATCCAACGAGATCGCATCGCGCGTATAAATTCCTACATTTTAAATATTTCCGCGCTATCATATATGCGAATTTACATATTAAATATCGGTATACACAAATTATGGCATCCAGGTGAGACATAAAAATCTTTTGCGGAAAACAGACGAACACGGACGGACGGGCGGACTGAACAAACGGCAGACACGGAATGTCGGCCACAAAACGTTATCCGACATTGTAATATGATCGTACGTGACACGTAACGGGGCAACCACACGCGGTGCTTCGTCGGATCTAGTTATGCGAAATTTGACCAGATTTGACCTTGAATTTACCGTTTTGAATGTCAATGTCAGGTCGGGGTTACGAGTTAAGCCATCCAAAACACTGCCCGGACAAAAGTATCCCTAGCTATCGAATATCGTCGAAATCCGCCACTAATACCCGATTTGATCTTGAATCGACCATTTTGAAGATCAAGCATCACACTTTGACCCGTCCAAAACACTTCCCGGACAAACGTACACTTAGGTATCAAGTTTCGTCGAAATCCGTCCGGAAGTTTTCCCGGCCATAGCTAACAGACAAAAGTCACAAACTATACATTAGGTTTTAGCTGGGTACCTGTCTGACGGGCATGTGGGTGAGACAAAATTTGTTGGCATCCCCATCTACACCAACACCCCCAAAAAATGGTGGAAATCGGGCCAGTGGATACCCAGATACAGTTCAATGTCATTTAAAATATCAAGTTCACGCCGCACGGGCATCCGGGTGTGACGAAATTGCTCAGCGCCTGAAACTACCCCCACATACCAAATTTGGTGAAAATCGGCTCAGCGGAGAACTTGAGTTCAAAGTCATTTGAAGGTCAAGGTCACGCCGCACGGGCAAACGGATATACCCATGTTAGTCCTCAGGTCAAACTACATACCCGTACCAAGTTTCATCAAAATCGGTTAGCCGTTTCCGATTCCATCGCGGAAACACACACACACATACATACACACACACCCACACGCACAGACCACAAACTTTCTTCAAATATATAATAGATTCTTTATGGAGGTCAAGTTTAAATGGATATCGTACTCCCATGTTTCTGTTCGTCAGATACAGACTCGAGTATGTAGGAGCCTCGATACCGGTATATTTCTAAAGGATAGCTATAAAAGGCCTCTGAATATTGACATTAGCGCGTACATCGCAACACATATCTAGCAAAATGGCCCTTTAAGTGAGATGTCTTTCAACAGAGGTCAAGGTCATTTTATGGTCAAGGTCAAGGTCATATAAACCCCCCACATCAACTTGACAACAAATTTGGTTGAGGCTTAATTCCAACTTCACCAACGAAGGCGACCCATGTTATGATGGACATATCATTTGACTTCCTCGCTGCCACCACTGCTCACAAATGATTTCAAATAATAAGCCGCGTTCCGATGTTGAGTGTGAATACCTGGCAGCCAGCCAATACTATTCGCGCGACATACAACCGTGAAAAAATCCCCCTTGTTAGGGTAGATTGGTTCAATCATTTATCTCGAAGGAATTGATAAGCCGCTGATATGTCTGTGAGGCCAAATCGTTGCGAGACGGGAACTTATTGAATGTGTTGTCCGCCTATTAGGGGGATTTTTCGCTGAGCAATTTGTCCGGAGGAAAATTACACGCAGCTAAAGCGGGATCGTTATTACAAAACACCATAAGTAAACATCGGCGCAACACACGATGTCGTGCTATACATTGTTGGAAAGGGTACATCCTTGGCTATTCAACTGTGGTAATTTGATTCTGAAGCAGGCACGTTTGCTTGTGCTATTTTCGCATATATCTTTTGCGAAAACGGTTATGAATGCAACCAAGTCTAGTATACTGATGTGAAATCAGTGTTTCCTGCGGAGACCAATTTTTTCTGGATTCTAGCCCACAACACCAAATGACGCAAATGACGTCATGGACCATGTCATGACGTCTTCGCTGATTTTATTCAGCTAACCAACGAAATTGGTCAAACGAAACTAATCTATAGGCCAAAATCACGTGGGGGTATACGTGTTTTATGTACACACCCGGACGTCTCTGTGGGGGGTATACGTGTTTTATGTACACACACCAGGACGTCTCTGTGGGGTATACGTGTTTTATGTACCACACCCGGACGTCTCTGTGGGGTTATACGTGTTTTATGTACCACACCCGGACGTCTCTGTGGGGGTATACGTGTTTTATGTACACACACCCGGACGTCTCTGTGGGGGTATACGTGTTTTATGTACACACACCCGGACGTCTCTGTGGGGGTATACGTGTTTTATGTACACACACCCGGACGTCTCTGTGAGGGTATACGTGTTTTATGTACACACACCCGGACGTCTCTGTGGGGGTATACGTGTTTTATGTACACACCCGGACGTCTATATGGGGGTATACGTGTTTTATGTACACACACCCGGACGTCTCTGTGGGGGTATACGTGTTTTATGTACCACACCCGGACGTCTCTGTGGGGGTATACGTGTTTTATGTACACACACCCGGACGTCTCTGTGGGGGTATACGTGTTTTATGTACACACACCCGGACGTCTCTGTGGGGGTATACGTGTTTTATGTACACACCCGGACGTCTCTGTGGGGGTATACGTGTTTTATGTACACACACCCGGACGTCTCTGTGGGGGTATACGTGTTTTATGTACACACACCCGGACGTCTCTGTGAGGGTATACGTGTTTTATGTACACACACCCGGACGTCTCTGTGGGGGTATACGTGTTTTATGTACCACACCCGGACGTCTCTGTGGGGTTATACGTGTTTTATGTACCACACCCGGACGTCTCTGTGCGGGTATACGTGTTTTATGTACCACACCCGGACGTCTCTGTGGGGGTATACGTGTTTTATGTACCACACCCGGACGTCTCTGTGGGGGTATACGTGTTTTATGTACACACCCGGACGTCTCTGTGGGGGTATACGTGTTTTATGTACCCACAGCCGGACGTCTCTGTGGGGGTATACGTGTTTTATGTTCACACCCGGACGTCTCTGTGGGGTATACGTGTGTTATGTACACACACCCGGACGTCTCTGTGGGGGTATACGTGTTTTATGTACCACACCGGACGTCTCTGTGGGGGTATACGTGTTTTATGTACCACACCCGGACGTCTCTGTGGGGGTATACGTGTTTTATGTACCACACCCGGACGTCTCTGTGGGGGTATACGTGTTTTATGTACCACACCCGGACGTCTCTGTGGGGGTATACGTGTTTTATGTACACACCCGGACGTCTCTGTGGGGGTATACGTGTTTTATGTACCCACAGCCGGACGTCTCTGTGGGGGTATACGTGTTTTATGTTCACACCCGGACGTCTCTGTGGGGTATACGTGTGTTATGTACACACACCCGGACGTCTCTGTGGGGGTATACGTGTTTTATGTACCACACCGGACGTCTCTGTGTGGGTATACGTGTTTTATGTACCACACCCGGACGTCTCTGTGGGGGTATACGTGTTTTATGTACCCACAGCCGGACGTCTCTGTGGGGGTATACGTGTTTTATGTACCACACCGGACGTCTCTGTGGGGGTATACGTGTTTTATGTACACACACCCGGACGTCTCTGTGGGGGTATACGTGTTTTATGTACCACACCCGGACGTCTCTGTGGGGGTATACGTGTTTTATGTACCCACAGCCGGACGTCTCTGTGGGGGTATACGTGTTTTATGTTCACACCCGGACGTCTCTGTGGGGTATACGTGTGTTATGTACACACACCCGGACGTCACTGTGGGGGTATACGTGTTTTATGTACACACACCCGGACGTCTCTGTGGGGGTATACGTGTTTTATGTACCACACCCGGACGTCTCTGTGGGGGTATACGTGTTTTATGTACCACACCGGGCGTCTCTGTGGGGGTATACGTGTTTTATGTACCACACCCGGACGTCTCTGTGGGGGTATACGTGTTTTATGTACACACACCCGGACGTCTCTGTGGGGGTATACGTGTTTTATGTACCACACCGGGCGTCTCTGTGGGGGTATACGTGTTTTATGTACCCACACCCGGACGTCTCTGTGGGGGTATACGTGTTTTATGTTCACACCCGGACGTCTCTGTGGGGTATACGTGTGTTATGTACACACACCCGGACGTCTCTGTGGGGGTATACGTGTTTTATGTACCACACCGGGCGTCTCTGTGGGGGTATACGTGTTTTATGTACCACACCGGGCGTCTCTGTGGGGGTATACGTGTTTTATGTACACACCCGGACGTCTCTGTGGGGGTATACGTGTTTTATGTACACACACCCGGACGTCTCTGTGGGGGTATACGTGTTTTATGTACCACACCCGGACGTCTCTGTGGGGGTATACGTGTTTTATGTACCACACACGGACGTCTCTGTGGGGGTATACGTGTTTTATGTACCACACACGGACGTCTCTGTGGGGGTATACGTGTTTTATGTACCACACCCGGACGTCTCTGTGGGGGTATACGTGTTTTATGTACACACAATCGGACGTCTCTGTGGGGGTATACGTGTTTTATGTACACACACCCGGACGTCTCTGTGGGGTATACGTGTGTTATGTACACACACCCGGACGTCTCTGTGGGGGTATACGGGTTTTATGTTCACACCCGGACGTCTCTGTGGGGTATACGTGTGTTATGTACACACACCCGGACGTCTCTGTGGGGGTATACGTGTTTTATGTACACACACCCGGACGTCTCTGTGGGGGTATACGTGTTTTATGTACCACACCCGGACGTCTCTGTGGGGGTATACGTGTTTTATGAACACACACCCGGACGTCTCTGTGGGGGTATACGTGTTTTATGTACACACACCCGGACGTCTCTGTGGGGGTATACGTGTTTTATGTACACACCCGGACGTCTCTGTGGGGGTATACGTGTTTTATGTACACACACCCGGACGTCTCTGTGTGGGTATACGTGTTTTATGTACACACACCCGGACGTCTCTGTGGGGGTATACGTGTTTTATGTACACACACCCGGACGTCTCTGTGGGGGTATACGTGTTTTATGTACACACACCCGGACGTCTATGTGGGGGTATACGTGTTTTATGTACCACACCGGGCGTCTCTGTGGGGGTATACGTGTTTTATGTACCACACCCGGACGTCTCTGTGGGGGTATACGTGTTTTATGTACACGCACCCGGGCGTCTCTGTGGGGGTATACGTGTTTTATGTACACACACCCGGACGTCTCTGTGGGGGTATACGTGTTTTATGTACCACACCGGACGTCTCTGTGGGGGTATACGTGTGTTATGTACACACACCCGGACGTCTCTGTGGGGGTATACGTGTTTTATGTACACACCCGGACGTCTCTGTGGGGGTATACGTGTTTTATGTACACACACCCGGACGTCTCTGTGGGGGTATACGTGTTTTATGTACACACACCCGGACGTCTCTGTGGGGGTATACGTGTTTTATGTACCACACCGGGCGTCTCTGTGGGGGTATACGTGTTTTATGTACCACACCCGGACGTCTCTGTGGGGGTATACGTGTTTTATGTACACACACCCGGACGTCTCTGTGGGGGTATACGTGTTTTATGTACCACACCGGGCGTCTCTGTGGGGGTATACGTGTTTTATGTACCCACACCCGGACGTCTCTGTGGGGGTATACGTGTTTTATGTTCACACCCGGACGTCTCTGTGGGGTATACGTGTGTTATGTACACACACCCGGACGTCTCTGTGGGGGTATACGTGTTTTATGTACCACACCGGGCGTCTCTGTGGGGGTATACGTGTTTTATGTACCACACCGGGCGTCTCTGTGGGGGTATACGTGTTTTATGTACACACACCCGGACGTCTCTGTGGGGGTATACGTGTTTTATGTACCACACCCGGACGTCTCTGTGGGGGGTATACGTGTTTTATGTACCACACCCGGACGTCTATGTTTTTATGTGTAAGCAATATTTGCTAAGTGGGTGTCTGACCAGGTAACACGTTGTCCGAGACGTAGTGAACACCAAACCTGGCACACCAGAATGACAAAAACAAGTCAAAGTGAGATGCCGGCAGGTAGACCAGAGGCCTTTTGGAAAAGTCAAATGAGGATAAGAGCAAAAAACGGCTTAAAACATATTTGTCAAAAGAATCGTTCACGCGCAATACTGCTGGACACAAAACACACAGGCTATGTTGCAATGTCTCCTCTACACACACTATGCTTGGCAATATTTTAAGTTCCCGTCCCGATGACTCAGTAAATAAGGCACATGGTACTAAATGGAGGGGACCTCGATGACCCAGTCAGCAAGGCGCACGAACTCCCACGCGGAAACCCCGATGTCCCAGTCATCAACGTGTATGACCCTCTTACGGGTTGGATCCCGGTGCCTCAACCGGTAAGGTGCATGGTATTCTCATGGAAGGACCCGGGTGATATAATTAGTAAGTCGTATACAATATTATGGAGGGGACCCCGGTATCCAATATTACTACGGAGGCGGCCCCGGTGCTTCAACCACCAAGGCACATGGCCATAAACCTTAAATTCTTATCTGGTACCCAACATAAATCAGTTTGTGGTGTATCTATGACACAAAGTTTTGTCAGCCACCAAGTAATGTAATTATATATATATTTATAATATCAAATAACATATATGTAGTGGGGTTGTATATAGTCCAAAGCAACCCCGAAACTCAACACTAGGATGTGATACTAACATAAGATAATAAATTGTTTGTATATTATATTAATAAATGTGTTAAAGTCTATACATATTATAATAATGCCATATAGGCAGTGTGCTTGTTAAAAATAATAACAGGTAGTAAAGTTCCTCAAAGTAGTAACAGGTAGTAAAGTTCCTCAAAGTAGTAACAGGTAGACTAGTTTATAGAATTTATAGTTAATAAGTGATGGAAAAGTCTAGTTTATAACTATGCCCTTGTTGTTATCGGGTGGTATCTGAATCCAACGAGATCGCATCGCGCGTATAAATTCCTACATTTTAAATATTTCCGCGCTATCATATATGCGAATTTACATATTAAATATCGGTATACACAAATTATGGCATCCAGGTGAGACATAAAAATCTTTTGCGGAAAACAGACGAACACGGACGGACGGGCGGACTGAACAAACGGCAGACACGGAATGTCGGCCACAAAACGTTATCCGACATTGTAATATGATCGTACGTGACACGTAACGGGGCAACCACACGCGGTGCTTCGTCGGATCTAGTTATGCGAAATTTGACCAGATTTGACCTTGAATTTACCGTTTTGAATGTCAATGTCAGGTCGGGGTTACGAGTTAAGCCATCCAAAACACTGCCCGGACAAAAGTATCCCTAGCTATCGAATATCGTCGAAATCCGCCACTAATACCCGATTTGATCTTGAATCGACCATTTTGAAGATCAAGCATCACACTTTGACCCGTCCAAAACACTTCCCGGACAAACGTACACTTAGGTATCAAGTTTCGTCGAAATCCGTCCGGAAGTTTTCCCGGCCATAGCTAACAGACAAAAGTCACAAACTATACATTAGGTTTTAGCTGGGTACCTGTCTGACGGGCATGTGGGTGAGACAAAATTTGTTGGCATCCCCATCTACACCAACACCCCCAAAAAATGGTGGAAATCGGGCCAGTGGATACCCAGATACAGTTCAATGTCATTTAAAATATCAAGTTCACGCCGCACGGGCATCCGGGTGTGACGAAATTGCTCAGCGCCTGAAACTACCCCCACATACCAAATTTGGTGAAAATCGGCTCAGCGGAGAACTTGAGTTCAAGGTCATTTGAAGGTCAAGGTCACGCCGCACGGGCAAACGGATATACCCATGTTAGTCCTCAGGTCAAACTACATACCCGTACCAAGTTTCATCAAAATCGGTTAGCCGTTTCCGATTCCATCGCGGAAACACACACACACATACATACACACACACCCACACGCACAGACCACAAACTTTCTTCAAATATATAATAGATTCTTTATGGAGGTCAAGTTTAAATGGATATCGTACTCCCATGTTTCTGTTCGTCAGATACAGACTCGAGTATGTAGGAGCCTCGATACCGGTATATTTCTAAAGGATAGCTATAAAAGGCCTCTGAATATTGACATTAGCGCGTACATCGCAACACATATCTAGCAAAATGGCCCTTTAAGTGAGATGTCTTTCAACAGAGGTCAAGGTCATTTTATGGTCAAGGTCAAGGTCATATAAACCCCCCACATCAACTTGACAACAAATTTGGTTGAGGCTTAATTCCAACTTCACCAACGAAGGCGACCCATGTTATGATGGACATATCATTTGACTTCCTCGCTGCCACCACTGCTCACAAATGATTTCAAATAATAAGCCGCGTTCCGATGTTGAGTGTGAATACCTGGCAGCCAGCCAATACTATTCGCGCGACATACAACCGTGAAAAAATCCCCCTTGTTAGGGTAGATTGGTTCAATCATTTATCTCGAAGGAATTGATAAGCCGCTGATATGTCTGTGAGGCCAAATCGTTGCGAGACGGGAACTTATTGAATGTGTTGTCCGCCTATTAGGGGGATTTTTCGCTGAGCAATTTGTCCGGAGGAAAATTACACGCAGCTAAAGCGGGATCGTTATTACAAAACACCATAAGTAAACATCGGCGCAACACACGATGTCGTGCTATACATTGTTGGAAAGGGTACATCCTTGGCTATTCAACTGTGGTAATTTGATTCTGAAGCAGGCACGTTTGCTTGTGCTATTTTCGCATATATCTTTTGCGAAAACGGTTATGAATGCAACCAAGTCTAGTATACTGATGTGAAATCAGTGTTTCCTGCGGAGACCAATTTTTTCTGGATTCTAGCCCACAACACCAAATGACGCAAATGACGTCATGGACCATGTCATGACGTCTTCGCTGATTTTATTCAGCTAACCAACGAAATTGGTCAAACGAAACTAATCTATAGGCCAAAATCACGTGGGGGTATACGTGTTTTATGTACACACCCGGACGTCTCTGTGGGGGGTATACGTGTTTTATGTACACACACCAGGACGTCTCTGTGGGGTATACGTGTTTTATGTACCACACCCGGACGTCTCTGTGGGGTTATACGTGTTTTATGTACCACACCCGGACGTCTCTGTGGGGGTATACGTGTTTTATGTACACACACCCGGACGTCTCTGTGGGGGTATACGTGTTTTATGTACACACACCCGGACGTCTCTGTGGGGGTATACGTGTTTTATGTACACACACCCGGACGTCTCTGTGAGGGTATACGTGTTTTATGTACACACACCCGGACGTCTCTGTGGGGGTATACGTGTTTTATGTACACACCCGGACGTCTATATGGGGGTATACGTGTTTTATGTACACACACCCGGACGTCTCTGTGGGGGTATACGTGTTTTATGTACCACACCCGGACGTCTCTGTGGGGGTATACGTGTTTTATGTACACACACCCGGACGTCTCTGTGGGGGTATACGTGTTTTATGTACACACACCCGGACGTCTCTGTGGGGGTATACGTGTTTTATGTACACACCCGGACGTCTCTGTGGGGGTATACGTGTTTTATGTACACACACCCGGACGTCTCTGTGGGGGTATACGTGTTTTATGTACACACACCCGGACGTCTCTGTGAGGGTATACGTGTTTTATGTACACACACCCGGACGTCTCTGTGGGGGTATACGTGTTTTATGTACCACACCCGGACGTCTCTGTGGGGTTATACGTGTTTTATGTACCACACGCGGACGTCTCTGTGCGGGTATACGTGTTTTATGTACCACACCCGGACGTCTCTGTGGGGGTATACGTGTTTTATGTACCACACCCGGACGTCTCTGTGGGGGTATACGTGTTTTATGTACACACCCGGACGTCTCTGTGGGGGTATACGTGTTTTATGTACCCACAGCCGGACGTCTCTGTGGGGGTATACGTGTTTTATGTTCACACCCGGACGTCTCTGTGGGGTATACGTGTGTTATGTACACACACCCGGACGTCTCTGTGGGGGTATACGTGTTTTATGTACCACACCGGACGTCTCTGTGGGGGTATACGTGTTTTATGTACCACACCCGGACGTCTCTGTGGGGGTATACGTGTTTTATGTACCACACCCGGACGTCTCTGTGGGGGTATACGTGTTTTATGTACCACACCCGGACGTCTCTGTGGGGGTATACGTGTTTTATGTACCACACCCGGACGTCTCTGTGGGGGTATACGTGTTTTATGTACACACCCGGACGTCTCTGTGGGGGTATACGTGTTTTATGTACACACACCCGGACGTCTCTGTGGGGGTATACGTGTTTTATGTACACACACCCGGACGTCTCTGTGGGGGTATACGTGTTTTATGTACCACACCGGGCGTCTCTGTGGGGGTATACGTGTTTTATGTACCACACCCGGACGTCTCTGTGGGGGTATACGTGTTTTATGTACACACACCCGGACGTCTCTGTGGGGGTATACGTGTTTTATGTACCACACCGGGCGTCTCTGTGGGGGTATACGTGTTTTATGTACCCACACCCGGACGTCTCTGTGGGGGTATACGTGTTTTATGTTCACACCCGGACGTCTCTGTGGGGTATACGTGTGTTATGTACACACACCCGGACGTCTCTGTGGGGGTATACGTGTTTTATGTACCACACCGGGCGTCTCTGTGGGGGTATACGTGTTTTATGTACCACACCGGGCGTCTCTGTGGGGGTATACGTGTTTTATGTACACACACCCGGACGTCTCTGTGGGGGTATACGTGTTTTATGTACCACACCCGGACGTCTCTGTGGGGGGTATACGTGTTTTATGTACCACACCCGGACGTCTATGTTTTTATGTGTAAGCAATATTTGCTAAGTGGGTGTCTGACCAGGTAACACGTTGTCCGAGACGTAGTGAACACCAACCCTGGCACACCAGAATGACAAAAACAAGTCAAAGTGAGATGCCGGCAGGTAGACCAGAGGCCTTTTGGAAAAGTCAAATGAGGATAAGAGCAAAAAAACGGCTTAAAACATATTTGTCAAAAGAATCGTTCACGCGCAATACTGCTGGACACAAAACACACAGGCTATGTTGCAATGTCTCCTCTACACACACTATGCTTGGCAATATTTTAAGTTCCCGTCCCGATGACTCAGTAAATAAGGCACATGGTACTAAATGGAGGGGACCTCGATGACCCAGTCAGCAAGGCGCACGAACTCCCACGCGGAAACCCCGATGTCCCAGTCATCAACGTGTATGACCCTCTTACGGGTTGGATCCCGGTGCCTCAACCGGTAAGGTGCATGGTATTCTCATGGAAGGACCCGGGTGATATAATTAGTAAGTCGTATACAATATTATGGAGGGGACCCCGGTATCCAATATTACTACGGAGGCGGCCCCGGTGCTTCAACCACCAAGGCACATGGCCATAAACCTTAAATTCTTATCTGGTACCCAACATAAATCAGTTTGTGGTGTATCTATGACACAAAGTTTTGTCAGCCACCAAGTAATGTAATTATATATATATTTATAATATCAAATAACATATATGTAGTGGGGTTGTATATAGTCCAAAGCAACCCCGAAACTCAACACTAGGATGTGATACTAACATAAGATAATAAATTGTTTGTATATTATATTAATAAATGTGTTAAAGTCTATACATATTATAATAATGCCATATAGGCAGTGTGCTTGTTAAAAATAATAACAGGTAGTAAAGTTCCTCAAAGTAGTAACAGGTAGTAAAGTTCCTCAAAGTAGTAACAGGTAGACTAGTTTATAGAATTTATAGTTAATAAGTGATGGAAAAGTCTAGTTTATAACTATGCCCTTGTTGTTATCGGGTGGTATCTGAATCCAACGAGATCGCATCGCGCGTATAAATTCCTACATTTTAAATATTTCCGCGCTATCATATATGCGAATTTACATATTAAATATCGGTATACACAAATTATGGCATCCAGGTGAGACATAAAAATCTTTTGCGGAAAACAGACGAACACGGACGGACGGGCGGACTGAACAAACGGCAGACACGGAATGTCGGCCACAAAACGTTATCCGACATTGTAATATGATCGTACGTGACACGTAACGGGGCAACCACACGCGGTGCTTCGTCGGATCTAGTTATGCGAAATTTGACCAGATTTGACCTTGAATTTACCGTTTTGAATGTCAATGTCAGGTCGGGGTTACGAGTTAAGCCATCCAAAACACTGCCCGGACAAAAGTATCCCTAGCTATCGAATATCGTCGAAATCCGCCACTAATACCCGATTTGATCTTGAATCGACCATTTTGAAGATCAAGCATCACACTTTGACCCGTCCAAAACACTTCCCGGACAAACGTACACTTAGGTATCAAGTTTCGTCGAAATCCGTCCGGAAGTTTTCCCGGCCATAGCTAACAGACAAAAGTCACAAACTATACATTAGGTTTTAGCTGGGTACCTGTCTGACGGGCATGTGGGTGAGACAAAATTTGTTGGCATCCCCATCTACACCAACACCCCCAAAAAATGGTGGAAATCGGGCCAGTGGATACCCAGATACAGTTCAATGTCATTTAAAATATCAAGTTCACGCCGCACGGGCATCCGGGTGTGACGAAATTGCTCAGCGCCTGAAACTACCCCCACATACCAAATTTGGTGAAAATCGGCTCAGCGGAGAACTTGAGTTCAAGGTCATTTGAAGGTCAAGGTCACGCCGCACGGGCAAACGGATATACCCATGTTAGTCCTCAGGTCAAACTACATACCCGTACCAAGTTTCATCAAAATCGGTTAGCCGTTTCCGATTCCATCGCGGAAACACACACACACATACATACACACACACCCACACGCACAGACCACAAACTTTCTTCAAATATATAATAGATTCTTTATGGAGGTCAAGTTTAAATGGATATCGTACTCCCATGTTTCTGTTCGTCAGATACAGACTCGAGTATGTAGGAGCCTCGATACCGGTATATTTCTAAAGGATAGCTATAAAAGGCCTCTGAATATTGACATTAGCGCGTACATCGCAACACATATCTAGCAAAATGGCCCTTTAAGTGAGATGTCTTTCAACAGAGGTCAAGGTCATTTTATGGTCAAGGTCAAGGTCATATAAACCCCCCACATCAACTTGACAACAAATTTGGTTGAGGCTTAATTCCAACTTCACCAACGAAGGCGACCCATGTTATGATGGACATATCATTTGACTTCCTCGCTGCCACCACTGCTCACAAATGATTTCAAATAATAAGCCGCGTTCCGATGTTGAGTGTGAATACCTGGCAGCCAGCCAATACTATTCGCGCGACATACAACCGTGAAAAAATCCCCCTTGTTAGGGTAGATTGGTTCAATCATTTATCTCGAAGGAATTGATAAGCCGCTGATATGTCTGTGAGGCCAAATCGTTGCGAGACGGGAACTTATTGAATGTGTTGTCCGCCTATTAGGGGGATTTTTCGCTGAGCAATTTGTCCGGAGGAAAATTACACGCAGCTAAAGCGGGATCGTTATTACAAAACACCATAAGTAAACATCGGCGCAACACACGATGTCGTGCTATACATTGTTGGAAAGGGTACATCCTTGGCTATTCAACTGTGGTAATTTGATTCTGAAGCAGGCACGTTTGCTTGTGCTATTTTCGCATATATCTTTTGCGAAAACGGTTATGAATGCAACCAAGTCTAGTATACTGATGTGAAATCAGTGTTTCCTGCGGAGACCAATTTTTTCTGGATTCTAGCCCACAACACCAAATGACGCAAATGACGTCATGGACCATGTCATGACGTCTTCGCTGATTTTATTCAGCTAACCAACGAAATTGGTCAAACGAAACTAATCTATAGGCCAAAATCACGTGGGGGTATACGTGTTTTATGTACACACCCGGACGTCTCTGTGGGGGGTATACGTGTTTTATGTACACACACCAGGACGTCTCTGTGGGGTATACGTGTTTTATGTACCACACCCGGACGTCTCTGTGGGGTTATACGTGTTTTATGTACCACACCCGGACGTCTCTGTGGGGGTATACGTGTTTTATGTACACACACCCGGACGTCTCTGTGGGGGTATACGTGTTTTATGTACACACACCCGGACGTCTCTGTGGGGGTATACGTGTTTTATGTACACACACCCGGACGTCTCTGTGAGGGTATACGTGTTTTATGTACACACACCCGGACGTCTCTGTGGGGGTATACGTGTTTTATGTACACACCCGGACGTCTATATGGGGGTATACGTGTTTTATGTACACACACCCGGACGTCTCTGTGGGGGTATACGTGTTTTATGTACCACACCCGGACGTCTCTGTGGGGGTATACGTGTTTTATGTACACACACCCGGACGTCTCTGTGGGGGTATACGTGTTTTATGTACACACACCCGGACGTCTCTGTGGGGGTATACGTGTTTTATGTACACACCCGGACGTCTCTGTGGGGGTATACGTGTTTTATGTACACACACCCGGACGTCTCTGTGGGGGTATACGTGTTTTATGTACACACACCCGGACGTCTCTGTGAGGGTATACGTGTTTTATGTACACACACCCGGACGTCTCTGTGGGGGTATACGTGTTTTATGTACCACACCCGGACGTCTATGTGGGGTTATACGTGTTTTATGTACCACACCCGGACGTCTCTGTGCGGGTATACGTGTTTTATGTACCACACCCGGACGTCTCTGTGGGGGTATACGTGTTTTATGTACCACACCCGGACGTCTCTGTGGGGGTATACGTGTTTTATGTACACACCCGGACGTCTCTGTGGGGGTATACGTGTTTTATGTACCCACAGCCGGACGTCTCTGTGGGGGTATACGTGTTTTATGTTCACACCCGGACGTCTCTGTGGGGTATACGTGTGTTATGTACACACACCCGGACGTCTCTGTGGGGGTATACGTGTTTTATGTACCACACCGGACGTCTCTGTGGGGGTATACGTGTTTTATGTACCACACCCGGACGTCTCTGTGGGGGTATACGTGTTTTATGTACCACACCCGGACGTCTCTGTGGGGGTATACGTGTTTTATGTACCACACCCGGACGTCTCTGTGGGGGTATACGTGTTTTATGTACACACCCGGACGTCTCTGTGGGGGTATACGTGTTTTATGTACCCACAGCCGGACGTCTCTGTGGGGGTATACGTGTTTTATGTTCACACCCGGACGTCTCTGTGGGGTATACGTGTGTTATGTACACACACCCGGACGTCTCTGTGGGGGTATACGTGTTTTATGTACCACACCGGACGTCTCTGTGTGGGTATACGTGTTTTATGTACCACACCCGGACGTCTCTGTGGGGGTATACGTGTTTTATGTACCCACAGCCGGACGTCTCTGTGGGGGTATACGTGTTTTATGTACCACACCGGACGTCTCTGTGGGGGTATACGTGTTTTATGTACACACACCCGGACGTCTCTGTGGGGGTATACGTGTTTTATGTACCACACCCGGACGTCTCTGTGGGGGTATACGTGTTTTATGTACCCACAGCCGGACGTCTCTGTGGGGGTATACGTGTTTTATGTTCACACCCGGACGTCTCTGTGGGGTATACGTGTGTTATGTACACACACCCGGACGTCACTGTGGGGGTATACGTGTTTTATGTACACACACCCGGACGTCTCTGTGGGGGTATACGTGTTTTATGTACCACACCCGGACGTCTCTGTGGGGGTATACGTGTTTTATGTACCACACCGGGCGTCTCTGTGGGGGTATACGTGTTTTATGTACCACACCCGGACGTCTCTGTGGGGGTATACGTGTTTTATGTACACACACCCGGACGTCTCTGTGGGGGTATACGTGTTTTATGTACCACACCGGGCGTCTCTGTGGGGGTATACGTGTTTTATGTACCCACACCCGGACGTCTCTGTGGGGGTATACGTGTTTTATGTTCACACCCGGACGTCTCTGTGGGGTATACGTGTGTTATGTACACACACCCGGACGTCTCTGTGGGGGTATACGTGTTTTATGTACCACACCGGGCGTCTCTGTGGGGGTATACGTGTTTTATGTACCACACCGGGCGTCTCTGTGGGGGTATACGTGTTTTATGTACACACCCGGACGTCTCTGTGGGGGTATACGTGTTTTATGTACACACACCCGGACGTCTCTGTGGGGGTATACGTGTTTTATGTACCACACCCGGACGTCTCTGTGGGGGTATACGTGTTTTATGTACCACACACGGACGTCTCTGTGGGGGTATACGTGTTTTATGTACCACACACGGACGTCTCTGTGGGGGTATACGTGTTTTATGTACCACACCCGGACGTCTCTGTGGGGGTATACGTGTTTTATGTACACACAATCGGACGTCTCTGTGGGGGTATACGTGTTTTATGTACACACACCCGGACGTCTCTGTGGGGTATACGTGTGTTATGTACACACACCCGGACGTCTCTGTGGGGGTATACGGGTTTTATGTTCACACCCGGACGTCTCTGTGGGGTATACGTGTGTTATGTACACACACCCGGACGTCTCTGTGGGGGTATACGTGTTTTATGTACACACACCGGACGTCTCTGTGGGGGTATACGTGTTTTATGTACCACACCCGGACGTCTCTGTGGGGGTATACGTGTTTTATGAACACACACCCGGACGTCTCTGTGGGGGTATACGTGTTTTATGTACACACACCCGGACGTCTCTGTGGGGGTATACGTGTTTTATGTACACACCCGGACGTCTCTGTGGGGGTATACGTGTTTTATGTACACACACCCGGACGTCTCTGTGTGGGTATACGTGTTTTATGTACACACACCCGGACGTCTCTGTGGGGGTATACGTGTTTTATGTACACACACCCGGACGTCTCTGTGGGGGTATACGTGTTTTATGTACACACACCCGGACGTCTATGTGGGGGTATACGTGTTTTATGTACCACACCGGGCGTCTCTGTGGGGGTATACGTGTTTTATGTACCACACCCGGACGTCTCTGTGGGGGTATACGTGTTTTATGTACACGCACCCGGGCGTCTCTGTGGGGGTATACGTGTTTTATGTACACACACCCGGACGTCTCTGTGGGGGTATACGTGTTTTATGTACCACACCGGACGTCTCTGTGGGGGTATACGTGTGTTATGTACACACACCCGGACGTCTCTGTGGGGGTATACGTGTTTTATGTACACACCCGGACGTCTCTGTGGGGGTATACGTGTTTTATGTACACACACCCGGACGTCTCTGTGGGGGTATACGTGTTTTATGTACACACACCCGGACGTCTCTGTGGGGGTATACGTGTTTTATGTACCACACCGGGCGTCTCTGTGGGGGTATACGTGTTTTATGTACCACACCCGGACGTCTCTGTGGGGGTATACGTGTTTTATGTACACACACCCGGACGTCTCTGTGGGGGTATACGTGTTTTATGTACCACACCGGGCGTCTCTGTGGGGGTATACGTGTTTTATGTACCCACACCCGGACGTCTCTGTGGGGGTATACGTGTTTTATGTTCACACCCGGACGTCTCTGTGGGGTATACGTGTGTTATGTACACACACCCGGACGTCTCTGTGGGGGTATACGTGTTTTATGTACCACACCGGGCGTCTCTGTGGGGGTATACGTGTTTTATGTACCACACCGGGCGTCTCTGTGGGGGTATACGTGTTTTATGTACACACACCCGGACGTCTCTGTGGGGGTATACGTGTTTTATGTACCACACCCGGACGTCTCTGTGGGGGGTATACGTGTTTTATGTACCACACCCGGACGTCTATGTTTTTATGTGTAAGCAATATTTGCTAAGTGGGTGTCTGACCAGGTAACACGTTGTCCGAGACGTAGTGAACACCAAACCTGGCACACCAGAATGACAAAAACAAGTCAAAGTGAGATGCCGGCAGGTAGACCAGAGGCCTTTTGGAAAAGTCAAATGAGGATAAGAGCAAAAAAACGGCTTAAAACATATTTGTCAAAAGAATCGTTCACGCGCAATACTGCTGGACACAAAACACACAGGCTATGTTGCAATGTCTCCTCTACACACACTATGCTTGGCAATATTTTAAGTTCCCGTCCCGATGACTCAGTAAATAAGGCACATGGTACTAAATGGAGGGGACCTCGATGACCCAGTCAGCAAGGCGCACGAACTCCCACGCGGAAACCCCGATGTCCCAGTCATCAACGTGTATGACCCTCTTACGGGTTGGATCCCGGTGCCTCAACCGGTAAGGTGCATGGTATTCTCATGGAAGGACCCGGGTGATATAATTAGTAAGTCGTATACAATATTATGGAGGGGACCCCGGTATCCAATATTACTACGGAGGCGGCCCCGGTGCTTCAACCACCAAGGCACATGGCCATAAACCTTAAATTCTTATCTGGTACCCAACATAAATCAGTTTGTGGTGTATCTATGACACAAAGTTTTGTCAGCCACCAAGTAATGTAATTATATATATATTTATAATATCAAATAACATATATGTAGTGGGGTTGTATATAGTCCAAAGCAACCCCGAAACTCAACACTAGGATGTGATACTAACATAAGATAATAAATTGTTTGTATATTATATTAATAAATGTGTTAAAGTCTATACATATTATAATAATGCCATATAGGCAGTGTGCTTGTTAAAAATAATAACAGGTAGTAAAGTTCCTCAAAGTAGTAACAGGTAGTAAAGTTCCTCAAAGTAGTAACAGGTAGACTAGTTTATAGAATTTATAGTTAATAAGTGATGGAAAAGTCTAGTTTATAACTATGCCCTTGTTGTTATCGGGTGGTATCTGAATCCAACGAGATCGCATCGCGCGTATAAATTCCTACATTTTAAATATTTCCGCGCTATCATATATGCGAATTTACATATTAAATATCGGTATACACAAATTATGGCATCCAGGTGAGACATAAAAATCTTTTGCGGAAAACAGACGAACACGGACGGACGGGCGGACTGAACAAACGGCAGACACGGAATGTCGGCCACAAAACGTTATCCGACATTGTAATATGATCGTACGTGACACGTAACGGGGCAACCACACGCGGTGCTTCGTCGGATCTAGTTATGCGAAATTTGACCAGATTTGACCTTGAATTTACCGTTTTGAATGTCAATGTCAGGTCGGGGTTACGAGTTAAGCCATCCAAAACACTGCCCGGACAAAAGTATCCCTAGCTATCGAATATCGTCGAAATCCGCCACTAATACCCGATTTGATCTTGAATCGACCATTTTGAAGATCAAGCATCACACTTTGACCCGTCCAAAACACTTCCCGGACAAACGTACACTTAGGTATCAAGTTTCGTCGAAATCCGTCCGGAAGTTTTCCCGGCCATAGCTAACAGACAAAAGTCACAAACTATACATTAGGTTTTAGCTGGGTACCTGTCTGACGGGCATGTGGGTGAGACAAAATTTGTTGGCATCCCCATCTACACCAACACCCCCAAAAAATGGTGGAAATCGGGCCAGTGGATACCCAGATACAGTTCAATGTCATTTAAAATATCAAGTTCACGCCGCACGGGCATCCGGGTGTGACGAAATTGCTCAGCGCCTGAAACTACCCCCACATACCAAATTTGGTGAAAATCGGCTCAGCGGAGAACTTGAGTTCAAGGTCATTTGAAGGTCAAGGTCACGCCGCACGGGCAAACGGATATACCCATGTTAGTCCTCAGGTTAAACTACATACCCGTACCAAGTTTCATCAAAATCGGTTAGCCGTTTCCGATTCCATCGCGGAAACACACACACACATACATACACACACACCCACACGCACAGACCACAAACTTTCTTCAAATATATAATAGATTCTTTATGGAGGTCAAGTTTAAATGGATATCGTACTCCCATGTTTCTGTTCGTCAGATACAGACTCGAGTATGTAGGAGCCTCGATACCGGTATATTTCTAAAGGATAGCTATAAAAGGCCTCTGAATATTGACATTAGCGCGTACATCGCAACACATATCTAGCAAAATGGCCCTTTAAGTGAGATGTCTTTCAACAGAGGTCAAGGTCATTTTATGGTCAAGGTCAAGGTCATATAAACCCCCCACATCAACTTGACAACAAATTTGGTTGAGGCTTAATTCCAACTTCACCAACGAAGGCGACCCATGTTATGATGGACATATCATTTGACTTCCTCGCTGCCACCACTGCTCACAAATGATTTCAAATAATAAGCCGCGTTCCGATGTTGAGTGTGAATACCTGGCAGCCAGCCAATACTATTCGCGCGACATACAACCGTGAAAAAATCCCCCTTGTTAGGGTAGATTGGTTCAATCATTTATCTCGAAGGAATTGATAAGCCGCTGATATGTCTGTGAGGCCAAATCGTTGCGAGACGGGAACTTATTGAATGTGTTGTCCGCCTATTAGGGGGATTTTTCGCTGAGCAATTTGTCCGGAGGAAAATTACACGCAGCTAAAGCGGGATCGTTATTACAAAACACCATAAGTAAACATCGGCGCAACACACGATGTCGTGCTATACATTGTTGGAAAGGGTACATCCTTGGCTATTCAACTGTGGTAATTTGATTCTGAAGCAGGCACGTTTGCTTGTGCTATTTTCGCATATATCTTTTGCGAAAACGGTTATGAATGCAACCAAGTCTAGTATACTGATGTGAAATCAGTGTTTCCTGCGGAGACCAATTTTTTCTGGATTCTAGCCCACAACACCAAATGACGCAAATGACGTCATGGACCATGTCATGACGTCTTCGCTGATTTTATTCAGCTAACCAACGAAATTGGTCAAACGAAACTAATCTATAGGCCAAAATCACGTGGGGGTATACGTGTTTTATGTACACACCCGGACGTCTCTGTGGGGGGTATACGTGTTTTATGTACACACACCAGGACGTCTCTGTGGGGTATACGTGTTTTATGTACCACACCCGGACGTCTCTGTGGGGTTATACGTGTTTTATGTACCACACCCGGACGTCTCTGTGGGGGTATACGTGTTTTATGTACACACACCCGGACGTCTCTGTGGGGGTATACGTGTTTTATGTACACACACCCGGACGTCTCTGTGGGGGTATACGTGTTTTATGTACACACACCCGGACGTCTCTGTGAGGGTATACGTGTTTTATGTACACACACCCGGACGTCTCTGTGGGGGTATACGTGTTTTATGTACACACCCGGACGTCTATATGGGGGTATACGTGTTTTATGTACACACACCCGGACGTCTCTGTGGGGGTATACGTGTTTTATGTACCACACCCGGACGTCTCTGTGGGGGTATACGTGTTTTATGTACACACACCCGGACGTCTCTGTGGGGGTATACGTGTTTTATGTACACACACCCGGACGTCTCTGTGGGGGTATACGTGTTTTATGTACACACCCGGACGTCTCTGTGGGGGTATACGTGTTTTATGTACACACACCCGGACGTCTCTGTGGGGGTATACGTGTTTTATGTACACACACCCGGACGTCTCTGTGAGGGTATACGTGTTTTATGTACACACACCCGGACGTCTCTGTGGGGGTATACGTGTTTTATGTACCACACCCGGACGTCTCTGTGGGGTTATACGTGTTTTATGTACCACACCCGGACGTCTCTGTGCGGGTATACGTGTTTTATGTACCACACCCGGACGTCTCTGTGGGGGTATACGTGTTTTATGTACCACACCCGGACGTCTCTGTGGGGGTATACGTGTTTTATGTACACACCCGGACGTCTCTGTGGGGGTATACGTGTTTTATGTACCCACAGCCGGACGTCTCTGTGGGGGTATACGTGTTTTATGTTCACACCCGGACGTCTCTGTGGGGTATACGTGTGTTATGTACACACACCCGGACGTCTCTGTGGGGGTATACGTGTTTTATGTACCACACCGGACGTCTCTGTGGGGGTATACGTGTTTTATGTACCACACCCGGACGTCTCTGTGGGGGTATACGTGTTTTATGTACCACACCCGGACGTCTCTGTGGGGGTATACGTGTTTTATGTACCACACCCGGACGTCTCTGTGGGGGTATACGTGTTTTATGTACACACCCGGACGTCTCTGTGGGGGTATACGTGTTTTATGTACCCACAGCCGGACGTCTCTGTGGGGGTATACGTGTTTTATGTTCACACCCGGACGTCTCTGTGGGGTATACGTGTGTTATGTACACACACCCGGACGTCTCTGTGGGGGTATACGTGTTTTATGTACCACACCGGACGTCTCTGTGTGGGTATACGTGTTTTATGTACCACACCCGGACGTCTCTGTGGGGGTATACGTGTTTTATGTACCCACAGCCGGACGTCTCTGTGGGGGTATACGTGTTTTATGTACCACACCGGACGTCTCTGTGGGGGTATACGTGTTTTATGTACACACACCCGGACGTCTCTGTGGGGGTATACGTGTTTTATGTACCACACCCGGACGTCTCTGTGGGGGTATACGTGTTTTATGTACCCACAGCCGGACGTCTCTGTGGGGGTATACGTGTTTTATGTTCACACCCGGACGTCTCTGTGGGGTATACGTGTGTTATGTACACACACCCGGACGTCACTGTGGGGGTATACGTGTTTTATGTACACACACCCGGACGTCTCTGTGGGGGTATACGTGTTTTATGTACCACACCCGGACGTCTCTGTGGGGGTATACGTGTTTTATGTACCACACCGGGCGTCTCTGTGGGGGTATACGTGTTTTATGTACCACACCCGGACGTCTCTGTGGGGGTATACGTGTTTTATGTACACACACCCGGACGTCTCTGTGGGGGTATACGTGTTTTATGTACCACACCGGGCGTCTCTGTGGGGGTATACGTGTTTTATGTACCCACACCCGGACGTCTCTGTGGGGGTATACGTGTTTTATGTTCACACCCGGACGTCTCTGTGGGGTATACGTGTGTTATGTACACACACCCGGACGTCTCTGTGGGGGTATACGTGTTTTATGTACCACACCGGGCGTCTCTGTGGGGGTATACGTGTTTTATGTACCACACCGGGCGTCTCTGTGGGGGTATACGTGTTTTATGTACACACCCGGACGTCTCTGTGGGGGTATACGTGTTTTATGTACACACACCCGGACGTCTCTGTGGGGGTATACGTGTTTTATGTACCACACCCGGACGTCTCTGTGGGGGTATACGTGTTTTATGTACCACACACGGACGTCTCTGTGGGGGTATACGTGTTTTATGTACCACACACGGACGTCTCTGTGGGGGTATACGTGTTTTATGTACCACACCCGGACGTCTCTGTGGGGGTATACGTGTTTTATGTACACACAATCGGACGTCTCTGTGGGGGTATACGTGTTTTATGTACACACACCCGGACGTCTCTGTGGGGTATACGTGTGTTATGTACACACACCCGGACGTCTCTGTGGGGGTATACGGGTTTTATGTTCACACCCGGACGTCTCTGTGGGGTATACGTGTGTTATGTACACACACCCGGACGTCTCTGTGGGGGTATACGTGTTTTATGTACACACACCCGGACGTCTCTGTGGGGGTATACGTGTTTTATGTACCACACCCGGACGTCTCTGTGGGGGTATACGTGTTTTATGAACACACACCCGGACGTCTCTGTGGGGGTATACGTGTTTTATGTACACACACCCGGACGTCTCTGTGGGGGTATACGTGTTTTATGTACACACCCGGACGTCTCTGTGGGGGTATACGTGTTTTATGTACACACACCCGGACGTCTCTGTGTGGGTATACGTGTTTTATGTACACACACCCGGACGTCTCTGTGGGGGTATACGTGTTTTATGTACACACACCCGGACGTCTCTGTGGGGGTATACGTGTTTTATGTACACACACCCGGACGTCTATGTGGGGGTATACGTGTTTTATGTACCACACCGGGCGTCTCTGTGGGGGTATACGTGTTTTATGTACCACACCCGGACGTCTCTGTGGGGGTATACGTGTTTTATGTACACGCACCCGGGCGTCTCTGTGGGGGTATACGTGTTTTATGTACACACACCCGGACGTCTCTGTGGGGGTATACGTGTTTTATGTACCACACCGGACGTCTCTGTGGGGGTATACGTGTGTTATGTACACACACCCGGACGTCTCTGTGGGGGTATACGTGTTTTATGTACACACCCGGACGTCTCTGTGGGGGTATACGTGTTTTATGTACACACACCCGGACGTCTCTGTGGGGGTATACGTGTTTTATGTACACACACCCGGACGTCTCTGTGGGGGTATACGTGTTTTATGTACCACACCGGGCGTCTCTGTGGGGGTATACGTGTTTTATGTACCACACCCGGACGTCTCTGTGGGGGTATACGTGTTTTATGTACACACACCCGGACGTCTCTGTGGGGGTATACGTGTTTTATGTACCACACCGGGCGTCTCTGTGGGGGTATACGTGTTTTATGTACCCACACCCGGACGTCTCTGTGGGGGTATACGTGTTTTATGTTCACACCCGGACGTCTCTGTGGGGTATACGTGTGTTATGTACACACACCCGGACGTCTCTGTGGGGGTATACGTGTTTTATGTACCACACCGGGCGTCTCTGTGGGGGTATACGTGTTTTATGTACCACACCGGGCGTCTCTGTGGGGGTATACGTGTTTTATGTACACACACCCGGACGTCTCTGTGGGGGTATACGTGTTTTATGTACCACACCCGGACGTCTCTGTGGGGGGTATACGTGTTTTATGTACCACACCCGGACGTCTATGTTTTTATGTGTAAGCAATATTTGCTAAGTGGGTGTCTGACCAGGTAACACGTTGTCCGAGACGTAGTGAACACCAAACCTGGCACACCAGAATGACAAAAACAAGTCAAAGTGAGATGCCGGCAGGTAGACCAGAGGCCTTTTGGAAAAGTCAAATGAGGATAAGAGCAAAAAAACGGCTTAAAACATATTTGTCAAAAGAATCGTTCACGCGCAATACTGCTGGACACAAAACACACAGGCTATGTTGCAATGTCTCCTCTACACACACTATGCTTGGCAATATTTTAAGTTCCCGTCCCGATGACTCAGTAAATAAGGCACATGATACTAAATGGAGGGGACCTCGATGACCCAGTCAGCAAGGCGCACGAACTCCCACGCGGAAACCCCGATGTCCCAGTCATCAACGTGTATGACCCTCTTACGGGTTGGATCCCGGTGCCTCAACCGGTAAGGTGCATGGTATTCTCATGGAAGGACCCGGGTGATATAATTAGTAAGTCGTATACAATATTATGGAGGGGACCCCGGTATCCAATATTACTACGGAGGCGGCCCCGGTGCTTCAACCACCAAGGCACATGGCCATAAACCTTAAATTCTTATCTGGTACCCAACATAAATCAGTTTGTGGTGTATCTATGACACAAAGTTTTGTCAGCCACCAAGTAATGTAATTATATATATATTTATAATATCAAATAACATATATGTAGTGGGGTTGTATATAGTCCAAAGCAACCCCGAAACTCAACACTAGGATGTGATACTAACATAAGATAATAAATTGTTTGTATATTATATTAATAAATGTGTTAAAGTCTATACATATTATAATAATGCCATATAGGCAGTGTGCTTGTTAAAAATAATAACAGGTAGTAAAGTTCCTCAAAGTAGTAACAGGTAGTAAAGTTCCTCAAAGTAGTAACAGGTAGACTAGTTTATAGAATTTATAGTTAATAAGTGATGGAAAAGTCTAGTTTATAACTATGCCCTTGTTGTTATCGGGTGGTATCTGAATCCAACGAGATCGCATCGCGCGTATAAATTCCTACATTTTAAATATTTCCGCGCTATCATATATGCGAATTTACATATTAAATATCGGTATACACAAATTATGGCATCCAGGTGAGACATAAAAATCTTTTGCGGAAAACAGACGAACACGGACGGACGGGCGGACTGAACAAACGGCAGACACGGAATGTCGGCCACAAAACGTTATCCGACATTGTAATATGATCGTACGTGACACGTAACGGGGCAACCACACGCGGTGCTTCGTCGGATCTAGTTATGCGAAATTTGACCAGATTTGACCTTGAATTTACCGTTTTGAATGTCAATGTCAGGTCGGGGTTACGAGTTAAGCCATCCAAAACACTGCCCGGACAAAAGTATCCCTAGCTATCGAATATCGTCGAAATCCGCCACTAATACCCGATTTGATCTTGAATCGACCATTTTGAAGATCAAGCATCACACTTTGACCCGTCCAAAACACTTCCCGGACAAACGTACACTTAGGTATCAAGTTTCGTCGAAATCCGTCCGGAAGTTTTCCCGGCCATAGCTAACAGACAAAAGTCACAAACTATACATTAGGTTTTAGCTGGGTACCTGTCTGACGGGCATGTGGGTGAGACAAAATTTGTTGGCATCCCCATCTACACCAACACCCCCAAAAAATGGTGGAAATCGGGCCAGTGGATACCCAGATACAGTTCAATGTCATTTAAAATATCAAGTTCACGCCGCACGGGCATCCGGGTGTGACGAAATTGCTCAGCGCCTGAAACTACCCCCACATACCAAATTTGGTGAAAATCGGCTCAGCGGAGAACTTGAGTTCAAGGTCATTTGAAGGTCAAGGTCACGCCGCACGGGCAAACGGATATACCCATGTTAGTCCTCAGGTCAAACTACATACCCGTACCAAGTTTCATCAAAATCGGTTAGCCGTTTCCGATTCCATCGCGGAAACACACATACACATACATACACACACACCCACACGCACAGACCACAAACTTTCTTCAAATATATAATAGATTCTTTATGGAGGTCAAGTTTAAATGGATATCGTACTCCCATGTTTCTGTTCGTCAGATACAGACTCGAGTATGTAGGAGCCTCGATACCGGTATATTTCTAAAGGATAGCTATAAAAGGCCTCTGAATATTGACATTAGCGCGTACATCGCAACACATATCTAGCAAAATGGCCCTTTAAGTGAGATGTCTTTCAACAGAGGTCAAGGTCATTTTATGGTCAAGGTCAAGGTCATATAAACCCCCCACATCAACTTGACAACAAATTTGGTTGAGGCTTAATTCCAACTTCACCAACGAAGGCGACCCATGTTATGATGGACATATCATTTGACTTCCTCGCTGCCACCACTGCTCACAAATGATTTCAAATAATAAGCCGCGTTCCGATGTTGAGTGTGAATACCTGGCAGCCAGCCAATACTATTCGCGCGACATACAACCGTGAAAAAATCCCCCTTGTTAGGGTAGATTGGTTCAATCATTTATCTCGAAGGAATTGATAAGCCGCTGATATGTCTGTGAGGCCAAATCGTTGCGAGACGGGAACTTATTGAATGTGTTGTCCGCCTATTAGGGGGATTTTTCGCTGAGCAATTTGTCCGGAGGAAAATTACACGCAGCTAAAGCGGGATCGTTATTACAAAACACCATAAGTAAACATCGGCGCAACACACGATGTCGTGCTATACATTGTTGGAAAGGGTACATCCTTGGCTATTCAACTGTGGTAATTTGATTCTGAAGCAGGCACGTTTGCTTGTGCTATTTTCGCATATATCTTTTGCGAAAACGGTTATGAATGCAACCAAGTCTAGTATACTGATGTGAAATCAGTGTTTCCTGCGGAGACCAATTTTTTCTGGATTCTAGCCCACAACACCAAATGACGCAAATGACGTCATGGACCATGTCATGACGTCTTCGCTGATTTTATTCAGCTAACCAACGAAATTGGTCAAACGAAACTAATCTATAGGCCAAAATCACGTGGGGGTATACGTGTTTTATGTACACACCCGGACGTCTCTGTGGGGGGTATACGTGTTTTATGTACACACACCAGGACGTCTCTGTGGGGTATACGTGTTTTATGTACCACACCCGGACGTCTCTGTGGGGTTATACGTGTTTTATGTACCACACCCGGACGTCTCTGTGGGGGTATACGTGTTTTATGTACACACACCCGGACGTCTCTGTGGGGGTATACGTGTTTTATGTACACACACCCGGACGTCTCTGTGGGGGTATACGTGTTTTATGTACACACACCCGGACGTCTCTGTGAGGGTATACGTGTTTTATGTACACACACCCGGACGTCTCTGTGGGGGTATACGTGTTTTATGTACACACCCGGACGTCTATATGGGGGTATACGTGTTTTATGTACACACACCCGGACGTCTCTGTGGGGGTATACGTGTTTTATGTACCACACCCGGACGTCTCTGTGGGGGTATACGTGTTTTATGTACACACACCCGGACGTCTCTGTGGGGGTATACGTGTTTTATGTACACACACCCGGACGTCTCTGTGGGGGTATACGTGTTTTATGTACACACCCGGACGTCTCTGTGGGGGTATACGTGTTTTATGTACACACACCCGGACGTCTCTGTGGGGGTATACGTGTTTTATGTACACACACCCGGACGTCTCTGTGAGGGTATACGTGTTTTATGTACACACCCGGACGTCTCTGTGGGGGTATACGTGTTTTATGTACCACACCCGGACGTCTCTGTGGGGTTATACGTGTTTTATGTACCACACCCGGACGTCTCTGTGCGGGTATACGTGTTTTATGTACCACACCCGGACGTCTCTGTGGGGGTATACGTGTTTTATGTACCACACCCGGACGTCTCTGTGGGGGTATACGTGTTTTATGTACACACCCGGACGTCTCTGTGGGGGTATACGTGTTTTATGTACCCACAGCCGGACGTCTCTGTGGGGGTATACGTGTTTTATGTTCACACCCGGACGTCTCTGTGGGGTATACGTGTGTTATGTACACACACCCGGACGTCTCTGTGGGGGTATACGTGTTTTATGTACCACACCGGACGTCTCTGTGGGGGTATACGTGTTTTATGTACCACACCCGGACGTCTCTGTGGGGGTATACGTGTTTTATGTACCACACCCGGACGTCTCTGTGGGGGTATACGTGTTTTATGTACCACACCCGGACGTCTCTGTGGGGGTATACGTGTTTTATGTACACACCCGGACGTCTCTGTGGGGGTATACGTGTTTTATGTACCCACAGCCGGACGTCTCTGTGGGGGTATACGTGTTTTATGTTCACACCCGGACGTCTCTGTGGGGTATACGTGTGTTATGTACACACACCCGGACGTCTCTGTGGGGGTATACGTGTTTTATGTACCACACCGGACGTCTCTGTGTGGGTATACGTGTTTTATGTACCACACCCGGACGTCTCTGTGGGGGTATACGTGTTTTATGTACCCACAGCCGGACGTCTCTGTGGGGGTATACGTGTTTTATGTACCACACCGGACGTCTCTGTGGGGGTATACGTGTTTTATGTACACACACCCGGACGTCTCTGTGGGGGTATACGTGTTTTATGTACCACACCCGGACGTCTCTGTGGGGGTATACGTGTTTTATGTACCCACAGCCGGACGTCTCTGTGGGGGTATACGTGTTTTATGTTCACACCCGGACGTCTCTGTGGGGTATACGTGTGTTATGTACACACACCCGGACGTCACTGTGGGGGTATACGTGTTTTATGTACACACACCCGGACGTCTCTGTGGGGGTATACGTGTTTTATGTACCACACCCGGACGTCTCTGTGGGGGTATACGTGTTTTATGTACCACACCGGGCGTCTCTGTGGGGGTATACGTGTTTTATGTACCACACCCGGACGTCTCTGTGGGGGTATACGTGTTTTATGTACACACACCCGGACGTCTCTGTGGGGGTATACGTGTTTTATGTACCACACCGGGCGTCTCTGTGGGGGTATACGTGTTTTATGTACCCACACCCGGACGTCTCTGTGGGGGTATACGTGTTTTATGTTCACACCCGGACGTCTCTGTGGGGTATACGTGTGTTATGTACACACACCCGGACGTCTCTGTGGGGGTATACGTGTTTTATGTACCACACCGGGCGTCTCTGTGGGGGTATACGTGTTTTATGTACCACACCGGGCGTCTCTGTGGGGGTATACGTGTTTTATGTACACACCCGGACGTCTCTGTGGGGGTATACGTGTTTTATGTACACACACCCGGACGTCTCTGTGGGGGTATACGTGTTTTATGTACCACACCCGGACGTCTCTGTGGGGGTATACGTGTTTTATGTACCACACACGGACGTCTCTGTGGGGGTATACGTGTTTTATGTACCACACACGGACGTCTCTGTGGGGGTATACGTGTTTTATGTACCACACCCGGACGTCTCTGTGGGGGTATACGTGTTTTATGTACACACAATCGGACGTCTCTGTGGGGGTATACGTGTTTTATGTACACACACCCGGACGTCTCTGTGGGGTATACGTGTGTTATGTACACACACCCGGACGTCTCTGTGGGGGTATACGGGTTTTATGTTCACACCCGGACGTCTCTGTGGGGTATACGTGTGTTATGTACACACACCCGGACGTCTCTGTGGGGGTATACGTGTTTTATGTACACACACCCGGACGTCTCTGTGGGGGTATACGTGTTTTATGTACCACACCCGGACGTCTCTGTGGGGGTATACGTGTTTTATGAACACACACCCGGACGTCTCTGTGGGGGTATACGTGTTTTATGTACACACACCCGGACGTCTCTGTGGGGGTATACGTGTTTTATGTACACACCCGGACGTCTCTGTGGGGGTATACGTGTTTTATGTACACACACCCGGACGTCTCTGTGTGGGTATACGTGTTTTATGTACACACACCCGGACGTCTCTGTGGGGGTATACGTGTTTTATGTACACACACCCGGACGTCTCTGTGGGGGTATACGTGTTTTATGTACACACACCCGGACGTCTATGTGGGGGTATACGTGTTTTATGTACCACACCGGGCGTCTCTGTGGGGGTATACGTGTTTTATGTACCACACCCGGACGTCTCTGTGGGGGTATACGTGTTTTATGTACACGCACCCGGGCGTCTCTGTGGGGGTATACGTGTTTTATGTACACACACCCGGACGTCTCTGTGGGGGTATACGTGTTTTATGTACCACACCGGACGTCTCTGTGGGGGTATACGTGTGTTATGTACACACACCCGGACGTCTCTGTGGGGGTATACGTGTTTTATGTACACACCCGGACGTCTCTGTGGGGGTATACGTGTTTTATGTACACACACCCGGACGTCTCTGTGGGGGTATACGTGTTTTATGTACACACACCCGGACGTCTCTGTGGGGGTATACGTGTTTTATGTACCACACCGGGCGTCTCTGTGGGGGTATACGTGTTTTATGTACCACACCCGGACGTCTCTGTGGGGGTATACGTGTTTTATGTACACACACCCGGACGTCTCTGTGGGGGTATACGTGTTTTATGTACCACACCGGGCGTCTCTGTGGGGGTATACGTGTTTTATGTACCCACACCCGGACGTCTCTGTGGGGGTATACGTGTTTTATGTTCACACCCGGACGTCTCTGTGGGGTATACGTGTGTTATGTACACACACCCGGACGTCTCTGTGGGGGTATACGTGTTTTATGTACCACACCGGGCGTCTCTGTGGGGGTATACGTGTTTTATGTACCACACCGGGCGTCTCTGTGGGGGTATACGTGTTTTATGTACACACACCCGGACGTCTCTGTGGGGGTATATGTGTTTTATGTACCACACCCGGACGTCTCTGTGGGGGGTATACGTGTTTTATGTACCACACCCGGACGTCTATGTTTTTATGTGTAAGCAATATTTGCTAAGTGGGTGTCTGACCAGGTAACACGTTGTCCGAGACGTAGTGAACACCAAACCTGGCACACCAGAATGACAAAAACAAGTCAAAGTGAGATGCCGGCAGGTAGACCAGAGGCCTTTTGGAAAAGTCAAATGAGGATAAGAGCAAAAAACGGCTTAAAACATATTTGTCAAAAGAATCGTTCACGCGCAATACTGCTGGACACAAAACACACAGGCTATGTTGCAATGTCTCCTCTACACACACTATGCTTGGCAATATTTTAAGTTCCCGTCCCGATGACTCAGTAAATAAGGCACATGGTACTAAATGGAGGGGACCTCGATGACCCAGTCAGCAAGGCGCACGAACTCCCACGCGGAAACCCCGATGTCCCAGTCATCAACGTGTATGACCCTCTTACGGGTTGGATCCCGGTGCCTCAACCGGTAAGGTGCATGGTATTCTCATGGAAGGACCCGGGTGATATAATTAGTAAGTCGTATACAATATTATGGAGGGGACCCCGGTATCCAATATTACTACGGAGGCGGCCCCGGTGCTTCAACCACCAAGGCACATGGCCATAAACCTTAAATTCTTATCTGGTACCCAACATAAATCAGTTTGTGGTGTATCTATGACACAAAGTTTTGTCAGCCACCAAGTAATGTAATTATATATATATTTATAATATCAAATAACATATATGTAGTGGGGTTGTATATAGTCCAAAGCAACCCCGAAACTCAACACTAGGATGTGATACTAACATAAGATAATAAATTGTTTGTATATTATATTAATAAATGTGTTAAAGTCTATACATATTATAATAATGCCATATAGGCAGTGTGCTTGTTAAAAATAATAACAGGTAGTAAAGTTCCTCAAAGTAGTAACAGGTAGTAAAGTTCCTCAAAGTAGTAACAGGTAGACTAGTTTATAGAATTTATAGTTAATAAGTGATGGAAAAGTCTAGTTTATAACTATGCCCTTGTTGTTATCGGGTGGTATCTGAATCCAACGAGATCGCATCGCGCGTATAAATTCCTACATTTTAAATATTTCCGCGCTATCATATATGCGAATTTACATATTAAATATCGGTATACACAAATTATGGCATCCAGGTGAGACATAAAAATCTTTTGCGGAAAACAGACGAACACGGACGGACGGGCGGACTGAACAAACGGCAGACACGGAATGTCGGCCACAAAACGTTATCCGACATTGTAATATGATCGTACGTGACACGTAACGGGGCAACCACACGCGGTGCTTCGTCGGATCTAGTTATGCGAAATTTGACCAGATTTGACCTTGAATTTACCGTTTTGAATGTCAATGTCAGGTCGGGGTTACGAGTTAAGCCATCCAAAACACTGCCCGGACAAAAGTATCCCTAGCTATCGAATATCGTCGAAATCCGCCACTAATACCCGATTTGATCTTGAATCGACCATTTTGAAGATCAAGCATCACACTTTGACCCGTCCAAAACACTTCCCGGACAAACGTACACTTAGGTATCAAGTTTCGTCGAAATCCGTCCGGAAGTTTTCCCGGCCATAGCTAACAGACAAAAGTCACAAACTATACATTAGGTTTTAGCTGGGTACCTGTCTGACGGGCATGTGGGTGAGACAAAATTTGTTGGCATCCCCATCTACACCAACACCCCCAAAAAATGGTGGAAATCGGGCCAGTGGATACCCAGATACAGTTCAATGTCATTTAAAATATCAAGTTCACGCCGCACGGGCATCCGGGTGTGACGAAATTGCTCAGCGCCTGAAACTACCCCCACATACCAAATTTGGTGAAAATCGGCTCAGCGGAGAACTTGAGTTCAAGGTCATTTGAAGGTCAAGGTCACGCCGCACGGGCAAACGGATATACCCATGTTAGTCCTCAGGTCAAACTACATACCCGTACCAAGTTTCATCAAAATCGGTTAGCCGTTTCCGATTCCATCGCGGAAACACACACACACATACATACACACACACCCACACGCACAGACCACAAACTTTCTTCAAATATATAATAGATTCTTTATGGAGGTCAAGTTTAAATGGATATCGTACTCCCATGTTTCTGTTCGTCAGATACAGACTCGAGTATGTAGGAGCCTCGATACCGGTATATTTCTAAAGGATAGCTATAAAAGGCCTCTGAATATTGACATTAGCGCGTACATCGCAACACATATCTAGCAAAATGGCCCTTTAAGTGAGATGTCTTTCAACAGAGGTCAAGGTCATTTTATGGTCAAGGTCAAGGTCATATAAACCCCCCACATCAACTTGACAACAAATTTGGTTGAGGCTTAATTCCAACTTCACCAACGAAGGCGACCCATGTTATGATGGACATATCATTTGACTTCCTCGCTGCCACCACTGCTCACAAATGATTTCAAATAATAAGCCGCGTTCCGATGTTGAGTGTGAATACCTGGCAGCCAGCCAATACTATTCGCGCGACATACAACCGTGAAAAAATCCCCCTTGTTAGGGTAGATTGGTTCAATCATTTATCTCGAAGGAATTGATAAGCCGCTGATATGTCTGTGAGGCCAAATCGTTGCGAGACGGGAACTTATTGAATGTGTTGTCCGCCTATTAGGGGGATTTTTCGCTGAGCAATTTGTCCGGAGGAAAATTACACGCAGCTAAAGCGGGATCGTTATTACAAAACACCATAAGTAAACATCGGCGCAACACACGATGTCGTGCTATACATTGTTGGAAAGGGTACATCCTTGGCTATTCAACTGTGGTAATTTGATTCTGAAGCAGGCACGTTTGCTTGTGCTATTTTCGCATATATCTTTTGCGAAAACGGTTATGAATGCAACCAAGTCTAGTATACTGATGTGAAATCAGTGTTTCCTGCGGAGACCAATTTTTTCTGGATTCTAGCCCACAACACCAAATGACGCAAATGACGTCATGGACCATGTCATGACGTCTTCGCTGATTTTATTCAGCTAACCAACGAAATTGGTCAAACGAAACTAATCTATAGGCCAAAATCACGTGGGGGTATACGTGTTTTATGTACACACCCGGACGTCTCTGTGGGGGGTATACGTGTTTTATGTACACACACCAGGACGTCTCTGTGGGGTATACGTGTTTTATGTACCACACCCGGACGTCTCTGTGGGGTTATACGTGTTTTATGTACCACACCCGGACGTCTCTGTGGGGGTATACGTGTTTTATGTACACACACCCGGACGTCTCTGTGGGGGTATACGTGTTTTATGTACACACACCCGGACGTCTCTGTGGGGGTATACGTGTTTTATGTACACACACCCGGACGTCTCTGTGAGGGTATACGTGTTTTATGTACACACACCCGGACGTCTCTGTGGGGGTATACGTGTTTTATGTACACACCCGGACGTCTATATGGGGGTATACGTGTTTTATGTACACACACCCGGACGTCTCTGTGGGGGTATACGTGTTTTATGTACCACACCCGGACGTCTCTGTGGGGGTATACGTGTTTTATGTACACACACCCGGACGTCTCTGTGGGGGTATACGTGTTTTATGTACACACACCCGGACGTCTCTGTGGGGGTATACGTGTTTTATGTACACACCCGGACGTCTCTGTGGGGGTATACGTGTTTTATGTACACACACCCGGACGTCTCTGTGGGGGTATACGTGTTTTATGTACACACACCCGGACGTCTCTGTGAGGGTATACGTGTTTTATGTACACACACCCGGACGTCTCTGTGGGGGTATACGTGTTTTATGTACCACACCCGGACGTCTCTGTGGGGTTATACGTGTTTTATGTACCACACCCGGACGTCTCTGTGCGGGTATACGTGTTTTATGTACCACACCCGGACGTCTCTGTGGGGGTATACGTGTTTTATGTACCACACCCGGACGTCTCTGTGGGGGTATACGTGTTTTATGTACACACCCGGACGTCTCTGTGGGGGTATACGTGTTTTATGTACCCACAGCCGGACGTCTCTGTGGGGGTATACGTGTTTTATGTTCACACCCGGACGTCTCTGTGGGGTATACGTGTGTTATGTACACACACCCGGACGTCTCTGTGGGGGTATACGTGTTTTATGTACCACACCGGACGTCTCTGTGGGGGTATACGTGTTTTATGTACCACACCCGGACGTCTCTGTGGGGGTATACGTGTTTTATGTACCACACCCGGACGTCTCTGTGGGGGTATACGTGTTTTATGTACCACACCCGGACGTCTCTGTGGGGGTATACGTGTTTTATGTACACACCCGGACGTCTCTGTGGGGGTATACGTGTTTTATGTACCCACAGCCGGACGTCTCTGTGGGGGTATACGTGTTTTATGTTCACACCCGGACGTCTCTGTGGGGTATACGTGTGTTATGTACACACACCCGGACGTCTCTGTGGGGGTATACGTGTTTTATGTACCACACCGGACGTCTCTGTGTGGGTATACGTGTTTTATGTACCACACCCGGACGTCTCTGTGGGGGTATACGTGTTTTATGTACCCACAGCCGGACGTCTCTGTGGGGGTATACGTGTTTTATGTACCACACCGGACGTCTCTGTGGGGGTATACGTGTTTTATGTACACACACCCGGACGTCTCTGTGGGGGTATACGTGTTTTATGTACCACACCCGGACGTCTCTGTGGGGGTATACGTGTTTTATGTACCCACAGCCGGACGTCTCTGTGGGGGTATACGTGTTTTATGTTCACACCCGGACGTCTCTGTGGGGTATACGTGTGTTATGTACACACACCCGGACGTCACTGTGGGGGTATACGTGTTTTATGTACACACACCCGGACGTCTCTGTGGGGGTATACGTGTTTTATGTACCACACCCGGACGTCTCTGTGGGGGTATACGTGTTTTATGTACCACACCGGGCGTCTCTGTGGGGGTATACGTGTTTTATGTACCACACCCGGACGTCTCTGTGGGGGTATACGTGTTTTATGTACACACACCCGGACGTCTCTGTGGGGGTATACGTGTTTTATGTACCACACCGGGCGTCTCTGTGGGGGTATACGTGTTTTATGTACCCACACCCGGACGTCTCTGTGGGGGTATACGTGTTTTATGTTCACACCCGGACGTCTCTGTGGGGTATACGTGTGTTATGTACACACACCCGGACGTCTCTGTGGGGGTATACGTGTTTTATGTACCACACCGGGCGTCTCTGTGGGGGTATACGTGTTTTATGTACCACACCGGGCGTCTCTGTGGGGGTATACGTGTTTTATGTACACACCCGGACGTCTCTGTGGGGGTATACGTGTTTTATGTACACACACCCGGACGTCTCTGTGGGGGTATACGTGTTTTATGTACCACACCCGGACGTCTCTGTGGGGGTATACGTGTTTTATGTACCACACACGGACGTCTCTGTGGGGGTATACGTGTTTTATGTACCACACACGGACGTCTCTGTGGGGGTATACGTGTTTTATGTACCACACCCGGACGTCTCTGTGGGGGTATACGTGTTTTATGTACACACAATCGGACGTCTCTGTGGGGGTATACGTGTTTTATGTACACACACCCGGACGTCTCTGTGGGGTATACGTGTGTTATGTACACACACCCGGACGTCTCTGTGGGGGTATACGGGTTTTATGTTCACACCCGGACGTCTCTGTGGGGTATACGTGTGTTATGTACACACACCCGGACGTCTCTGTGGGGGTATACGTGTTTTATGTACACACACCCGGACGTCTCTGTGGGGGTATACGTGTTTTATGTACCACACCCGGACGTCTCTGTGGGGGTATACGTGTTTTATGAACACACACCCGGACGTCTCTGTGGGGGTATACGTGTTTTATGTACACACACCCGGACGTCTCTGTGGGGGTATACGTGTTTTATGTACACACCCGGACGTCTCTGTGGGGGTATACGTGTTTTATGTACACACACCCGGACGTCTCTGTGTGGGTATACGTGTTTTATGTACACACACCCGGACGTCTCTGTGGGGGTATACGTGTTTTATGTACACACACCCGGACGTCTCTGTGGGGGTATACGTGTTTTATGTACACACACCCGGACGTCTATGTGGGGGTATACGTGTTTTATGTACCACACCGGGCGTCTCTGTGGGGGTATACGTGTTTTATGTACCACACCCGGACGTCTCTGTGGGGGTATACGTGTTTTATGTACACGCACCCGGGCGTCTCTGTGGGGGTATACGTGTTTTATGTACACACACCCGGACGTCTCTGTGGGGGTATACGTGTTTTATGTACCACACCGGACGTCTCTGTGGGGGTATACGTGTGTTATGTACACACACCCGGACGTCTCTGTGGGGGTATACGTGTTTTATGTACACACCCGGACGTCTCTGTGGGGGTATACGTGTTTTATGTACACACACCCGGACGTCTCTGTGGGGGTATACGTGTTTTATGTACACACACCCGGACGTCTCTGTGGGGGTATACGTGTTTTATGTACCACACCGGGCGTCTCTGTGGGGGTATACGTGTTTTATGTACCACACCCGGACGTCTCTGTGGGGGTATACGTGTTTTATGTACACACACCCGGACGTCTCTGTGGGGGTATACGTGTTTTATGTACCACACCGGGCGTCTCTGTGGGGGTATACGTGTTTTATGTACCCACACCCGGACGTCTCTGTGGGGGTATACGTGTTTTATGTTCACACCCGGACGTCTCTGTGGGGTATACGTGTGTTATGTACACACACCCGGACGTCTCTGTGGGGGTATACGTGTTTTATGTACCACACCGGGCGTCTCTGTGGGGGTATACGTGTTTTATGTACCACACCGGGCGTCTCTGTGGGGGTATACGTGTTTTATGTACACACACCCGGACGTCTCTGTGGGGGTATACGTGTTTTATGTACCACACCCGGACGTCTCTGTGGGGGGTATACGTGTTTTATGTACCACACCCGGGCGTCTATGTTTTTATGTGTAAGCAATATTTGCTAAGTGGGTGTCTGACCAGGTAACACGTTGTCCGAGACGTAGTGAACACCAAACCTGGCACACCAGAATGACAAAAACAAGTCAAAGTGAGATGCCGGCAGGTAGACCAGAGGCCTTTTGGAAAAGTCAAATGAGGATAAGAGCAAAAAACGGCTTAAAACATATTTGTCAAAAGAATCGTTCACGCGCAATACTGCTGGACACAAAACACACAGGCTATGTTGCAATGTCTCCTCTACACACACTATGCTTGGCAATATTTTAAGTTCCCGTCCCGATGACTCAGTAAATAAGGCACATGGTACTAAATGGAGGGGACCTCGATGACCCAGTCAGCAAGGCGCACGAACTCCCACGCGGAAACCCCGATGTCCCAGTCATCAACGTGTATGACCCTCTTACGGGTTGGATCCCGGTGCCTCAACCGGTAAGGTGCATGGTATTCTCATGGAAGGACCCGGGTGATATAATTAGTAAGTCGTATACAATATTATGGAGGGGACCCCGGTATCCAATATTACTACGGAGGCGGCCCCGGTGCTTCAACCACCAAGGCACATGGCCATAAACCTTAAATTCTTATCTGGTACCCAACATAAATCAGTTTGTGGTGTATCTATGACACAAAGTTTTGTCAGCCACCAAGTAATGTAATTATATATATATTTATAATATCAAATAACATATATGTAGTGGGGTTGTATATAGTCCAAAGCAACCCCGAAACTCAACACTAGGATGTGATACTAACATAAGATAATAAATTGTTTGTATATTATATTAATAAATGTGTTAAAGTCTATACATATTATAATAATGCCATATAGGCAGTGTGCTTGTTAAAAATAATAACAGGTAGTAAAGTTCCTCAAAGTAGTAACAGGTAGTAAAGTTCCTCAAAGTAGTAACAGGTAGACTAGTTTATAGAATTTATAGTTAATAAGTGATGGAAAAGTCTAGTTTATAACTATGCCCTTGTTGTTATCGGGTGGTATCTGAATCCAACGAGATCGCATCGCGCGTATAAATTCCTACATTTTAAATATTTCCGCGCTATCATATATGCGAATTTACATATTAAATATCGGTATACACAAATTATGGCATCCAGGTGAGACATAAAAATCTTTTGCGGAAAACAGACGAACACGGACGGACGGGCGGACTGAACAAACGGCAGACACGGAATGTCGGCCACAAAACGTTATCCGACATTGTAATATGATCGTACGTGACACGTAACGGGGCAACCACACGCGGTGCTTCGTCGGATCTAGTTATGCGAAATTTGACCAGATTTGACCTTGAATTTACCGTTTTGAATGTCAATGTCAGGTCGGGGTTACGAGTTAAGCCATCCAAAACACTGCCCGGACAAAAGTATCCCTAGCTATCGAATATCGTCGAAATCCGCCACTAATACCCGATTTGATCTTGAATCGACCATTTTGAAGATCAAGCATCACACTTTGACCCGTCCAAAACACTTCCCGGACAAACGTACACTTAGGTATCAAGTTTCGTCGAAATCCGTCCGGAAGTTTTCCCGGCCATAGCTAACAGACAAAAGTCACAAACTATACATTAGGTTTTAGCTGGGTACCTGTCTGACGGGCATGTGGGTGAGACAAAATTTGTTGGCATCCCCATCTACACCAACACCCCCAAAAAATGGTGGAAATCGGGCCAGTGGATACCCAGATACAGTTCAATGTCATTTAAAATATCAAGTTCACGCCGCACGGGCATCCGGGTGTGACGAAATTGCTCAGCGCCTGAAACTACCCCCACATACCAAATTTGGTGAAAATCGGCTCAGCGGAGAACTTGAGTTCAAGGTCATTTGAAGGTCAAGGTCACGCCGCACGGGCAAACGGATATACCCATGTTAGTCCTCAGGTCAAACTACATACCCGTACCAAGTTTCATCAAAATCGGTTAGCCGTTTCCGATTCCATCGCGGAAACACACACACACATACATACACACACACCCACACGCACAGACCACAAACTTTCTTCAAATATATAATAGATTCTTTATGGAGGTCAAGTTTAAATGGATATCGTACTCCCATGTTTCTGTTCGTCAGATACAGACTCGAGTATGTAGGAGCCTCGATACCGGTATATTTCTAAAGGATAGCTATAAAAGGCCTCTGAATATTGACATTAGCGCGTACATCGCAACACATGTCTAGCAAAATGGCCCTTTAAGTGAGATGTCTTTCAACAGAGGTCAAGGTCATTTTATGGTCAAGGTCAAGGTCATATAAACCCCCCACATCAACTTGACAACAAATTTGGTTGAGGCTTAATTCCAACTTCACCAACGAAGGCGACCCATGTTATGATGGACATATCATTTGACTTCCTCGCTGCCACCACTGCTCACAAATGATTTCAAATAATAAGCCGCGTTCCGATGTTGAGTGTGAATACCTGGCAGCCAGCCAATACTATTCGCGCGACATACAACCGTGAAAAAATCCCCCTTGTTAGGGTAGATTGGTTCAATCATTTATCTCGAAGGAATTGATAAGCCGCTGATATGTCTGTGAGGCCAAATCGTTGCGAGACGGGAACTTATTGAATGTGTTGTCCGCCTATTAGGGGGATTTTTCGCTGAGCAATTTGTCCGGAGGAAAATTACACGCAGCTAAAGCGGGATCGTTATTACAAAACACCATAAGTAAACATCGGCGCAACACACGATGTCGTGCTATACATTGTTGGAAAGGGTACATCCTTGGCTATTCAACTGTGGTAATTTGATTCTGAAGCAGGCACGTTTGCTTGTGCTATTTTCGCATATATCTTTTGCGAAAACGGTTATGAATGCAACCAAGTCTAGTATACTGATGTGAAATCAGTGTTTCCTGCGGAGACCAATTTTTTCTGGATTCTAGCCCACAACACCAAATGACGCAAATGACGTCATGGACCATGTCATGACGTCTTCGCTGATTTTATTCAGCTAACCAACGAAATTGGTCAAACGAAACTAATCTATAGGCCAAAATCACGTGGGGGTATACGTGTTTTATGTACACGCCCGGACGTCTCTGTGGGGGGTATACGTGTTTTATGTACACACACCAGGACGTCTCTGTGGGGTATACGTGTTTTATGTACCACACCCGGACGTCTCTGTGGGGTTATACGTGTTTTATGTACCACACCCGGACGTCTCTGTGGGGGTATACGTGTTTTATGTACACACACCCGGACGTCTCTGTGGGGGTATACGTGTTTTATGTACACACACCCGGACGTCTCTGTGGGGGTATACGTGTTTTATGTACACACACCCGGACGTCTCTGTGAGGGTATACGTGTTTTATGCACACACACCCGGACGTCTCTGTGGGGGTATACGTGTTTTATGTACACACCCGGACGTCTATATGGGGGTATACGTGTTTTATGTACACACACCCGGACGTCTCTGTGGGGGTATACGTGTTTTATGTACCACACCCGGACGTCTCTGTGGGGGTATACGTGTTTTATGTACACACACCCGGACGTCTCTGTGGGGGTATACGTGTTTTATGTACACACACCCGGACGTCTCTGTGGGGGTATACGTGTTTTATGTACACACCCGGACGTCTCTGTGGGGGTATACGTGTTTTATGTACACACACCCGGACGTCTCTGTGGGGGTATACGTGTTTTATGTACACACACCCGGACGTCTCTGTGAGGGTATACGTGTTTTATGTACACACACCCGGACGTCTCTGTGGGGGTATACGTGTTTTATGTACCACACCCGGACGTCTCTGTGGGGTTATACGTGTTTTATGTACCACACCCGGACGTCTCTGTGCGGGTATACGTGTTTTATGTACCACACCCGGACGTCTCTGTGGGGGTATACGTGTTTTATGTACCACACCCGGACGTCTCTGTGGGGGTATACGTGTTTTATGTACACACCCGGACGTCTCTGTGGGGGTATACGTGTTTTATGTACCCACAGCCGGACGTCTCTGTGGGGGTATACGTGTTTTATGTTCACACCCGGACGTCTCTGTGGGGTATACGTGTGTTATGTACACACACCCGGACGTCACTGTGGGGGTATACGTGTTTTATGTACACACACCCGGACGTCTCTGTGGGGGTATACGTGTTTTATGTACCACACCCGGACGTCTCTGTGGGGGTATACGTGTTTTATGTACCACACCGGGCGTCTCTGTGGGGGTATACGTGTTTTATGTACCACACCCGGACGTCTCTGTGGGGGTATACGTGTTTTATGTACACACACCCGGACGTCTCTGTGGGGGTATACGTGTTTTATGTACCACACCGGGCGTCTCTGTGGGGGTATACGTGTTTTATGTACCCACACCCGGACGTCTCTGTGGGGGTATACGTGTTTTATGTTCACACCCGGACGTCTCTGTGGGGTATACGTGTGTTATGTACACACACCCGGACGTCTCTGTGGGGGTATACGTGTTTTATGTACCACACCGGGCGTCTCTGTGGGGGTATACGTGTTTTATGTACCACACCGGGCGTCTCTGTGGGGGTATACGTGTTTTATGTACACACCCGGACGTCTCTGTGGGGGTATACGTGTTTTATGTACACACACCCGGACGTCTCTGTGGGGGTATACGTGTTTTATGTACCACACCCGGACGTCTCTGTGGGGGTATACGTGTTTTATGTACCACACACGGACGTCTCTGTGGGGGTATACGTGTTTTATGTACCACACACGGACGTCTCTGTGGGGGTATACGTGTTTTATGTACCACACCCGGACGTCTCTGTGGGGGTATACGTGTTTTATGTACACACAATCGGACGTCTCTGTGGGGGTATACGTGTTTTATGTACACACACCCGGACGTCTCTGTGGGGTATACGTGTGTTATGTACACACACCCGGACGTCTCTGTGGGGGTATACGGGTTTTATGTTCACACCCGGACGTCTCTGTGGGGTATACGTGTGTTATGTACACACACCCGGACGTCTCTGTGGGGGTATACGTGTTTTATGTACACACACCCGGACGTCTCTGTGGGGGTATACGTGTTTTATGTACCACACCCGGACGTCTCTGTGGGGGTATACGTGTTTTATGAACACACACCCGGACGTCTCTGTGGGGGTATACGTGTTTTATGTACACACACCCGGACGTCTCTGTGGGGGTATACGTGTTTTATGTACACACCCGGACGTCTCTGTGGGGGTATACGTGTTTTATGTACACACACCCGGACGTCTCTGTGTGGGTATACGTGTTTTATGTACACACACCCGGACGTCTCTGTGGGGGTATACGTGTTTTATGTACACACACCCGGACGTCTCTGTGGGGGTATACGTGTTTTATGTACACACACCCGGACGTCTATGTGGGGGTATACGTGTTTTATGTACCACACCGGGCGTCTCTGTGGGGGTATACGTGTTTTATGTACCACACCCGGACGTCTCTGTGGGGGTATACGTGTTTTATGTACACGCACCCGGGCGTCTCTGTGGGGGTATACGTGTTTTATGTACACACACCCGGACGTCTCTGTGGGGGTATACGTGTTTTATGTACCACACCGGACGTCTCTGTGGGGGTATACGTGTGTTATGTACACACACCCGGACGTCTCTGTGGGGGTATACGTGTTTTATGTACACACCCGGACGTCTCTGTGGGGGTATACGTGTTTTATGTACACACACCCGGACGTCTCTGTGGGGGTATACGTGTTTTATGTACACACACCCGGACGTCTCTGTGGGGGTATACGTGTTTTATGTACCACACCGGGCGTCTCTGTGGGGGTATACGTGTTTTATGTACCACACCCGGGGTCTCTGTGGGGGTATACGTGTTTTATGTACACACACCCGGACGTCTCTGTGGGGGTATACGTGTTTTATGTACCACACCGGGCGTCTCTGTGGGGGTATACGTGTTTTATGTACCCACACCCGGACGTCTCTGTGGGGGTATACGTGTTTTATGTTCACACCCGGACGTCTCTGTGGGGTATACGTGTGTTATGTACACACACCCGGACGTCTCTGTTGGGGTATACGTGTTTTATGTACCACACCGGGCGTCTCTGTGGGGGTATACGTGTTTTATGTACCACACCGGGCGTCTCTGTGGGGGTATACGTGTTTTATGTACACACACCCGGACGTCTCTGTGGGGGTATACGTGTTTTATGTACCACACCCGGACGTCTCTGTGGGGGGTATACGTGTTTTATGTACCACACCCGGACGTCTATGTTTTTATGTGTAAGCAATATTTGCTAAGTGGGTGTCTGACCAGGTAACACGTTGTCCGAGACGTAGTGAACACCAAACCTGGCACACCAGAATGACAAAAACAAGTCAAAGTGAGATGCCGGCAGGTAGACCAGAGGCCTTTTGGAAAAGTCAAATGAGGATAAGAGCAAAAAACGGCTTAAAACATATTTGTCAAAAGAATCGTTCACGCGCAATACTGCTGGACACAAAACACACAGGCTATGTTGCAATGTCTCCTCTACACACACTATGCTTGGCAATATTTTAAGTTCCCGTCCCGATGACTCAGTAAATAAGGCACATGGTACTAAATGGAGGGGACCTCGATGACCCAGTCAGCAAGGCGCACGAACTCCCACGCGGAAACCCCGATGTCCCAGTCATCAACGTGTATGACCCTCTTACGGGTTGGATCCCGGTGCCTCAACCGGTAAGGTGCATGGTATTCTCATGGAAGGACCCGGGTGATATAATTAGTAAGTCGTATACAATATTATGGAGGGGACCCCGGTATCCAATATTACTACGGAGGCGGCCCCGGTGCTTCAACCACCAAGGCACATGGCCATAAACCTTAAATTCTTATCTGGTACCCAACATAAATCAGTTTGTGGTGTATCTATGACACAAAGTTTTGTCAGCCACCAAGTAATGTAATTATATATATATTTATAATATCAAATAACATATATGTAGTGGGGTTGTATATAGTCCAAAGCAACCCCGAAACTCAACACTAGGATGTGATACTAACATAAGATAATAAATTGTTTGTATATTATATTAATAAATGTGTTAAAGTCTATACATATTATAATAATGCCATATAGGCAGTGTGCTTGTTAAAAATAATAACAGGTAGTAAAGTTCCTCAAAGTAGTAACAGGTAGTAAAGTTCCTCAAAGTAGTAACAGGTAGACTAGTTTATAGAATTTATAGTTAATAAGTGATGGAAAAGTCTAGTTTATAACTATGCCCTTGTTGTTATCGGGTGGTATCTGAATCCAACGAGATCGCATCGCGCGTATAAATTCCTACATTTTAAATATTTCCGCGCTATCATATATGCGAATTTACATATTAAATATCGGTATACACAAATTATGGCATCCAGGTGAGACATAAAAATCTTTTGCGGAAAACAGACGAACACGGACGGACGGGCGGACTGAACAAACGGCAGACACGGAATGTCGGCCACAAAACGTTATCCGACATTGTAATATGATCGTACGTGACACGTAACGGGGCAACCACACGCGGTGCTTCGTCGGATCTAGTTATGCGAAATTTGACCAGATTTGACCTTGAATTTACCGTTTTGAATGTCAATGTCAGGTCGGGGTTACGAGTTAAGCCATCCAAAACACTGCCCGGACAAAAGTATCCCTAGCTATCGAATATCGTCGAAATCCGCCACTAATACCCGATTTGATCTTGAATCGACCATTTTGAAGATCAAGCATCACACTTTGACCCGTCCAAAACACTTCCCGGACAAACGTACACTTAGGTATCAAGTTTCGTCGAAATCCGTCCGGAAGTTTTCCCGGCCATAGCTAACAGACAAAAGTCACAAACTATACATTAGGTTTTAGCTGGGTACCTGTCTGACGGGCATGTGGGTGAGACAAAATTTGTTGGCATCCCCATCTACACCAACACCCCCAAAAAATGGTGGAAATCGGGCCAGTGGATACCCAGATACAGTTCAATGTCATTTAAAATATCAAGTTCACGCCGCACGGGCATCCGGGTGTGACGAAATTGCTCAGCGCCTGAAACTACCCCCACATACCAAATTTGGTGAAAATCGGCTCAGCGGAGAACTTGAGTTCAAGGTCATTTGAAGGTCAAGGTCACGCCGCACGGGCAAACGGATATACCCATGTTAGTCCTCAGGTCAAACTACATACCCGTACCAAGTTTCATCAAAATCGGTTAGCCGTTTCCGATTCCATCGCGGAAACACACACACACATACATACACACACACCCACACGCACAGACCACAAACTTTCTTCAAATATATAATAGATTCTTTATGGAGGTCAAGTTTAAATGGATATCGTACTCCCATGTTTCTGTTCGTCAGATACAGACTCGAGTATGTAGGAGCCTCGATACCGGTATATTTCTAAAGGATAGCTATAAAAGGCCTCTGAATATTGACATTAGCGCGTACATCGCAACACATGTCTAGCAAAATGGCCCTTTAAGTGAGATGTCTTTCAACAGAGGTCAAGGTCATTTTATGGTCAAGGTCAAGGTCATATAAACCCCCCACATCAACTTGACAACAAATTTGGTTGAGGCTTAATTCCAACTTCACCAACGAAGGCGACCCATGTTATGATGGACATATCATTTGACTTCCTCGCTGCCACCACTGCTCACAAATGATTTCAAATAATAAGCCGCGTTCCGATGTTGAGTGTGAATACCTGGCAGCCAGCCAATACTATTCGCGCGACATACAACCGTGAAAAAATCCCCCTTGTTAGGGTAGATTGGTTCAATCATTTATCTCGAAGGAATTGATAAGCCGCTGATATGTCTGTGAGGCCAAATCGTTGCGAGACGGGAACTTATTGAATGTGTTGTCCGCCTATTAGGGGGATTTTTCGCTGAGCAATTTGTCCGGAGGAAAATTACACGCAGCTAAAGCGGGATCGTTATTACAAAACACCATAAGTAAACATCGGCGCAACACACGATGTCGTGCTATACATTGTTGGAAAGGGTACATCCTTGGCTATTCAACTGTGGTAATTTGATTCTGAAGCAGGCACGTTTGCTTGTGCTATTTTCGCATATATCTTTTGCGAAAACGGTTATGAATGCAACCAAGTCTAGTATACTGATGTGAAATCAGTGTTTCCTGCGGAGACCAATTTTTTCTGGATTCTAGCCCACAACACCAAATGACGCAAATGACGTCATGGACCATGTCATGACGTCTTCGCTGATTTTATTCAGCTAACCAACGAAATTGGTCAAACGAAACTAATCTATAGGCCAAAATCACGTGGGGGTATACGTGTTTTATGTACACGCCCGGACGTCTCTGTGGGGGGTATACGTGTTTTATGTACACACACCAGGACGTCTCTGTGGGGTATACGTGTTTTATGTACCACACCCGGACGTCTCTGTGGGGTTATACGTGTTTTATGTACCACACCCGGACGTCTCTGTGGGGGTATACGTGTTTTATGTACACACACCCGGACGTCTCTGTGGGGGTATACGTGTTTTATGTACACACACCCGGACGTCTCTGTGGGGGTATACGTGTTTTATGTACACACACCCGGACGTCTCTGTGAGGGTATACGTGTTTTATGCACACACACCCGGACGTCTCTGTGGGGGTATACGTGTTTTATGTACACACCCGGACGTCTATATGGGGGTATACGTGTTTTATGTACACACACCCGGACGTCTCTGTGGGGGTATACGTGTTTTATGTACCACACCCGGACGTCTCTGTGGGGGTATACGTGTTTTATGTACACACACCCGGACGTCTCTGTGGGGGTATACGTGTTTTATGTACACACACCCGGACGTCTCTGTGGGGGTATACGTGTTTTATGTACACACCCGGACGTCTCTGTGGGGGTATACGTGTTTTATGTACACACACCCGGACGTCTCTGTGGGGGTATACGTGTTTTATGTACACACACCCGGACGTCTCTGTGAGGGTATACGTGTTTTATGTACACACACCCGGACGTCTCTGTGGGGGTATACGTGTTTTATGTACCACACCCGGACGTCTCTGTGGGGTTATACGTGTTTTATGTACCACACCCGGACGTCTCTGTGCGGGTATACGTGTTTTATGTACCACACCCGGACGTCTCTGTGGGGGTATACGTGTTTTATGTACCACACCCGGACGTCTCTGTGGGGGTATACGTGTTTTATGTACACACCCGGACGTCTCTGTGGGGGTATACGTGTTTTATGTACCCACAGCCGGACGTCTCTGTGGGGGTATACGTGTTTTATGTTCACACCCGGACGTCTCTGTGGGGTATACGTGTGTTATGTACACACACCCGGACGTCACTGTGGGGGTATACGTGTTTTATGTACACACACCCGGACGTCTCTGTGGGGGTATACGTGTTTTATGTACCACACCCGGACGTCTCTGTGGGGGTATACGTGTTTTATGTACCACACCGGGCGTCTCTGTGGGGGTATACGTGTTTTATGTACCACACCCGGACGTCTCTGTGGGGGTATACGTGTTTTATGTACACACACCCGGACGTCTCTGTGGGGGTATACGTGTTTTATGTACCACACCGGGCGTCTCTGTGGGGGTATACGTGTTTTATGTACCCACACCCGGACGTCTCTGTGGGGGTATACGTGTTTTATGTTCACACCCGGACGTCTCTGTGGGGTATACGTGTGTTATGTACACACACCCGGACGTCTCTGTGGGGGTATACGTGTTTTATGTACCACACCGGGCGTCTCTGTGGGGGTATACGTGTTTTATGTACCACACCGGGCGTCTCTGTGGGGGTATACGTGTTTTATGTACACACCCGGACGTCTCTGTGGGGGTATACGTGTTTTATGTACACACACCCGGACGTCTCTGTGGGGGTATACGTGTTTTATGTACCACACCCGGACGTCTCTGTGGGGGTATACGTGTTTTATGTACCACACACGGACGTCTCTGTGGGGGTATACGTGTTTTATGTACCACACACGGACGTCTCTGTGGGGGTATACGTGTTTTATGTACCACACCCGGACGTCTCTGTGGGGGTATACGTGTTTTATGTACACACAATCGGACGTCTCTGTGGGGGTATACGTGTTTTATGTACACACACCCGGACGTCTCTGTGGGGTATACGTGTGTTATGTACACACACCCGGACGTCTCTGTGGGGGTATACGGGTTTTATGTTCACACCCGGACGTCTCTGTGGGGTATACGTGTGTTATGTACACACACCCGGACGTCTCTGTGGGGGTATACGTGTTTTATGTACACACACCCGGACGTCTCTGTGGGGGTATACGTGTTTTATGTACCACACCCGGACGTCTCTGTGGGGGTATACGTGTTTTATGAACACACACCCGGACGTCTCTGTGGGGGTATACGTGTTTTATGTACACACACCCGGACGTCTCTGTGGGGGTATACGTGTTTTATGTACACACCCGGACGTCTCTGTGGGGGTATACGTGTTTTATGTACACACACCCGGACGTCTCTGTGTGGGTATACGTGTTTTATGTACACACACCCGGACGTCTCTGTGGGGGTATACGTGTTTTATGTACACACACCCGGACGTCTCTGTGGGGGTATACGTGTTTTATGTACACACACCCGGACGTCTATGTGGGGGTATACGTGTTTTATGTACCACACCGGGCGTCTCTGTGGGGGTATACGTGTTTTATGTACCACACCCGGACGTCTCTGTGGGGGTATACGTGTTTTATGTACACGCACCCGGGCGTCTCTGTGGGGGTATACGTGTTTTATGTACACACACCCGGACGTCTCTGTGGGGGTATACGTGTTTTATGTACCACACCGGACGTCTCTGTGGGGGTATACGTGTGTTATGTACACACACCCGGACGTCTCTGTGGGGGTATACGTGTTTTATGTACACACCCGGACGTCTCTGTGGGGGTATACGTGTTTTATGTACACACACCCGGACGTCTCTGTGGGGGTATACGTGTTTTATGTACACACACCCGGACGTCTCTGTGGGGGTATACGTGTTTTATGTACCACACCGGGCGTCTCTGTGGGGGTATACGTGTTTTATGTACCACACCCGGGGTCTCTGTGGGGGTATACGTGTTTTATGTACACACACCCGGACGTCTCTGTGGGGGTATACGTGTTTTATGTACCACACCGGGCGTCTCTGTGGGGGTATACGTGTTTTATGTACCCACACCCGGACGTCTCTGTGGGGGTATACGTGTTTTATGTTCACACCCGGACGTCTCTGTGGGGTATACGTGTGTTATGTACACACACCCGGACGTCTCTGTGGGGGTATACGTGTTTTATGTACCACACCGGGCGTCTCTGTGGGGGTATACGTGTTTTATGTACCACACCGGGCGTCTCTGTGGGGGTATACGTGTTTTATGTACACACACCCGGACGTCTCTGTGGGGGTATACGTGTTTTATGTACCACACCCGGACGTCTCTGTGGGGGGTATACGTGTTTTATGTACCACACCCGGACGTCTATGTTTTTATGTGTAAGCAATATTTGCTAAGTGGGTGTCTGACCAGGTAACACGTTGTCCGAGACGTAGTGAACACCAAACCTGGCACACCAGAATGACAAAAACAAGTCAAAGTGAGATGCCGGCAGGTAGACCAGAGGCCTTTTGGAAAAGTCAAATGAGGATAAGAGCAAAAAACGGCTTAAAACATATTTGTCAAAAGAATCGTTCACGCGCAATACTGCTGGACACAAAACACACAGGCTATGTTGCAATGTCTCCTCTACACACACTATGCTTGGCAATATTTTAAGTTCCCGTCCCGATGACTCAGTAAATAAGGCACATGGTACTAAATGGAGGGGACCTCGATGACCCAGTCAGCAAGGCGCACGAACTCCCACGCGGAAACCCCGATGTCCCAGTCATCAACGTGTATGACCCTCTTACGGGTTGGATCCCGGTGCCTCAACCGGTAAGGTGCATGGTATTCTCATGGAAGGACCCGGGTGATATAATTAGTAAGTCGTATACAATATTATGGAGGGGACCCCGGTATCCAATATTACTACGGAGGCGGCCCCGGTGCTTCAACCACCAAGGCACATGGCCATAAACCTTAAATTCTTATCTGGTACCCAACATAAATCAGTTTGTGGTGTATCTATGACACAAAGTTTTGTCAGCCACCAAGTAATGTAATTATATATATATTTATAATATCAAATAACATATATGTAGTGGGGTTGTATATAGTCCAAAGCAACCCCGAAACTCAACACTAGGATGTGATACTAACATAAGATAATAAATTGTTTGTATATTATATTAATAAATGTGTTAAAGTCTATACATATTATAATAATGCCATATAGGCAGTGTGCTTGTTAAAAATAATAACAGGTAGTAAAGTTCCTCAAAGTAGTAACAGGTAGTAAAGTTCCTCAAAGTAGTAACAGGTAGACTAGTTTATAGAATTTATAGTTAATAAGTGATGGAAAAGTCTAGTTTATAACTATGCCCTTGTTGTTATCGGGTGGTATCTGAATCCAACGAGATCGCATCGCGCGTATAAATTCCTACATTTTAAATATTTCCGCGCTATCATATATGCGAATTTACATATTAAATATCGGTATACACAAATTATGGCATCCAGGTGAGACATAAAAATCTTTTGCGGAAAACAGACGAACACGGACGGACGGGCGGACTGAACAAACGGCAGACACGGAATGTCGGCCACAAAACGTTATCCGACATTGTAATATGATCGTACGTGACACGTAACGGGGCAACCACACGCGGTGCTTCGTCGGATCTAGTTATGCGAAATTTGACCAGATTTGACCTTGAATTTACCGTTTTGAATGTCAATGTCAGGTCGGGGTTACGAGTTAAGCCATCCAAAACACTGCCCGGACAAAAGTATCCCTAGCTATCGAATATCGTCGAAATCCGCCACTAATACCCGATTTGATCTTGAATCGACCATTTTGAAGATCAAGCATCACACTTTGACCCGTCCAAAACACTTCCCGGACAAACGTACACTTAGGTATCAAGTTTCGTCGAAATCCGTCCGGAAGTTTTCCCGGCCATAGCTAACAGACAAAAGTCACAAACTATACATTAGGTTTTAGCTGGGTACCTGTCTGACGGGCATGTGGGTGAGACAAAATTTGTTGGCATCCCCATCTACACCAACACCCCCAAAAAATGGTGGAAATCGGGCCAGTGGATACCCAGATACAGTTCAATGTCATTTAAAATATCAAGTTCACGCCGCACGGGCATCCGGGTGTGACGAAATTGCTCAGCGCCTGAAACTACCCCCACATACCAAATTTGGTGAAAATCGGCTCAGCGGAGAACTTGAGTTCAAGGTCATTTGAAGGTCAAGGTCACGCCGCACGGGCAAACGGATATACCCATGTTAGTCCTCAGGTCAAACTACATACCCGTACCAAGTTTCATCAAAATCGGTTAGCCGTTTCCGATTCCATCGCGGAAACACACACACACATACATACACACACACCCACACGCACAGACCACAAACTTTCTTCAAATATATAATAGATTCTTTATGGAGGTCAAGTTTAAATGGATATCGTACTCCCATGTTTCTGTTCGTCAGATACAGACTCGAGTATGTAGGAGCCTCGATACCGGTATATTTCTAAAGGATAGCTATAAAAGGCCTCTGAATATTGACATTAGCGCGTACATCGCAACACATGTCTAGCAAAATGGCCCTTTAAGTGAGATGTCTTTCAACAGAGGTCAAGGTCATTTTATGGTCAAGGTCAAGGTCATATAAACCCCCCACATCAACTTGACAACAAATTTGGTTGAGGCTTAATTCCAACTTCACCAACGAAGGCGACCCATGTTATGATGGACATATCATTTGACTTCCTCGCTGCCACCACTGCTCACAAATGATTTCAAATAATAAGCCGCGTTCCGATGTTGAGTGTGAATACCTGGCAGCCAGCCAATACTATTCGCGCGACATACAACCGTGAAAAAATCCCCCTTGTTAGGGTAGATTGGTTCAATCATTTATCTCGAAGGAATTGATAAGCCGCTGATATGTCTGTGAGGCCAAATCGTTGCGAGACGGGAACTTATTGAATGTGTTGTCCGCCTATTAGGGGGATTTTTCGCTGAGCAATTTGTCCGGAGGAAAATTACACGCAGCTAAAGCGGGATCGTTATTACAAAACACCATAAGTAAACATCGGCGCAACACACGATGTCGTGCTATACATTGTTGGAAAGGGTACATCCTTGGCTATTCAACTGTGGTAATTTGATTCTGAAGCAGGCACGTTTGCTTGTGCTATTTTCGCATATATCTTTTGCGAAAACGGTTATGAATGCAACCAAGTCTAGTATACTGATGTGAAATCAGTGTTTCCTGCGGAGACCAATTTTTTCTGGATTCTAGCCCACAACACCAAATGACGCAAATGACGTCATGGACCATGTCATGACGTCTTCGCTGATTTTATTCAGCTAACCAACGAAATTGGTCAAACGAAACTAATCTATAGGCCAAAATCACGTGGGGGTATACGTGTTTTATGTACACGCCCGGACGTCTCTGTGGGGGGTATACGTGTTTTATGTACACACACCAGGACGTCTCTGTGGGGTATACGTGTTTTATGTACCACACCCGGACGTCTCTGTGGGGTTATACGTGTTTTATGTACCACACCCGGACGTCTCTGTGGGGGTATACGTGTTTTATGTACACACACCCGGACGTCTCTGTGGGGGTATACGTGTTTTATGTACACACACCCGGACGTCTCTGTGGGGGTATACGTGTTTTATGTACACACACCCGGACGTCTCTGTGAGGGTATACGTGTTTTATGCACACACACCCGGACGTCTCTGTGGGGGTATACGTGTTTTATGTACACACCCGGACGTCTATATGGGGGTATACGTGTTTTATGTACACACACCCGGACGTCTCTGTGGGGGTATACGTGTTTTATGTACCACACCCGGACGTCTCTGTGGGGGTATACGTGTTTTATGTACACACACCCGGACGTCTCTGTGGGGGTATACGTGTTTTATGTACACACACCCGGACGTCTCTGTGGGGGTATACGTGTTTTATGTACACACCCGGACGTCTCTGTGGGGGTATACGTGTTTTATGTACACACACCCGGACGTCTCTGTGGGGGTATACGTGTTTTATGTACACACACCCGGACGTCTCTGTGAGGGTATACGTGTTTTATGTACACACACCCGGACGTCTCTGTGGGGGTATACGTGTTTTATGTACCACACCCGGACGTCTCTGTGGGGTTATACGTGTTTTATGTACCACACCCGGACGTCTCTGTGCGGGTATACGTGTTTTATGTACCACACCCGGACGTCTCTGTGGGGGTATACGTGTTTTATGTACCACACCCGGACGTCTCTGTGGGGGTATACGTGTTTTATGTACACACCCGGACGTCTCTGTGGGGGTATACGTGTTTTATGTACCCACAGCCGGACGTCTCTGTGGGGGTATACGTGTTTTATGTTCACACCCGGACGTCTCTGTGGGGTATACGTGTGTTATGTACACACACCCGGACGTCTCTGTGGGGGTATACGTGTTTTATGTACCACACCGGACGTCTCTGTGGGGGTATACGTGTTTTATGTACCACACCCGGACGTCTCTGTGGGGGTATACGTGTTTTATGTACCACACCCGGACGTCTCTGTGGGGGTATACGTGTTTTATGTACCACACCCGGACGTCTCTGTGGGGGTATACGTGTTTTATGTACACACCCGGACGTCTCTGTGGGGGTATACGTGTTTTATGTACCCACAGCCGGACGTCTCTGTGGGGGTATACGTGTTTTATGTTCACACCCGGACGTCTCTGTGGGGTATACGTGTGTTATGTACACACACCCGGACGTCTCTGTGGGGGTATACGTGTTTTATGTACCACACCGGACGTCTCTGTGTGGGTATACGTGTTTTATGTACCACACCCGGACGTCTCTGTGGGGGTATACGTGTTTTATGTACCCACAGCCGGACGTCTCTGTGGGGGTATACGTGTTTTATGTACCACACCGGACGTCTCTGTGGGGGTATACGTGTTTTATGTACACACACCCGGACGTCTCTGTGGGGGTATACGTGTTTTATGTACCACACCCGGACGTCTCTGTGGGGGTATACGTGTTTTATGTACCCACAGCCGGACGTCTCTGTGGGGGTATACGTGTTTTATGTTCACACCCGGACGTCTCTGTGGGGTATACGTGTGTTATGTACACACACCCGGACGTCACTGTGGGGGTATACGTGTTTTATGTACACACACCCGGACGTCTCTGTGGGGGTATACGTGTTTTATGTACCACACCCGGACGTCTCTGTGGGGGTATACGTGTTTTATGTACCACACCGGGCGTCTCTGTGGGGGTATACGTGTTTTATGTACCACACCCGGACGTCTCTGTGGGGGTATACGTGTTTTATGTACACACACCCGGACGTCTCTGTGGGGGTATACGTGTTTTATGTACCACACCGGGCGTCTCTGTGGGGGTATACGTGTTTTATGTACCCACACCCGGACGTCTCTGTGGGGGTATACGTGTTTTATGTTCACACCCGGACGTCTCTGTGGGGTATACGTGTGTTATGTACACACACCCGGACGTCTCTGTGGGGGTATACGTGTTTTATGTACCACACCGGGCGTCTCTGTGGGGGTATACGTGTTTTATGTACCACACCGGGCGTCTCTGTGGGGGTATACGTGTTTTATGTACACACCCGGACGTCTCTGTGGGGGTATACGTGTTTTATGTACACACACCCGGACGTCTCTGTGGGGGTATACGTGTTTTATGTACCACACCCGGACGTCTCTGTGGGGGTATACGTGTTTTATGTACCACACACGGACGTCTCTGTGGGGGTATACGTGTTTTATGTACCACACACGGACGTCTCTGTGGGGGTATACGTGTTTTATGTACCACACCCGGACGTCTCTGTGGGGGTATACGTGTTTTATGTACACACAATCGGACGTCTCTGTGGGGGTATACGTGTTTTATGTACACACACCCGGACGTCTCTGTGGGGTATACGTGTGTTATGTACACACACCCGGACGTCTCTGTGGGGGTATACGGGTTTTATGTTCACACCCGGACGTCTCTGTGGGGTATACGTGTGTTATGTACACACACCCGGACGTCTCTGTGGGGGTATACGTGTTTTATGTACACACACCCGGACGTCTCTGTGGGGGTATACGTGTTTTATGTACCACACCCGGACGTCTCTGTGGGGGTATACGTGTTTTATGAACACACACCCGGACGTCTCTGTGGGGGTATACGTGTTTTATGTACACACACCCGGACGTCTCTGTGGGGGTATACGTGTTTTATGTACACACCCGGACGTCTCTGTGGGGGTATACGTGTTTTATGTACACACACCCGGACGTCTCTGTGTGGGTATACGTGTTTTATGTACACACACCCGGACGTCTCTGTGGGGGTATACGTGTTTTATGTACACACACCCGGACGTCTCTGTGGGGGTATACGTGTTTTATGTACACACACCCGGACGTCTATGTGGGGGTATACGTGTTTTATGTACCACACCGGGCGTCTCTGTGGGGGTATACGTGTTTTATGTACCACACCCGGACGTCTCTGTGGGGGTATACGTGTTTTATGTACACGCACCCGGGCGTCTCTGTGGGGGTATACGTGTTTTATGTACACACACCCGGACGTCTCTGTGGGGGTATACGTGTTTTATGTACCACACCGGACGTCTCTGTGGGGGTATACGTGTGTTATGTACACACACCCGGACGTCTCTGTGGGGGTATACGTGTTTTATGTACACACCCGGACGTCTCTGTGGGGGTATACGTGTTTTATGTACACACACCCGGACGTCTCTGTGGGGGTATACGTGTTTTATGTACACACACCCGGACGTCTCTGTGGGGGTATACGTGTTTTATGTACCACACCGGGCGTCTCTGTGGGGGTATACGTGTTTTATGTACCACACCCGGACGTCTCTGTGGGGGTATACGTGTTTTATGTACACACACCCGGACGTCTCTGTGGGGGTATACGTGTTTTATGTACCACACCGGGCGTCTCTGTGGGGGTATACGTGTTTTATGTACCCACACCCGGACGTCTCTGTGGGGGTATACGTGTTTTATGTTCACACCCGGACGTCTCTGTGGGGTATACGTGTGTTATGTACACACACCCGGACGTCTCTGTGGGGGTATACGTGTTTTATGTACCACACCGGGCGTCTCTGTGGGGGTATACGTGTTTTATGTACCACACCGGGCGTCTCTGTGGGGGTATACGTGTTTTATGTACACACACCCGGACGTCTCTGTGGGGGTATACGTGTTTTATGTACCACACCCGGACGTCTCTGTGGGGGGTATACGTGTTTTATGTACCACACCCGGACGTCTATGTTTTTATGTGTAAGCAATATTTGCTAAGTGGGTGTCTGACCAGGTAACACGTTGTCCGAGACGTAGTGAACACCAAACCTGGCACACCAGAATGACAAAAACAAGTCAAAGTGAGATGCCGGCAGGTAGACCAGAGGCCTTTTGGAAAAGTCAAATGAGGATAAGAGCAAAAAACGGCTTAAAACATATTTGTCAAAAGAATCGTTCACGCGCAATACTGCTGGACACAAAACACACAGGCTATGTTGCAATGTCTCCTCTACACACACTATGCTTGGCAATATTTTAAGTTCCCGTCCCGATGACTCAGTAAATAAGGCACATGGTACTAAATGGAGGGGACCTCGATGACCCAGTCAGCAAGGCGCACGAACTCCCACGCGGAAACCCCGATGTCCCAGTCATCAACGTGTATGACCCTCTTACGGGTTGGATCCCGGTGCCTCAACCGGTAAGGTGCATGGTATTCTCATGGAAGGACCCGGGTGATATAATTAGTAAGTCGTATACAATATTATGGAGGGGACCCCGGTATCCAATATTACTACGGAGGCGGCCCCGGTGCTTCAACCACCAAGGCACATGGCCATAAACCTTAAATTCTTATCTGGTACCCAACATAAATCAGTTTGTGGTGTATCTATGACACAAAGTTTTGTCAGCCACCAAGTAATGTAATTATATATATATTTATAATATCAAATAACATATATGTAGTGGGGTTGTATATAGTCCAAAGCAACCCCGAAACTCAACACTAGGATGTGATACTAACATAAGATAATAAATTGTTTGTATATTATATTAATAAATGTGTTAAAGTCTATACATATTATAATAATGCCATATAGGCAGTGTGCTTGTTAAAAATAATAACAGGTAGTAAAGTTCCTCAAAGTAGTAACAGGTAGTAAAGTTCCTCAAAGTAGTAACAGGTAGACTAGTTTATAGAATTTATAGTTAATAAGTGATGGAAAAGTCTAGTTTATAACTATGCCCTTGTTGTTATCGGGTGGTATCTGAATCCAACGAGATCGCATCGCGCGTATAAATTCCTACATTTTAAATATTTCCGCGCTATCATATATGCGAATTTACATATTAAATATCGGTATACACAAATTATGGCATCCAGGTGAGACATAAAAATCTTTTGCGGAAAACAGACGAACACGGACGGACGGGCGGACTGAACAAACGGCAGACACGGAATGTCGGCCACAAAACGTTATCCGACATTGTAATATGATCGTACGTGACACGTAACGGGGCAACCACACGCGGTGCTTCGTCGGATCTAGTTATGCGAAATTTGACCAGATTTGACCTTGAATTTACCGTTTTGAATGTCAATGTCAGGTCGGGGTTACGAGTTAAGCCATCCAAAACACTGCCCGGACAAAAGTATCCCTAGCTATCGAATATCGTCGAAATCCGCCACTAATACCCGATTTGATCTTGAATCGACCATTTTGAAGATCAAGCATCACACTTTGACCCGTCCAAAACACTTCCCGGACAAACGTACACTTAGGTATCAAGTTTCGTCGAAATCCGTCCGGAAGTTTTCCCGGCCATAGCTAACAGACAAAAGTCACAAACTATACATTAGGTTTTAGCTGGGTACCTGTCTGACGGGCATGTGGGTGAGACAAAATTTGTTGGCATCCCCATCTACACCAACACCCCCAAAAAATGGTGGAAATCGGGCCAGTGGATACCCAGATACAGTTCAATGTCATTTAAAATATCAAGTTCACGCCGCACGGGCATCCGGGTGTGACGAAATTGCTCAGCGCCTGAAACTACCCCCACATACCAAATTTGGTGAAAATCGGCTCAGCGGAGAACTTGAGTTCAAGGTCATTTGAAGGTCAAGGTCACGCCGCACGGGCAAACGGATATACCCATGTTAGTCCTCAGGTCAAACTACATACCCGTACCAAGTTTCATCAAAATCGGTTAGCCGTTTCCGATTCCATCGCGGAAACACACACACACATACATACACACACACCCACACGCACAGACCACAAACTTTCTTCAAATATATAATAGATTCTTTATGGAGGTCAAGTTTAAATGGATATCGTACTCCCATGTTTCTGTTCGTCAGATACAGACTCGAGTATGTAGGAGCCTCGATACCGGTATATTTCTAAAGGATAGCTATAAAAGGCCTCTGAATATTGACATTAGCGCGTACATCGCAACACATATCTAGCAAAATGGCCCTTTAAGTGAGATGTCTTTCAACAGAGGTCAAGGTCATTTTATGGTCAAGGTCAAGGTCATATAAACCCCCCACATCAACTTGACAACAAATTTGGTTGAGGCTTAATTCCAACTTCACCAACGAAGGCGACCCATGTTATGATGGACATATCATTTGACTTCCTCGCTGCCACCACTGCTCACAAATGATTTCAAATAATAAGCCGCGTTCCGATGTTGAGTGTGAATACCTGGCAGCCAGCCAATACTATTCGCGCGACATACAACCGTGAAAAAATCCCCCTTGTTAGGGTAGATTGGTTCAATCATTTATCTCGAAGGAATTGATAAGCCGCTGATATGTCTGTGAGGCCAAATCGTTGCGAGACGGGAACTTATTGAATGTGTTGTCCGCCTATTAGGGGGATTTTTCGCTGAGCAATTTGTCCGGAGGAAAATTACACGCAGCTAAAGCGGGATCGTTATTACAAAACACCATAAGTAAACATCGGCGCAACACACGATGTCGTGCTATACATTGTTGGAAAGGGTACATCCTTGGCTATTCAACTGTGGTAATTTGATTCTGAAGCAGGCACGTTTGCTTGTGCTATTTTCGCATATATCTTTTGCGAAAACGGTTATGAATGCAACCAAGTCTAGTATACTGATGTGAAATCAGTGTTTCCTGCGGAGACCAATTTTTTCTGGATTCTAGCCCACAACACCAAATGACGCAAATGACGTCATGGACCATGTCATGACGTCTTCGCTGATTTTATTCAGCTAACCAACGAAATTGGTCAAACGAAACTAATCTATAGGCCAAAATCACGTGGGGGTATACGTGTTTTATGTACACACCCGGACGTCTCTGTGGGGGGTATACGTGTTTTATGTACACACACCAGGACGTCTCTGTGGGGTATACGTGTTTTATGTACCACACCCGGACGTCTCTGTGGGGTTATACGTGTTTTATGTACCACACCCGGACGTCTCTGTGGGGGTATACGTGTTTTATGTACACACACCCGGACGTCTCTGTGGGGGTATACGTGTTTTATGTACACACACCCGGACGTCTCTGTGGGGGTATACGTGTTTTATGTACACACACCCGGACGTCTCTGTGAGGGTATACGTGTTTTATGTACACACACCCGGACGTCTCTGTGGGGGTATACGTGTTTTATGTACACACCCGGACGTCTATATGGGGGTATACGTGTTTTATGTACACACACCCGGACGTCTCTGTGGGGGTATACGTGTTTTATGTACCACACCCGGACGTCTCTGTGGGGGTATACGTGTTTTATGTACACACACCCGGACGTCTCTGTGGGGGTATACGTGTTTTATGTACACACACCCGGACGTCTCTGTGGGGGTATACGTGTTTTATGTACACACCCGGACGTCTCTGTGGGGGTATACGTGTTTTATGTACACACACCCGGACGTCTCTGTGGGGGTATACGTGTTTTATGTACACACACCCGGACGTCTCTGTGAGGGTATACGTGTTTTATGTACACACACCCGGACGTCTCTGTGGGGGTATACGTGTTTTATGTACCACACCCGGACGTCTCTGTGGGGTTATACGTGTTTTATGTACCACACCCGGACGTCTCTGTGCGGGTATACGTGTTTTATGTACCACACCCGGACGTCTCTGTGGGGGTATACGTGTTTTATGTACCACACCCGGACGTCTCTGTGGGGGTATACGTGTTTTATGTACACACCCGGACGTCTCTGTGGGGGTATACGTGTTTTATGTACCCACAGCCGGACGTCTCTGTGGGGGTATACGTGTTTTATGTTCACACCCGGACGTCTCTGTGGGGTATACGTGTGTTATGTACACACACCCGGACGTCTCTGTGGGGGTATACGTGTTTTATGTACCACACCGGACGTCTCTGTGGGGGTATACGTGTTTTATGTACCACACCCGGACGTCTCTGTGGGGGTATACGTGTTTTATGTACCACACCCGGACGTCTCTGTGGGGGTATACGTGTTTTATGTACCACACCCGGACGTCTCTGTGGGGGTATACGTGTTTTATGTACACACCCGGACGTCTCTGTGGGGGTATACGTGTTTTATGTACCCACAGCCGGACGTCTCTGTGGGGGTATACGTGTTTTATGTTCACACCCGGACGTCTCTGTGGGGTATACGTGTGTTATGTACACACACCCGGACGTCTCTGTGGGGGTATACGTGTTTTATGTACCACACCGGACGTCTCTGTGTGGGTATACGTGTTTTATGTACCACACCCGGACGTCTCTGTGGGGGTATACGTGTTTTATGTACCCACAGCCGGACGTCTCTGTGGGGGTATACGTGTTTTATGTACCACACCGGACGTCTCTGTGGGGGTATACGTGTTTTATGTACACACACCCGGACGTCTCTGTGGGGGTATACGTGTTTTATGTACCACACCCGGACGTCTCTGTGGGGGTATACGTGTTTTATGTACCCACAGCCGGACGTCTCTGTGGGGGTATACGTGTTTTATGTTCACACCCGGACGTCTCTGTGGGGTATACGTGTGTTATGTACACACACCCGGACGTCACTGTGGGGGTATACGTGTTTTATGTACACACACCCGGACGTCTCTGTGGGGGTATACGTGTTTTATGTACCACACCCGGACGTCTCTGTGGGGGTATACGTGTTTTATGTACCACACCGGGCGCCTCTGTGGGGGTATACGTGTTTTATGTACCACACCCGGACGTCTCTGTGGGGGTATACGTGTTTTATGTACACACACCCGGACGTCTCTGTGGGGGTATACGTGTTTTATGTACCACACCGGGCGTCTCTGTGGGGGTATACGTGTTTTATGTACCCACACCCGGACGTCTCTGTGGGGGTATACGTGTTTTATGTTCACACCCGGACGTCTCTGTGGGGTATACGTGTGTTATGTACACACACCCGGACGTCTCTGTGGGGGTATACGTGTTTTATGTACCACACCGGGCGTCTCTGTGGGGGTATACGTGTTTTATGTACCACACCGGGCGTCTCTGTGGGGGTATACGTGTTTTATGTACACACCCGGACGTCTCTGTGGGGGTATACGTGTTTTATGTACACACACCCGGACGTCTCTGTGGGGGTATACGTGTTTTATGTACCACACCCGGACGTCTCTGTGGGGGTATACGTGTTTTATGTACCACACACGGACGTCTCTGTGGGGGTATACGTGTTTTATGTACCACACACGGACGTCTCTGTGGGGGTATACGTGTTTTATGTACCACACCCGGACGTCTCTGTGGGGGTATACGTGTTTTATGTACACACAATCGGACGTCTCTGTGGGGGTATACGTGTTTTATGTACACACACCCGGACGTCTCTGTGGGGTATACGTGTGTTATGTACACACACCCGGACGTCTCTGTGGGGGTATACGGGTTTTATGTTCACACCCGGACGTCTCTGTGGGGTATACGTGTGTTATGTACACACACCCGGACGTCTCTGTGGGGGTATACGTGTTTTATGTACACACACCCGGACGTCTCTGTGGGGGTATACGTGTTTTATGTACCACACCCGGACGTCTCTGTGGGGGTATACGTGTTTTATGAACACACACCCGGACGTCTCTGTGGGGGTATACGTGTTTTATGTACACACACCCGGACGTCTCTGTGGGGGTATACGTGTTTTATGTACACACCCGGACGTCTCTGTGGGGGTATACGTGTTTTATGTACACACACCCGGACGTCTCTGTGTGGGTATACGTGTTTTATGTACACACACCCGGACGTCTCTGTGGGGGTATACGTGTTTTATGTACACACACCCGGACGTCTCTGTGGGGGTATACGTGTTTTATGTACACACACCCGGACGTCTATGTGGGGGTATACGTGTTTTATGTACCACACCGGGCGTCTCTGTGGGGGTATACGTGTTTTATGTACCACACCCGGACGTCTCTGTGGGGGTATACGTGTTTTATGTACACGCACCCGGGCGTCTCTGTGGGGGTATACGTGTTTTATGTACACACACCCGGACGTCTCTGTGGGGGTATACGTGTTTTATGTACCACACCGGACGTCTCTGTGGGGGTATACGTGTGTTATGTACACACACCCGGACGTCTCTGTGGGGGTATACGTGTTTTATGTACACACCCGGACGTCTCTGTGGGGGTATACGTGTTTTATGTACACACACCCGGACGTCTCTGTGGGGGTATACGTGTTTTATGTACACACACCCGGACGTCTCTGTGGGGGTATACGTGTTTTATGTACCACACCGGGCGTCTCTGTGGGGGTATACGTGTTTTATGTACCACACCCGGACGTCTCTGTGGGGGTATACGTGTTTTATGTACACACACCCGGACGTCTCTGTGGGGGTATACGTGTTTTATGTACCACACCGGGCGTCTCTGTGGGGGTATACGTGTTTTATGTACCCACACCCGGACGTCTCTGTGGGGGTATACGTGTTTTATGTTCACACCCGGACGTCTCTGTGGGGTATACGTGTGTTATGTACACACACCCGGACGTCTCTGTGGGGGTATACGTGTTTTATGTACCACACCGGGCGTCTCTGTGGGGGTATACGTGTTTTATGTACCACACCGGGCGTCTCTGTGGGGGTATACGTGTTTTATGTACACACACCCGGACGTCTCTGTGGGGGTATACGTGTTTTATGTACCACACCCGGACGTCTCTGTGGGGGGTATACGTGTTTTATGTACCACACCCGGACGTCTATGTTTTTATGTGTAAGCAATATTTGCTAAGTGGGTGTCTGACCAGGTAACACGTTGTCCGAGACGTAGTGAACACCAAACCTGGCACACCAGAATGACAAAAACAAGTCAAAGTGAGATGCCGGCAGGTAGACCAGAGGCCTTTTGGAAAAGTCAAATGAGGATAAGAGCAAAAAACGGCTTAAAACATATTTGTCAAAAGAATCGTTCACGCGCAATACTGCTGGACACAAAACACACAGGCTATGTTGCAATGTCTCCTCTACACACACTATGCTTGGCAATATTTTAAGTTCCCGTCCCGATGACTCAGTAAATAAGGCACATGGTACTAAATGGAGGGGACCTCGATGACCCAGTCAGCAAGGCGCACGAACTCCCACGCGGAAACCCCGATGTCCCAGTCATCAACGTGTATGACCCTCTTACGGGTTGGATCCCGGTGCCTCAACCGGTAAGGTGCATGGTATTCTCATGGAAGGACCCGGGTGATATAATTAGTAAGTCGTATACAATATTATGGAGGGGACCCCGGTATCCAATATTACTACGGAGGCGGCCCCGGTGCTTCAACCACCAAGGCACATGGCCATAAACCTTAAATTCTTATCTGGTACCCAACATAAATCAGTTTGTGGTGTATCTATGACACAAAGTTTTGTCAGCCACCAAGTAATGTAATTATATATATATTTATAATATCAAATAACATATATGTAGTGGGGTTGTATATAGTCCAAAGCAACCCCGAAACTCAACACTAGGATGTGATACTAACATAAGATAATAAATTGTTTGTATATTATATTAATAAATGTGTTAAAGTCTATACATATTATAATAATGCCATATAGGCAGTGTGCTTGTTAAAAATAATAACAGGTAGTAAAGTTCCTCAAAGTAGTAACAGGTAGTAAAGTTCCTCAAAGTAGTAACAGGTAGACTAGTTTATAGAATTTATAGTTAATAAGTGATGGAAAAGTCTAGTTTATAACTATGCCCTTGTTGTTATCGGGTGGTATCTGAATCCAACGAGATCGCATCGCGCGTATAAATTCCTACATTTTAAATATTTCCGCGCTATCATATATGCGAATTTACATATTAAATATCGGTATACACAAATTATGGCATCCAGGTGAGACATAAAAATCTTTTGCGGAAAACAGACGAACACGGACGGACGGGCGGACTGAACAAACGGCAGACACGGAATGTCGGCCACAAAACGTTATCCGACATTGTAATATGATCGTACGTGACACGTAACGGGGCAACCACACGCGGTGCTTCGTCGGATCTAGTTATGCGAAATTTGACCAGATTTGACCTTGAATTTACCGTTTTGAATGTCAATGTCAGGTCGGGGTTACGAGTTAAGCCATCCAAAACACTGCCCGGACAAAAGTATCCCTAGCTATCGAATATCGTCGAAATCCGCCACTAATACCCGATTTGATCTTGAATCGACCATTTTGAAGATCAAGCATCACACTTTGACCCGTCCAAAACACTTCCCGGACAAACGTACACTTAGGTATCAAGTTTCGTCGAAATCCGTCCGGAAGTTTTCCCGGCCATAGCTAACAGACAAAAGTCACAAACTATACATTAGGTTTTAGCTGGGTACCTGTCTGACGGGCATGTGGGTGAGACAAAATTTGTTGGCATCCCCATCTACACCAACACCCCCAAAAAATGGTGGAAATCGGGCCAGTGGATACCCAGATACAGTTCAATGTCATTTAAAATATCAAGTTCACGCCGCACGGGCATCCGGGTGTGACGAAATTGCTCAGCGCCTGAAACTACCCCCACATACCAAATTTGGTGAAAATCGGCTCAGCGGAGAACTTGAGTTCAAGGTCATTTGAAGGTCAAGGTCACGCCGCACGGGCAAACGGATATACCCATGTTAGTCCTCAGGTCAAACTACATACCCGTACCAAGTTTCATCAAAATCGGTTAGCCGTTTCCGATTCCATCGCGGAAACACACACACACATACATACACACACACCCACACGCACAGACCACAAACTTTCTTCAAATATATAATAGATTCTTTATGGAGGTCAAGTTTAAATGGATATCGTACTCCCATGTTTCTGTTCGTCAGATACAGACTCGAGTATGTAGGAGCCTCGATACCGGTATATTTCTAAAGGATAGCTATAAAAGGCCTCTGAATATTGACATTAGCGCGTACATCGCAACACATATCTAGCAAAATGGCCCTTTAAGTGAGATGTCTTTCAACAGAGGTCAAGGTCATTTTATGGTCAAGGTCAAGGTCATATAAACCCCCCACATCAACTTGACAACAAATTTGGTTGAGGCTTAATTCCAACTTCACCAACGAAGGCGACCCATGTTATGATGGACATATCATTTGACTTCCTCGCTGCCACCACTGCTCACAAATGATTTCAAATAATAAGCCGCGTTCCGATGTTGAGTGTGAATACCTGGCAGCCAGCCAATACTATTCGCGCGACATACAACCGTGAAAAAATCCCCCTTGTTAGGGTAGATTGGTTCAATCATTTATCTCGAAGGAATTGATAAGCCGCTGATATGTCTGTGAGGCCAAATCGTTGCGAGACGGGAACTTATTGAATGTGTTGTCCGCCTATTAGGGGGATTTTTCGCTGAGCAATTTGTCCGGAGGAAAATTACACGCAGCTAAAGCGGGATCGTTATTACAAAACACCATAAGTAAACATCGGCGCAACACACGATGTCGTGCTATACATTGTTGGAAAGGGTACATCCTTGGCTATTCAACTGTGGTAATTTGATTCTGAAGCAGGCACGTTTGCTTGTGCTATTTTCGCATATATCTTTTGCGAAAACGGTTATGAATGCAACCAAGTCTAGTATACTGATGTGAAATCAGTGTTTCCTGCGGAGACCAATTTTTTCTGGATTCTAGCCCACAACACCAAATGACGCAAATGACGTCATGGACCATGTCATGACGTCTTCGCTGATTTTATTCAGCTAACCAACGAAATTGGTCAAACGAAACTAATCTATAGGCCAAAATCACGTGGGGGTATACGTGTTTTATGTACACACCCGGACGTCTCTGTGGGGGGTATACGTGTTTTATGTACACACACCAGGACGTCTCTGTGGGGTATACGTGTTTTATGTACCACACCCGGACGTCTCTGTGGGGTTATACGTGTTTTATGTACCACACCCGGACGTCTCTGTGGGGGTATACGTGTTTTATGTACACACACCCGGACGTCTCTGTGGGGGTATACGTGTTTTATGTACACACACCCGGACGTCTCTGTGGGGGTATACGTGTTTTATGTACACACACCCGGACGTCTCTGTGAGGGTATACGTGTTTTATGTACACACACCCGGACGTCTCTGTGGGGGTATACGTGTTTTATGTACACACCCGGACGTCTATATGGGGGTATACGTGTTTTATGTACACACACCCGGACGTCTCTGTGGGGGTATACGTGTTTTATGTACCACACCCGGACGTCTCTGTGGGGGTATACGTGTTTTATGTACACACACCCGGACGTCTCTGTGGGGGTATACGTGTTTTATGTACACACACCCGGACGTCTCTGTGGGGGTATACGTGTTTTATGTACACACCCGGACGTCTCTGTGGGGGTATACGTGTTTTATGTACACACACCCGGACGTCTCTGTGGGGGTATACGTGTTTTATGTACACACACCCGGACGTCTCTGTGAGGGTATACGTGTTTTATGTACACACACCCGGACGTCTCTGTGGGGGTATACGTGTTTTATGTACCACACCCGGACGTCTCTGTGGGGTTATACGTGTTTTATGTACCACACCCGGACGTCTCTGTGCGGGTATACGTGTTTTATGTACCACACCCGGACGTCTCTGTGGGGGTATACGTGTTTTATGTACCACACCCGGACGTCTCTGTGGGGGTATACGTGTTTTATGTACACACCCGGACGTCTCTGTGGGGGTATACGTGTTTTATGTACCCACAGCCGGACGTCTCTGTGGGGGTATACGTGTTTTATGTTCACACCCGGACGTCTCTGTGGGGTATACGTGTGTTATGTACACACACCCGGACGTCTCTGTGGGGGTATACGTGTTTTATGTACCACACCGGACGTCTCTGTGGGGGTATACGTGTTTTATGTACCACACCCGGACGTCTCTGTGGGGGTATACGTGTTTTATGTACCACACCCGGACGTCTCTGTGGGGGTATACGTGTTTTATGTACCACACCCGGACGTCTCTGTGGGGGTATACGTGTTTTATGTACACACCCGGACGTCTCTGTGGGGGTATACGTGTTTTATGTACCCACAGCCGGACGTCTCTGTGGGGGTATACGTGTTTTATGTTCACACCCGGACGTCTCTGTGGGGTATACGTGTGTTATGTACACACACCCGGACGTCTCTGTGGGGGTATACGTGTTTTATGTACCACACCGGACGTCTCTGTGTGGGTATACGTGTTTTATGTACCACACCCGGACGTCTCTGTGGGGGTATACGTGTTTTATGTACCCACAGCCGGACGTCTCTGTGGGGGTATACGTGTTTTATGTACCACACCGGACGTCTCTGTGGGGGTATACGTGTTTTATGTACACACACCCGGACGTCTCTGTGGGGGTATACGTGTTTTATGTACCACACCCGGACGTCTCTGTGGGGGTATACGTGTTTTATGTACCCACAGCCGGACGTCTCTGTGGGGGTATACGTGTTTTATGTTCACACCCGGACGTCTCTGTGGGGTATACGTGTGTTATGTACACACACCCGGACGTCACTGTGGGGGTATACGTGTTTTATGTACACACACCCGGACGTCTCTGTGGGGGTATACGTGTTTTATGTACCACACCCGGACGTCTCTGTGGGGGTATACGTGTTTTATGTACCACACCGGGCGTCTCTGTGGGGGTATACGTGTTTTATGTACCACACCCGGACGTCTCTGTGGGGGTATACGTGTTTTATGTACACACACCCGGACGTCTCTGTGGGGGTATACGTGTTTTATGTACCAAACCGGGCGTCTCTGTGGGGGTATACGTGTTTTATGTACCCACACCCGGACGTCTCTGTGGGGGTATACGTGTTTTATGTTCACACCCGGACGTCTCTGTGGGGTATACGTGTGTTATGTACACACACCCGGACGTCTCTGTGGGGGTATACGTGTTTTATGTACCACACCGGGCGTCTCTGTGGGGGTATACGTGTTTTATGTACCACACCGGGCGTCTCTGTGGGGGTATACGTGTTTTATGTACACACCCGGACGTCTCTGTGGGGGTATACGTGTTTTATGTACACACACCCGGACGTCTCTGTGGGGGTATACGTGTTTTATGTACCACACCCGGACGTCTCTGTGGGGGTATACGTGTTTTATGTACCACACACGGACGTCTCTGTGGGGGTATACGTGTTTTATGTACCACACACGGACGTCTCTGTGGGGGTATACGTGTTTTATGTACCACACCCGGACGTCTCTGTGGGGGTATACGTGTTTTATGTACACACAATCGGACGTCTCTGTGGGGGTATACGTGTTTTATGTACACACACCCGGACGTCTCTGTGGGGTATACGTGTGTTATGTACACACACCCGGACGTCTCTGTGGGGGTATACGGGTTTTATGTTCACACCCGGACGTCTCTGTGGGGTATACGTGTGTTATGTACACACACCCGGACGTCTCTGTGGGGGTATACGTGTTTTATGTACACACACCCGGACGTCTCTGTGGGGGTATACGTGTTTTATGTACCACACCCGGACGTCTCTGTGGGGGTATACGTGTTTTATGAACACACACCCGGACGTCTCTGTGGGGGTATACGTGTTTTATGTACACACACCCGGACGTCTCTGTGGGGGTATACGTGTTTTATGTACACACCCGGACGTCTCTGTGGGGGTATACGTGTTTTATGTACACACACCCGGACGTCTCTGTGTGGGTATACGTGTTTTATGTACACACACCCGGACGTCTCTGTGGGGGTATACGTGTTTTATGTACACACACCCGGACGTCTCTGTGGGGGTATACGTGTTTTATGTACACACACCCGGACGTCTATGTGGGGGTATACGTGTTTTATGTACCACACCGGGCGTCTCTGTGGGGGTATACGTGTTTTATGTACCACACCCGGACGTCTCTGTGGGGGTATACGTGTTTTATGTACACGCACCCGGGCGTCTCTGTGGGGGTATACGTGTTTTATGTACACACACCGGACGTCTCTGTGGGGGTATACGTGTTTTATGTACCACACCGGACGTCTCTGTGGGGGTATACGTGTGTTATGTACACACACCCGGACGTCTCTGTGGGGGTATACGTGTTTTATGTACACACCCGGACGTCTCTGTGGGGGTATACGTGTTTTATGTACACACACCCGGACGTCTCTGTGGGGGTATACGTGTTTTATGTACACACACCCGGACGTCTCTGTGGGGGTATACGTGTTTTATGTACCACACCGGGCGTCTCTGTGGGGGTATACGTGTTTTATGTACCACACCCGGACGTCTCTGTGGGGGTATACGTGTTTTATGTACACACACCCGGACGTCTCTGTGGGGGTATACGTGTTTTATGTACCACACCGGGCGTCTCTGTGGGGGTATACGTGTTTTATGTACCCACACCCGGACGTCTCTGTGGGGGTATACGTGTTTTATGTTCACACCCGGACGTCTCTGTGGGGTATACGTGTGTTATGTACACACACCCGGACGTCTCTGTGGGGGTATACGTGTTTTATGTACCACACCGGGCGTCTCTGTGGGGGTATACGTGTTTTATGTACCACACCGGGCGTCTCTGTGGGGGTATACGTGTTTTATGTACACACACCCGGACGTCTCTGTGGGGGTATACGTGTTTTATGTACCACACCCGGACGTCTCTGTGGGGGGTATACGTGTTTTATGTACCACACCCGGACGTCTATGTTTTTATGTGTAAGCAATATTTGCTAAGTGGGTGTCTGACCAGGTAACACGTTGTCCGAGACGTAGTGAACACCAAACCTGGCACACCAGAATGACAAAAACAAGTCAAAGTGAGATGCCGGCAGGTAGACCAGAGGCCTTTTGGAAAAGTCAAATGAGGATAAGAGCAAAAAACGGCTTAAAACATATTTGTCAAAAGAATCGTTCACGCGCAATACTGCTGGACACAAAACACACAGGCTATGTTGCAATGTCTCCTCTACACACACTATGCTTGGCAATATTTTAAGTTCCCGTCCCGATGACTCAGTAAATAAGGCACATGGTACTAAATGGAGGGGACCTCGATGACCCAGTCAGCAAGGCGCACGAACTCCCACGCGGAAACCCCGATGTCCCAGTCATCAACGTGTATGACCCTCTTACGGGTTGGATCCCGGTGCCTCAACCGGTAAGGTGCATGGTATTCTCATGGAAGGACCCGGGTGATATAATTAGTAAGTCGTATACAATATTATGGAGGGGACCCCGGTATCCAATATTACTACGGAGGCGGCCCCGGTGCTTCAACCACCAAGGCACATGGCCATAAACCTTAAATTCTTATCTGGTACCCAACATAAATCAGTTTGTGGTGTATCTATGACACAAAGTTTTGTCAGCCACCAAGTAATGTAATTATATATATATTTATAATATCAAATAACATATATGTAGTGGGGTTGTATATAGTCCAAAGCAACCCCGAAACTCAACACTAGGATGTGATACTAACATAAGATAATAAATTGTTTGTATATTATATTAATAAATGTGTTAAAGTCTATACATATTATAATAATGCCATATAGGCAGTGTGCTTGTTAAAAATAATAACAGGTAGTAAAGTTCCTCAAAGTAGTAACAGGTAGTAAAGTTCCTCAAAGTAGTAACAGGTAGACTAGTTTATAGAATTTATAGTTAATAAGTGATGGAAAAGTCTAGTTTATAACTATGCCCTTGTTGTTATCGGGTGGTATCTGAATCCAACGAGATCGCATCGCGCGTATAAATTCCTACATTTTAAATATTTCCGCGCTATCATATATGCGAATTTACATATTAAATATCGGTATACACAAATTATGGCATCCAGGTGAGACATAAAAATCTTTTGCGGAAAACAGACGAACACGGACGGACGGGCGGACTGAACAAACGGCAGACACGGAATGTCGGCCACAAAACGTTATCCGACATTGTAATATGATCGTACGTGACACGTAACGGGGCAACCACACGCGGTGCTTCGTCGGATCTAGTTATGCGAAATTTGACCAGATTTGACCTTGAATTTACCGTTTTGAATGTCAATGTCAGGTCGGGGTTACGAGTTAAGCCATCCAAAACACTGCCCGGACAAAAGTATCCCTAGCTATCGAATATCGTCGAAATCCGCCACTAATACCCGATTTGATCTTGAATCGACCATTTTGAAGATCAAGCATCACACTTTGACCCGTCCAAAACACTTCCCGGACAAACGTACACTTAGGTATCAAGTTTCGTCGAAATCCGTCCGGAAGTTTTCCCGGCCATAGCTAACAGACAAAAGTCACAAACTATACATTAGGTTTTAGCTGGGTACCTGTCTGACGGGCATGTGGGTGAGACAAAATTTGTTGGCATCCCCATCTACACCAACACCCCCAAAAAATGGTGGAAATCGGGCCAGTGGATACCCAGATACAGTTCAATGTCATTTAAAATATCAAGTTCACGCCGCACGGGCATCCGGGTGTGACGAAATTGCTCAGCGCCTGAAACTACCCCCACATACCAAATTTGGTGAAAATCGGCTCAGCGGAGAACTTGAGTTCAAGGTCATTTGAAGGTCAAGGTCACGCCGCACGGGCAAACGGATATACCCATGTTAGTCCTCAGGTCAAACTACATACCCGTACCAAGTTTCATCAAAATCGGTTAGCCGTTTCCGATTCCATCGCGGAAACACACACACACATACATACACACACACCCACACGCACAGACCACAAACTTTCTTCAAATATATAATAGATTCTTTATGGAGGTCAAGTTTAAATGGATATCGTACTCCCATGTTTCTGTTCGTCAGATACAGACTCGAGTATGTAGGAGCCTCGATACCGGTATATTTCTAAAGGATAGCTATAAAAGGCCTCTGAATATTGACATTAGCGCGTACATCGCAACACATATCTAGCAAAATGGCCCTTTAAGTGAGATGTCTTTCAACAGAGGTCAAGGTCATTTTATGGTCAAGGTCAAGGTCATATAAACCCCCCACATCAACTTGACAACAAATTTGGTTGAGGCTTAATTCCAACTTCACCAACGAAGGCGACCCATGTTATGATGGACATATCATTTGACTTCCTCGCTGCCACCACTGCTCACAAATGATTTCAAATAATAAGCCGCGTTCCGATGTTGAGTGTGAATACCTGGCAGCCAGCCAATACTATTCGCGCGACATACAACCGTGAAAAAATCCCCCTTGTTAGGGTAGATTGGTTCAATCATTTATCTCGAAGGAATTGATAAGCCGCTGATATGTCTGTGAGGCCAAATCGTTGCGAGACGGGAACTTATTGAATGTGTTGTCCGCCTATTAGGGGGATTTTTCGCTGAGCAATTTGTCCGGAGGAAAATTACACGCAGCTAAAGCGGGATCGTTATTACAAAACACCATAAGTAAACATCGGCGCAACACACGATGTCGTGCTATACATTGTTGGAAAGGGTACATCCTTGGCTATTCAACTGTGGTAATTTGATTCTGAAGCAGGCACGTTTGCTTGTGCTATTTTCGCATATATCTTTTGCGAAAACGGTTATGAATGCAACCAAGTCTAGTATACTGATGTGAAATCAGTGTTTCCTGCGGAGACCAATTTTTTCTGGATTCTAGCCCACAACACCAAATGACGCAAATGACGTCATGGACCATGTCATGACGTCTTCGCTGATTTTATTCAGCTAACCAACGAAATTGGTCAAACGAAACTAATCTATAGGCCAAAATCACGTGGGGGTATACGTGTTTTATGTACACACCCGGACGTCTCTGTGGGGGGTATACGTGTTTTATGTACACACACCAGGACGTCTCTGTGGGGTATACGTGTTTTATGTACCACACCCGGACGTCTCTGTGGGGTTATACGTGTTTTATGTACCACACCCGGACGTCTCTGTGGGGGTATACGTGTTTTATGTACACACACCCGGACGTCTCTGTGGGGGTATACGTGTTTTATGTACACACACCCGGACGTCTCTGTGGGGGTATACGTGTTTTATGTACACACACCCGGACGTCTCTGTGAGGGTATACGTGTTTTATGTACACACACCCGGACGTCTCTGTGGGGGTATACGTGTTTTATGTACACACCCGGACGTCTATATGGGGGTATACGTGTTTTATGTACACACACCCGGACGTCTCTGTGGGGGTATACGTGTTTTATGTACCACACCCGGACGTCTCTGTGGGGGTATACGTGTTTTATGTACACACACCCGGACGTCTCTGTGGGGGTATACGTGTTTTATGTACACACACCCGGACGTCTCTGTGGGGGTATACGTGTTTTATGTACACACCCGGACGTCTCTGTGGGGGTATACGTGTTTTATGTACACACACCCGGACGTCTCTGTGGGGGTATACGTGTTTTATGTACACACACCCGGACGTCTCTGTGGGGGTATACGTGTTTTATGTACACACACCCGGACGTCTCTGTGGGGGTATACGTGTTTTATGTACACACACCCGGACGTCTATGTGGGGGTATACGTGTTTTATGTACCACACCGGGCGTCTCTGTGGGGGTATACGTGTTTTATGTACCACACCCGGACGTCTCTGTGGGGGTATACGTGTTTTATGTACACACACCCGGACGTCTATGTGGGGGTATACGTGTTTTATGTACCACACCGGGCGTCTCTGTGGGGGTATACGTGTTTTATGTACCACACCCGGACGTCTCTGTGGGGGTATACGTGTTTTATGTACACGCACCCGGGCGTCTCTGTGGGGGTATACGTGTTTTATGTACACACACCCGGACGTCTCTGTGGGGGTATACGTGTTTTATGTACCACACCGGACGTCTCTGTGGGGGTATACGTGTGTTATGTACACACACCCGGACGTCTCTGTGGGGGTATACGTGTTTTATGTACACACCCGGACGTCTCTGTGGGGGTATACGTGTTTTATGTACACACACCCGGACGTCTCTGTGGGGGTATACGTGTTTTATGTACACACACCCGGACGTCTCTGTGGGGGTATACGTGTTGTATGTACCACACCGGGCGTCTCTGTGGGGGTATACGTGTTTTATGTACCACACCCGGACGTCTCTGTGGGGGTATACGTGTTTTATGTACACACACCCGGACGTCTCTGTGGGGGTATACGTGTTTTATGTACCACACCGGGCGTCTCTGTGGGGGTATACGTGTTTTATGTACCCACACCCGGACGTCTCTGTGGGGGTATACGTGTTTTATGTTCACACCCGGACGTCTCTGTGGGGTATACGTGTGTTATGTACACACACCCGGACGTCTCTGTGGGGGTATACGTGTTTTATGTACCACACCGGGCGTCTCTGTGGGGGTATACGTGTTTTATGTACCACACCGGGCGTCTCTGTGGGGGTATACGTGTTTTATGTACACACACCCGGACGTCTCTGTGGGGGTATACGTGTTTTATGTACCACACCCGGACGTCTCTGTGGGGGGTATACGTGTTTTATGTACCACACCCGGACGTCTATGTTTTTATGTGTAAGCAATATTTGCTAAGTGGGTGTCTGACCAGGTAACACGTTGTCCGAGACGTAGTGAACACCAAACCTGGCACACCAGAATGACAAAAACAAGTCAAAGTGAGATGCCGGCAGGTAGACCAGAGGCCTTTTGGAAAAGTCAAATGAGGATAAGAGCAAAAAACGGCTTAAAACATATTTGTCAAAAGAATCGTTCACGCGCAATACTGCTGGACACAAAACACACAGGCTATGTTGCAATGTCTCCTCTACACACACTATGCTTGGCAATATTTTAAGTTCCCGTCCCGATGACTCAGTAAATAAGGCACATGGTACTAAATGGAGGGGACCTCGATGACCCAGTCAGCAAGGCGCACGAACTCCCACGCGGAAACCCCGATGTCCCAGTCATCAACGTGTATGACCCTCTTACGGGTTGGATCCCGGTGCCTCAACCGGTAAGGTGCATGGTATTCTCATGGAAGGACCCGGGTGATATAATTAGTAAGTCGTATACAATATTATGGAGGGGACCCCGGTATCCAATATTACTACGGAGGCGGCCCCGGTGCTTCAACCACCAAGGCACATGGCCATAAACCTTAAATTCTTATCTGGTACCCAACATAAATCAGTTTGTGGTGTATCTATGACACAAAGTTTTGTCAGCCACCAAGTAATGTAATTATATATATATTTATAATATCAAATAACATATATGTAGTGGGGTTGTATATAGTCCAAAGCAACCCCGAAACTCAACACTAGGATGTGATACTAACATAAGATAATAAATTGTTTGTATATTATATTAATAAATGTGTTAAAGTCTATACATATTATAATAATGCCATATAGGCAGTGTGCTTGTTAAAAATAATAACAGGTAGTAAAGTTCCTCAAAGTAGTAACAGGTAGTAAAGTTCCTCAAAGTAGTAACAGGTAGACTAGTTTATAGAATTTATAGTTAATAAGTGATGGAAAAGTCTAGTTTATAACTATGCCCTTGTTGTTATCGGGTGGTATCTGAATCCAACGAGATCGCATCGCGCGTATAAATTCCTACATTTTAAATATTTCCGCGCTATCATATATGCGAATTTACATATTAAATATCGGTATACACAAATTATGGCATCCAGGTGAGACATAAAAATCTTTTGCGGAAAACAGACGAACACGGACGGACGGGCGGACTGAACAAACGGCAGACACGGAATGTCGGCCACAAAACGTTATCCGACATTGTAATATGATCGTACGTGACACGTAACGGGGCAACCACACGCGGTGCTTCGTCGGATCTAGTTATGCGAAATTTGACCAGATTTGACCTTGAATTTACCGTTTTGAATGTCAATGTCAGGTCGGGGTTACGAGTTAAGCCATCCAAAACACTGCCCGGACAAAAGTATCCCTAGCTATCGAATATCGTCGAAATCCGCCACTAATACCCGATTTGATCTTGAATCGACCATTTTGAAGATCAAGCATCACACTTTGACCCGTCCAAAACACTTCCCGGACAAACGTACACTTAGGTATCAAGTTTCGTCGAAATCCGTCCGGAAGTTTTCCCGGCCATAGCTAACAGACAAAAGTCACAAACTATACATTAGGTTTTAGCTGGGTACCTGTCTGACGGGCATGTGGGTGAGACAAAATTTGTTGGCATCCCCATCTACACCAACACCCCCAAAAAATGGTGGAAATCGGGCCAGTGGATACCCAGATACAGTTCAATGTCATTTAAAATATCAAGTTCACGCCGCACGGGCATCCGGGTGTGACGAAATTGCTCAGCGCCTGAAACTACCCCCACATACCAAATTTGGTGAAAATCGGCTCAGCGGAGAACTTGAGTTCAAGGTCATTTGAAGGTCAAGGTCACGCCGCACGGGCAAACGGATATACCCATGTTAGTCCTCAGGTCAAACTACATACCCGTACCAAGTTTCATCAAAATCGGTTAGCCGTTTCCGATTCCATCGCGGAAACACACACACACATACATACACACACACCCACACGCACAGACCACAAACTTTCTTCAAATATATAATAGATTCTTTATGGAGGTCAAGTTTAAATGGATATCGTACTCCCATGTTTCTGTTCGTCAGATACAGACTCGAGTATGTAGGAGCCTCGATACCGGTATATTTCTAAAGGATAGCTATAAAAGGCCTCTGAATATTGACATTAGCGCGTACATCGCAACACATATCTAGCAAAATGGCCCTTTAAGTGAGATGTCTTTCAACAGAGGTCAAGGTCATTTTATGGTCAAGGTCAAGGTCATATAAACCCCCCACATCAACTTGACAACAAATTTGGTTGAGGCTTAATTCCAACTTCACCAACGAAGGCGACCCATGTTATGATGGACATATCATTTGACTTCCTCGCTGCCACCACTGCTCACAAATGATTTCAAATAATAAGCCGCGTTCCGATGTTGAGTGTGAATACCTGGCAGCCAGCCAATACTATTCGCGCGACATACAACCGTGAAAAAATCCCCCTTGTTAGGGTAGATTGGTTCAATCATTTATCTCGAAGGAATTGATAAGCCGCTGATATGTCTGTGAGGCCAAATCGTTGCGAGACGGGAACTTATTGAATGTGTTGTCCGCCTATTAGGGGGATTTTTCGCTGAGCAATTTGTCCGGAGGAAAATTACACGCAGCTAAAGCGGGATCGTTATTACAAAACACCATAAGTAAACATCGGCGCAACACACGATGTCGTGCTATACATTGTTGGAAAGGGTACATCCTTGGCTATTCAACTGTGGTAATTTGATTCTGAAGCAGGCACGTTTGCTTGTGCTATTTTCGCATATATCTTTTGCGAAAACGGTTATGAATGCAACCAAGTCTAGTATACTGATGTGAAATCAGTGTTTCCTGCGGAGACCAATTTTTTCTGGATTCTAGCCCACAACACCAAATGACGCAAATGACGTCATGGACCATGTCATGACGTCTTCGCTGATTTTATTCAGCTAACCAACGAAATTGGTCAAACGAAACTAATCTATAGGCCAAAATCACGTGGGGGTATACGTGTTTTATGTACACACCCGGACGTCTCTGTGGGGGGTATACGTGTTTTATGTACACACACCAGGACGTCTCTGTGGGGTATACGTGTTTTATGTACCACACCCGGACGTCTCTGTGGGGTTATACGTGTTTTATGTACCACACCCGGACGTCTCTGTGGGGGTATACGTGTTTTATGTACACACACCCGGACGTCTCTGTGGGGGTATACGTGTTTTATGTACACACACCCGGACGTCTCTGTGGGGGTATACGTGTTTTATGTACACACACCCGGACGTCTCTGTGAGGGTATACGTGTTTTATGTACACACACCCGGACGTCTCTGTGGGGGTATACGTGTTTTATGTACACACCCGGACGTCTATATGGGGGTATACGTGTTTTATGTACACACACCCGGACGTCTCTGTGGGGGTATACGTGTTTTATGTACCACACCCGGACGTCTCTGTGGGGGTATACGTGTTTTATGTACACACACCCGGACGTCTCTGTGGGGGTATACGTGTTTTATGTACACACACCCGGACGTCTCTGTGGGGGTATACGTGTTTTATGTACACACCCGGACGTCTCTGTGGGGGTATACGTGTTTTATGTACACACACCCGGACGTCTCTGTGGGGGTATACGTGTTTTATGTACACACACCCGGACGTCTCTGTGGGGGTATACGTGTTTTATGTACACACACCCGGACGTCTCTGTGGGGGTATACGTGTTTTATGTACACACACCCGGACGTCTATGTGGGGGTATACGTGTTTTATGTACCACACCGGGCGTCTCTGTGGGGGTATACGTGTTTTATGTACCACACCCGGACGTCTCTGTGGGGGTATACGTGTTTTATGTACACACACCCGGACGTCTATGTGGGGGTATACGTGTTTTATGTACCACACCGGGCGTCTCTGTGGGGGTATACGTGTTTTATGTACCACACCCGGACGTCTCTGTGGGGGTATACGTGTTTTATGTACACGCACCCGGGCGTCTCTGTGGGGGTATACGTGTTTTATGTACACACACCCGGACGTCTCTGTGGGGGTATACGTGTTTTATGTACCACACCGGACGTCTCTGTGGGGGTATACGTGTGTTATGTACACACACCCGGACGTCTCTGTGGGGGTATACGTGTTTTATGTACACACCCGGACGTCTCTGTGGGGGTATACGTGTTTTATGTACACACACCCGGACGTCTCTGTGGGGGTATACGTGTTTTATGTACACACACCCGGACGTCTCTGTGGGGGTATACGTGTTGTATGTACCACACCGGGCGTCTCTGTGGGGGTATACGTGTTTTATGTACCACACCCGGACGTCTCTGTGGGGGTATACGTGTTTTATGTACACACACCCGGACGTCTCTGTGGGGGTATACGTGTTTTATGTACCACACCGGGCGTCTCTGTGGGGGTATACGTGTTTTATGTACCCACACCCGGACGTCTCTGTGGGGGTATACGTGTTTTATGTTCACACCCGGACGTCTCTGTGGGGTATACGTGTGTTATGTACACACACCCGGACGTCTCTGTGGGGGTATACGTGTTTTATGTACCACACCGGGCGTCTCTGTGGGGGTATACGTGTTTTATGTACCACACCGGGCGTCTCTGTGGGGGTATACGTGTTTTATGTACACACACCCGGACGTCTCTGTGGGGGTATACGTGTTTTATGTACCACACCCGGACGTCTCTGTGGGGGGTATACGTGTTTTATGTACCACACCCGGACGTCTATGTTTTTATGTGTAAGCAATATTTGCTAAGTGGGTGTCTGACCAGGTAACACGTTGTCCGAGACGTAGTGAACACCAAACCTGGCACACCAGAATGACAAAAACAAGTCAAAGTGAGATGCCGGCAGGTAGACCAGAGGCCTTTTGGAAAAGTCAAATGAGGATAAGAGCAAAAAACGGCTTAAAACATATTTGTCAAAAGAATCGTTCACGCGCAATACTGCTGGACACAAAACACACAGGCTATGTTGCAATGTCTCCTCTACACACACTATGCTTGGCAATATTTTAAGTTCCCGTCCCGATGACTCAGTAAATAAGGCACATGGTACTAAATGGAGGGGACCTCGATGACCCAGTCAGCAAGGCGCACGAACTCCCACGCGGAAACCCCGATGTCCCAGTCATCAACGTGTATGACCCTCTTACGGGTTGGATCCCGGTGCCTCAACCGGTAAGGTGCATGGTATTCTCATGGAAGGACCCGGGTGATATAATTAGTAAGTCGTATACAATATTATGGAGGGGACCCCGGTATCCAATATTACTACGGAGGCGGCCCCGGTGCTTCAACCACCAAGGCACATGGCCATAAACCTTAAATTCTTATCTGGTACCCAACATAAATCAGTTTGTGGTGTATCTATGACACAAAGTTTTGTCAGCCACCAAGTAATGTAATTATATATATATTTATAATATCAAATAACATATATGTAGTGGGGTTGTATATAGTCCAAAGCAACCCCGAAACTCAACACTAGGATGTGATACTAACATAAGATAATAAATTGTTTGTATATTATATTAATAAATGTGTTAAAGTCTATACATATTATAATAATGCCATATAGGCAGTGTGCTTGTTAAAAATAATAACAGGTAGTAAAGTTCCTCAAAGTAGTAACAGGTAGTAAAGTTCCTCAAAGTAGTAACAGGTAGACTAGTTTATAGAATTTATAGTTAATAAGTGATGGAAAAGTCTAGTTTATAACTATGCCCTTGTTGTTATCGGGTGGTATCTGAATCCAACGAGATCGCATCGCGCGTATAAATTCCTACATTTTAAATATTTCCGCGCTATCATATATGCGAATTTACATATTAAATATCGGTATACACAAATTATGGCATCCAGGTGAGACATAAAAATCTTTTGCGGAAAACAGACGAACACGGACGGACGGGCGGACTGAACAAACGGCAGACACGGAATGTCGGCCACAAAACGTTATCCGACATTGTAATATGATCGTACGTGACACGTAACGGGGCAACCACACGCGGTGCTTCGTCGGATCTAGTTATGCGAAATTTGACCAGATTTGACCTTGAATTTACCGTTTTGAATGTCAATGTCAGGTCGGGGTTACGAGTTAAGCCATCCAAAACACTGCCCGGACAAAAGTATCCCTAGCTATCGAATATCGTCGAAATCCGCCACTAATACCCGATTTGATCTTGAATCGACCATTTTGAAGATCAAGCATCACACTTTGACCCGTCCAAAACACTTCCCGGACAAACGTACACTTAGGTATCAAGTTTCGTCGAAATCCGTCCGGAAGTTTTCCCGGCCATAGCTAACAGACAAAAGTCACAAACTATACATTAGGTTTTAGCTGGGTACCTGTCTGACGGGCATGTGGGTGAGACAAAATTTGTTGGCATCCCCATCTACACCAACACCCCCAAAAAATGGTGGAAATCGGGCCAGTGGATACCCAGATACAGTTCAATGTCATTTAAAATATCAAGTTCACGCCGCACGGGCATCCGGGTGTGACGAAATTGCTCAGCGCCTGAAACTACCCCCACATACCAAATTTGGTGAAAATCGGCTCAGCGGAGAACTTGAGTTCAAGGTCATTTGAAGGTCAAGGTCACGCCGCACGGGCAAACGGATATACCCATGTTAGTCCTCAGGTCAAACTACATACCCGTACCAAGTTTCATCAAAATCGGTTAGCCGTTTCCGATTCCATCGCGGAAACACACACACACATACATACACACACACCCACACGCACAGACCACAAACTTTCTTCAAATATATAATAGATTCTTTATGGAGGTCAAGTTTAAATGGATATCGTACTCCCATGTTTCTGTTCGTCAGATACAGACTCGAGTATGTAGGAGCCTCGATACCGGTATATTTCTAAAGGATAGCTATAAAAGGCCTCTGAATATTGACATTAGCGCGTACATCGCAACACATATCTAGCAAAATGGCCCTTTAAGTGAGATGTCTTTCAACAGAGGTCAAGGTCATTTTATGGTCAAGGTCAAGGTCATATAAACCCCCCACATCAACTTGACAACAAATTTGGTTGAGGCTTAATTCCAACTTCACCAACGAAGGCGACCCATGTTATGATGGACATATCATTTGACTTCCTCGCTGCCACCACTGCTCACAAATGATTTCAAATAATAAGCCGCGTTCCGATGTTGAGTGTGAATACCTGGCAGCCAGCCAATACTATTCGCGCGACATACAACCGTGAAAAAATCCCCCTTGTTAGGGTAGATTGGTTCAATCATTTATCTCGAAGGAATTGATAAGCCGCTGATATGTCTGTGAGGCCAAATCGTTGCGAGACGGGAACTTATTGAATGTGTTGTCCGCCTATTAGGGGGATTTTTCGCTGAGCAATTTGTCCGGAGGAAAATTACACGCAGCTAAAGCGGGATCGTTATTACAAAACACCATAAGTAAACATCGGCGCAACACACGATGTCGTGCTATACATTGTTGGAAAGGGTACATCCTTGGCTATTCAACTGTGGTAATTTGATTCTGAAGCAGGCACGTTTGCTTGTGCTATTTTCGCATATATCTTTTGCGAAAACGGTTATGAATGCAACCAAGTCTAGTATACTGATGTGAAATCAGTGTTTCCTGCGGAGACCAATTTTTTCTGGATTCTAGCCCACAACACCAAATGACGCAAATGACGTCATGGACCATGTCATGACGTCTTCGCTGATTTTATTCAGCTAACCAACGAAATTGGTCAAACGAAACTAATCTATAGGCCAAAATCACGTGGGGGTATACGTGTTTTATGTACACACCCGGACGTCTCTGTGGGGGGTATACGTGTTTTATGTACACACACCAGGACGTCTCTGTGGGGTATACGTGTTTTATGTACCACACCCGGACGTCTCTGTGGGGTTATACGTGTTTTATGTACCACACCCGGACGTCTCTGTGGGGGTATACGTGTTTTATGTACACACACCCGGACGTCTCTGTGGGGGTATACGTGTTTTATGTACACACACCCGGACGTCTCTGTGGGGGTATACGTGTTTTATGTACACACACCCGGACGTCTCTGTGAGGGTATACGTGTTTTATGTACACACACCCGGACGTCTCTGTGGGGGTATACGTGTTTTATGTACACACCCGGACGTCTATATGGGGGTATACGTGTTTTATGTACACACACCCGGACGTCTCTGTGGGGGTATACGTGTTTTATGTACCACACCCGGACGTCTCTGTGGGGGTATACGTGTTTTATGTACACACACCCGGACGTCTCTGTGGGGGTATACGTGTTTTATGTACACACACCCGGACGTCTCTGTGGGGGTATACGTGTTTTATGTACACACCCGGACGTCTCTGTGGGGGTATACGTGTTTTATGTACACACACCCGGACGTCTCTGTGGGGGTATACGTGTTTTATGTACACACACCCGGACGTCTCTGTGAGGGTATACGTGTTTTATGTACACACACCCGGACGTCTCTGTGGGGGTATACGTGTTTTATGTACCACACCCGGACGTCTCTGTGGGGTTATACGTGTTTTATGTACCACACCCGGACGTCTCTGTGCGGGTATACGTGTTTTATGTACCACACCCGGACGTCTCTGTGGGGGTATACGTGTTTTATGTACCACACCCGGACGTCTCTGTGGGGGTATACGTGTTTTATGTACACACCCGGACGTCTCTGTGGGGGTATACGTGTTTTATGTACCCACAGCCGGACGTCTCTGTGGGGGTATACGTGTTTTATGTTCACACCCGGACGTCTCTGTGGGGTATACGTGTGTTATGTACACACACCCGGACGTCTCTGTGGGGGTATACGTGTTTTATGTACCACACCGGACGTCTCTGTGGGGGTATACGTGTTTTATGTACCACACCCGGACGTCTCTGTGGGGGTATACGTGTTTTATGTACCACACCCGGACGTCTCTGTGGGGGTATACGTGTTTTATGTACCACACCCGGACGTCTCTGTGGGGGTATACGTGTTTTATGTACACACCCGGACGTCTCTGTGGGGGTATACGTGTTTTATGTACCCACAGCCGGACGTCTCTGTGGGGGTATACGTGTTTTATGTTCACACCCGGACGTCTCTGTGGGGTATACGTGTGTTATGTACACACACCCGGACGTCTCTGTGGGGGTATACGTGTTTTATGTACCACACCGGACGTCTCTGTGTGGGTATACGTGTTTTATGTACCACACCCGGACGTCTCTGTGGGGGTATACGTGTTTTATGTACCCACAGCCGGACGTCTCTGTGGGGGTATACGTGTTTTATGTACCACACCGGACGTCTCTGTGGGGGTATACGTGTTTTATGTACACACACCCGGACGTCTCTGTGGGGGTATACGTGTTTTATGTACCACACCCGGACGTCTCTGTGGGGGTATACGTGTTTTATGTACCCACAGCCGGACGTCTCTGTGGGGGTATACGTGTTTTATGTTCACACCCGGACGTCTCTGTGGGGTATACGTGTGTTATGTACACACACCCGGACGTCACTGTGGGGGTATACGTGTTTTATGTACACACACCCGGACGTCTCTGTGGGGGTATACGTGTTTTATGTACCACACCCGGACGTCTCTGTGGGGGTATACGTGTTTTATGTACCACACCGGGCGTCTCTGTGGGGGTATACGTGTTTTATGTACCACACCCGGACGTCTCTGTGGGGGTATACGTGTTTTATGTACACACACCCGGACGTCTCTGTGGGGGTATACGTGTTTTATGTACCACACCGGGCGTCTCTGTGGGGGTATACGTGTTTTATGTACCCACACCCGGACGTCTCTGTGGGGGTATACGTGTTTTATGTTCACACCCGGACGTCTCTGTGGGGTATACGTGTGTTATGTACACACACCCGGACGTCTCTGTGGGGGTATACGTGTTTTATGTACCACACCGGGCGTCTCTGTGGGGGTATACGTGTTTTATGTACCACACCGGGCGTCTCTGTGGGGGTATACGTGTTTTATGTACACACCCGGACGTCTCTGTGGGGGTATACGTGTTTTATGTACACACACCCGGACGTCTCTGTGGGGGTATACGTGTTTTATGTACCACACCCGGACGTCTCTGTGGGGGTATACGTGTTTTATGTACCACACACGGACGTCTCTGTGGGGGTATACGTGTTTTATGTACCACACACGGACGTCTCTGTGGGGGTATACGTGTTTTATGTACCACACCCGGACGTCTCTGTGGGGGTATACGTGTTTTATGTACACACAATCGGACGTCTCTGTGGGGGTATACGTGTTTTATGTACACACACCCGGACGTCTCTGTGGGGTATACGTGTGTTATGTACACACACCCGGACGTCTCTGTGGGGGTATACGGGTTTTATGTTCACACCCGGACGTCTCTGTGGGGTATACGTGTGTTATGTACACACACCCGGACGTCTCTGTGGGGGTATACGTGTTTTATGTACACACACCCGGACGTCTCTGTGGGGGTATACGTGTTTTATGTACCACACCCGGACGTCTCTGTGGGGGTATACGTGTTTTATGAACACACACCCGGACGTCTCTGTGGGGGTATACGTGTTTTATGTACACACACCCGGACGTCTCTGTGGGGGTATACGTGTTTTATGTACACACCCGGACGTCTCTGTGGGGGTATACGTGTTTTATGTACACACACCCGGACGTCTCTGTGTGGGTATACGTGTTTTATGTACACACACCCGGACGTCTCTGTGGGGGTATACGTGTTTTATGTACACACACCCGGACGTCTCTGTGGGGGTATACGTGTTTTATGTACACACACCCGGACGTCTATGTGGGGGTATACGTGTTTTATGTACCACACCGGGCGTCTCTGTGGGGGTATACGTGTTTTATGTACCACACCCGGACGTCTCTGTGGGGGTATACGTGTTTTATGTACACGCACCCGGGCGTCTCTGTGGGGGTATACGTGTTTTATGTACACACACCCGGACGTCTCTGTGGGGGTATACGTGTTTTATGTACCACACCGGACGTCTCTGTGGGGGTATACGTGTGTTATGTACACACACCCGGACGTCTCTGTGGGGGTATACGTGTTTTATGTACACACCCGGACGTCTCTGTGGGGGTATACGTGTTTTATGTACACACACCCGGACGTCTCTGTGGGGGTATACGTGTTTTATGTACACACACCCGGACGTCTCTGTGGGGGTATACGTGTTTTATGTACCACACCGGGCGTCTCTGTGGGGGTATACGTGTTTTATGTACCACACCCGGACGTCTCTGTGGGGGTATACGTGTTTTATGTACACACACCCGGACGTCTCTGTGGGGGTATACGTGTTTTATGTACCACACCGGGCGTCTCTGTGGGGGTATACGTGTTTTATGTACCCACACCCGGACGTCTCTGTGGGGGTATACGTGTTTTATGTTCACACCCGGACGTCTCTGTGGGGTATACGTGTGTTATGTACACACACCCGGACGTCTCTGTGGGGGTATACGTGTTTTATGTACCACACCGGGCGTCTCTGTGGGGGTATACGTGTTTTATGTACCACACCGGGCGTCTCTGTGGGGGTATACGTGTTTTATGTACACACACCCGGACGTCTCTGTGGGGGTATACGTGTTTTATGTACCACACCCGGACGTCTCTGTGGGGGGTATACGTGTTTTATGTACCACACCCGGACGTCTATGTTTTTATGTGTAAGCAATATTTGCTAAGTGGGTGTCTGACCAGGTAACACGTTGTCCGAGACGTAGTGAACACCAAACCTGGCACACCAGAATGACAAAAACAAGTCAAAGTGAGATGCCGGCAGGTAGACCAGAGGCCTTTTGGAAAAGTCAAATGAGGATAAGAGCAAAAAACGGCTTAAAACATATTTGTCAAAAGAATCGTTCACGCGCAATACTGCTGGACACAAAACACACAGGCTATGTTGCAATGTCTCCTCTACACACACTATGCTTGGCAATATTTTAAGTTCCCGTCCCGATGACTCAGTAAATAAGGCACATGGTACTAAATGGAGGGGACCTCGATGACCCAGTCAGCAAGGCGCACGAACTCCCACGCGGAAACCCCGATGTCCCAGTCATCAACGTGTATGACCCTCTTACGGGTTGGATCCCGGTGCCTCAACCGGTAAGGTGCATGGTATTCTCATGGAAGGACCCGGGTGATATAATTAGTAAGTCGTATACAATATTATGGAGGGGACCCCGGTATCCAATATTACTACGGAGGCGGCCCCGGTGCTTCAACCACCAAGGCACATGGCCATAAACCTTAAATTCTTATCTGGTACCCAACATAAATCAGTTTGTGGTGTATCTATGACACAAAGTTTTGTCAGCCACCAAGTAATGTAATTATATATATATTTATAATATCAAATAACATATATGTAGTGGGGTTGTATATAGTCCAAAGCAACCCCGAAACTCAACACTAGGATGTGATACTAACATAAGATAATAAATTGTTTGTATATTATATTAATAAATGTGTTAAAGTCTATACATATTATAATAATGCCATATAGGCAGTGTGCTTGTTAAAAATAATAACAGGTAGTAAAGTTCCTCAAAGTAGTAACAGGTAGTAAAGTTCCTCAAAGTAGTAACAGGTAGACTAGTTTATAGAATTTATAGTTAATAAGTGATGGAAAAGTCTAGTTTATAACTATGCCCTTGTTGTTATCGGGTGGTATCTGAATCCAACGAGATCGCATCGCGCGTATAAATTCCTACATTTTAAATATTTCCGCGCTATCATATATGCGAATTTACATATTAAATATCGGTATACACAAATTATGGCATCCAGGTGAGACATAAAAATCTTTTGCGGAAAACAGACGAACACGGACGGACGGGCGGACTGAACAAACGGCAGACACGGAATGTCGGCCACAAAACGTTATCCGACATTGTAATATGATCGTACGTGACACGTAACGGGGCAACCACACGCGGTGCTTCGTCGGATCTAGTTATGCGAAATTTGACCAGATTTGACCTTGAATTTACCGTTTTGAATGTCAATGTCAGGTCGGGGTTACGAGTTAAGCCATCCAAAACACTGCCCGGACAAAAGTATCCCTAGCTATCGAATATCGTCGAAATCCGCCACTAATACCCGATTTGATCTTGAATCGACCATTTTGAAGATCAAGCATCACACTTTGACCCGTCCAAAACACTTCCCGGACAAACGTACACTTAGGTATCAAGTTTCGTCGAAATCCGTCCGGAAGTTTTCCCGGCCATAGCTAACAGACAAAAGTCACAAACTATACATTAGGTTTTAGCTGGGTACCTGTCTGACGGGCATGTGGGTGAGACAAAATTTGTTGGCATCCCCATCTACACCAACACCCCCAAAAAATGGTGGAAATCGGGCCAGTGGATACCCAGATACAGTTCAATGTCATTTAAAATATCAAGTTCACGCCGCACGGGCATCCGGGTGTGACGAAATTGCTCAGCGCCTGAAACTACCCCCACATACCAAATTTGGTGAAAATCGGCTCAGCGGAGAACTTGAGTTCAAGGTCATTTGAAGGTCAAGGTCACGCCGCACGGGCAAACGGATATACCCATGTTAGTCCTCAGGTCAAACTACATACCCGTACCAAGTTTCATCAAAATCGGTTAGCCGTTTCCGATTCCATCGCGGAAACACACACACACATACATACACACACACCCACACGCACAGACCACAAACTTTCTTCAAATATATAATAGATTCTTTATGGAGGTCAAGTTTAAATGGATATCGTACTCCCATGTTTCTGTTCGTCAGATACAGACTCGAGTATGTAGGAGCCTCGATACCGGTATATTTCTAAAGGATAGCTATAAAAGGCCTCTGAATATTGACATTAGCGCGTACATCGCAACACATATCTAGCAAAATGGCCCTTTAAGTGAGATGTCTTTCAACAGAGGTCAAGGTCATTTTATGGTCAAGGTCAAGGTCATATAAACCCCCCACATCAACTTGACAACAAATTTGGTTGAGGCTTAATTCCAACTTCACCAACGAAGGCGACCCATGTTATGATGGACATATCATTTGACTTCCTCGCTGCCACCACTGCTCACAAATGATTTCAAATAATAAGCCGCGTTCCGATGTTGAGTGTGAATACCTGGCAGCCAGCCAATACTATTCGCGCGACATACAACCGTGAAAAAATCCCCCTTGTTAGGGTAGATTGGTTCAATCATTTATCTCGAAGGAATTGATAAGCCGCTGATATGTCTGTGAGGCCAAATCGTTGCGAGACGGGAACTTATTGAATGTGTTGTCCGCCTATTAGGGGGATTTTTCGCTGAGCAATTTGTCCGGAGGAAAATTACACGCAGCTAAAGCGGGATCGTTATTACAAAACACCATAAGTAAACATCGGCGCAACACACGATGTCGTGCTATACATTGTTGGAAAGGGTACATCCTTGGCTATTCAACTGTGGTAATTTGATTCTGAAGCAGGCACGTTTGCTTGTGCTATTTTCGCATATATCTTTTGCGAAAACGGTTATGAATGCAACCAAGTCTAGTATACTGATGTGAAATCAGTGTTTCCTGCGGAGACCAATTTTTTCTGGATTCTAGCCCACAACACCAAATGACGCAAATGACGTCATGGACCATGTCATGACGTCTTCGCTGATTTTATTCAGCTAACCAACGAAATTGGTCAAACGAAACTAATCTATAGGCCAAAATCACGTGGGGGTATACGTGTTTTATGTACACACCCGGACGTCTCTGTGGGGGGTATACGTGTTTTATGTACACACACCAGGACGTCTCTGTGGGGTATACGTGTTTTATGTACCACACCCGGACGTCTCTGTGGGGTTATACGTGTTTTATGTACCACACCCGGACGTCTCTGTGGGGGTATACGTGTTTTATGTACACACACCCGGACGTCTCTGTGGGGGTATACGTGTTTTATGTACACACACCCGGACGTCTCTGTGGGGGTATACGTGTTTTATGTACACACACCCGGACGTCTCTGTGAGGGTATACGTGTTTTATGTACACACACCCGGACGTCTCTGTGGGGGTATACGTGTTTTATGTACACACCCGGACGTCTATATGGGGGTATACGTGTTTTATGTACACACACCCGGACGTCTCTGTGGGGGTATACGTGTTTTATGTACCACACCCGGACGTCTCTGTGGGGGTATACGTGTTTTATGTACACACACCCGGACGTCTCTGTGGGGGTATACGTGTTTTATGTACACACACCCGGACGTCTCTGTGGGGGTATACGTGTTTTATGTACACACCCGGACGTCTCTGTGGGGGTATACGTGTTTTATGTACACACACCCGGACGTCTCTGTGGGGGTATACGTGTTTTATGTACACACACCCGGACGTCTCTGTGAGGGTATACGTGTTTTATGTACACACACCCGGACGTCTCTGTGGGGGTATACGTGTTTTATGTACCACACCCGGACGTCTCTGTGGGGTTATACGTGTTTTATGTACCACACCCGGACGTCTCTGTGCGGGTATACGTGTTTTATGTACCACACCCGGACGTCTCTGTGGGGGTATACGTGTTTTATGTACCACACCGGGCGTCTCTGTGGGGGTATACGTGTTTTATGTACCCACACCCGGACGTCTCTGTGGGGGTATACGTGTTTTATGTTCACACCCGGACGTCTCTGTGGGGTATACGTGTGTTATGTACACACACCCGGACGTCTCTGTGGGGGTATACGTGTTTTATGTACCACACCGGGCGTCTCTGTGGGGGTATACGTGTTTTATGTACCACACCGGGCGTCTCTGTGGGGGTATACGTGTTTTATGTACACACCCGGACGTCTCTGTGGGGGTATACGTGTTTTATGTACACACACCCGGACGTCTCTGTGGGGGTATACGTGTTTTATGTACCACACCCGGACGTCTCTGTGGGGGTATACGTGTTTTATGTACCACACACGGACGTCTCTGTGGGGGTATACGTGTTTTATGTACCACACACGGACGTCTCTGTGGGGGTATACGTGTTTTATGTACCACACCCGGACGTCTCTGTGGGGGTATACGTGTTTTATGTACACACAATCGGACGTCTCTGTGGGGGTATACGTGTTTTATGTACACACACCCGGACGTCTCTGTGGGGTATACGTGTGTTATGTACACACACCCGGACGTCTCTGTGGGGGTATACGGGTTTTATGTTCACACCCGGACGTCTCTGTGGGGTATACGTGTGTTATGTACACACACCCGGACGTCTCTGTGGGGGTATACGTGTTTTATGTACACACACCCGGACGTCTCTGTGGGGGTATACGTGTTTTATGTACCACACCCGGACGTCTCTGTGGGGGTATACGTGTTTTATGAACACACACCCGGACGTCTCTGTGGGGGTATACGTGTTTTATGTACACACACCCGGACGTCTCTGTGGGGGTATACGTGTTTTATGTACACACCCGGACGTCTCTGTGGGGGTATACGTGTTTTATGTACACACACCCGGACGTCTCTGTGTGGGTATACGTGTTTTATGTACACACACCCGGACGTCTCTGTGGGGGTATACGTGTTTTATGTACACACACCCGGACGTCTCTGTGGGGGTATACGTGTTTTATGTACACACACCCGGACGTCTATGTGGGGGTATACGTGTTTTATGTACCACACCGGGCGTCTCTGTGGGGGTATACGTGTTTTATGTACCACACCCGGACGTCTCTGTGGGGGTATACGTGTTTTATGTACACGCACCCGGGCGTCTCTGTGGGGGTATACGTGTTTTATGTACCACACCGGGCGTCTCTGTGGGGGTATACGTGTTTTATGTACCCACACCCGGACGTCTCTGTGGGGGTATACGTGTTTTATGTTCACACCCGGACGTCTCTGTGGGGTATACGTGTGTTATGTACACACACCCGGACGTCTCTGTGGGGGTATACGTGTTTTATGTACCACACCGGGCGTCTCTGTGGGGGTATACGTGTTTTATGTACCACACCGGGCGTCTCTGTGGGGGTATACGTGTTTTATGTACACACACCCGGACGTCTCTGTGGGGGTATACGTGTTTTATGTACCACACCCGGACGTCTCTGTGGGGGGTATACGTGTTTTATGTACCACACCCGGACGTCTATGTTTTTATGTGTAAGCAATATTTGCTAAGTGGGTGTCTGACCAGGTAACACGTTGTCCGAGACGTAGTGAACACCAAACCTGGCACACCAGAATGACAAAAACAAGTCAAAGTGAGATGCCGGCAGGTAGACCAGAGGCCTTTTGGAAAAGTCAAATGAGGATAAGAGCAAAAAACGGCTTAAAACATATTTGTCAAAAGAATCGTTCACGCGCAATACTGCTGGACACAAAACACACAGGCTATGTTGCAATGTCTCCTCTACACACACTATGCTTGGCAATATTTTAAGTTCCCGTCCCGATGACTCAGTAAATAAGGCACATGGTACTAAATGGAGGGGACCTCGATGACCCAGTCAGCAAGGCGCACGAACTCCCACGCGGAAACCCCGATGTCCCAGTCATCAACGTGTATGACCCTCTTACGGGTTGGATCCCGGTGCCTCAACCGGTAAGGTGCATGGTATTCTCATGGAAGGACCCGGGTGATATAATTAGTAAGTCGTATACAATATTATGGAGGGGACCCCGGTATCCAATATTACTACGGAGGCGGCCCCGGTGCTTCAACCACCAAGGCACATGGCCATAAACCTTAAATTCTTATCTGGTACCCAACATAAATCAGTTTGTGGTGTATCTATGACACAAAGTTTTGTCAGCCACCAAGTAATGTAATTATATATATATTTATAATATCAAATAACATATATGTAGTGGGGTTGTATATAGTCCAAAGCAACCCCGAAACTCAACACTAGGATGTGATACTAACATAAGATAATAAATTGTTTGTATATTATATTAATAAATGTGTTAAAGTCTATACATATTATAATAATGCCATATAGGCAGTGTGCTTGTTAAAAATAATAACAGGTAGTAAAGTTCCTCAAAGTAGTAACAGGTAGTAAAGTTCCTCAAAGTAGTAACAGGTAGACTAGTTTATAGAATTTATAGTTAATAAGTGATGGAAAAGTCTAGTTTATAACTATGCCCTTGTTGTTATCGGGTGGTATCTGAATCCAACGAGATCGCATCGCGCGTATAAATTCCTACATTTTAAATATTTCCGCGCTATCATATATGCGAATTTACATATTAAATATCGGTATACACAAATTATGGCATCCAGGTGAGACATAAAAATCTTTTGCGGAAAACAGACGAACACGGACGGACGGGCGGACTGAACAAACGGCAGACACGGAATGTCGGCCACAAAACGTTATCCGACATTGTAATATGATCGTACGTGACACGTAACGGGGCAACCACACGCGGTGCTTCGTCGGATCTAGTTATGCGAAATTTGACCAGATTTGACCTTGAATTTACCGTTTTGAATGTCAATGTCAGGTCGGGGTTACGAGTTAAGCCATCCAAAACACTGCCCGGACAAAAGTATCCCTAGCTATCGAATATCGTCGAAATCCGCCACTAATACCCGATTTGATCTTGAATCGACCATTTTGAAGATCAAGCATCACACTTTGACCCGTCCAAAACACTTCCCGGACAAACGTACACTTAGGTATCAAGTTTCGTCGAAATCCGTCCGGAAGTTTTCCCGGCCATAGCTAACAGACAAAAGTCACAAACTATACATTAGGTTTTAGCTGGGTACCTGTCTGACGGGCATGTGGGTGAGACAAAATTTGTTGGCATCCCCATCTACACCAACACCCCCAAAAAATGGTGGAAATCGGGCCAGTGGATACCCAGATACAGTTCAATGTCATTTAAAATATCAAGTTCACGCCGCACGGGCATCCGGGTGTGACGAAATTGCTCAGCGCCTGAAACTACCCCCACATACCAAATTTGGTGAAAATCGGCTCAGCGGAGAACTTGAGTTCAAGGTCATTTGAAGGTCAAGGTCACGCCGCACGGGCAAACGGATATACCCATGTTAGTCCTCAGGTCAAACTACATACCCGTACCAAGTTTCATCAAAATCGGTTAGCCGTTTCCGATTCCATCGCGGAAACACACACACACATACATACACACACACCCACACGCACAGACCACAAACTTTCTTCAAATATATAATAGATTCTTTATGGAGGTCAAGTTTAAATGGATATCGTACTCCCATGTTTCTGTTCGTCAGATACAGACTCGAGTATGTAGGAGCCTCGATACCGGTATATTTCTAAAGGATAGCTATAAAAGGCCTCTGAATATTGACATTAGCGCGTACATCGCAACACATATCTAGCAAAATGGCCCTTTAAGTGAGATGTCTTTCAACAGAGGTCAAGGTCATTTTATGGTCAAGGTCAAGGTCATATAAACCCCCCACATCAACTTGACAACAAATTTGGTTGAGGCTTAATTCCAACTTCACCAACGAAGGCGACCCATGTTATGATGGACATATCATTTGACTTCCTCGCTGCCACCACTGCTCACAAATGATTTCAAATAATAAGCCGCGTTCCGATGTTGAGTGTGAATACCTGGCAGCCAGCCAATACTATTCGCGCGACATACAACCGTGAAAAAATCCCCCTTGTTAGGGTAGATTGGTTCAATCATTTATCTCGAAGGAATTGATAAGCCGCTGATATGTCTGTGAGGCCAAATCGTTGCGAGACGGGAACTTATTGAATGTGTTGTCCGCCTATTAGGGGGATTTTTCGCTGAGCAATTTGTCCGGAGGAAAATTACACGCAGCTAAAGCGGGATCGTTATTACAAAACACCATAAGTAAACATCGGCGCAACACACGATGTCGTGCTATACATTGTTGGAAAGGGTACATCCTTGGCTATTCAACTGTGGTAATTTGATTCTGAAGCAGGCACGTTTGCTTGTGCTATTTTCGCATATATCTTTTGCGAAAACGGTTATGAATGCAACCAAGTCTAGTATACTGATGTGAAATCAGTGTTTCCTGCGGAGACCAATTTTTTCTGGATTCTAGCCCACAACACCAAATGACGCAAATGACGTCATGGACCATGTCATGACGTCTTCGCTGATTTTATTCAGCTAACCAACGAAATTGGTCAAACGAAACTAATCTATAGGCCAAAATCACGTGGGGGTATACGTGTTTTATGTACACACCCGGACGTCTCTGTGGGGGGTATACGTGTTTTATGTACACACACCAGGACGTCTCTGTGGGGTATACGTGTTTTATGTACCACACCCGGACGTCTCTGTGGGGTTATACGTGTTTTATGTACCACACCCGGACGTCTCTGTGGGGGTATACGTGTTTTATGTACACACACCCGGACGTCTCTGTGGGGGTATACGTGTTTTATGTACACACACCCGGACGTCTCTGTGGGGGTATACGTGTTTTATGTACACACACCCGGACGTCTCTGTGAGGGTATACGTGTTTTATGTACACACACCCGGACGTCTCTGTGGGGGTATACGTGTTTTATGTACACACCCGGACGTCTATATGGGGGTATACGTGTTTTATGTACACACACCCGGACGTCTCTGTGGGGGTATACGTGTTTTATGTACCACACCCGGACGTCTCTGTGGGGGTATACGTGTTTTATGTACACACACCCGGACGTCTCTGTGGGGGTATACGTGTTTTATGTACACACACCCGGACGTCTCTGTGGGGGTATACGTGTTTTATGTACACACCCGGACGTCTCTGTGGGGGTATACGTGTTTTATGTACACACACCCGGACGTCTCTGTGGGGGTATACGTGTTTTATGTACACACACCCGGACGTCTCTGTGAGGGTATACGTGTTTTATGTACACACACCCGGACGTCTCTGTGGGGGTATACGTGTTTTATGTACCACACCCGGACGTCTCTGTGGGGTTATACGTGTTTTATGTACCACACCCGGACGTCTCTGTGCGGGTATACGTGTTTTATGTACCACACCCGGACGTCTCTGTGGGGGTATACGTGTTTTATGTACCACACCGGGCGTCTCTGTGGGGGTATACGTGTTTTATGTACCCACACCCGGACGTCTCTGTGGGGGTATACGTGTTTTATGTTCACACCCGGACGTCTCTGTGGGGTATACGTGTGTTATGTACACACACCCGGACGTCTCTGTGGGGGTATACGTGTTTTATGTACCACACCGGGCGTCTCTGTGGGGGTATACGTGTTTTATGTACCACACCGGGCGTCTCTGTGGGGGTATACGTGTTTTATGTACACACCCGGACGTCTCTGTGGGGGTATACGTGTTTTATGTACACACACCCGGACGTCTCTGTGGGGGTATACGTGTTTTATGTACCACACCCGGACGTCTCTGTGGGGGTATACGTGTTTTATGTACCACACACGGACGTCTCTGTGGGGGTATACGTGTTTTATGTACCACACACGGACGTCTCTGTGGGGGTATACGTGTTTTATGTACCACACCCGGACGTCTCTGTGGGGGTATACGTGTTTTATGTACACACAATCGGACGTCTCTGTGGGGGTATACGTGTTTTATGTACACACACCCGGACGTCTCTGTGGGGTATACGTGTGTTATGTACACACACCCGGACGTCTCTGTGGGGGTATACGGGTTTTATGTTCACACCCGGACGTCTCTGTGGGGTATACGTGTGTTATGTACACACACCCGGACGTCTCTGTGGGGGTATACGTGTTTTATGTACACACACCCGGACGTCTCTGTGGGGGTATACGTGTTTTATGTACCACACCCGGACGTCTCTGTGGGGGTATACGTGTTTTATGAACACACACCCGGACGTCTCTGTGGGGGTATACGTGTTTTATGTACACACACCCGGACGTCTCTGTGGGGGTATACGTGTTTTATGTACACACCCGGACGTCTCTGTGGGGGTATACGTGTTTTATGTACACACACCCGGACGTCTCTGTGTGGGTATACGTGTTTTATGTACACACACCCGGACGTCTCTGTGGGGGTATACGTGTTTTATGTACACACACCCGGACGTCTCTGTGGGGGTATACGTGTTTTATGTACACACACCCGGACGTCTATGTGGGGGTATACGTGTTTTATGTACCACACCGGGCGTCTCTGTGGGGGTATACGTGTTTTATGTACCACACCCGGACGTCTCTGTGGGGGTATACGTGTTTTATGTACACGCACCCGGGCGTCTCTGTGGGGGTATACGTGTTTTATGTACCACACCGGGCGTCTCTGTGGGGGTATACGTGTTTTATGTACCCACACCCGGACGTCTCTGTGGGGGTATACGTGTTTTATGTTCACACCCGGACGTCTCTGTGGGGTATACGTGTGTTATGTACACACACCCGGACGTCTCTGTGGGGGTATACGTGTTTTATGTACCACACCGGGCGTCTCTGTGGGGGTATACGTGTTTTATGTACCACACCGGGCGTCTCTGTGGGGGTATACGTGTTTTATGTACACACACCCGGACGTCTCTGTGGGGGTATACGTGTTTTATGTACCACACCCGGACGTCTCTGTGGGGGGTATACGTGTTTTATGTACCACACCCGGACGTCTATGTTTTTATGTGTAAGCAATATTTGCTAAGTGGGTGTCTGACCAGGTAACACGTTGTCCGAGACGTAGTGAACACCAAACCTGGCACACCAGAATGACAAAAACAAGTCAAAGTGAGATGCCGGCAGGTAGACCAGAGGCCTTTTGGAAAAGTCAAATGAGGATAAGAGCAAAAAACGGCTTAAAACATATTTGTCAAAAGAATCGTTCACGCGCAATACTGCTGGACACAAAACACACAGGCTATGTTGCAATGTCTCCTCTACACACACTATGCTTGGCAATATTTTAAGTTCCCGTCCCGATGACTCAGTAAATAAGGCACATGGTACTAAATGGAGGGGACCTCGATGACCCAGTCAGCAAGGCGCACGAACTCCCACGCGGAAACCCCGATGTCCCAGTCATCAACGTGTATGACCCTCTTACGGGTTGGATCCCGGTGCCTCAACCGGTAAGGTGCATGGTATTCTCATGGAAGGACCCGGGTGATATAATTAGTAAGTCGTATACAATATTATGGAGGGGACCCCGGTATCCAATATTACTACGGAGGCGGCCCCGGTGCTTCAACCACCAAGGCACATGGCCATAAACCTTAAATTCTTATCTGGTACCCAACATAAATCAGTTTGTGGTGTATCTATGACACAAAGTTTTGTCAGCCACCAAGTAATGTAATTATATATATATTTATAATATCAAATAACATATATGTAGTGGGGTTGTATATAGTCCAAAGCAACCCCGAAACTCAACACTAGGATGTGATACTAACATAAGATAATAAATTGTTTGTATATTATATTAATAAATGTGTTAAAGTCTATACATATTATAATAATGCCATATAGGCAGTGTGCTTGTTAAAAATAATAACAGGTAGTAAAGTTCCTCAAAGTAGTAACAGGTAGTAAAGTTCCTCAAAGTAGTAACAGGTAGACTAGTTTATAGAATTTATAGTTAATAAGTGATGGAAAAGTCTAGTTTATAACTATGCCCTTGTTGTTATCGGGTGGTATCTGAATCCAACGAGATCGCATCGCGCGTATAAATTCCTACATTTTAAATATTTCCGCGCTATCATATATGCGAATTTACATATTAAATATCGGTATACACAAATTATGGCATCCAGGTGAGACATAAAAATCTTTTGCGGAAAACAGACGAACACGGACGGACGGGCGGACTGAACAAACGGCAGACACGGAATGTCGGCCACAAAACGTTATCCGACATTGTAATATGATCGTACGTGACACGTAACGGGGCAACCACACGCGGTGCTTCGTCGGATCTAGTTATGCGAAATTTGACCAGATTTGACCTTGAATTTACCGTTTTGAATGTCAATGTCAGGTCGGGGTTACGAGTTAAGCCATCCAAAACACTGCCCGGACAAAAGTATCCCTAGCTATCGAATATCGTCGAAATCCGCCACTAATACCCGATTTGATCTTGAATCGACCATTTTGAAGATCAAGCATCACACTTTGACCCGTCCAAAACACTTCCCGGACAAACGTACACTTAGGTATCAAGTTTCGTCGAAATCCGTCCGGAAGTTTTCCCGGCCATAGCTAACAGACAAAAGTCACAAACTATACATTAGGTTTTAGCTGGGTACCTGTCTGACGGGCATGTGGGTGAGACAAAATTTGTTGGCATCCCCATCTACACCAACACCCCCAAAAAATGGTGGAAATCGGGCCAGTGGATACCCAGATACAGTTCAATGTCATTTAAAATATCAAGTTCACGCCGCACGGGCATCCGGGTGTGACGAAATTGCTCAGCGCCTGAAACTACCCCCACATACCAAATTTGGTGAAAATCGGCTCAGCGGAGAACTTGAGTTCAAGGTCATTTGAAGGTCAAGGTCACGCCGCACGGGCAAACGGATATACCCATGTTAGTCCTCAGGTCAAACTACATACCCGTACCAAGTTTCATCAAAATCGGTTAGCCGTTTCCGATTCCATCGCGGAAACACACACACACATACATACACACACACCCACACGCACAGACCACAAACTTTCTTCAAATATATAATAGATTCTTTATGGAGGTCAAGTTTAAATGGATATCGTACTCCCATGTTTCTGTTCGTCAGATACAGACTCGAGTATGTAGGAGCCTCGATACCGGTATATTTCTAAAGGATAGCTATAAAAGGCCTCTGAATATTGACATTAGCGCGTACATCGCAACACATATCTAGCAAAATGGCCCTTTAAGTGAGATGTCTTTCAACAGAGGTCAAGGTCATTTTATGGTCAAGGTCAAGGTCATATAAACCCCCCACATCAACTTGACAACAAATTTGGTTGAGGCTTAATTCCAACTTCACCAACGAAGGCGACCCATGTTATGATGGACATATCATTTGACTTCCTCGCTGCCACCACTGCTCACAAATGATTTCAAATAATAAGCCGCGTTCCGATGTTGAGTGTGAATACCTGGCAGCCAGCCAATACTATTCGCGCGACATACAACCGTGAAAAAATCCCCCTTGTTAGGGTAGATTGGTTCAATCATTTATCTCGAAGGAATTGATAAGCCGCTGATATGTCTGTGAGGCCAAATCGTTGCGAGACGGGAACTTATTGAATGTGTTGTCCGCCTATTAGGGGGATTTTTCGCTGAGCAATTTGTCCGGAGGAAAATTACACGCAGCTAAAGCGGGATCGTTATTACAAAACACCATAAGTAAACATCGGCGCAACACACGATGTCGTGCTATACATTGTTGGAAAGGGTACATCCTTGGCTATTCAACTGTGGTAATTTGATTCTGAAGCAGGCACGTTTGCTTGTGCTATTTTCGCATATATCTTTTGCGAAAACGGTTATGAATGCAACCAAGTCTAGTATACTGATGTGAAATCAGTGTTTCCTGCGGAGACCAATTTTTTCTGGATTCTAGCCCACAACACCAAATGACGCAAATGACGTCATGGACCATGTCATGACGTCTTCGCTGATTTTATTCAGCTAACCAACGAAATTGGTCAAACGAAACTAATCTATAGGCCAAAATCACGTGGGGGTATACGTGTTTTATGTACACACCCGGACGTCTCTGTGGGGGGTATACGTGTTTTATGTACACACACCCGGACGTCTCTGTGGGGTATACGTGTTTTATGTACCACACCCGGACGTCTCTGTGGGGTTATACGTGTTTTATGTACCACACCCGGACGTCTCTGTGGGGGTATACGTGTTTTATGTACACACACCCGGACGTCTCTGTGGGGGTATACGTGTTTTATGTACACACACCCGGACGTCTCTGTGGGGGTATACGTGTTTTATGTACACACACCCGGACGTCTCTGTGAGGGTATACGTGTTTTATGTACACACACCCGGACGTCTCTGTGGGGGTATACGTGTTTTATGTACACACCCGGACGTCTATATGGGGGTATACGTGTTTTATGTACACACACCCGGACGTCTCTGTGGGGGTATACGTGTTTTATGTACCACACCCGGACGTCTCTGTGGGGGTATACGTGTTTTATGTACACACACCCGGACGTCTCTGTGGGGGTATACGTGTTTTATGTACACACACCCGGACGTCTCTGTGGGGGTATACGTGTTTTATGTACACACCCGGACGTCTCTGTGGGGGTATACGTGTTTTATGTACACACACCCGGACGTCTCTGTGGGGGTATACGTGTTTTATGTACACACACCCGGACGTCTCTGTGAGGGTATACGTGTTTTATGTACACACACCCGGACGTCTCTGTGGGGGTATACGTGTTTTATGTACCACACCCGGACGTCTCTGTGGGGTTATACGTGTTTTATGTACCACACCCGGACGTCTCTGTGCGGGTATACGTGTTTTATGTACCACACCCGGACGTCTCTGTGGGGGTATACGTGTTTTATGTACCACACCCGGACGTCTCTGTGGGGGTATACGTGTTTTATGTACACACCCGGACGTCTCTGTGGGGGTATACGTGTTTTATGTACCCACAGCCGGACGTCTCTGTGGGGGTATACGTGTTTTATGTTCACACCCGGACGTCTCTGTGGGGTATACGTGTGTTATGTACACACACCCGGACGTCTCTGTGGGGGTATACGTGTTTTATGTACCACACCGGACGTCTCTGTGGGGGTATACGTGTTTTATGTACCACACCCGGACGTCTCTGTGGGGGTATACGTGTTTTATGTACCACACCCGGACGTCTCTGTGGGGGTATACGTGTTTTATGTACCACACCCGGACGTCTCTGTGGGGGTATACGTGTTTTATGTACACACCCGGACGTCTCTGTGGGGGTATACGTGTTTTATGTACCCACAGCCGGACGTCTCTGTGGGGGTATACGTGTTTTATGTTCACACCCGGACGTCTCTGTGGGGTATACGTGTGTTATGTACACACACCCGGACGTCTCTGTGGGGGTATACGTGTTTTATGTACCACACCGGACGTCTCTGTGTGGGTATACGTGTTTTATGTACCACACCCGGACGTCTCTGTGGGGGTATACGTGTTTTATGTACCCACAGCCGGACGTCTCTGTGGGGGTATACGTGTTTTATGTACCACACCGGACGTCTCTGTGGGGGTATACGTGTTTTATGTACACACACCCGGACGTCTCTGTGGGGGTATACGTGTTTTATGTACCACACCCGGACGTCTCTGTGGGGGTATACGTGTTTTATGTACCCACAGCCGGACGTCTCTGTGGGGGTATACGTGTTTTATGTTCACACCCGGACGTCTCTGTGGGGTATACGTGTGTTATGTACACACACCCGGACGTCACTGTGGGGGTATACGTGTTTTATGTACACACACCCGGACGTCTCTGTGGGGGTATACGTGTTTTATGTACCACACCCGGACGTCTCTGTGGGGGTATACGTGTTTTATGTACCACACCGGGCGTCTCTGTGGGGGTATACGTGTTTTATGTACCACACCCGGACGTCTCTGTGGGGGTATACGTGTTTTATGTACACACACCCGGACGTCTCTGTGGGGGTATACGTGTTTTATGTACCACACCGGGCGTCTCTGTGGGGGTATACGTGTTTTATGTACCCACACCCGGACGTCTCTGTGGGGGTATACGTGTTTTATGTTCACACCCGGACGTCTCTGTGGGGTATACGTGTGTTATGTACACACACCCGGACGTCTCTGTGGGGGTATACGTGTTTTATGTACCACACCGGGCGTCTCTGTGGGGGTATACGTGTTTTATGTACCACACCGGGCGTCTCTGTGGGGGTATACGTGTTTTATGTACACACCCGGACGTCTCTGTGGGGGTATACGTGTTTTATGTACACACACCCGGACGTCTCTGTGGGGGTATACGTGTTTTATGTACCACACCCGGACGTCTCTGTGGGGGTATACGTGTTTTATGTACCACACACGGACGTCTCTGTGGGGGTATACGTGTTTTATGTACCACACACGGACGTCTCTGTGGGGGTATACGTGTTTTATGTACCACACCCGGACGTCTCTGTGGGGGTATACGTGTTTTATGTACACACAATCGGACGTCTCTGTGGGGGTATACGTGTTTTATGTACACACACCCGGACGTCTCTGTGGGGTATACGTGTGTTATGTACACACACCCGGACGTCTCTGTGGGGGTATACGGGTTTTATGTTCACACCCGGACGTCTCTGTGGGGTATACGTGTGTTATGTACACACACCCGGACGTCTCTGTGGGGGTATACGTGTTTTATGTACACACACCCGGACGTCTCTGTGGGGGTATACGTGTTTTATGTACCACACCCGGACGTCTCTGTGGGGGTATACGTGTTTTATGAACACACACCCGGACGTCTCTGTGGGGGTATACGTGTTTTATGTACACACACCCGGACGTCTCTGTGGGGGTATACGTGTTTTATGTACACACCCGGACGTCTCTGTGGGGGTATACGTGTTTTATGTACACACACCCGGACGTCTCTGTGTGGGTATACGTGTTTTATGTACACACACCCGGACGTCTCTGTGGGGGTATACGTGTTTTATGTACACACACCCGGACGTCTCTGTGGGGGTATACGTGTTTTATGTACACACACCCGGACGTCTATGTGGGGGTATACGTGTTTTATGTACCACACCGGGCGTCTCTGTGGGGGTATACGTGTTTTATGTACCACACCCGGACGTCTCTGTGGGGGTATACGTGTTTTATGTACACGCACCCGGGCGTCTCTGTGGGGGTATACGTGTTTTATGTACACACACCCGGACGTCTCTGTGGGGGTATACGTGTTTTATGTACCACACCGGACGTCTCTGTGGGGGTATACGTGTGTTATGTACACACACCCGGACGTCTCTGTGGGGGTATACGTGTTTTATGTACACACCCGGACGTCTCTGTGGGGGTATACGTGTTTTATGTACACACACCCGGACGTCTCTGTGGGGGTATACGTGTTTTATGTACACACACCCGGACGTCTCTGTGGGGGTATACGTGTTTTATGTACACACCCGGACGTCTCTGTGGGGGTATACGTGTTTTATGTACACACACCCGGACGTCTCTGTGGGGGTATATGTGTTTTATGTACACACGCCCGGACGTCTCTGTGGGGGTATACGGGTTTTATGTACACACACCCGGACGTCTCTGTGGGGGTATACGTGTTTTATGTACACACACCCGGACGTCTCTGTGGGGGTATATGTGTTTTATGTACACACGCCCGGACGTCTCTGTGGGGGTATACGGGTTTTATGTACCACACCCGGACGTCTCTGTGGGGGTATACGTGTTTTATGTACACACCCGGACGTCTATGTGGGGGTATACGTGTTTTATGTACACACACCCGGACGTCTCTGTGGGGGTATACGGGTTTTATGTACCACACCCGGACGTCTCTGTGGGGGTATACGTGTTTTATGTACACACCCGGACGTCTCTGTGCGGGTATACGTGTTTTATGTACACACACCCGGACGTCTCTGTGGGGGTATACGTGTTTTATGTACACACCCGGACGTCTCTGTGGGGGTATACGTGTTTTATGTACACACGCCCGGACGTCTCTGTGGGGGTATACGTGTTTAATGTACACACACCCGGACGTCTCTGTGGGGGTATACGTGTTTTATGTACCACACCCGTACGTCTCTGTGGGGTATACGGGTTTTATGTACCACACCCGGACGTCTCTGTGGGGGTATACGTGTTTTATGTACACACACCCGGACGTCTCTGTGGGGGTATACGTGTTTTATGTACACACCCGGACGTCTCTGTGGGGGTATACGTGTTTTATGTACACACCCGGACGTCTCTGTGGGGGTATACGTGTTATATGTACACACCCGGACGTCTCTGTGGGGGTATACGTGTTTTATGTACACACCCGGACGTCTCTGTGGGGGTATACGTGTTTTATGTACACACCCGGACGTCTCTGTGGGGGTATACGTGTTATATGTACACACCCGGACGTCTCTGTGGGGGTATACGTGTTTTATGTACACACACCCGGACGTCTCTGTGGGGGTATACGTGTTTTATGTACACACACCCGGACGTCTCTGTGTGGGTATACGTGTTTTATGTACACACCCGGACGTCTCTGTGGGGGTATACCAGTGTTATGTACCACACCCGGACGTCTCTGTGGGGGTATACGTGTTTTATGTACCACACCCGGACGTCTCTGTGGGGGTATACGTGTTTTATGTACCACACCCGGACGTCTCTGTGGGGGTATACGTGTTTTATGTACCACACCCGGACGTCTCTGTGGGGGTATACGTGTTTTATGTACCACACCCGGACGTCTCTGTGGTGGTATACGTGTTTTATGTACCACACCCGGACGTCTCTGTGGGGGTATACGTGTTTTATGTACCACACCCGGACGTCTCTGTGAGGGTATACGTGTTTTATGTACCACACCCGGACGTCTCTGTGGTGGTATACGTGTTTTATGTACACACACCCGGACGTCTCTGTGGGGGTATACGTGTTTTATGTACCACACCCGGACGTCTCTGTGGGGGTATACGTGTTTTATGTACACACACCCGGACGTCTCTGTGGGGGTATACCAGTGTTATGTACACACACCCGGACGTCTCTGTGTGGGTATACGTGTTTTATGTACACACACCCGGACGTCTATGTGTGGGTATACGTGTTTTATGTACCACACCCGGACGTCTCTGTGGGGTTATACGTGTTTTATGTACCACACCCGGACGTCTCTGTGGGGGTATACGTGTTTTATGTACCACACCCGGACGTCTCTGTGTGGGTATACGTGTTTCATGTACACACCCGGACGTCTCTTTGTGGGTATACGTGTTTTATGTACACACACCCGGACGTCTCTGTGTGGGTATACGTGTTTTATGTACACACACCCGGACGTCTCTGTGTGGGTATACGTGTTTTATGTACACACACCCGGACGTCTCTGTGTGGGTATACGTGTTTTATGTACCACACCCGGACGTCTCTGTGGGGGTATACGTGTTGTATGTACCACACCCGGACGTCTCTGTGGGGGTATACGTGTTTTATGTACCACACCCGGACGTCTCTGTGTGGGTATACGTGTTTTATGTACCACACCCGGACGTCTCTGTGTGGGTATACGTGTTTTATGTACACCCGGGCGTCTCTGTGGCGGTATACGTGTTGTATGTACCACACCCGGACGTCTCTGTGGGGGTATACGTGTTGTATGTACCACACCCGGACGTCTCTGTGGGGGTATACGTGTTGTATGTACCACACCCGGACGTCTCTGTGGGGGTATACGTGTTTTATGTACCACACCCGGACGTCTCTGTGTGGGTATACGTGTTTTATGTACCACACCCGGACGTCTCTGTGTGGGTATACGTGTTGTATGTACCACACCCGGACGTCTCTGTGTGGGTATACGTGTTTTATGTACCACACCCGGACGTCTCTGTGGGGGTATACGTGTTGTATGTACCACACCCGGACGTCTCTGTGGCGGTATACGTGTTGTATGTACCACACCCGGACGTCTCTGTGTGGGTATACGTGTTTTATGCAGTGTTCGCGCTGTCGGTAGCCAAATTAGCCAATGGCTAATCTTTTTCGAATTTGGCTAATAAAAATTTCATTTGGCTAAACTTTTGGCTAAACTTTTTTTGAACCCAAATGGAGACTGAAATCATGGAACCAGAAAGCTAATTAATAAAAGCGCTCAATAGATCGACATTCAAGACGAAGTTAGGTGACGAAAGTATTTCATTATTTTCATACTTATGAAATATCGTACAAAGGGAAACCCGATCGACAACTCTATCAACCAAGCGATCACAAAGTGATATGCAATCATCTTTAGTTTTCACAAGACGGACATTCAAAGACGCATGGACATTAAACCGACCATGGTTGAATTATGACAATGTGAAGAAAGCAATGTTTTGTAAAGTGCATTGACGCCGGTATATAAGCAATTTGTTCGTAACAGGCTGTTTTAATCTGGAGAAAGATTACGTCACTCTGCACGAAGCAGCAAAAAGTCATTATTAATTTTTACATTTAATCCCCTAATCCCCCATTCAGCCCATTGTCTGTCTGGTCACTCACGGCGCGCCTGCACAATGCATGTTTATGATGACATTGTATTTATGACGGTCGAGGTTTATGAGCACCAAGTGTAAGACAATAGATTAATCAGCCAAATGTGAATCACGACATATAGTTTGTGCCTATTTGTCGTCAATACCGATACAGTCAAAATAATATACATGCTTTTATGACAGATTGTAATTTGACAACTAAAAAATAATGACATTAAGGACAATCCCGGGTTACCCCCCCCCCCCCAAATAACTCTTTCACATAAAGATTAATAAATTTTTAATAAATGTTATCTATAAAAATACTTCTAGTTCATCAAAATTATTTAAATTATTGTGTATTTTACCTGTGTCTGTTAGATTTTACGTTTTAGTCATTAATTGTGAACCGACCAGAAAACGATGATTTAATTTGGCCAAAGTTTTTTTTAATTTGGCCAAAAAACATTTGGCTAAAAAAAATTTCATTTGGCTAATAAAATTTTCATTTGGCTAAACTTTTGGCTAAAGTTTTGTTCGGTCCAGCGCGAACACTGGTTTTATGTACCACACCCGGACGTCTCTGTGGGGGTATACGTGTTGTATGTACCACACCCGGACGTCTCTGTGGGGGTATACGTGTTTTATGTACCACACCCGGACGTCTCTGTGTGGGTATACGTGTTTTATGTACCACACCCGGACGTCTCTGTGTGGGTATACGTGTTTTATGTACACCCGGGCGTCTCTGTGGCGGTATACGTGTTGTATGTACCACACCCGGACGTCTCTGTGGGGGTATACGTGTTGTATGTACCACACCCGGACGTCTCTGTGGGGGTATACGTGTTTTATGTACCACACCGGGCGTCTCTGTGGGGGTATACGTGTTTTATGTACCACACCGGGCGTCTCTGTGGGGGTATACGTGTTTTATGTACACACCCGGACGTCTCTGTGGGGGTATACGTGTTTTATGTACACACACCCGGACGTCTCTGTGGGGGTATACGTGTTTTATGTACCACACCCGGACGTCTCTGTGGGGGTATACGTGTTTTATGTACCACACACGGACGTCTCTGTGGGGGTATACGTGTTTTATGTACCACACACGGACGTCTCTGTGGGGGTATACGTGTTTTATGTACCACACCCGGACGTCTCTGTGGGGGTATACGTGTTTTATGTACACACAATCGGACGTCTCTGTGGGGGTATACGTGTTTTATGTACACACACCCGGACGTCTCTGTGGGGTATACGTGTGTTATGTACACACACCCGGACGTCTCTGTGGGGGTATACGGGTTTTATGTTCACACCCGGACGTCTCTGTGGGGTATACGTGTGTTATGTACACACACCCGGACGTCTCTGTGGGGGTATACGTGTTTTATGTACACACACCCGGACGTCTCTGTGGGGGTATACGTGTTTTATGTACCACACCCGGACGTCTCTGTGGGGGTATACGTGTTTTATGAACACACACCCGGACGTCTCTGTGGGGGTATACGTGTTTTATGTACACACACCCGGACGTCTCTGTGGGGGTATACGTGTTTTATGTACACACCCGGACGTCTCTGTGGGGGTATACGTGTTTTATGTACACACACCCGGACGTCTCTGTGTGGGTATACGTGTTTTATGTACACACACCCGGACGTCTCTGTGGGGGTATACGTGTTTTATGTACACACACCCGGACGTCTCTGTGGGGGTATACGTGTTTTATGTACACACACCCGGACGTCTCTGTGGGGGTATACGTGTTTTATGTACCACACCCGGACGTCTCTGTGGGGGTATACGTGTTTTATGTACACGCACCCGGGCGTCTCTGTGGGGGTATACGTGTTTTATGTACCACACCGGGCGTCTCTGTGGGGGTATACGTGTTTTATGTACCCACACCCGGACGTCTCTGTGGGGGTATACGTGTTTTATGTTCACACCCGGACGTCTCTGTGGGGTATACGTGTGTTATGTACACACACCCGGACGTCTCTGTGGGGGTATACGTGTTTTATGTACCACACCGGGCGTCTCTGTGGGGGTATACGTGTTTTATGTACCACACCGGGCGTCTCTGTGGGGGTATACGTGTTTTATGTACACACACCCGGACGTCTCTGTGGGGGTATACGTGTTTTATGTACCACACCCGGACGTCTCTGTGGGGGGTATACGTGTTTTATGTACCACACCCGGACGTCTATGTTTTTATGTGTAAGCAATATTTGCTAAGTGGGTGTCTGACCAGGTAACACGTTGTCCGAGACGTAGTGAACACCAAACCTGGCACACCAGAATGACAAAAACAAGTCAAAGTGAGATGCCGGCAGGTAGACCAGAGGCCTTTTGGAAAAGTCAAATGAGGATAAGAGCAAAAAACGGCTTAAAACATATTTGTCAAAAGAATCGTTCACGCGCAATACTGCTGGACACAAAACACACAGGCTATGTTGCAATGTCTCCTCTACACACACTATGCTTGGCAATATTTTAAGTTCCCGTCCCGATGACTCAGTAAATAAGGCACATGGTACTAAATGGAGGGGACCTCGATGACCCAGTCAGCAAGGCGCACGAACTCCCACGCGGAAACCCCGATGTCCCAGTCATCAACGTGTATGACCCTCTTACGGGTTGGATCCCGGTGCCTCAACCGGTAAGGTGCATGGTATTCTCATGGAAGGACCCGGGTGATATAATTAGTAAGTCGTATACAATATTATGGAGGGGACCCCGGTATCCAATATTACTACGGAGGCGGCCCCGGTGCTTCAACCACCAAGGCACATGGCCATAAACCTTAAATTCTTATCTGGTACCCAACATAAATCAGTTTGTGGTGTATCTATGACACAAAGTTTTGTCAGCCACCAAGTAATGTAATTATATATATATTTATAATATCAAATAACATATATGTAGTGGGGTTGTATATAGTCCAAAGCAACCCCGAAACTCAACACTAGGATGTGATACTAACATAAGATAATAAATTGTTTGTATATTATATTAATAAATGTGTTAAAGTCTATACATATTATAATAATGCCATATAGGCAGTGTGCTTGTTAAAAATAATAACAGGTAGTAAAGTTCCTCAAAGTAGTAACAGGTAGTAAAGTTCCTCAAAGTAGTAACAGGTAGACTAGTTTATAGAATTTATAGTTAATAAGTGATGGAAAAGTCTAGTTTATAACTATGCCCTTGTTGTTATCGGGTGGTATCTGAATCCAACGAGATCGCATCGCGCGTATAAATTCCTACATTTTAAATATTTCCGCGCTATCATATATGCGAATTTACATATTAAATATCGGTATACACAAATTATGGCATCCAGGTGAGACATAAAAATCTTTTGCGGAAAACAGACGAACACGGACGGACGGGCGGACTGAACAAACGGCAGACACGGAATGTCGGCCACAAAACGTTATCCGACATTGTAATATGATCGTACGTGACACGTAACGGGGCAACCACACGCGGTGCTTCGTCGGATCTAGTTATGCGAAATTTGACCAGATTTGACCTTGAATTTACCGTTTTGAATGTCAATGTCAGGTCGGGGTTACGAGTTAAGCCATCCAAAACACTGCCCGGACAAAAGTATCCCTAGCTATCGAATATCGTCGAAATCCGCCACTAATACCCGATTTGATCTTGAATCGACCATTTTGAAGATCAAGCATCACACTTTGACCCGTCCAAAACACTTCCCGGACAAACGTACACTTAGGTATCAAGTTTCGTCGAAATCCGTCCGGAAGTTTTCCCGGCCATAGCTAACAGACAAAAGTCACAAACTATACATTAGGTTTTAGCTGGGTACCTGTCTGACGGGCATGTGGGTGAGACAAAATTTGTTGGCATCCCCATCTACACCAACACCCCCAAAAAATGGTGGAAATCGGGCCAGTGGATACCCAGATACAGTTCAATGTCATTTAAAATATCAAGTTCACGCCGCACGGGCATCCGGGTGTGACGAAATTGCTCAGCGCCTGAAACTACCCCCACATACCAAATTTGGTGAAAATCGGCTCAGCGGAGAACTTGAGTTCAAGGTCATTTGAAGGTCAAGGTCACGCCGCACGGGCAAACGGATATACCCATGTTAGTCCTCAGGTCAAACTACATACCCGTACCAAGTTTCATCAAAATCGGTTAGCCGTTTCCGATTCCATCGCGGAAACACACACACACATACATACACACACACCCACACGCACAGACCACAAACTTTCTTCAAATATATAATAGATTCTTTATGGAGGTCAAGTTTAAATGGATATCGTACTCCCATGTTTCTGTTCGTCAGATACAGACTCGAGTATGTAGGAGCCTCGATACCGGTATATTTCTAAAGGATAGCTATAAAAGGCCTCTGAATATTGACATTAGCGCGTACATCGCAACACATATCTAGCAAAATGGCCCTTTAAGTGAGATGTCTTTCAACAGAGGTCAAGGTCATTTTATGGTCAAGGTCAAGGTCATATAAACCCCCCACATCAACTTGACAACAAATTTGGTTGAGGCTTAATTCCAACTTCACCAACGAAGGCGACCCATGTTATGATGGACATATCATTTGACTTCCTCGCTGCCACCACTGCTCACAAATGATTTCAAATAATAAGCCGCGTTCCGATGTTGAGTGTGAATACCTGGCAGCCAGCCAATACTATTCGCGCGACATACAACCGTGAAAAAATCCCCCTTGTTAGGGTAGATTGGTTCAATCATTTATCTCGAAGGAATTGATAAGCCGCTGATATGTCTGTGAGGCCAAATCGTTGCGAGACGGGAACTTATTGAATGTGTTGTCCGCCTATTAGGGGGATTTTTCGCTGAGCAATTTGTCCGGAGGAAAATTACACGCAGCTAAAGCGGGATCGTTATTACAAAACACCATAAGTAAACATCGGCGCAACACACGATGTCGTGCTATACATTGTTGGAAAGGGTACATCCTTGGCTATTCAACTGTGGTAATTTGATTCTGAAGCAGGCACGTTTGCTTGTGCTATTTTCGCATATATCTTTTGCGAAAACGGTTATGAATGCAACCAAGTCTAGTATACTGATGTGAAATCAGTGTTTCCTGCGGAGACCAATTTTTTCTGGATTCTAGCCCACAACACCAAATGACGCAAATGACGTCATGGACCATGTCATGACGTCTTCGCTGATTTTATTCAGCTAACCAACGAAATTGGTCAAACGAAACTAATCTATAGGCCAAAATCACGTGGGGGTATACGTGTTTTATGTACACACCCGGACGTCTCTGTGGGGGGTATACGTGTTTTATGTACACACACCAGGACGTCTCTGTGGGGGTATACGTGTTTTATGTACACACACCCGGACGTCTCTGTGAGGGTATACGTGTTTTATGTACACACACCCGGACGTCTCTGTGGGGGTATACGTGTTTTATGTACACACCCGGACGTCTATATGGGGGTATACGTGTTTTATGTACACACACCCGGACGTCTCTGTGGGGGTATACGTGTTTTATGTACCACACCCGGACGTCTCTGTGGGGGTATACGTGTTTTATGTACACACACCCGGACGTCTCTGTGGGGGTATACGTGTTTTATGTACACACACCCGGACGTCTCTGTGGGGGTATACGTGTTTTATGTACACACCCGGACGTCTCTGTGGGGGTATACGTGTTTTATGTACACACACCCGGACGTCTCTGTGGGGGTATACGTGTTTTATGTACACACACCCGGACGTCTCTGTGAGGGTATACGTGTTTTATGTACACACACCCGGACGTCTCTGTGGGGGTATACGTGTTTTATGTACCACACCCGGACGTCTCTGTGGGGTTATACGTGTTTTATGTACCACACCCGGACGTCTCTGTGCGGGTATACGTGTTTTATGTACCACACCCGGACGTCTCTGTGGGGGTATACGTGTTTTATGTACCACACCCGGACGTCTCTGTGGGGGTATACGTGTTTTATGTACACACCCGGACGTCTCTGTGGGGGTATACGTGTTTTATGTACCCACAGCCGGACGTCTCTGTGGGGGTATACGTGTTTTATGTTCACACCCGGACGTCTCTGTGGGGTATACGTGTGTTATGTACACACACCCGGACGTCTCTGTGGGGGTATACGTGTTTTATGTACCACACCGGACGTCTCTGTGGGGGTATACGTGTTTTATGTACCACACCCGGACGTCTCTGTGGGGGTATACGTGTTTTATGTACCACACCCGGACGTCTCTGTGGGGGTATACGTGTTTTATGTACCACACCCGGACGTCTCTGTGGGGGTATACGTGTTTTATGTACACACCCGGACGTCTCTGTGGGGGTATACGTGTTTTATGTACCCACAGCCGGACGTCTCTGTGGGGGTATACGTGTTTTATGTTCACACCCGGACGTCTCTGTGGGGTATACGTGTGTTATGTACACACACCCGGACGTCTCTGTGGGGGTATACGTGTTTTATGTACCACACCGGACGTCTCTGTGTGGGTATACGTGTTTTATGTACCACACCCGGACGTCTATGTGGGGGTATACGTGTTTTATGTACCCACAGCCGGACGTCTCTGTGGGGGTATACGTGTTTTATGTACCACACCGGACGTCTCTGTGGGGGTATACGTGTTTTATGTACACACACCCGGACGTCTCTGTGGGGGTATACGTGTTTTATGTACCACACCCGGACGTCTCTGTGGGGGTATACGTGTTTTATGTACCCACAGCCGGACGTCTCTGTGGGGGTATACGTGTTTTATGTTCACACCCGGACGTCTCTGTGGGGTATACGTGTGTTATGTACACACACCCGGACGTCACTGTGGGGGTATACGTGTTTTATGTACACACACCCGGACGTCTCTGTGGGGGTATACGTGTTTTATGTACCACACCCGGACGTCTCTGTGGGGGTATACGTGTTTTATGTACCACACCGGGCGTCTCTGTGGGGGTATACGTGTTTTATGTACCACACCCGGACGTCTCTGTGGGGGTATACGTGTTTTATGTACACACACCCGGACGTCTCTGTGGGGGTATACGTGTTTTATGTACCACACCGGGCGTCTCTGTGGGGGTATACGTGTTTTATGTACCCACACCCGGACGTCTCTGTGGGGGTATACGTGTTTTATGTTCACACCCGGACGTCTCTGTGGGGTATACGTGTGTTATGTACACACACCCGGACGTCTCTGTGGGGGTATACGTGTTTTATGTACCACACCGGGCGTCTCTGTGGGGGTATACGTGTTTTATGTACCACACCGGGCGTCTCTGTGGGGGTATACGTGTTTTATGTACACACCCGGACGTCTCTGTGGGGGTATACGTGTTTTATGTACACACACCCGGACGTCTCTGTGGGGGTATACGTGTTTTATGTACCACACCCGGACGTCTCTGTGGGGGTATACGTGTTTTATGTACCACACACGGACGTCTCTGTGGGGGTATACGTGTTTTATGTACCACACACGGACGTCTCTGTGGGGGTATACGTGTTTTATGTACCACACCCGGACGTCTCTGTGGGGGTATACGTGTTTTATGTACACACAATCGGACGTCTCTGTGGGGGTATACGTGTTTTATGTACACACACCCGGACGTCTCTGTGGGGTATACGTGTGTTATGTACACACACCCGGACGTCTCTGTGGGGGTATACGGGTTTTATGTTCACACCCGGACGTCTCTGTGGGGTATACGTGTGTTATGTACACACACCCGGACGTCTCTGTGGGGGTATACGTGTTTTATGTACACACACCCGGACGTCTCTGTGGGGGTATACGTGTTTTATGTACCACACCCGGACGTCTCTGTGGGGGTATACGTGTTTTATGAACACACACCCGGACGTCTCTGTGGGGGTATACGTGTTTTATGTACACACACCCGGACGTCTCTGTGGGGGTATACGTGTTTTATGTACACACCCGGACGTCTCTGTGGGGGTATACGTGTTTTATGTACACACACCCGGACGTCTCTGTGTGGGTATACGTGTTTTATGTACACACACCCGGACGTCTCTGTGGGGGTATACGTGTTTTATGTACACACACCCGGACGTCTCTGTGGGGGTATACGTGTTTTATGTACACACACCCGGACGTCTATGTGGGGGTATACGTGTTTTATGTACCACACCGGGCGTCTCTGTGGGGGTATACGTGTTTTATGTACCACACCCGGACGTCTCTGTGGGGGTATACGTGTTTTATGTACACGCACCCGGGCGTCTCTGTGGGGGTATACGTGTTTTATGTACACACACCCGGACGTCTCTGTGGGGGTATACGTGTTTTATGTACCACACCGGACGTCTCTGTGGGGGTATACGTGTGTTATGTACACACACCCGGACGTCTCTGTGGGGGTATACGTGTTTTATGTACACGCACCCGGGCGTCTCTGTGGGGGTATACGTGTTTTATGTACCACACCGGGCGTCTCTGTGGGGGTATACGTGTTTTATGTACCCACACCCGGACGTCTCTGTGGGGGTATACGTGTTTTATGTTCACACCCGGACGTCTCTGTGGGGTATACGTGTGTTATGTACACACACCCGGACGTCTCTGTGGGGGTATACGTGTTTTATGTACCACACCGGGCGTCTCTGTGGGGGTATACGTGTTTTATGTACCACACCGGGCGTCTCTGTGGGGGTATACGTGTTTTATGTACACACACCCGGACGTCTCTGTGGGGGTATACGTGTTTTATGTACCACACCCGGACGTCTCTGTGGGGGGTATACGTGTTTTATGTACCACACCCGGACGTCTATGTTTTTATGTGTAAGCAATATTTGCTAAGTGGGTGTCTGACCAGGTAACACGTTGTCCGAGACGTAGTGAACACCAAACCTGGCACACCAGAATGACAAAAACAAGTCAAAGTGAGATGCCGGCAGGTAGACCAGAGGCCTTTTGGAAAAGTCAAATGAGGATAAGAGCAAAAAACGGCTTAAAACATATTTGTCAAAAGAATCGTTCACGCGCAATACTGCTGGACACAAAACACACAGGCTATGTTGCAATGTCTCCTCTACACACACTATGCTTGGCAATATTTTAAGTTCCCGTCCCGATGACTCAGTAAATAAGGCACATGGTACTAAATGGAGGGGACCTCGATGACCCAGTCAGCAAGGCGCACGAACTCCCACGCGGAAACCCCGATGTCCCAGTCATCAACGTGTATGACCCTCTTACGGGTTGGATCCCGGTGCCTCAACCGGTAAGGTGCATGGTATTCTCATGGAAGGACCCGGGTGATATAATTAGTAAGTCGTATACAATATTATGGAGGGGACCCCGGTATCCAATATTACTACGGAGGCGGCCCCGGTGCTTCAACCACCAAGGCACATGGCCATAAACCTTAAATTCTTATCTGGTACCCAACATAAATCAGTTTGTGGTGTATCTATGACACAAAGTTTTGTCAGCCACCAAGTAATGTAATTATATATATATTTATAATATCAAATAACATATATGTAGTGGGGTTGTATATAGTCCAAAGCAACCCCGAAACTCAACACTAGGATGTGATACTAACATAAGATAATAAATTGTTTGTATATTATATTAATAAATGTGTTAAAGTCTATACATATTATAATAATGCCATATAGGCAGTGTGCTTGTTAAAAATAATAACAGGTAGTAAAGTTCCTCAAAGTAGTAACAGGTAGTAAAGTTCCTCAAAGTAGTAACAGGTAGACTAGTTTATAGAATTTATAGTTAATAAGTGATGGAAAAGTCTAGTTTATAACTATGCCCTTGTTGTTATCGGGTGGTATCTGAATCCAACGAGATCGCATCGCGCGTATAAATTCCTACATTTTAAATATTTCCGCGCTATCATATATGCGAATTTACATATTAAATATCGGTATACACAAATTATGGCATCCAGGTGAGACATAAAAATCTTTTGCGGAAAACAGACGAACACGGACGGACGGGCGGACTGAACAAACGGCAGACACGGAATGTCGGCCACAAAACGTTATCCGACATTGTAATATGATCGTACGTGACACGTAACGGGGCAACCACACGCGGTGCTTCGTCGGATCTAGTTATGCGAAATTTGACCAGATTTGACCTTGAATTTACCGTTTTGAATGTCAATGTCAGGTCGGGGTTACGAGTTAAGCCATCCAAAACACTGCCCGGACAAAAGTATCCCTAGCTATCGAATATCGTCGAAATCCGCCACTAATACCCGATTTGATCTTGAATCGACCATTTTGAAGATCAAGCATCACACTTTGACCCGTCCAAAACACTTCCCGGACAAACGTACACTTAGGTATCAAGTTTCGTCGAAATCCGTCCGGAAGTTTTCCCGGCCATAGCTAACAGACAAAAGTCACAAACTATACATTAGGTTTTAGCTGGGTACCTGTCTGACGGGCATGTGGGTGAGACAAAATTTGTTGGCATCCCCATCTACACCAACACCCCCAAAAAATGGTGGAAATCGGGCCAGTGGATACCCAGATACAGTTCAATGTCATTTAAAATATCAAGTTCACGCCGCACGGGCATCCGGGTGTGACGAAATTGCTCAGCGCCTGAAACTACCCCCACATACCAAATTTGGTGAAAATCGGCTCAGCGGAGAACTTGAGTTCAAGGTCATTTGAAGGTCAAGGTCACGCCGCACGGGCAAACGGATATACCCATGTTAGTCCTCAGGTCAAACTACATACCCGTACCAAGTTTCATCAAAATCGGTTAGCCGTTTCCGATTCCATCGCGGAAACACACACACACATACATACACACACACCCACACGCACAGACCACAAACTTTCTTCAAATATATAATAGATTCTTTATGGAGGTCAAGTTTAAATGGATATCGTACTCCCATGTTTCTGTTCGTCAGATACAGACTCGAGTATGTAGGAGCCTCGATACCGGTATATTTCTAAAGGATAGCTATAAAAGGCCTCTGAATATTGACATTAGCGCGTACATCGCAACACATATCTAGCAAAATGGCCCTTTAAGTGAGATGTCTTTCAACAGAGGTCAAGGTCATTTTATGGTCAAGGTCAAGGTCATATAAACCCCCCACATCAACTTGACAACAAATTTGGTTGAGGCTTAATTCCAACTTCACCAACGAAGGCGACCCATGTTATGATGGACATATCATTTGACTTCCTCGCTGCCACCACTGCTCACAAATGATTTCAAATAATAAGCCGCGTTCCGATGTTGAGTGTGAATACCTGGCAGCCAGCCAATACTATTCGCGCGACATACAACCGTGAAAAAATCCCCCTTGTTAGGGTAGATTGGTTCAATCATTTATCTCGAAGGAATTGATAAGCCGCTGATATGTCTGTGAGGCCAAATCGTTGCGAGACGGGAACTTATTGAATGTGTTGTCCGCCTATTAGGGGGATTTTTCGCTGAGCAATTTGTCCGGAGGAAAATTACACGCAGCTAAAGCGGGATCGTTATTACAAAACACCATAAGTAAACATCGGCGCAACACACGATGTCGTGCTATACATTGTTGGAAAGGGTACATCCTTGGCTATTCAACTGTGGTAATTTGATTCTGAAGCAGGCACGTTTGCTTGTGCTATTTTCGCATATATCTTTTGCGAAAACGGTTATGAATGCAACCAAGTCTAGTATACTGATGTGAAATCAGTGTTTCCTGCGGAGACCAATTTTTTCTGGATTCTAGCCCACAACACCAAATGACGCAAATGACGTCATGGACCATGTCATGACGTCTTCGCTGATTTTATTCAGCTAACCAACGAAATTGGTCAAACGAAACTAATCTATAGGCCAAAATCACGTGGGGGTATACGTGTTTTATGTACACACCCGGACGTCTCTGTGGGGGGTATACGTGTTTTATGTACACACACCAGGACGTCTCTGTGGGGTATACGTGTTTTATGTACCACACCCGGACGTCTCTGTGGGGTTATACGTGTTTTATGTACCACACCCGGACGTCTCTGTGGGGGTATACGTGTTTTATGTACACACACCCGGACGTCTCTGTGGGGGTATACGTGTTTTATGTACACACACCCGGACGTCTCTGTGGGGGTATACGTGTTTTATGTACACACACCCGGACGTCTCTGTGAGGGTATACGTGTTTTATGTACACACACCCGGACGTCTCTGTGGGGGTATACGTGTTTTATGTACACACCCGGACGTCTATATGGGGGTATACGTGTTTTATGTACACACACCCGGACGTCTCTGTGGGGGTATACGTGTTTTATGTACCACACCCGGACGTCTCTGTGGGGGTATACGTGTTTTATGTACACACACCCGGACGTCTCTGTGGGGGTATACGTGTTTTATGTACACACACCCGGACGTCTCTGTGGGGGTATACGTGTTTTATGTACACACCCGGACGTCTCTGTGGGGGTATACGTGTTTTATGTACACACACCCGGACGTCTCTGTGGGGGTATACGTGTTTTATGTACACACACCCGGACGTCTCTGTGAGGGTATACGTGTTTTATGTACACACACCCGGACGTCTCTGTGGGGGTATACGTGTTTTATGTACCACACCCGGACGTCTCTGTGGGGTTATACGTGTTTTATGTACCACACCCGGACGTCTCTGTGCGGGTATACGTGTTTTATGTACCACACCCGGACGTCTCTGTGGGGGTATACGTGTTTTATGTACCACACCCGGACGTCTCTGTGGGGGTATACGTGTTTTATGTACACACCCGGACGTCTCTGTGGGGGTATACGTGTTTTATGTACCCACAGCCGGACGTCTCTGTGGGGGTATACGTGTTTTATGTTCACACCCGGACGTCTCTGTGGGGTATACGTGTGTTATGTACACACACCCGGACGTCTCTGTGGGGGTATACGTGTTTTATGTACCACACCGGACGTCTCTGTGGGGGTATACGTGTTTTATGTACCACACCCGGACGTCTCTGTGGGGGTATACGTGTTTTATGTACCACACCCGGACGTCTCTGTGGGGGTATACGTGTTTTATGTACCACACCCGGACGTCTCTGTGGGGGTATACGTGTTTTATGTACACACCCGGACGTCTCTGTGGGGGTATACGTGTTTTATGTACCCACAGCCGGACGTCTCTGTGGGGGTATACGTGTTTTATGTTCACACCCGGACGTCTCTGTGGGGTATACGTGTGTTATGTACACACACCCGGACGTCTCTGTGGGGGTATACGTGTTTTATGTACCACACCGGACGTCTCTGTGTGGGTATACGTGTTTTATGTACCACACCCGGACGTCTCTGTGGGGGTATACGTGTTTTATGTACCCACAGCCGGACGTCTCTGTGGGGGTATACGTGTTTTATGTACCACACCGGACGTCTCTGTGGGGGTATACGTGTTTTATGTACACACACCCGGACGTCTCTGTGGGGGTATACGTGTTTTATGTACCACACCCGGACGTCTCTGTGGGGGTATACGTGTTTTATGTACCCACAGCCGGACGTCTCTGTGGGGGTATACGTGTTTTATGTTCACACCCGGACGTCTCTGTGGGGTATACGTGTGTTATGTACACACACCCGGACGTCACTGTGGGGGTATACGTGTTTTATGTACACACACCCGGACGTCTCTGTGGGGGTATACGTGTTTTATGTACCACACCCGGACGTCTCTGTGGGGGTATACGTGTTTTATGTACCACACCGGGCGTCTCTGTGGGGGTATACGTGTTTTATGTACCACACCCGGACGTCTCTGTGGGGGTATACGTGTTTTATGTACACACACCCGGACGTCTCTGTGGGGGTATACGTGTTTTATGTACCACACCGGGCGTCTCTGTGGGGGTATACGTGTTTTATGTACCCACACCCGGACGTCTCTGTGGGGGTATACGTGTTTTATGTTCACACCCGGACGTCTCTGTGGGGTATACGTGTGTTATGTACACACACCCGGACGTCTCTGTGGGGGTATACGTGTTTTATGTACCACACCGGGCGTCTCTGTGGGGGTATACGTGTTTTATGTACCACACCGGGCGTCTCTGTGGGGGTATACGTGTTTTATGTACACACCCGGACGTCTCTGTGGGGGTATACGTGTTTTATGTACACACACCCGGACGTCTCTGTGGGGGTATACGTGTTTTATGTACCACACCCGGACGTCTCTGTGGGGGTATACGTGTTTTATGTACCACACACGGACGTCTCTGTGGGGGTATACGTGTTTTATGTACCACACACGGACGTCTCTGTGGGGGTATACGTGTTTTATGTACCACACCCGGACGTCTCTGTGGGGGTATACGTGTTTTATGTACACACAATCGGACGTCTCTGTGGGGGTATACGTGTTTTATGTACACACACCCGGACGTCTCTGTGGGGTATACGTGTGTTATGTACACACACCCGGACGTCTCTGTGGGGGTATACGGGTTTTATGTTCACACCCGGACGTCTCTGTGGGGTATACGTGTGTTATGTACACACACCCGGACGTCTCTGTGGGGGTATACGTGTTTTATGTACACACACCCGGACGTCTCTGTGGGGGTATACGTGTTTTATGTACCACACCCGGACGTCTCTGTGGGGGTATACGTGTTTTATGAACACACACCCGGACGTCTCTGTGGGGGTATACGTGTTTTATGTACACACACCCGGACGTCTCTGTGGGGGTATACGTGTTTTATGTACACACCCGGACGTCTCTGTGGGGGTATACGTGTTTTATGTACACACACCCGGACGTCTCTGTGTGGGTATACGTGTTTTATGTACACACACCCGGACGTCTCTGTGGGGGTATACGTGTTTTATGTACACACACCCGGACGTCTCTGTGGGGGTATACGTGTTTTATGTACACACACCCGGACGTCTATGTGGGGGTATACGTGTTTTATGTACCACACCGGGCGTCTCTGTGGGGGTATACGTGTTTTATGTACCACACCCGGACGTCTCTGTGGGGGTATACGTGTTTTATGTACACGCACCCGGGCGTCTCTGTGGGGGTATACGTGTTTTATGTACACACACCCGGACGTCTCTGTGGGGGTATACGTGTTTTATGTACCACACCGGACGTCTCTGTGGGGGTATACGTGTGTTATGTACACACACCCGGACGTCTCTGTGGGGGTATACGTGTTTTATGTACACACCCGGACGTCTCTGTGGGGGTATACGTGTTTTATGTACACACACCCGGACGTCTCTGTGGGGGTATACGTGTTTTATGTACACACACCCGGACGTCTCTGTGGGGGTATACGTGTTTTATGTACACACCCGGACGTCTCTGTGGGGGTATACGTGTTTTATGTACACACACCCGGACGTCTCTGTGGGGGTATATGTGTTTTATGTACACACGCCCGGACGTCTCTGTGGGGGTATACGGGTTTTATGTACACACACCCGGACGTCTCTGTGGGGGTATACGTGTTTTATGTACACACACCCGGACGTCTCTGTGGGGGTATATGTGTTTTATGTACACACGCCCGGACGTCTCTGTGGGGGTATACGGGTTTTATGTACCACACCCGGACGTCTCTGTGGGGGTATACGTGTTTTATGTACACACCCGGACGTCTATGTGGGGGTATACGTGTTTTATGTACACACACCCGGACGTCTCTGTGGGGGTATACGGGTTTTATGTACCACACCCGGACGTCTCTGTGGGGGTATACGTGTTTTATGTACACACCCGGACGTCTCTGTGCGGGTATACGTGTTTTATGTACACACACCCGGACGTCTCTGTGGGGGTATACGTGTTTTATGTACACACCCGGACGTCTCTGTGGGGGTATACGTGTTTTATGTACACACGCCCGGACGTCTCTGTGGGGGTATACGTGTTTAATGTACACACACCCGGACGTCTCTGTGGGGGTATACGTGTTTTATGTACCACACCCGTACGTCTCTGTGGGGTATACGGGTTTTATGTACCACACCCGGACGTCTCTGTGGGGGTATACGTGTTTTATGTACACACACCCGGACGTCTCTGTGGGGGTATACGTGTTTTATGTACACACCCGGACGTCTCTGTGGGGGTATACGTGTTTTATGTACACACCCGGACGTCTCTGTGGGGGTATACGTGTTATATGTACACACCCGGACGTCTCTGTGGGGGTATACGTGTTTTATGTACACACCCGGACGTCTCTGTGGGGGTATACGTGTTTTATGTACACACCCGGACGTCTCTGTGGGGGTATACGTGTTTTATGTACACACCCGGACGTCTCTGTGGGGGTATACGTGTTTTATGTACACACACCCGGACGTCTCTGTGGGGGTATACCAGTGTTATGTACCACACCCGGACGTCTCTGTGGGGGTATACGTGTTTTATGTACCACACCCGGACGTCTCTGTGGGGGTATACGTGTTTTATGTACCACACCCGGACGTCTCTGTGGGGGTATACGTGTTTTATGTACACACACCCGGACGTCTCTGTGTGGGTATACGTGTTTTATGTACACACCCGGACGTCTCTGTGGGGGTATACGTGTTTTATGTACCACACCCGGACGTCTCTGTGGGGGTATACGTGTTTTATGTACCACACCCGGACGTCTCTGTGGGGTTATACGTGTTTTATGTACCACACCCGGACGTCTCTGTGGGGGTATACGTGTTTTATGTACCACACCCGGACGTCTCTGTGGGGGTATACGTGTTTTATGTACCACACCCGGACGTCTCTGTGGGGGTATACGTGTTTTATGTACCACACCCGGACGTCTCTGTGGTGGTATACGTGTTTTATGTACCACACCCGGACGTCTCTGTGGGGGTATACGTGTTTTATGTACCACACCCGGACGTCTCTGTGGGGGTATACGTGTTTTATGTACCACACCCGGACGTCTCTGTGGGGGTATACGTGTTTTATGTACCACACCCGGACGTCTCTGTGGGGTTATACGTGTTTTATGTACCACACCCGGACGTCTCTGTGGGGGTATACGTGTTTTATGTACCACACCCGGACGTCTCTGTGGGGGTATACGTGTTTTATGTACCACACCCGGACGTCTCTGTGGGGGTATACGTGTTTTATGTACCACACCCGGACGTCTCTGTGGTGGTATACGTGTTTTATGTACCACACCCGGACGTCTCTGTGGGGGTATACGTGTTTTATGTACCACACCCGGACGTCTCTGTGAGGGTATACGTGTTTTATGTACCACACCCGGACGTCTCTGTGGTGGTATACGTGTTTTATGTACACACACCCGGACGTCTCTGTGGGGGTATACGTGTTTTATGTACCACACCCGGACGTCTCTGTGGGGGTATACGTGTTTTATGTACACACACCCGGACGTCTCTGTGGGGGTATACCAGTGTTATGTACACACACCCGGACGTCTCTGTGTGGGTATACGTGTTTTATGTACACACACCCGGACGTCTATGTGTGGGTATACGTGTTTTATGTACCACACCCGGACGTCTCTGTGGGGTTATACGTGTTTTATGTACCACACCCGGACGTCTCTGTGGGGGTATACGTGTTTTATGTACCACACCCGGACGTCTCTGTGTGGGTATACGTGTTTCATGTACACACCCGGACGTCTCTGTGTGGGTATACGTGTTTTATGTACACACACCCGGACGTCTCTGTGTGGGTATACGTGTTTTATGTACACACACCCGGACGTCTCTGTGTGGGTATACGTGTTTTATGTACACACACCCGGACGTCTCTGTGTGGGTATACGTGTTTTATGTACCACACCCGGACGTCTCTGTGGGGGTATACGTGTTGTATGTACCACACCCGGACGTCTCTGTGGGGGTATACGTGTTTTATGTACCACACCCGGACGTCTCTGTGTGGGTATACGTGTTTTATGTACCACACCCGGACGTCTCTGTGTGGGTATACGTGTTTTATGTACACCCGGGCGTCTCTGTGGCGGTATACGTGTTGTATGTACCACACCCGGACGTCTCTGTGGGGGTATACGTGTTGTATGTACCACACCCGGACGTCTCTGTGGGGGTATACGTGTTGTATGTACCACACCCGGACGTCTCTGTGGGGGTATACGTGTTTTATGTACCACACCCGGACGTCTCTGTGTGGGTATACGTGTTTTATGTACCACACCCGGACGTCTCTGTGTGGGTATACGTGTTGTATGTACCACACCCGGACGTCTCTGTGTGGGTATACGTGTTTTATGTACCACACCCGGACGTCTCTGTGGGGGTATACGTGTTGTATGTACCACACCCGGACGTCTCTGTGGCGGTATACGTGTTGTATGTACCACACCCGGACGTCTCTGTGTGGGTATACGTGTTTTATGCAGTGTTCGCGCTGTCGGTAGCCAAATTAGCCAATGGCTAATCTTTTTCGAATTTGGCTAATAAAAATTTCATTTGGCTAAACTTTTGGCTAAACTTTTTTTGAACCCAAATGGAGACTGAAATCATGGAACCAGAAAGCTAATTAATAAAAGCGCTCAATAGATCGACATTCAAGACGAAGTTAGGTGACGAAAGTATTTCATTATTTTCATACTTATGAAATATCGTACAAAGGGAAACCCGATCGACAACTCTATCAACCAAGCGATCACAAAGTGATATGCAATCATCTTTAGTTTTCACAAGACGGACATTCAAAGACGCATGGACATTAAACCGACCATGGTTGAATTATGACAATGTGAAGAAAGCAATGTTTTGTAAAGTGCATTGACGCCGGTATATAAGCAATTTGTTCGTAACAGGCTGTTTTAATCTGGAGAAAGATTACGTCACTCTGCACGAAGCAGCAAAAAGTCATTATTAATTTTTACATTTAATCCCCTAATCCCCCATTCAGCCCATTGTCTGTCTGGTCACTCACGGCGCGCCTGCACAATGCATGTTTATGATGACATTGTATTTATGACGGTCGAGGTTTATGAGCACCAAGTGTAAGACAATAGATTAATCAGCCAAATGTGAATCACGACATATAGTTTGTGCCTATTTGTCGTCAATACCGATACAGTCAAAATAATATACATGCTTTTATGACAGATTGTAATTTGACAACTAAAAAATAATGACATTAAGGACAATCCCGGGTTACCCCCCCCCCCCCCCCCCAAATAACTCTTTCACATAAAGATTAATAAATTTTTAATAAATGTTATCTATAAAAATACTTCTAGTTCATCAAAATTATTTAAATTATTGTGTATTTTACCTGTGTCTGTTAGATTTTACGTTTTAGTCATTAATTGTGAACCGACCAGAAAACGATGATTTAATTTGGCCAAAGTTTTTTTTAATTTGGCCAAAAAACATTTGGCTAAAAAAAATTTCATTTGGCTAATAAAATTTTCATTTGGCTAAACTTTTGGCTAAAGTTTTGTTCGGTCCAGCGCGAACACTGGTTTTATGTACCACACCCGGACGTCTCTGTGGGGGTATACGTGTTGTATGTACCACACCCGGACGTCTCTGTGGGGGTATACGTGTTTTATGTACCACACCCGGACGTCTCTGTGTGGGTATACGTGTTTTATGTACCACACCCGGACGTCTCTGTGTGGGTATACGTGTTTTATGTACACCCGGGCGTCTCTGTGGCGGTATACGTGTTGTATGTACCACACCCGGACGTCTCTGTGGGGGTATACGTGTTGTATGTACCACACCCGGACGTCTCTGTGGGGGTATACGTGTTGTATGTACCACACCCGGACGTCTCTGTGGGGGTATACGTGTTTTATGTACCACACCCGGACGTCTCTGTGTGGGTATACGTGTTTTATGTACCACACCCGGACGTCTCTGTGTGGGTATACGTGTTTTATGTACACCCGGGCGTCTCTGTGGCGGTATACGTGTTGTATGTACCACACCCGGACGTCTCTGTGGGGGTATACGTGTTTTATGTACCACACCCGGACGTCTCTGTGGGGGTATACGTGTTTTATGTACCACACCCGGACGTCTCTGTGGGGGTATACGTGTTTCATGTACACACCCGGACGTCTCTGTGGGGGTATACGTGTGTATGTACACACACCCGGACGTCTATGTGGGGGTATACGTGTTTTATGTACCACATCCGGACGTCTCTGTGGGGGTATACGTGTTTTATGTACACACACCCGGACGTCTCTGTGGGGGTATACGTGTTTTATGTACCACACCCGGACGTCTCTGTGGGGGTATACGTGTTTTATGTACACACACCCGGACGTCTCTGTGTGGGTATACGTGTTTTATGTACCACATCCGGACGTCTCTGTGGGGGTATACGTGTTTTATGTACACACACCCGGACGTCTCTGTGGGGGTATACGTGTTTTATGTACACACACCCGGACGTCTCTGTGTGGGTATACGTGTGTATGTACACACACCCGGACGTCTCTGTGTGGGTATACGTGTTTTATGTACCACATCCGGACGTCTCTGTGGGGGTATACGTGTTTTATGTACACACACCCGGACGTCTCTGTGGGGGTATACGTGTTTTATGTACACACACCCGGACGTCTCTGTGGGGGTATACGTGTGTATGTACACACACCCGGACGTCTCTGTGGGGGTATACGTGTTTTATGTACCACATCCGGACGTCTCTGTGGGGGTATACGTGTTTTATGTACACACACCCGGACGTCTCTGTGGGGGTATACGTGTTTTATGTACCACAACCGGACGTCTCTGTGGGGGTATACGTGTTTTATGTACACACACCCGGACGTCTCTGTGTGGGTATACGTGTTTTATGTACCACATCCGGACGTCTCTGTGGGGGTATACGTGTTTTATGTACACACACCCGGACGTCTCTGTGTGGGTATACGTGTTTTATGTACACACACCCGGACGTCTCTGTGGGGGTATACGTGTTTTATGTACACACCCGGACGTCTCTGTGGGGGTATACGTGTTGTATGTACACACACCCGGACGTCTCTGTGGGGGTATACGTGTTTTATGTACCACATCCGGACGTCTCTGTGGGGGTATACGTGTTTTATGTACACACACCCGGACGTCTCTGTGGGGGTATACGTGTTTTATGTACACACACCCGGACGTCTCTGTGGGGGTGTACGTGTTTTATGTACACACACCCGGACGTCTCTGTGGGGGTATACGTGTTTTATGTACCACATCCGGACGTCTCTGTGGGGGTATACGTGTTTTATGTACCACATCCGGACGTCTCTGTGGGGGTATACGTGTTTTATGTACCACACACGGACGTCTCTGTGGGGATATACGTGTTTTATGTACCACATCCGGACGTCTCTGTGGGGGTATACGTGTTTTATGTACACACACCCGGACGTCTCTGTGGGGATATACGTGTTTTATGTACCACATCCGGACGTCTCTGTGGGGGTATACGTGTTTTATGTACACACACCCGGACGTCTCTGTGGGGGTGTACGTGTTTTATGTACCACACCCGGACGTCTCTGTGGGGGTATACGTGTTTTATGTACCACATCCGGACGTCTCTGTGGGGGTATACGTGTTTTATGTACACACACCCGGACGTCTCTGTGGGGGTATACGTGTTTTATGTACCACACCCGGACGTCTCTGTGGGGATATACGTGTTTTATGTACACACACCCGGACGTCTCTGTGGAGGTATACGTGTTTTATGTACCACACCCGGACGTCTCTGTGGGGGTATACGTGTTTTATGTACCACACCCGGACGTCTCTGTGGGGGTATACGTGTTTTATGTACCACATCCGGACGTCTCTGTGGGGATATACGTGTTTTATGTACACACACCCTGACGTCTCTGTGGGGGTATACGTGTTTTATGTACCACATCCGGACGTCTCTGTGGGGGTATACGTGTTTTATGTACCACACCCGGACGTCTCTGTGGGGGTATACGTGTTTTATGTACCACACCCGGACGTCTCTGTGGGGGTATACGTGTTTTATGTACACACACCCGGACGTCTCTGTGGGGGTATACGTGTTTTATGTACACACACACCCGGACGTCTCTGTGGGGGTATACGTGTTTTATGTACACACACCCGGACGTCTCTGTTGGGGTATACGTGTTTTATGTACCACATCCGGACGTCTCTGTGGGGGTATACGTGTTTTATGTACCACACCCGGACGTCTCTGTGTGGGTATACGTGTTTTATGTACCACACCCGGACGTCTCTGTGGGGGTATACGTGTTTTATGTACACACACCCGGACGTCTCTGTGGGGGTATACGTGTTTTATGTACACACACCCGGACGTCTCTGTGGGGTTATACGTGTTTTATGTACCACACCCGGACGTCTCTGTGCGGGTATACGTGTTTTATGTACCACACTCCCGGACGTCTATGTGGGGTATACGTGTTTTATGTACCACACCCGGGCGTCTCTGTGGGGGTATACGTGTTTTATGTACCACACCCGGACGTCTCTGTGGGGTTATACGTGTTTTATGTACCACACCCGGGCGTCTCTGTGCGGGTATACGTGTTTTATGTACCACACCCGGACGTCTCTGTGGGGGTATACGTGTTTTATGTACACACACCGGACGTCTCTGTGGGGGTATACGTGTTTTATGTACCACACCCGGACGTCTCTGTGGGGGTATACGTGTTTTATGTACACACACCGGACGTCTCTGTGGGGGTATACGTGTTTTATGTACCACACCCGGACGTCTCTGTGGGGGTATACGTGTTTTATGTACACACACCCGGACGTCTCTGTGTGGGTATACATGTTTTATGTACACACCCGGACGTCTCTGTGGTGGTATACGTGTTTTATGTACACACACCCGGACGTCTCTGTGGGGGTATACGTGTTTTATGTACACACCCGGACGTCTCTGTGGTGGTATACATGTTTTATGTACACACACCCGGACGTCTCTGTGGGGGTATACGTGTTTTATGTACACACACCCGGACGTCTCTGTGGGGGTATACGTGTTTTATGTACACACACCCGGACGTCTCTGTGGGGGTATACGTGTTTTATGTACACACACCCGGACGTCTCTGTGTGGGTATACGTGTTTTATGTACACACCCGGACGTCTCTGTGGTGGTATACATGTTTTATGTACACACACCCGGACGTCTCTGTGGGGGTATACGTGTTTTATGTACACACACCCGGACGTCTCTGTGGGGGTATACGTGTTTTATGTACCACACCCAGACGTCTCTGTGGGGGTATACGTGTTTTATGTACCACACCCGGACGTCTCTGTGGGGGTATACGTGTTTTATGTACCACACCCGGACGTCTCTGTGGGGGTATACATGTTTTATGTACACACACCCGGACGTATCTGTGGGGGTATACGTGTTTTATGTACACACACCCGGACGTCTCTGTGGGGGTATACATGTTTTATGTACACACACCCGGACGTCTCTGTGGGGGTATACGTGTTTTATGTACACACCCGGACGTCTCTGTGGGGGTATACGTGTTTTATGTACCACACCCGGGCGTCTCTGTGGGGGTATACGTGTTTTATGTACACACACCGGACGTCTCTGTGGGGGTATACGTGTTTTATGTACACACACCCGGACGTCTCTGTGGGGGTATACGTGTTTTATGTACCACACCCGGACGTCTCTGTGGGGGTATACGTGTGTTATGTACACACACCCGGACGTCTCTGTGTGGGTATACGTGTTTTATGTACCACACCCGGACGTCTCTGTGGGGGTATACGTGTTTTATGTACCACACCCGGACGTCTCTGTGGGGGTATACGTGTTTTATGTACCACACCCGGACGTCTCTGTGGGGGTATACGTGTTTCATGTACACACCCGGACGTCTCTGTGTGGGTATACGTGTTTTATGTACACACACCCGGACGTCTCTGTGTGGGTATACGTGTTTTATGTACACACACCCGGACGTCTCTGTGTGGGTATACGTGTTTTATGTACACACACCCGGACGTCTCTGTGGGGGTATACGTGTTTTAAGTACACACACCCGGACGTCTCTGTGGGGGTATACGTGTTTTATGTACACACACCCGGACGTCACTGTGGGGGTATACGAGTTTTATGTACCACACCCGGACGTCTCTGTGGGGGTATACGTGTTTTATGTACACACACCCAGACGTCTCTGTGGGGGTATACGTGTTTTATGTACCACACCCGGACGTCTCTGTGGGGGTATACGTGTTGTATGTACCACACCCGGACGTCTCTGTGGGGGTATACGTGTTTTATGTACCACACCCGGACGTCTCTGTGTGGGTATACGTGTTTTATGTACCACACCCGGACGTCTCTGTGTGGGTATACGTGTTTTATGTACACCCGGGCGTCTCTGTGGCGGTATACGTGTTGTATGTACCACACCCGGACGTCTCTGTGGGGGTATACGTGTTTTATGTACACACACCCGGACGTCTCTGTGGGGGTATACGTGTTTTATGTACACACACCCGGACGTCTCTGTGGGGGTATACGTGTTTTATGTACACACACCCGGACGTCTCTGTGGGGGTATACGTGTTTTATGTACCACACCCGGACGTCTCTGTGGGGGTATACGTGTTTTATGTACACACACCCGGACGTCTCTGTGGGGGTATACGTGTTTTATGTACACACACCCGGACGTCTCTGTGGGGGTATACGTGTTTCATGTACACACCCGGACGTCTCTGTGGGGGTATACGTGTTTTATGTACACACACCCGGACGTCTCTGTGGGGGTATACGTGTTTTATGTACACACACCCGGACGTCTCTGTGGGGGTATACGTGTTTTATGTACCACACCCGGACGTCTCTGTGTGGGTATACGTGTTTTATGTACCACACCCGGACGTCTCTGTGTGGGTATACGTGTTTTATGTACACACCGGACGTCTCTGTGGGGGTATACGTGTTGTATGTACCACACCCGGACGTCTCTGTGGGGGTATACGGGTTTTATGTACCACACCGGGCGTCTCTGTGGGGGTATACGTGTTTCATGTACACACACCGGACGTCTCTGTGGGGGTATACGTGTTTTATGTACACACACCCGGACGTCTCTGTGGGGGTATACGTGTTGTATGTACCACACCCGGACGTCTCTGTGTGGGTATACGTGTTTTATGTACACACACCCGGGCGTCTCTGTGGGGGTATACGTGTTTTATGTACACACACCCGGACGTCTCTGTGGGGGTATACGTGTTTTATGTACACACACCCGGACGTCTCTGTGGGGGTATACGTGTTTTATGTACCACACCCGGACGTCTCTGTGGGGGTATACGTGTTTTATGTACACACCCGGACGTCTCTGTGGGGGTATACGTGTTGTATGTACCACACCCGGACGTCTCTGTGTGGGTATACGTGTTTTATGTACACACACCCGGGCGTCTCTGTGGGGGTATACGGGTTTTATGTACCACACCCGGGCGTCTCTGTGGGGGTATACGTGTTTTATGTACACACACCCGGACGTCTCTGTGGGGCTATACGTGTTTTATGTACACACCCGGACGTCTCTGTGGGGGTATACGTGTTTTATGTACACACACCCGGGCGTCTCTGTGGGGGTATACGGGTTTTATGTACCACACCCGGGCGTCTCTGTGGGGGTATACGTGTTTTATGTACACACACCCGGACGTCTCTGTGGGGGTATACGTGTTTTATGTACCACACCCGGACGTCTCTGTGGGGGTATACGTGTTTTATGTACCACACCCGGACGTCTCTGTGGGGGTATACGTGTTTTATGTACCACACCCGGACGTCTCTGTGGGGGTATACGTGTTTTATGTACCACACCCCGGACGTCTCTGTGTGGGTATACGTGTTTTATGTACACACACCCGGACGTCTCTGTGGGGGTATACGTGTTTTATGTACCACACCCGGACGTCTCTGTGGGGGTATACGTGTTTTATGTACCACACCCGGACGTCTCTGTGGGGGTATACGTGTTTTATGTACACACACCCGGACGTCTCTGTGGGGGTATACGTGTTTTATGTACACACACCCGGACGTCTCTGTGGGGGTATACGTGTTTCATGTACACACCCGGACGTCTCTGTGGGGGTATACGTGTTTTATGTACACACACCCGGACGTCTCTGTGGGGGTATACGTGTTTTATGTACACACACCCGGACGTCTCTGTGGGGGTATACGTGTTTTATGTACCACACCCGGACGTCTCTGTGTGGGTATACGTGTTTTATGTACCACACCCGGACGTCTCTGTGTGGGTATACGTGTTTTATGTACACACCGGACGTCTCTGTGGGGGTATACGTGTTGTATGTACCACACCCGGACGTCTCTGTGGGGGTATACGGGTTTTATGTACCACACCGGGCGTCTCTGTGTGGGTATACGTGTTTTATGTACACACCGGACGTCTCTGTGGGGGTATACGTGTTGTATGTACCACACCCGGACGTCTCTGTGGGGGTATACGGGTTTTATGTACCACACCCGGACGTCTCTGTGGGGGTATACGTGTTTCATGTACACACCCGGACGTCTCTGTGGGGGTATACGTGTTTTATGTACACACACCCGGACGTCTCTGTGGGGGTATACGTGTTGTATGTACCACACCCGGACGTCTCTGTGTGGGTATACGTGTTTTATGTACACACACCCGGGCGTCTCTGTGGGGGTATACGTGTTTTATGTACACACACCCGGACGTCTCTGTGGGGGTATACGTGTTTTATGTACACACACCCGGACGTCTCTGTGGGGGTATACGTGTTTTATGTACCACACCCGGACGTCTCTGTGGGGGTATACGTGTTTTATGTACACACCCGGACGTCTCTGTGGGGGTATACGTGTTGTATGTACCACACCCGGACGTCTCTGTGTGGGTATACGTGTTTTATGTACACACACCCGGGCGTCTCTGTGGGGGTATACGGGTTTTATGTACCACACCCGGGCGTCTCTGTGGGGGTATACGTGTTTTATGTACACACACCCGGACGTCTCTGTGGGGCTATACGTGTTTTATGTACACACCCGGACGTCTCTGTGGGGGTATACGTGTTTTATGTACACACACCCGGGCGTCTCTGTGGGGGTATACGGGTTTTATGTACCACACCCGGGCGTCTCTGTGGGGGTATACGTGTTTTATGTACACACACCCGGACGTCTCTGTGGGGGTATACGTGTTTTATGTACCACACCCGGACGTCTCTGTGGGGGTATACGTGTTTTATGTACCACACCCGGACGTCTCTGTGGGGGTATACGTGTTTTATGTACCACACCCGGACGTCTCTGTGGGGGTATACGTGTTTTATGTACCACACCCCGGACGTCTCTGTGTGGGTATACGTGTTTTATGTACACACACCCGGACGTCTCTGTGGGGGTATACGTGTTTTATGTACCACACCCGGACGTCTCTGTGGGGGTATACGTGTTTTATGTACACACACCCGGACGTCTCTGTGGGGGTATACGTGTTTTATGTACACACCCGGACGTCTCTGTGGGGGTATACGTGTTTTATGTACCACACCCGGACGTCTCTGTGGGGGTATACGTGTTTTATGTACCACACCTGGACGTCTCTGTGGGGGTATACGTGTTTTATGTACACACACCCGGACGTCTCTGTGTGGGTATACGTGTTTTATGTACACACACCCGGACGTCTCTGTGGGGGTATACGTGTTTTATGTACACACACCCGGACGTCTCTGTGTGGGTATACGTGTTTTATGTACACACACCCGGACGTCTCTGTGGGGGTATACGTGTTTTATGTACACACACCCGGACGTCTCTGTGGGGGTATACGTGTTTTATGTACACACACCCGGACGTCTCTGTGGGGGTATACGTGTTTTATGAACACACACCCGGACGTCTCTGTGGGGGTATACGTGTTTTATGTACCACACCCGGACGTCTCTGTGTGGGTATACGTGTTTTATGTACCACACCCGGACGTCTCTGTGGGGGTATACGTGTTATATGTACACACACCCGGACGTCTCTGTGTGGGTATACGTGTTTTATGTACACACACCCGGACGTCTCTGTTGGGGGTATACGTGTTTTATGTACACACACCCGGACGTCTCTGTGGGGGTATACGTGTTTTATGTACCACACCCGGACGTCTATGTGGGGGTATACGTGTTTTATGTACACACACCCGGACGTCTCTGTGGGGGTATACGTGTTTTATGTACACACACCCGGACGTCTCTGTGGGGGTATACGTGTTTTATGTACCACACCCGGACGTCTATGTGGGGGTATACGTGTTTTATGTACACACACCCGGACGTCTCTGTGGGGGTATACGTGTTTTATGTACACACACCCGGACGTCTCTGTGGGGGTATACGTGTTTTATGTACACACACCCGGACGTCTCTGTGGGGGTATACGTGTTTTATGTACACACACCCGGACGTCTCTGTGAGGGTATACGTGTTTTATGTACCACACCCGGGCGTCTCTGTGGGGGTATACGTGTTTTATGTACACACCCGGACGTCTCTGTGGGGGTATACGTGTTTTATGTACACACACCCGGACGTCTCTGTGAGGGTATACGTGTTTTATGTACCACACCCGGGCGTCTCTGTGGGGGTATACGTGTTTTATTTACCACACCCGGACGTCTCTGTGGGGGTATACGTGTTTTATGTACCACACCCGGACGTCTCTGTGGGGGTATACGTGTTTTATGTACCACACCCGGGCGTCTCTGTGGGGGTATACGTGTTTTATGTACACACCCGGACGTCTCTGTGGGGGTATACGTGTTTTATGTACACACACCCGGACGTCTCTGTGGGGGTATACGTGTTTTATGTACACACCCGGACGTCTCTGTGGGGGTATACGTGTTTTATGTACACACACCCGGACGTCTCTGTGGGGGTATACGTGTTTTATGTACACACACCCGGACGTCTCTGTGGGGGTATACGTGTTTTATGTACACACCCGGACGTCTCTGTGGGGGTATACGTGTTTTATGTACACACACCCGGACGTCTCTGTGAGGGTATACGTGTTTTATGTACACACCCGGACGTCTCTGTGGGGGTATACGTGTTTTATGTACACACACCCGGACGTCTCTGTGGGGGTATACGTGTTTTATGTACCACACCCGGACGTCTCTGTGGGGGTATACGTGTTTTATGTACACACACCCGGACGTCTCTGTGGAGGTATACGTGTTTTATGTACACACACCCGGACGTCTCTGTGGGGGTATACGTGTTTTATGTACACACACCCGGATGTCTCTGTGGGGGTATACGTGTTTTATGTACACACACCCGGACGTCTCTGTGGGGGTATACGTGTTTTATGTACCACGCCCGGACGTCTCTGTGTGGGTATACGTGTTTTATGTACACACCCGGACGTCTCTGTGGGGTATACGTGTTTTATGTACCACACCCGGACGTCTCTGTGTGGGTATACGTGTTTTATGTACACACCCGGACGTCTCTGTGGGGGTATACGTGTTTTATGTACACACACCCGGACGTCTCTGTGGGGGTATACGTGTTTTATGTACACACACCCGGACGTCTCTGTGGGGGTATACGTGTTTTATGTACACACCCGGACGTCTCTGTGGGGGTATACGTGTTTTATGTACCACACCCGGACGTCTCTGTGGGGGTATACGTGTTTTATGTACACACACCCGGACGTCTCTGTGGGGGTATACGTGTTTTATGTACCACACCTGGACGTCTCTGTGGGGGTATACGTGTTTTATGTACCACACCCGGACGTCTCTGTGGGGGTATACGTGTTTTATGTACACACACCTGGACGTCTCTGTGGGGGTATACGTGTTTTATGTACACACCCGGACGTCTCTGTGGGGGTATACGTGTTTTATGTACACACACCCGGACGTCTCTGTGGGGGTATACGTGTTTTATGTACCACACCCGGACGTCTCTGTGTGGGTATACGTGTTTTATGTACCACACCTGGACGTCTCTGTGGGGGTATACGTGTTTTATGTACCACACCCGGACGTCTCTGTGGGGGTATACGTGTTTTATGTACCACACCCGGACGTCTCTGTGGGGGTATACGTGTTTTATGTACACACACCCGGACGTCTCTGTGGGGGTATACGTGTTTTATGTACCACACCCGGACGTCTCTGTGGGGGTATACGTGTTTTATGTACCACACCCGGACGTCTCTGTGGGGGTATACGTGTTTTATGTACCACACCCGGACGTCTCTGTGGGGGTATACGTGTTTTATGTACCACACCCCGGACGTCTCTGTGGGGGTATACGTGTTTTATGTACACACACCCGGACGTCTCTGTGGGGGTATACGTGTTTTATGTACCACACCTGGACGTCTCTGTGGGGGTATACGTGTTTTATGTACACACACCCGGACGTCTCTGTGGGGGTATACGTGTTTTATGTACCACACCCGGACGTCTCTGTGGGGGTATACGTGTTTTATGTACACACACCCGGACGTCTCTGTGTGGGTATACGTGTTTTATGTACACACCCCGGACGTCTCTGTGGGGGTATACGTGTTTTATGTACACATCCGGACGTCTCTGTGGGGGTATACGTGTTTTATGTACACACCCGGACGTCTCTGTGTGGGTATACGTGTTTTATGTACCACACCCGGACGTCTCTGTGGGGGTATACGTGTTTTATGTACACATCCGGACGTCTCTGTGGGGGTATACGTGTTTTATGTACACACACCCGGACGTCTCTGTGGGGGTATACGTGTTTTATGTACACACCCGGACGTCTCTGTGTGGGTATACGTGTTTTATGTACCACACCCGGACGTCTCTGTGGGGGTATACGTGTTTTATGTACCACACCTGGACGTCTCTGTGGGGGTATACGTGTTTTATGTACACACACCCGGACGTCTCTGTGGGGGTATACGTGTTTTATGTACACACCCGGACGTCTCTGTGTGGGTATACGTGTTTTATGTACACACCCGGACGTCTCTGTGGGGGTATACGTGTTTTATGTACACACCCGGACGTCTCTGTGTGGGTATACGTGTTTTATGTACACACCCGGACGTCTCTGTGGGGGTATACGTGTTTTATGTACACACCCGGACGTCTCTGTGGGGGTATACGTGTTTTATGTACACACCCGGGCGTCTCTGTGGGGGTATACGTGTTTTATGTACCACACCCGGACGTCTCTGTGGGGGTATACGTGTTTTATGTACACACACCCGGACGTCTCTGTGGGGGTATACGTGTTTTATGTACCACACCTGGACGTCTCTGTGGGGGTATACGTGTTTTATGTACACACCCGGACGTCTCTGTGGGGGTATACGTGTTTTATGTACACACACCCGGACGTCTCTGTGGGGGTATACGTGTTTTATGTACCACACCTGGACGTCTCTGTGGGGGTATACGTGTTTTATGTACACACCGGACGTCTCTCTGGGGGTATACGTGTTTTATGTACCACACCCGGACGTCTCTGTGGGGGTATACGTGTTTTATGTACACACCCGGACGTCTCTGTGGAGGTATACGTGTTTTATGTACACACCGGACGTCTCTCTGGGGGTATACGTGTTTTATGTACACACACCCGGACGTCTCCGTGGGGGTATACGTGTTTTATGTACACACCCGGACGTCTCTGTGGGGGTATACGTGTTTTATGTACCACACCCGGACGTCTCTGTGGGGGTATACGTGTTTTATGTACACACACCCGGACGTCTCTGTGTGGGTATACGTGTTTTATGTACTACACCCGGACGTCTCTGTGGGGGTATACGTGTTTTATGTACCACACCCGGACGTCTCTGTGGGGGTATACGTGTTTTATGTACACACCCGGACGTCTCTGTGTGGGTATACGTGTTTTATGTACCACACCCGGACGTCTCTGTGGGGGTATACGTGTTTTATGTACACAACCGGACGTCTCTGTGTGGGTATACGTGTTTTATGTACTACACCCGGACGTCTCTGTGGGGGTATACGTGTTTTATGTACACACACCCGGACGTCTCTGTGTGGGTATACGTGTTTTATGTACACACCCCGGACGTCTCTGTGGGGGTATACGTGTTTTATGTACCACACCCGGACGTCTCTGTGGGGGTATACGTGTTTTATGTACACACCCGGACGTCTCTGTGGAGGTATACGTGTTTTATGCACACACCCGGACGTCTCTCTGGGGGTATACGTGTGTTATGTACACACACCCGGACGACTCTGTGTGGGTATACGTGTTTTATGTACACACCCGGACGTCTCTGTGGGGGTATACGTGTTTTATGTACACACCCGGGTTTGGTGGGGGTATACGTGTTTTATGTACACACACCCGGACGTCTCTGTGGGGGTATACGTGTTTTATGAACACACACCCGGACGTCTCTGTGGGGGTATACGTGTACACACCCGGACGTCTCTGTGGGAGTATACGTGTTTTATGTACCACACCCGGACGTCTCTGTGGGGGTATACGTGTTTTATGCACACACCCGGACGTCTCTCTGGGGGTATACGTGTGTTATGTACACACACCCGGACGACTCTGTGTGGGTATACGTGTTTTATGTACACACCCGGACGTCTCTGTGGAGGTATACGTGTTTTATGCACACACCCGGACGTCTCTCTGGGGGTATACGTGTGTTATGTACACACACCCGGACGACTCTGTGTGGGTATACGTGTTTTATGTACACACCCGGACGTCTCTGTGGGGGTATACGTGTTTTATGTACACACCCGGGTTTGGTGGGGGTATACGTGTTTTATGTACACACACCCGGACGTCTCTGTGGGGGTATACGTGTTTTATGAACACACACCCGGACGTCTCTGTGGGGGTATACGTGTACACACCCGGACGTCTCTGTGGGAGTATACGTGTTTTATGTACCACACCCGGACGTCTCTGTGGGGGTATACGTGTTTTATGTACACACCCGGACGTCTCTGTGGGGGTATACGTGTTTTATGTACACACACCCGGACGTCTCTGTGGGAGTATACGTGTTTTATGTACACACACCCGGGCGTCTCTGTGGGGGTATACGTGTTTTATGTACCACACCTGGACGTCTCTGTGGGGGTATACGTGTTTTATGTACACACACCCGGACGTCTCTGTGTGGGTATACGTGTTTTATGTACACACACCCGGTCGTCTCTGTGGGGGTATACGTGTTTTATGTACACACCCGGACGTCTCTGTGGGGGTATACGTGTTTTATGTACACACACCCGGACGTCTCTGTGGGGGTATACGTGTTTTATGTACCACACCCGGACGTCTCTGTGGGGGTATACGTGTTTTATGTACACACACCCGGACGTCTCTGTGGGGGTATACGTGTTTTATGTTCACACCCGGACGTCTCTGTGGGGGTATACGTGTGTTATGTACACACACACGGACGTCTCTGTGGGGGTATACGTGTTTTATGTACACACCCGGACGTCTCTGTGGAGGTATACGTGTTTTATGCACACACCCGGACGTCTCTCTGGGGGTATACGTGTGTTATGTACACACACCCGGACGACTCTGTGGGGGTATACGTGTTTTATGTACACACCCGGACGTCTCTGTGGGGGTATACGTGTTTTATGTACACACCCGGGTTTGGTGGGGGTATACGTGTTTTATGTACCACACCCGGACGTCTCTGTGGGGGTATACGTGTTTTATGTACACACCCGGACGTCTCTGTGGGGGTATACGTGTTTTATGTACCACACCCGGACGTCTCTGTGTGGGTATACGTGTTGTATGTACACACACCCGGACGTCTCTGTGGGGGTATACGTGTTTTATGTACACACACCCGGACGTCTCTGTGTGGGTATACGTGTTTTATGTACACACACCCGGACGTCTCTGTGGGGTATACGTGTTTTATGTACCACACCCGGACGTCTCTGTGGGGGTATACGTGTTTTATGTACCACACCCGGACGTCTCTGTGGGGGTATACGTGTTTTATGTACACACACCCGGACGTCTCTGTGGGGATATACGTGTTTTATGTACCACACCCGGACGTCTCTGTGGGGGTATACGTGTTTTATGTACACACACCCGGACGTCTCTGTGGGGGTATACGTGTTTTATGTACACACCCGGACGTCTCTGTGGGGGTATACGTGTTATATGTACCACACCCGGACGTCTATGTGGGGGTATACGTGTTTTATGTACCACACCCGGACGTCTCTGTGGGGGTATACGTGTTTTATGTACCACACCCGGACGTCTCAGTGGGGGTATACGTGTTTTATGTACCACACCCGGACGTCTCTGTGAGGGTATACGTGTTTTATGTACACACACCCGGACGTCTCTGTGGGGGTATACGTGTTTTATGTACACACACCCGGACGTCTCTGTGGGGGTATACGTGTTTTATGTACACACACCCGGACGTCTCTGTGGGGGTATACGTGTTTTATGTACACACCCGGACGTCTCTGTGGGGGTATACGTGTTTTATGTACACACACCCGGACGTCTCTGTGGGGGTATACGTGTTTTATGTACCACACCCGGACGTCTCTGTGGGGGTATACGTGTTTTATGTACACACACCCGGACGTCTCTGTGGGGGTATACGTGTTTTATGTACACACCGGACGTCTCTGTGGGGGTATACGTGTTTTATGTACACACACCCGGACGTCTCTGTGGGGGTATACGTGTTTTATGTACACACACCCGGACGTCTCTGTGGGGGTATACGTGTTTTATGTACACACACCCGGACGTCTCTGTGGGGGTATACGTGTTTTATGTACACACCCGGAGACGTCTCTGTGGGGGTATACGTGTTTTATGTACACACCCGGACGTCTCTGTGGGGGTATACGTGTTTTATGTACACACCCGGACGTCTCTGTGGGGGTATACCAGTGTTATGTACACACACCCGGACGTCTCTGTGGGGGTATACGTGTTTTATGTACCACACCCGGACGTCTCTGTGGGGGTATACGTGTTTTATGTACCACACCCGGACGTCTCTGTGGGGGTATACGTGTTTTATGTACCACACCCGGACGTCTCTGTGGGGGTATACGTGTTTTATGTACACACACCCGGACGTCTCTGTGTGGGTATACGTGTTTTATGTACACACACCCGGACGTCTCTGTGGGGGTATACGTGTTTTATGTACACACACCCGGACGTCTCTGTGGGGGTATACGTGTTTTATGTACACACACCCGGACGTCTCTGTGGGGGTATACGTGTTTTATGTACCACACCCGGACGTCTCTGTGGGGGTATACGTGTTTTATGTACACACACCCGGACGTCTCTGTGGGGGTATACGTGTTTTATGTACCACACCCGGACGTCTCTGTGGGGGTATACATGTTTTATGTACACACACCCGGACGTCTCTGTGGGGGTATACGTGTTTTATGTACCACACCCGGACGTCTCTGTGGGGGTATACGTGTTTTATGTACACACACCCGGACGTCTCTGTGGGGGTATACGTGTTTTATGTACACACACCCGGACGTCTCTGTGGGGGTATACGTGTTTTATGTACACACATCCGGACGTCTCTGTGGGGGTATACGTGTTTTATGTACCACACCCGGACGTCTCTGTTGGGGTATACATGTTTTATGTACACACACCCGGGCGTCTCTGTGGGGGTATACGTGTTTTATGTACACACACCCGGGCGTCTCTGTGGGGGTATACGTGTTTTATGTACACACCCGGACGTCTCTGTGGGGGTATACGTGTTTTATGTACACACACCCAGACGTCTCTGTGGGGGTATACGTGTTTTATGTACACACACCCGGACGTCTCTGTGGGGGTATACGTGTTTTATGTACACACCCGGACGTCTCTGTGGGGGTATACGTGTTTTATGTACCACACCCTGACGTCTCTGTGGGGGTATACGTGTTTTATGTACACACACCCGGACGTCTCTGTGGGGGTATACGTGTTTTGTGTACCACACCCGGACGTCTCTGTGGGGGTATACGTGTTTTATGTACACACACCCGGACGTCTCTGTGGGGGTATACGTGTGTTATGTACCACACCCGGGCGTCTCTGTGGGGGTATACGTGTGTTATGTACCACACCCGGACGTCTCTGTGTGGGTATACGTGTTTTATGTACACACACCCGGGCGTCTCTGTGGGGGTATACGTGTTTTATGTACACACTCCCGGACGTCTCTGTGTGGGTATACGTGTTTTATGTACACACCCGGACGTCTCTGTGGGGGTATACGTGTTTTATGTACACACCCGGACGTCTCTGTGGGGGTATACGTGTTTTATGTACACACACCCGGACGTCTCTGTGGGGGTATACGTGTTTTATGTACACACACCCGGACGTCTCTGTGGGGGTATACGTGTTGTATGTACCACACCCGGACGTCTCTGTGGGGGTATACGTGTTTTATGTACCACACCCGGACGTCTCTGTGGGGGTATACGTGTTTTATGTACACACCCGGACGTCTCTGTGGGGGTATACGTGTTTTATGTACACACACCCGGACGTATCTGTGTGGGTATACGTGTTTTATGTACACACACCCGGACGTCTCTGTGGGGGTATACGTGTTTTATGTACACACACCCGGACGTCTCTGTGGGGGTATACGTGTTTTATGTACACACCCGGACGTCTCTGTGGGGGTATACGTGTTTTATGTACACACACCCGGACGTCTCTGTGGGGGTATACGTGTTTTATGTACACACACCCGGACGTCTCTGTGGGGGTATACGTGTTTTATGTACACACACCCGGACGTCTCTGTGGGGGTATACGTGTTTTATGTACACACACCCGGACGTCTCTGTGTGGGTATACGTGTGTTATGTACACACCCGGACGTCTCTGTGGGGGTATACGTGTTTTATGTACACACCCGGACGTCTCTGTGGGGGTATACGTGTTTTATGTACACACACCCGGACGTCTATGTGGGGGTATACGTGTGTTATGTACACACACCCGGACGTCTCTGTGGGGTTATACGTGTTTTATGTACACACACCCGGACGTCTATGTGGGGGTATACGTGTTTTATGTACACACCCGGACGTCTCTGTGGGGGTATACGTGTTTTATGTACACACCCGGACGTCTCTGTGGGGGTATACGTGTTTTATGTACCACACCCGGACGTCTCTGTGGGGTATACGTGTTTTATGTACCACACCCAGACGTCTCTGTGGGGGTATACGTGTTTTATGTACACACCCGGACGTCTCTGTGGGGGTATACGTGTTTTATGTACACACACCGGACGTCTCTGTGGGGGTATACGTGTTTTATGTACACACACCCGGACGTCTCTGTGGGGGTATACGTGTTTTATGTACACACACCCGGACGTCTCTGTGGGGGTATACGTGTTTTATGTACCACACCCGGACGTCTATGTGGGGGTATACGTGTCTTATGTACCACACTCCCGGACGTCTCTGTGTGGGTATACGTGTTGTATGTACACACACCCGGACGTCTCTGTGGGGGTATACGTGTTTTATGTACACACACCCGGACGTCTCTGTGGGGGTATACGTGTTTTATGTACACACACCCGGACGTCTCTGTGTGGGTATACGTGTTTTATGTACACACACCCGGACGTCTCTGTGTGGGTATACGTGTTGTATGTACACACACCCGGACGTCTCTGTGGGGGTATACGTGTTTTATGTACACACACCCGGACGTCTCTGTGGGGGTATACGTGTTTTATGTACCACACCCGGACGTCTCTGTGTGGGTATACGTGTTTTATGTACACACACCCGGACGTCTCTGTGGGGGTATACGTGTTTTATGTACCACACCCGGACGTCTCTGTGGGGGTATACGTGTTTTATGTACACACACCCGGACGTCTCTGTGGGGGTATACGTGTTTTATGTACCACACCCGGACGTCTCTGTGGGGGGTATACGTGTTTTATGTACCACACCCGGACGTCTATGTTTTTATGTGTAAGCAATATTTGCTAAGTGGGTGTCTGACCAGGTAACACGTTGTCCGAGACGTAGTGAACACCAAACCTGGCACACCAGAATGACAAAAACAAGTCAAAGTGAGATGCCGGCAGGTAGACCAGAGGCCTTTTGGAAAAGTCAAATGAGGATAAGAGCAAAAAACGGCTTAAAACATATTTGTCAAAAGAATCGTTCACGCGCAATACTGCTGGACACAAAACACACAGGCTATGTTGCAATGTCTCCTCTACACACACTATGCTTGGCAATATTTTAAGTTCCCGTCCCGATGACTCAGTAAATAAGGCACATGGTACTAAATGGAGGGGACCTCGATGACCCAGTCAGCAAGGCGCACGAACTCCCACGCGGAAACCCCGATGTCCCAGTCATCAACGTGTATGACCCTCTTACGGGTTGGATCCCGGTGCCTCAACCGGTAAGGTGCATGGTATTCTCATGGAAGGACCCGGGTGATATAATTAGTAAGTCGTATACAATATTATGGAGGGGACCCCGGTATCCAATATTACTACGGAGGCGGCCCCGGTGCTTCAACCACCAAGGCACATGGCCATAAACCTTAAATTCTTATCTGGTACCCAACATAAATCAGTTTGTGGTGTATCTATGACACAAAGTTTTGTCAGCCACCAAGTAATGTAATTATATATATATTTATAATATCAAATAACATATATGTAGTGGGGTTGTATATAGTCCAAAGCAACCCCGAAACTCAACACTAGGATGTGATACTAACATAAGATAATAAATTGTTTGTATATTATATTAATAAATGTGTTAAAGTCTATACATATTATAATAATGCCATATAGGCAGTGTGCTTGTTAAAAATAATAACAGGTAGTAAAGTTCCTCAAAGTAGTAACAGGTAGTAAAGTTCCTCAAAGTAGTAACAGGTAGACTAGTTTATAGAATTTATAGTTAATAAGTGATGGAAAAGTCTAGTTTATAACTATGCCCTTGTTGTTATCGGGTGGTATCTGAATCCAACGAGATCGCATCGCGCGTATAAATTCCTACATTTTAAATATTTCCGCGCTATCATATATGCGAATTTACATATTAAATATCGGTATACACAAATTATGGCATCCAGGTGAGACATAAAAATCTTTTGCGGAAAACAGACGAACACGGACGGACGGGCGGACTGAACAAACGGCAGACACGGAATGTCGGCCACAAAACGTTATCCGACATTGTAATATGATCGTACGTGACACGTAACGGGGCAACCACACGCGGTGCTTCGTCGGATCTAGTTATGCGAAATTTGACCAGATTTGACCTTGAATTTACCGTTTTGAATGTCAATGTCAGGTCGGGGTTACGAGTTAAGCCATCCAAAACACTGCCCGGACAAAAGTATCCCTAGCTATCGAATATCGTCGAAATCCGCCACTAATACCCGATTTGATCTTGAATCGACCATTTTGAAGATCAAGCATCACACTTTGACCCGTCCAAAACACTTCCCGGACAAACGTACACTTAGGTATCAAGTTTCGTCGAAATCCGTCCGGAAGTTTTCCCGGCCATAGCTAACAGACAAAAGTCACAAACTATACATTAGGTTTTAGCTGGGTACCTGTCTGACGGGCATGTGGGTGAGACGAAATTTGTTGGCATCCCCATCTACACCAACACCCCCAAAAAATGGTGGAAATCGGGCCAGTGGATACCCAGATACAGTTCAATGTCATTTAAAATATCAAGTTCACGCCGCACGGGCATCCGGGTGTGACGAAATTGCTCAGCGCCTGAAACTACCCCCACATACCAAATTTGGTGAAAATCGGCTCAGCGGAGAACTTGAGTTCAAGGTCATTTGAAGGTCAAGGTCACGCCGCACGGGCAAACGGATATACCCATGTTAGTCCTCAGGTCAAACTACATACCCGTACCAAGTTTCATCAAAATCGGTTAGCCGTTTCCGATTCCATCGCGGAAACACACACACACATACATACACACACACCCACACGCACAGACCACAAACTTTCTTCAAATATATAATAGATTCTTTATGGAGGTCAAGTTTAAATGGATATCGTACTCCCATGTTTCTGTTCGTCAGATACAGACTCGAGTATGTAGGAGCCTCGATACCGGTATATTTCTAAAGGATAGCTATAAAAGGCCTCTGAATATTGACATTAGCGCGTACATCGCAACACATATCTAGCAAAATGGCCCTTTAAGTGAGATGTCTTTCAACAGAGGTCAAGGTCATTTTATGGTCAAGGTCAAGGTCATATAAACCCCCCACATCAACTTGACAACAAATTTGGTTGAGGCTTAATTCCAACTTCACCAACGAAGGCGACCCATGTTATGATGGACATATCATTTGACTTCCTCGCTGCCACCACTGCTCACAAATGATTTCAAATAATAAGCCGCGTTCCGATGTTGAGTGTGAATACCTGGCAGCCAGCCAATACTATTCGCGCGACATACAACCGTGAAAAAATCCCCCTTGTTAGGGTAGATTGGTTCAATAATTTATCTCGAAGGAATTGATAAGCCGCTGATATGTCTGTGAGGCCAAATCGTTGCGAGACGGGAACTTATTGAATGTGTTGTCCGCCTATTAGGGGGATTTTTCGCTGAGCAATTTGTCCGGAGGAAAATTACACGCAGCTAAAGCGGGATCGTTATTACAAAACACCATAAGTAAACATCGGCGCAACACACGATGTCGTGCTATACATTGTTGGAAAGGGTACATCCTTGGCTATTCAACTGTGGTAATTTGATTCTGAAGCAGGCACGTTTGCTTGTGCTATTTTCGCATATATCTTTTGCGAAAACGGTTATGAATGCAACCAAGTCTAGTATACTGATGTGAAATCAGTGTTTCCTGCGGAGACCAATTTTTTCTGGATTCTAGCCCACAACACCAAATGACGCAAATGACGTCATGGACCATGTCATGACGTCTTCGCTGATTTTATTCAGCTAACCAACGAAATTGGTCAAACGAAACTAATCTATAGGCCAAAATCACGTGGGGGTATACGTGTTTTATGTACACACCCGGACGTCTCTGTGGGGGGTATACGTGTTTTATGTACACACACCCGGACGTCTCTGTGGGGGTATACGTGTTTTATGTACCACACCCGGACGTCTCTGTGGGGTTATACGTGTTTTATGTACCACACCCGGACGTCTCTGTGGGGGTATACGTGTTTTATGTACACACCCGGACGTCTCTGTGGGGGTATACGTGTTTTATGTACACACACCCGGACGTCTCTGTGTGGGTATACGTGTTTTATGTACACACTCGGACGTCTCTGTGGGGGTATACGTGTTTTATGTACACACACCCGGACGTCTCTGTGTGGGTATACGTGTTTTATGTACACACCCGGACGTCTCTGTGGGGGGTATACGTGTTTTATGTACACACACCCGGACGTCTCTGTGGGGGTATACGTGTTTTATGTACCACACCCGGACGTCTCTGTGGGGTTATACGTGTTTTATGTACCACACCCGGACGTCTCTGTGGGGGTATACGTGTTTTATGTACCACACCCGGACGTCTCTGTGAGGGTATACGTGTTTTATGTACACACACCCGGACGTCTCTGTGTGGGTATACGTGTTTTATGTACACACACCCGGACGTCTCTGTGGGGGTATACGTGTTTTATGTACACACACCCGGACGTCTCTGTGGGGGTATACGTGTTTTATGTACACACACCCGGACGTCTCTGTGGGGGTATTCGTGTTTTATGTACACACACCCGGACGTCTCTGTCGGGGTATACGTGTTTTATGTACCACACCCGGACGTCTCTGTGAGGGTATACGTGTTTTATGTACACACACCCGGACGTCTCTGTGGGGGTATACGTGTTTTATGTACACACCCGGACGTCTCTGTGGGGGTATACGTGTTTTATGTACCACACCCGGACGTCTCTGTGAGGGTATACGTGTTTTATGTACACACACCCGGACGTCTCTGTGGGGGTATACGTGTTTTATGTACACACACCCGGACGTCTCTGTGGGGGTATACGTGTTTTATGTACACACACCCGGACGTCTCTGTGGGGGTATACGTGTTTTATGTACACACACCCGGACGTCTCTGTGGGGGTATACGTGTTTTATGTACACACCCGGACGTCTCTGTGGGGGTATACGTGTTTTATGTACACACACCCGGACGTCTCTGTGGGGGTATACGTGTTTTATGTACACACCCGGACGTCTCTGTGGGGGTATACGTGTTTTATGTACACACACCCGGACGTCTCTGTGGGGGTATACGTGTTTTATGTACACACCCGGACGTCTCTCTGGGGGTATACCAGTGTTATGTACACACACCCGGACGTCTCTGTGGGGGTATACGTGTTTTATGTACCACACCCGGACGTCTCTGTGGGGGTATACGTGTTTTATGTACCACACCCGGACGTCCCTGTGGGGGTATACGTGTTTTATGTACACACCCGGACGTCTCTGTGGGGGTATACGTGTTTTATGTACCACACCCGGACGTCTCTGTGGGGGTATACGTGTTTTATGTACACACCCGGACGTCTCTGTGGGGGTATACGTGTTTTATGTACCCACAGCCGGACGTCTCTGTGGGGGTATACCAGTGTTATGTACACACACCCGGACGTCTCTGTGGGGGTATACGTGTTTTATGTACCACACCCGGACGTCTCTGTGGGGGTATACGTGTTTTATGTACACACACCCGGACGTCTCTGTGGGGGTATACGGGTTTTATGTACACACACCCGGACGTCTCTGTGTGGGTATACGTGTTTTATGTACACACACCCGGACGTCTCTGTGGGGTATACGTGTGTTATGTACACACACCCGGACGTCTCTGTGGGGGTATACGTGTTTTATGTACACACACCCGGACGTCTCTGTGGGGGTATACGTGTTTTATGTACCACACCCAGACGTCTCTGTGGGGTATACGTGTTTTATGTACACACACCCGGACGTCTCTGTGTGGGTATACGTGTTTTATGTACACACACCCGGACGTCTCTGTGGGGGTATACGTGTTTTATGTACACACACCCGGACGTCTCTGTGGGGGTATACGTGTTTTATGTACACACACCCGGACGTCTCTGTGGGGGTATACGTGTTTTATGTACCACACCCAGACGTCTCTGTGGGGTATACGTGTTTTATGTACACACACCCGGACGTCTCTGTGGGGGTATACGTGTTTTATGTACCACACCCAGACGTCTCTGTGGGGTATACGTGTTTTATGTACACACACCCGGACGTCTCTGTGTGGGTATACGTGTTTTATGTACACACACCCTGACGTCTCTGTGGGGGTATACGTGTTTTATGTACACACACCCGGACGTCTCTGTGGGGGTATACGTGTTTTATGTACACACACCCTGACGTCTCTGTGGGGGTATACGTGTTTTATGTACACACACCCGGACGTCTCTGTGGGGGTATACGTGTTTTATGTACACACCCGGACGTCTCTGTGAGGGTATACGTGTTTTATGTACACACACCCGGACGTCTATGTGGGGTATACGTGTTTTATGTACACACACCCTGACGTCTCTGTGTGGGTATACGTGTTTTATGTACACACACCCTGACGTCTCTGTGGGGGTATACGTGTTTTATGTACACACACCCGGACGTCTCTGTGGGGGTATACGTGTTTTATGTACACACCCGGACGTCTCTGTGAGGGTATACGTGTTTTATGTACACACACCCGGACGTCTATGTGGGGTATACGTGTTTTATGTACACACACCCTGACGTCTATATGGGGGTATACGTGTTTTATGTACACACCCGGACGTCTCTGTGGGGGTATACGTGTTTTATGTACCACACCCGGACGTCTCTGTGAGGGTATACGTGTTTTATGTACACACACCCGGACGTCTCTGTGGGGGTATACGTGTTTTATGTACCACACCCGGACGTCTCTGTGGGGGTATACGTGTTTTATGTACACGCACCCGGGCGTCTCTGTGAGGGTATACGTGTTTTATGTACACACACCCGGACGTCTCTGTGGGGGTATACGTGTTTTATGTACACACACCCGGACGTCTCTGTGGGGGTATACGTGTTTTATGTACACGCACCCGGGCGTCTCTGTGAGGGTATACGTGTTTTATGTACACACACCCGGACGTCTCTGTGGGGGTATACGTGTTTTATGTACACACACCAGGACGTCTCTGTGGGGTATACGTGTTTTATGTACCACACCCGGACGTCTCTGTGGGGGTATACGTGTTTTATGTACACACACCCGGACGTCTCTGTGTGGGTATACGTGTTTTATGTACACTCACCCGGACGTCTCTGTGTGGGTATACGTGTTTTATGTACACACACCCTGACGTCTCTGTGGGGGTATACGTGTTTTATGTACACACACCCGGACGTCTCTGTGGGGGTATACGTGTTTTATGTACACACCCGGACGTCTCTGTGAGGGTATACGTGTTTTATGTACACACACCCGGACGTCTATGTGGGGTATACGTGTTTTATGTACACACCCGGACGTCTCTGTGGGGGTATACGTGTTTTATGTACACACCCGGACGTCTCTGTGGGGGTATACGTGTTTTATGTACACTCACCCGGACGTCTCTGTGGGGGTATACGTGTTGTATGTACCACACCCGGACGTCTCTGTGGGGGTATACGTGTTTTATGTACACACACCCGGACGTCTCTGTGGGGGTATACGTGTTTTATGTACACACACCCGGACGTCTCTGTGTGGGTATACGTGTTTTATGTACACACACCCGGACGTCTCTGTGGGGGTATACGTGTTTTATGTACACACACCCGGACGTCTCTGTGGGGGTATACGTGTTTTATGTACCACACCCGGACGTCTCTGTGGGGGTATACGTGTTTTATGTACACACACCCGGACGTCTCTGTGGGGTATACGTGTTTTATGTACACACACCCGGACGTCTCTGTGGGGGTATACGTGTTTTATGTACACACACCCGGACGTCTCTGTGGGGGTATACGTGTTTTATGTACACACACCCGGACGTCTCTGTGGGGGTATACGTGTTTTATGTACACACCCGGACGTCTCTGTGGGGTATACGTGTTTTATGTACCCACACCCGGACGTCTCTGTGGGGGGTATACGTGTTTTATGTTCACACCCGGACGTCTCTGTGGGGTATACGTGTGTTATGTACACACACCCGGACGTCTCTGTGGGGGTATACGTGTTTTATGTTCACACCCGGACGTCTCTGTGGGGTATACGTGTGTTATGTACACACACCCGGACGTCTCTGTGGGGGTATACGTGTTTTATGTACACACACCCGGACGTCTCTGTGGGGGTATACGTGTTTTATGTACCACACCCGGACGTCTCTGTGGGGGTATACGTGTTTTATGTACACTCACCCGGGTTTGGTGGGGGTATACGTGTTTTATGTACCCACAGCCGGACGTCTCTGTGGGGGTATACGTGTTTTATGTACACACACCCGGACGTCTCTGTGGGGTTATACGTGTTTTATGTACCACACCCGGACGTCTCTGTGGGGGTATACGTGTTTTATGTACACACACCCGGACGTCTCTGTGGGGGTATACGTGTTTTATGTACACACACCCGGACGTCTCTGTGGGGGTATACGTGTTTTATGTACCCACAGCCGGACGTCTCTGTGGGGGTATACGTGTTTTATGTACACACCCGGACGTCTCTGTGGGGGGTATACGTGTTTTATGTACACACACCCGGACGTCTCTGTGGGGGTATACGTGTTTTATGTACACTCACCCGGGTTTGGTGGGGGTATACGTGTTTTATGTACCCACAGCCGGACGTCTCTGTGTGGGTATACGTGTTTTATGTACACACACCCGGACGTCTCTGTGGGGGTATACGTGTTTTATGTACACACCCGGACGTCTCTGTGTGGGTATACGTGTTTTATGTACACACACCCGGACGTCTCTGTGGGGGTATACGTGTTTTATGTACACACACCCGGACGTCTCTGTGGGGGTATACGTGTTTTATGTACACACACCCGGACGTCTCTGTGGGGGTATACGTGTTTTATGTACACTCACCCGGACGTCTATGTGTGGGTATACGTGTTTTATGTACACACACCCGGACGTCTCTGTGGGGTTATACGTGTTTTATGTACACACACCCGGACGTCTCTGTGGGGGTTTACGTGTATTATGTACACACACCCGGACGTCTCTGTGAGGGTATACGTGTTTTATGTACACTCACCCGGACGTCTCTGTGGGGGTATACGTGTTTTATGTACACTCACCCGGGTTTGGTGGGGGTATACGTGTTTTATGTACCCACAGCCGGACGTCTCTGTGGGGGTATACGTGTTTTATGTACACACACCCGGACGTCTCTGTGGGGGTATACGTGTTTTATGTACCCACAGCCGGACGTCTCTGTGGGGGTATACGTGTTTTATGTACACACACCCGGACGTCTCTGTGGGGTATACGTGTGTTATGTACACACACCCGGACGTCTCTGTGGGGGTATACGTGTTTTATGTACCACACCCGGACGTCTCTGTGGGGGTATACGTGTTTTATGTACACACACCCGGACGTCTCTGTGGGGGTATACGTGTTTTATGTACACACACCCGGACGTCTCTGTGGGGGTATACGTGTTTTATGTACCCACAGCCGGACGTCTCTGTGGGGGTATACGTGTTTTATGTACACACACCCGGACGTCTCTGTGGGGTTATACGTGTTTTATGTACCACACCCGGACGTCTCTGTGGGGGTATACGTGTTTTATGTACACACACCCGGACGTCTCTGTGGGGGTATACGTGTTTTATGTACACACACCCGGACGTCTCTGTGGGGGTATACGTGTTTTATGTACACACACCCGGACGTCTCTGTGGGGTTATACGTGTTTTATGTACCACACCCGGACGTCTCTGTGGGGGTATACGTGTTTTATGTACACACACCCGGACGTCTATATGGGGGTATACGTGTTTTATGTACACACACCCGGACGTCTCTGTGGGGGTATACGTGTTTTATGTACACACACCCGGACGTCTCTGTGGGGGTATACGTGTTTTATGTACACACACCCGGACGTCTCTGTGGGGGTATACGTGTTTTATGTACACACACCCGGACGTCTCTGTGGGGGTACACGTGTTTTATGTACACTCACCCGGACGTCTCTGTGGGGTTATACGTGTTTTATGTACACACCCGGACGTCTCTGTGGGGTTATACGTGTTTTATGTACCACACCCGGACGTCTCTGTGGGGGTATACGTGTTTTATGTTCACACCCGGACGTCTATGTGGGGGTATACGTGTTTTATGTACACACACCCGGACGTCTCTGTGGGGGTATACGTGTTTTATGTACACACCCGGACGTCTCTGTGGGGGTATACGTGTTTTATGTTCACACCCGGACGTCTATGTGGGGGTATACGTGTTTTATGTACACACACCCGGACGTCTCTGTGGAGGTATACGTGTTTTATGTACACACACCCGGACGTCTCTGTGTGGGTATACGTGTTTTATGTACCCACAGCCGGACGTCTCTGTGGGGGTATACGTGTTTTATGTACACACCCGGACGTCTCTGTGGGGGTATACGTGTTTTATGTACCCACAGCCGGACGTCTCTGTGGGGTATACGTGTTTTATGTACACACCCGGACGTCTCTGTGGGGGTATACGTGTTTTATGTACACTCACCCGGGTTTGGTGGGGGTATACGTGTTTTATGTACACACACCCGGACGTCTCTGTGGGGGTATACGTGTTTTATGTACACACCCGGACGTCTCTGTGGGGGTATACGTGTTTTATGTACACACACCCTGACGTCTCTGTGGGGGTATACGTGTTTTATGTACACACACCCGGACGTCTCTGTGGGGGTATACGTGTTTTATGTACACACACCCGGACGTCTCTGTGGGGGTATACGTGTTTTATGTACACACACCCGGACGTCTCTGTGGAGGTATACGTGTTTTATGTACCACACCCGGACGTCTCTGTGGGGGTATACGTGTTTTATGTACACACACCCGGACGTCTCTGTGGGGGTATACGTGTTTTATGTACACACACCCGGACGTCTCTGTGGGGGTATACGTGTTTTATGTACACACACCCGGACGTCTCTGTGTGGGTATACGTGTTTTATGTACCACACCCGGACGTCTCTGTGGGGGTATACGTGTGTTATGTACACACACCCTGACGTCTCTGTGGGGGTATACGTGTTTTATGTACACACACCCGGACGTCTCTGTGGGGGTATACGTGTTTTATGTACACACACCCGGACGTCTCTGTGGGGGTATACGTGTTTTATGTACACACCCGGACGTCTCTGTGTGGGTATACGTGTTTTATGTACCACACCCGGACGTCTCTGTGGGGTTATACGTGTTTTATGTACACACACCCGGACGTCTCTGTGGGGGTATACGTGTTTTATGTACACACACCCGGACGTCTCTGTGGGGGTATACGTGTTTTATGTACACACACCCGGACGTCTATGTGGGGGTATACGTGTTTTATGTACACACACCCGGACGTCTCTGTGGGGGTATACGTGTTTTATGTACACACCCGGAGACGTCTCTGTGGGGGTATACGTGTTTTATGTACACACCCGGACGTCTCTGTGGGGGTATACGTGTTTTATGTACACACCCGGACGTCTTTGTGGGGGTATACCAGTGTTATGTACACACACCCGGACGTCTCTGTGGGGGTATACGTGTTTTATGTACCACACCCGGACGTCTCTGTGGGGGTATACGTGTTTTATGTACCACACCCGGACGTCTCTGTGGGGGTATACGTGTTTTATGTACCACACCCGGACGTCTCTGTGGGGGTATACGTGTTTTATGTACACACACCCGGACGTCTCTGTGGGGGTATACGTGTTTTATGTACCACACCCGGACGTCTCTGTGGGGGTATACGTGTGTTATGTACCACACCCGGACGTCTCTGTGGGGGTATACGTGTTTTATGTACCACACCCGGACGTCTCTGTGGGGGTATACGTGTTTTATGTACACACACCCGGACGTCTCTGTGTGGGTATACGTGTTTTATGTACACACACCCGGACGTCTCTGTGGGGGTATACGTGTTTTATGTACACACACCCGGACGTCTCTGTGGGGGTATACGTGTTTTATGTACACACACCCGGACGTCTCTGTGGGGGTATACGTGTTTTATGTACCACACCCGGACGTCTCTGTGGGGGTATACGTGTTTTATGTACACACACCCGGACGTCTCTGTGGGGGTATACGTGTTTTATGTACCACACCCGGACGTCTCTGTGGGGGTATACATGTTTTATGTACACACACCCGGACGTCTCTGTGGGGGTATACGTGTTTTATGTACCACACCCGGACGTCTCTGTGGGGGTATACGTGTTTTATGTACACACACCCGGACGTCTCTGTGGGGGTATACATGTTTTATGTACACACACCCGGACGTCTCTGTGGGGGTATACGTGTTTTATGTACCACACCGGACGTCTCTGTGGGGGTATACGTGTTTTATGTACACACATCCGGACGTCTCTGTGGGGGTATACGTGTGTATGTACCACACCCGGACGTCTCTGTGGGGGTATACGTGTTTTATGTACACACACCCGTACGTCTCTGTGGGGGTATACGTGTTTTATGTACACACACCCGGACGTCTCTGTGGGGGTATACGTGTTTTATGTACACACACCCGGACGTCTCTGTGGGGGTATACGTGTTTTATGTACACACACCCGGACGTCTCTGTGGGGGTATACGTGTTTTATGTACACACACCCGGACGTCTCTGTGTGGGTATACGTGTTTTATGTACACACACCGGACGTCTCTGTGGGGGTATACATGTTTTATGTACACACCCGGACGTCTCTGTGGGGGTATACGTGTTTTATGTACCACACCCGGACGTCTCTGTGGGGGTATACGTGTTTTATGTACACACATCCGGACGTCTCTGTGGGGGTATACGTGTTTATGTACCACACCCGGACGTCTCTGTGGGGGTATACGTGTTTTATGTACACACACCCGGACGTCTTTGTGGGGGTATACGTGTTTTATGTACACACACCCGGACGTCTCTGTGGGGGTATACGTGTTTTATGTACACACACCCGGACGTCTCTGTGGGGGTATACGTGTTTTATGTACACACACCCGGACGTCTCTGTGGGGGTATACGTGTTTTATGTACACACACCCGGACGTCTCTGTGGGGGTATACGTGTTTTATGTACCACATCCGGACGTCTCTGTGGGGGTATACGTGTTTTATGTACCACACCCGGACGTCTCTGTGGGGGTATACGTGTTTTATGTACACACACCCGGACGTCTCTGTGGGGGTATACGTGTTTTATGTACACACACCCGGACGTCTCTGTGGGGGTATACGTGTTTTATGTACACACCCGGACGTCTCTGTGGGGGTATACGTGTTTTATGTACCACACCCGGACGTCTCTGTGTGGGTATACGTGTTTTATGTACATACCCGGACGTCTCTGTGGGGGTATACGTGTTTTATGTACCACACCCGGACGTCTCTGTGGGGGTATACGTGTTTTATGTACACACCCGGACGTCTCTGTGGGGGTATACGTGTTTTATGTACACACCGGACGTCTCTGTGGGGGTATACGTGTTTTATGTACCACACCCGGACGTCTCTGTGGGGGTATACGTGTTTTATGTACACACCCGGACGTCTCTGTGTGGGTATACGTGTTTTATGTACACACACCCGGACGTCTCTGTGGGGGTATACGTGTTTTATGTACCACACCCGGACGTCTCTGTGGGGGTATACGTGTTTTATGTACACACCCGGACGTCTCTGTGTGGGTATACGTGTTTTATGTACACACCCGGACGTCTCTGTGGGGGTATACGTGTTTTATGTACCACACCCGGACGTCTCTGTGGGGGTATACGTGTTTTATGTACACACCCGGACGTCTCTGTGGGGGTATACGTGTTTTATGTACACACCCGGACGTCTCTGTGGGGGTATACGTGTTTTATGTACACACACCCGGACGTCTCTGTGGGGGTATACGTGTTTTATGTACACACACCCGGACGTCTCTGTGGGGGTATACGTGTTTTATGTACACACCCGGACGTCTCTGTGGGGGTATACGTGTTTTATGTACACACACCCGGACGTCTCTGTGGGGGTATACGTGTTTTATGTACACACACCCGGACGTCTCTGTGGGGGTATACGTGTTTTATGTACACACCCGGACGTCTCTGTGGGGGTACACGTGTTTTATGTACCACACCCGGACGTCTCTGTGGGGGTACACGTGTTTTATGTACACACACCCGGACGTCTCTGTGGGGGTACACGTGTTTTATGTACACACACCCGGACGTCTATGTGGGGGTACACGTGTTTTATGTACACACCCGGACGTCTCTGTGGGGGTATACGTGTTTTATGTACACACACCCGGACGTCTCTGTGGGGGTATACGTGTTTTATGTACCACACCCTGACGTCTATGTGGGGGTATACGTGTTTTATGTACCACACCCGGACGTCTATGTGGGGGTACACGTGTTTTATGTACACACCCGGACGTCTCTGTGGGGGTACACGTGTTTTATGTACACACCCGGACGTCTCTGTGGGGGTATACGTGTTTTATGTACACACCCGGACGTCTCTGTGAGGGTATACGTGTTTTATGTACACACCCGGACGTCTCTGTGTGGGTATACGTGTTTTATGTACACACACCCGGACGTCTCTGTGGGGGTATACGTGTTTTATGTACACACACCCGGACGTCTCTGTGGGGGTATACGTGTTTTATGTACACACCGGACGTCTCTGTGGGGGTATACGTGTTTTATGTACCACACCCGGACGTCTCTGTGGGGGTATACGTGTTTTATGTACACACACCCGGACGTCTCTGTGGGAGTATACGTGTTTTATGTACACACCCGGACGTCTCTGTGGGGGTATACGTGTTTTATGTACACACACCCGGACGTCTCTGTGGGGGTATACGTGTTTTATGTACACACACCCGGACGTCTCTGTGGTGGTATACGTGTTTTATGTACACACCCGGACGTCTCTGTGGGGGTATACGTGTTTTATGTACACACACCCGGACGTCTCTGTGGGGGTATACGTGTTTTATGTACACACACCCGGACGTCTCTGTGGGGGTATACGTGTTTTATGTACACACACCCGGACGTCTCTGTGTGGGGTATACGTGTTTTATGTACACACACCCGGACGTCTCTGTGGGGGTATGCGTGTTTTATGTACCACACCCGGACGTCTCTGTGTGGGGTATACGTGTTTTATGTACACACACCCGGACGTCTCTGTGGGGGTATACGTGTTTTATGTACACACACCTTGACGTCTCTGTGGGGGTATACGTGTTTTATGTACACACACCCGGGTTTGGTGGGGGTATACGTGTTTTATGTACACACACCCGGACGTCTCTGTGGGGGTATACGTGTTTTATGTACCACACCCGGACGTCTCTGTGGGGGTATACGTGTTTTATGTACACACACCCGGACGTCTCTGTGGGGGTATACGTGTTTTATGTACACACACCCGGACGTCTCTGTGTGGGTATACGTGTTTTATGTACACTCACCCGGACGTCTCTGTGGGGGTATACGTGTTTTATGTACCACACCCAGACGTCTCTGTGGGGGTATACGTGTGTTATGTACACACCCGGACGTCTCTGTGGGGGTATACGTGTTTTATGTACACACACCCGGACGTCTCTGTGGGGGTATACGTGTTTTATGTACCACACCCGGACGCCTCTGTGGGGGTATACGTGTTTTATGTACACACACCCGGACGTCTCTGTGGGGGTATACGTGTTTTATGTACACACACCCGGACGTCTCTGTGGGGGTATACGTGTTTTATGTACACACCCGGACGTCTCTGTGGGGGTATACGTGTTTTATGTACACACACCCGGACGTCTCTGTGGGGGTATACGTGTTTTATGTACACACACCGGACGTCTCTGTGGGGGTATACGTGTTTTATGTACACACACCCGGACGTCTCTGTGTGGGGTATACGTGTTTTATGTACACACACCCGGACGTCTCTGTGGGGGTATACGTGTTTTATGTACACACACCCGGACGTCTCTGTGGGGGTATACGTGTTTTATGTACCACACCCGGACGTCTCTGTGGGGGTATACGTGTTTTATGTACACACACCCGGACGTCTCTGTGTGGGGTATACGTGTTTTATGTACACACACCCGGACGTCTCTGTGGGGGTATACGTGTTTTATGTACACACACCCGGACGTCTCTGTGGGGGTATACGTGTTTTATGTACACACACCCGGACGTCTCTGTGTGGGGTATACGTGTTTTATGTACACACACCCGGACGTCTCTGTGGGGGTATACGTGTTTTATGTACCACACCCGGACGTCTCTGTGTGGGGTATACGTGTTTTATGTACACACACCCGGACGTCTCTGTGGGGGTATACGTGTTTTATGTACACACACCTTGACGTCTCTGTGGGGGTATACGTGTTTTATGTACACACACCCGGACGTCTCTGTGGGGGTATACGTGTTTTATGTACACACCCGGACGTCTCTGTGAGGGTATACGTGTTTTATGTACACACCCGGACGTCTCTGTGGGGGTATACGTGTTTTATGTACACACCCGGACGTCTCTGTGGGGGTATACGTGTTTTATGTACACACACCCGGGTTTGGTGGGGGTATACGTGTTTTATGTACACACACCCGGACGTCTCTGTGGGGGTATACGTGTTTTATGTACCACACCCGGACGTCTCTGTGGGGGTATACGTGTTTTATGTACACACACCCGGACGTCTCTGTGGGGGTATACGTGTTTTATGTACACACACCCGGACGTCTCTGTGTGGGTATACGTGTTTTATGTACACTCACCCGGACGTCTCTGTGGGGGTATACGTGTTTTATGTACCACACCCAGACGTCTCTGTGGGGGTATACGTGTGTTATGTACACACCCGGACGTCTCTGTGGGGGTATACGTGTTTTATGTACACACACCCGGACGTCTCTGTGGAGGTATACGTGTTTTATGTACCACACCCGGACGTCTCTGTGGGGGTATACGTGTTTTATGTACACACACCCGGACGTCTCTGTGGGGGTATACGTGTTTTATGTACACACCCGGACGTCTCTGTGGGGGCATACGTGTTTTATGTACACTCACCCGGACGTCTCTGTGTGGGTATACGTGTTTTATGTACACACACCCGGACGTCTCTGTGTGGGTATACGTGTTTTATGTACCACACCCGGACGTCTCTGTGTGGGTATACGTGTTTTATGTACCACACCCGGACGTCTCTGTGGGGGTATACGTGTTTTATGTACCACACCAGGACGTCTCTGTGGGGTATACGTGTTTTATGTACACACCCGGACGTCTCTGTGGGGGTATACGTGTTTTATGTACACACACCCGGACGTCTCTGTGTGGGTATACGTGTTTTATGTACCACACCTGGACGTCTCTGTGGGGGTATACGTGTTTTATGTACACACACCCGGACGTCTCTGTGGGGGTATACGTGTTTTATGTACACACACCCGGACGTCTCTGTGGGGGTATACGTGTTTTATGTACCACACCCGGACGTCTCTGTGTGGGTATACGTGTGTTATGTACACACACCCGGACGTCTCTGTGGGGGTATACGTGTTTTATGTACACACACCCGGACGTCTCTGTGGGGGTATACGTGTTTTATGTACACACACCCGGACGTCTCTGTGGGGGTATACGTGTTTTATGTACACACACCCGGACGTCTCTGTGGGGGTATACGTGTTTTATGTACACACACCTGGGCGTCTCTGTGGGGGTATACGTGTTTTATGTACCACATCCGGACGTCTCTGTGGGGGTATACGTGTTTTATGTACACACCCGGACGTCTCTGTGAGGGTATACGTGTTTTATGTACCACACCGGACGTCTCTGTGTGGGTATACGTGTTTTATGTACACACACCCGGACGTCTCTGTGGGGGTATACGTGTTTTATGTACACACACCCGGACGTCTCTGTGGGGGTATACGTGTTTTATGTACCACACCCGGATGTCTCTGTGGGGGTATACGTGTTATGTACACACACCCGGACGTCTCTGTGGGGGTATACGTGTTTTATGTACACACACCAGGACGTCTCTGTGGGGGTATACGTGTTTTATGTACCACACCTGGACGTCTCTGTGGGGGTATACGTGTTTTATGTACACACACCCGGACGTCTCTGTGTGGGTATACGTGTTTTATGTACACACCCGGACGTCTCTGTGGGGGTATACGTGTTTTATGTACACACACCCGGGCGTCTCTGTGGGGGTATACGTGTTTTATGTACACACACCCGGACGTCTCTGTGGGGGTATACGTGTTTTATGTACCACACCCGGACGTCTCTGTGGGGGTATACGTGTTTTATGTACACACACCCGGGCGTCTCTGTGGGGGTATACGTGTTTTATGTACACACACCCGGACGTCTCTGTGGGGGTATACGTGTTTTAGGTACACACACCCGGACGTCTCTGTGTGGGTATACGTGTTTTATGTACACACACCCGGACGTCTCTGTGGGGGTATACGTGTTTTATGTACACCACACCCGGACGTCTCTGTGGGGGTATACGTGTTTTATGTACCACACCCGGACGTCTCTGTGTGGGTATACGTGTGTTATGTACACACACCCGGACGTCTCTGTGGGGGTATACGTGTTTTATGTACACACCCGGACGTCTCTGTGGGGGTATACGTGTTTTATGTACACACCCGGGCGTCTCTGTGGGGGTATACGTGTTTTATGTACCACACCCGGATGTCTCTGTGGGGGTATACGTGTTATGTACACACCCGGACGTCTCTGTGGGGGTATACGTGTTTTATGTACCACACCCGGACGTCTCTGTGGGGGTATACATGTTTTATGTACCACACCCGGACGTCTCTGTGGGGGTATACGTGTTTTATGTACACACCCGGGCGTCTCTGTGTGGGTATACGTGTTTTATGTACACACACCCGGACGTCTCTGTGGGGGTATACGTGTTTTATGTACCACACCCGGACGTCTCTGTGGGGGTATACGTGTTTTATGTACCACACCCGGACGTCTCTGTGGGGGTATACGTGTTTTATGTACACACACCCGGACGTCTCTGTGGGGGTATACGTGTTTTATGTACCACACCCGGACGTCTCTGTGGGGGTATACGTGTTTTATGTACACACACCCGGGCGTCTCTGTGTGGGTATACGTGTTTTATGTACACACCCGGACGTCTCTGTGGGGGTATACGTGTTTTATGTACCACACCCGGACGTCTATGTGGGGGTATACGTGTTTTATGTACACACACCCGGACGTCTCTGTGGGGTATACGTGTTTTATGTACCACACCCGGACGTCTATGTGGAGGTACACGTGTTTTATGTACACACACCCGGACGTCTCTGTGTGGGTATACGTGTTTTATGTACCACACCCGGACGTCTCTGTGGGGGTATACGTGTTTTATGTACACACACCCGGGCGTCTCTGTGGGGGTATACGTGTTTTATGTACCACACCCGGACGTCTCTGTGGGGGTATACGTGTTTTATGTACACACACCCGGACGTCTCTGTGGGGGTATACGTGTTTTATGTACACACATCCGGACGTCTCTGTTGGGGTATACGTGTTTTATGTACACACACCCGGACGTCTCTGTGGGGGTATACGTGTTTTATGTACACACCCTGACGTCTCTGTTGGGGTATACGTGTTTTATGTACACACACCCGGACGTCTCTGTGGGGGTATACGTGTTTTATGTACACACCCGGACGTCTCTGTGGGGGTATACGTGTTTTATGTACCACACCCGGACGTCTCTGTGGGGGTATACGTGTTTTATGTACACACCCGGACGTCTATGTGGGGGTATACATGTGTTATGTACCACACCCGGACGTCTCTGTGGGGGTATACGTGTTTTATGTACACACCCGGACGTCTCTGTGGGGGTATACGTGTTTTATGTACACACATCCGGACGTCTCTGTGGGGGTATACGTGTTTTATGTACACACATCCGGACGTCTCTGTTGGGGTATACGTGTTTTATGTACACACACCCGGACGTCTCTGTGGGGGTATACGTGTTTTATGTACACACCCTGACGTCTCTGTTGGGGTATACGTGTTTTATGTACACACACCCGGACGTCTCTGTGGGGGTATACGTGTTTTATGTACACACCCGGACGTCTCTGTGGGGGTATACGTGTTTTATGTACACACCCTGACGTCTCTGTGTGGGTATACGTGTTTTATGTACACACACCCGGGCGTCTCTGTGGGGGTATACGGGTTTTATGTACCACACCCGGACGTCTCTGTGGGGGTATACGTGTTTTATGTACCACACCCGGACGTCTCTGTGGGGGTATACGTGTTTTATGTACCACACCCGGACGTCTCTGTGGGGGTATACGTGTTTTATGTACCACACCCGGGCGTCTCTGTGGGGGTATACGTGTTTTATGTACACACACCCTGACGTCTCTGTGGGGGTATACGGGTTTTATGTACACACACCCGGACGTCTCTGTGGGGGTATACGTGTTTTATGTACCACACCCTGACGTCTCTGTGGGGGTATACGTGTTTTATGTACACACACCCGGACGTCTCTGTGGGGGTATACGTGTTTTATGTACACACCCGGACGTCTATATGGGGGTATACGTGTTTTATGTACCACACCCGGACGTCTCTGTGTGGGTATACGTGTTTTATGTACACACCCTGACGTCTCTGTGGGGGTATACGTGTTTTATGTACACACACCCGGACGTCTCTGTGGGGGTATACGTGTTTTATGTACACACCCGGACGTCTATATGGGGGTATACGTGTTTTATGTACCACACCCGGACGTCTCTGTGTGGGTATACGTGTTTTATCTACACACACCCGGACGTCTCTGTGGGGGTATACGTGTTTTATGTACACACACCCGGACGTCTCTGTGGGGGTATACGTGTTTTATGTACCACACCCGGACGTCTCTGTGGGGGTATACGTGTTTTATGTACACACACCCGGACGTCTCTGTGGGGGTATACGTGTTTTATGTACCACACCCGGACGTCTCTGTGGGGGTATACGTGTTTTATGTACACACACCCGGACGTCTCTGTGGGGGTATACGTGTTTTATGTACACACACCGGACGTCTCTGTGGGGGTATACATGTGTTATGTACACACACCCGGACGTCTCTGTGTGGGTATACGTGTTTTATGTACACACACCCGGACGTCTCTGTGGGGGTATACGTGTTTTATGTACACACATCCGGACGTCTCTGTGGGGGTATACATGTGTTATGTACCACACCCGGACGTCTCTGTGGGGGTATATGTGTTTTATGTACACACACCCGGACGTCTCTGTGGGGGTATACGTGTGTTATGTACCACACCCGGACGTCTCTGTGGGGGTATACGTGTTTTATGTACCACACCCGGACGTCTCTGTGGGGGTATACGTGTTTTATGTACACACACCCAGACGTCTCTGTGGGGGTATACGTGTTTTATGTACACACACCCGGACGTCTCTGTTGTGGTATACGTGTTTTATGTACACACACCCGGACGTCTCTGTGGGGGTATACGTGTTTTATGTACCACACCCGGACGTCTCTGTGGGGGTATACGTGTTTTATGTACACACCCGGACGTCTCTGTGGGGGTATACGTGTTTTATGTACCACACCCGGACGTCTCTGTGGGGGTATACGTGTTTTATGTACACACACCCGGACGTCTCTGTGTGGGTATACGTGTTTTATGTACACACACCCGGACATCTCTGTGGGGGTATACGTGTTTTATGTACACACACCCGGACGTCTCTGTGTGGGTATACGTGTTTTATGTACCACACCCGGACGTCTCTGTGGGGGTATACGTGTTTTATGTACCACACCCGGACGTCTCTGTGTGGGTATACGTGTTTTATGTACCACACCCTGACGTCTCTGTGGGGGTATACGTGTTTTATGTACCACACCCGGACGTCTCTGTGGGGGTATACGTGTTTTATGTACACACCCGGACGTCTCTGTGGGGGTATACGTGTTTTATGTACACACCCGGACGTCTCTGTGTGGGTATACGTGTTTTATGTACCACACCCTGACGTCTCTGTGTGGGTATACGTGTTTTATGTACCACACCCGGACGTCTCTGTGTGGGTATACGTGTTTTATGTACCACACCCTGACGTCTCTGTGGGGGTATACGTGTTTTATGTACCACACCCGGACGTCTCTGTGGGGGTATACGTGTTTTATGTACACACCCGGACGTCTCTGTGGGGGTATACGTGTTTTATGTACCACACCCGGACGTCTCTGTGGGGGTATACGTGTTTTATGTACACACACCCGGACGTCTCTGTGTGGGTATACGTGTTTTATGTACACACACCCGGACGTCTCTGTGGGGGTATACGTGTTTTATGTACACACACCCGGACGTCTCTGTGGGGGTATACGTGTTTTATGTACCACACCCGGACGTCTCTGTGGGGGTATACGTGTTTTATGTACACACACCCGGACGTCTCTGTGGGGGTATACGTGTTTTATGTACACACACCGGACGTCTCTGTGGGGGTATACGTGTTTTATGTACACACACCCGGACGTCTCTGTGGGGGTATACGTGTTTTATGTACACACACCCGGACGTCTCTGTGGGGGTATACGTGTTTTATGTACACACACCCGGACGTCTCTGTGGGGGTATACGTGTTTTATGTACCACACCCGGACGTCTCTGTTGGGGTATACGTGTTTTATGTACACACACCCGGACGTCTCTGTGTGGGTATACGTGTTTTATGTACACACACCCGGACGTCTCTGTGGGGGTATACGTGTTTTATGTACACACACCCGGACGTCTCTGTGGGGGTATACGTGTTTTATGTACACACACCGGACGTCTCTGTGGGGGTATACGTGTTTTATGTACACACACCCGGACGTCTCTGTGGGGGTATACGTGTTTTATGTACACACACCCGGACGTCTCTGTGGGGGTATACGTGTTTTATGTACACACACCCGGACGTCTCTGTGGGGGTATACGTGTTTTATGTACCACACCCGGACGTCTCTGTTGGGGTATACGTGTTTTATGTACACACACCCGGACGTCTCTGTGTGGGTATACGTGTTTTATGTACACACACCCGGACGTCTCTGTGGGGGTATACGTGTTTTATGTACACACACCCGGACGTCTCTGTGGGGGTATACGTGTTTTATGTACACACACCCGGACGTCTCTGTGGGGGTATACGTGTTTTATGTACCACACCCGGACGTCTCTGTGGGGGTATACGTGTTTTATGTACACACACCCGGACGTCTCTGTGGGGGTATACGTGTTTTATGTACCACACCCGGTCGTCTCTGTGGGGGTATACATGTTTTATGTACACACACCCGGACGTCTCTGTGGGGGTATACGTGTTTTATGTACCACACCCGGACGTCTCTGTGGGGGTATACGTGTTTTATGTACACACACCCGGACGTCTCTGTGGGGGTATACATGTTTTATGTACACACACCCGGACGTCTCTGTGGGGGTATACGTGTTTTATGTACCACACCGGACGTCTCTGTGGGGGTATACGTGTTTTATGTACACACATCCGGACGTCTCTGTGGGGGTATACGTGTGTATGTACCACACCCGGACGTCTCTGTGGGGGTATACGTGTTTTATGTACACACACCCGGACGTCTCTGTGGGGGTATACGTGTTTTATGTACACACACCCGGACGTCTCTGTGGGGGTATACGTGTTTTATGTACACACACCCGGACGTCTCTGTGGGGGTATACGTGTTTTATGTACACACACCCGGACGTCTCTGTGGGGGTATACGTGTTTTATGTACACACACCCGGACGTCTCTGTGTGGGTATACGTGTTTTATGTACACACACCGGACGTCTCTGTGGGGGTATACATGTTTTATGTACACACCCGGACGTCTCTGTGGGGGTATACGTGTTTTATGTACACACACCCGGACGTCTCTGTGGGGGTATACGTGTTTTATGTACCCACACCCGGACGTCTCTGTGGGGGTATACGTGTTTTATGTACCACACCGGGCGTCTCTGTGGGGGTATACGTGTTTTATGTACCACACCCGGACGTCTCTGTGGGGGTATACGTGTTTTATGTACACACATCCGGACGTCTCTGTGGGGGTATACGTGTTTATGTACCACACCCGGACGTCTCTGTGGGGGTATACGTGTTTTATGTACACACACCCGGACGTCTTTGTGGGGGTATACGTGTTTTATGTACACACACCCGGACGTCTCTGTGGGGGTATACGTGTTTTATGTACACACACCCGGACGTCTCTGTGGGGGTATACGTGTTTTATGTACACACACCCGGACGTCTCTGTGGGGGTATACGTGTTTTATGTACACACACCCGGACGTCTCTGTGGGGGTATACGTGTTTTATGTACCACATCCGGACGTCTCTGTGGGGGTATACGTGTTTTATGTACCACACCCGGACGTCTCTGTGGGGGTATACGTGTTTTATGTACACACACCCGGACGTCTCTGTGGGGGTATACGTGTTTTATGTACACACACCCGGACGTCTCTGTGGGGGTATACGTGTTTTATGTACACACCCGGACGTCTCTGTGGGGGTATACGTGTTTTATGTACCACACCCGGACGTCTCTGTGTGGGTATACGTGTTTTATGTACATACCCGGACGTCTCTGTGGGGGTATACGTGTTTTATGTACCACATCCGGACGTCTCTGTGGGGGTATACGTGTTTTATGTACACACCCGGACGTCTCTGTGGGGGTATACGTGTTTTATGTACCACACCGGACGTCTCTGTGGGGGTATACGTGTTTTATGTACCACACCCGGACGTCTCTGTGGGGGTATACGTGTTTTATGTACACACCCGGACGTCTCTGTGTGGGTATACGTGTTTTATGTACACACACCCGGACGTCTCTGTGGGGGTATACGTGTTTTATGTACCACACCCGGACGTCTCTGTGGGGGTATACGTGTTTTATGTACACACCCGGACGTCTCTGTGTGGGTATACGTGTTTTATGTACACACCCGGACGTCTCTGTGGGGGTATACGTGTTTTATGTACCACACCCGGACGTCTCTGTGGGGGTATACGTGTTTTATGTACACACCCGGACGTCTCTGTGGGGGTATACGTGTTTTATGTACACACCCGGACGTCTCTGTGGGGGTATACGTGTTTTATGTACACACACCCGGACGTCTCTGTGGGGGTATACGTGTTTTATGTACACACACCCGGACGTCTCTGTGGGGGTATACGTGTTTTATGTACACACCCGGACGTCTCTGTGGGGGTATACGTGTTTTATGTACACACCCGGACGTCTCTGTGGGGGTATACGTGTTTTATGTACACACACCCGGACGTCTCTGTGGGGGTATACGTGTTTTATGTACACACCCGGACGTCTCTGTGGGGGTACACGTGTTTTATGTACCACACCCGGACGTCTCTGTGGGGGTACACGTGTTTTATGTACACACACCCGGACGTCTCTGTGGGGGTACACGTGTTTTATGTACACACACCCGGACGTCTATGTGGGGGTACACGTGTTTTATGTACACACCCGGACGTCTCTGTGGGGGTATACGTGTTTTATGTACACACACCCGGACGTCTCTGTGGGGGTATACGTGTTTTATGTACCACACCCTGACGTCTATGTGGGGGTATACGTGTTTTATGTACCACACCCGGACGTCTATGTGGGGGTACACGTGTTTTATGTACACACCCGGACGTCTCTGTGGGGGTACACGTGTTTTATGTACACACCCGGACGTCTCTGTGGGGGTATACGTGTTTTATGTACACACCCGGACGTCTCTGTGAGGGTATACGTGTTTTATGTACACACCCGGACGTCTCTGTGTGGGTATACGTGTTTTATGTACACACACCCGGACGTCTCTGTGGGGGTATACGTGTTTTATGTACACACACCCGGACGTCTCTGTGGGGGTATACGTGTTTTATGTACACACCCGGACGTCTCTGTGGGGGTATACGTGTTTTATGTACCACACCCGGACGTCTCTGTGGGGGTATACGTGTTTTATGTACACACACCCGGACGTCTCTGTGGGAGTATACGTGTTTTATGTACACACCCGGACGTCTCTGTGGGGGTATACGTGTTTTATGTACACACACCCGGACGTCTCTGTGGGGGTATACGTGTTTTATGTACACACACCCGGACGTCTCTGTGTGGGTATACATGTTTTATGTACACACACCCGGACGTCTCTGTGGGGGTATACGTGTTTTATGTACACACCCGGACGTCTCTGTGGGGGTATACGTGTTTTATGTACCACACCCGGACGTCTCTGTGGGGGTATACGTGTTTTATGTACACACACCCGGACGTCTCTGTGGGGGTATACGTGTTTTATGTACACACCCGGACGTCTCTGTGGGGGTATACGTGTTTTATGTACCACACCCGGACGTCTCTGTGGGGGTATACGTGTTTAATGTACACACACCCGGACGTCTCTGTGGGGGTATACGTGTTTTATGTACACACACCCGGACGTCTCTGTGGGGGTATACGTGTTTTATGTACACACACCCGGACGTCTCTGTGGGGGTATACGTGTTTAATGTACACACACCCGGACGTCTCTGTGGGGGTATACGTGTTTTATGTACACACCCGGACGTCTCTGTGGGGGTATACGTGTTTAATGTACACACACCCGGACGTCTCTGTGGGGGTATACGTGTTTTATGTACACACACCCGGACGTCTCTGTGGGGGTATACGTGTTTTATGTACACACACCCGGACGTCTCTGTGGGGGTATACGTGTTTTATGTACACACACCCGGACGTCTCTGTGGGGGTATACGTGTTTTATGTACACACACACGGACGTCTCTGTGGGGGTATACGTGTTTTATGTACACACACCCGGACGTCTCTGTGGGGGTATACGTGTTTTATGTACACACACCCGGACGTCTCTGTGGGGGTATACGTGTTTTATGTACCACACCCGGACGTCTCTGTGGGGGTATACGTGTTTTATGTACACACACCCGGACGTCTCTGTGGGGGTATACGTGTTTTATGTACACACACCCTGACGTCTCTGTGGGGGTATACGTGTTTTATGTACACACACCCCATACGTCTCTGTGGGGGTATACGTGTTTTATGTACACACACCCAGACGTCTCTGTGGGGGTATACGTGTTTTATGTACCACACCCGGACGTCTCTGTGGGGGTATACGTGTTTTGTGTACACACCCGGACGTCTCTGTGGGGGTATACGTGTGTTATGTACACACACCCTGACGTCTCTGTGGGGGTATACGTGTTTTATGTACACACCCGGACGTCTCTGTGTGGGTATACGTGTTTTATGTACCACACCCGGACGTCTATGTGGGGGTACACGTGTTTTATGTACACACACCCGGACGTCTCTGTGGGGATATACGTGTTTTATGTACACACCCGGACGTCTCTGTGGGGGTATACGTGTTTTATGTACACACACCCGGACGTCTCTGTGGGGGTATACGTGTTTTATGTACACACCCGGACGTCTCTGTGGGGGTATACGTGTTTTATGTACACACCCGGACGTCTCTGTGGGGGTATACGTGTTTTATGTACACACACCTGGACGTCTCTGTGGGGGTATACGTGTTTTATGTACACACCCGGACGTCTCTGTGGGGGTATACGTGTTTTATGTACACACCCGGACGTCTCTGTGGGGGTATACGTGTTTTATGTACACACCCGGACGTCTCTGTGGGGGTATACGTGTTTTATGTACACACACCCGGACGTCTCTGTGGGGGTATACGTGTTTTATGTACCACACCCGGACGTCTCTGTGTGGGTATACGTGTTTTATGTACCACACCCGGACGTCTCTGTGGGGGTATACGTGTTTTATGTACCACACCCGGACGTCTCTGTGGGGGTATACGTGTTTTATGTACACACACCCGGACGTCTCTGTGGGGGTATACGTGATTTATGTACACACACCCGGACGTCTCTGTGTGGGTATACGTGTTTTATGTACCACACCCGGACGTCTCTGTGGGGGTATACGTGTTTTATGTACCACACCCGGACGTCTCTGTGGGGGTATACGTGTTTTATGTACACACACCCGGACGTCTCTGTGGGGGTATACGTGTTGTATGTACACACACCCGGACGTCTCTGTGTGGGTATACGTGTTTTATGTACCACACCCGGACGTCTCTGTGGGGGTATACGTGTTTTATGTACCACACCCGGACGTCTCTGTGGGGGTATACGTGATTTATGTACACACACCCGGACGTCTCTGTGGGGGTATACGTGTTGTATGTACACACACCCGGTCGTCTCTGTGGGGGTATACGTGTTTTATGTACACACCCGGACGTCTCTGTGGGGGTATACGTGTTTTATGTACACACCCGGACGTCTCTGTGGGGGTATACGTGTTTTATGTACACACACCCGGACGTCTCTGTGGGGGTATACGTGTTTTATGTACCACACCCGGACGTCTCTGTGTGGGTATACGTGTTTTATGTACCACACCCGGACGTCTCTGTGGGGGTATACGTGTGTTATGTACCACACCCGGACGTCTCTGTGTGGGTATACGTGTTTTATGTACACACACCCGGACGTCTCTGTGGGGGTATACGTGTTTTATGTACACACACCCGGACGTCTCTGTGGGGGTATACGTGTTTTATGTACACACACCCGGACGTCTCTGTGGGGGTATACGTGTTTTATGTACACACACCCGGACGTCTCTGTGTGGGTATACGTGTTTTATGTACACACACCCGGACGTCTCTGTGGGGGTATACGTGTTTTATGTACACACACCCGGACGTCTCTGTGGGGGTATACGTGTTTTATGTACACACACCCGGACGTCTCTGTGGGGGTATACGTGTTTTATGTACACACGCCCAGACGTCTCTGTGGGGGTATACGTGTTTTATGTACACACACCCGGACGTCTCTGTGGGGGTATACGTGTTTTATGTACACACACCCGGACGTCTCTGTGGGGGTATACGTGTTTTATGTACACACACCCGGACGTCTCTGTGGGGGTATACGTGTTTTATGTACACACACCCGGACGTCTCTGTGTGGGTATACGTGTTTTATGTACACACACCCGGACGTCTCTGTGTGGGTATACGTGTTTTATGTACACACACCCGGACGTCTCTGTGTGGGTATACGTGTTTTATGTACACACACCCGGACGTCTCTGTGGTGGTATACGTGTTTTATGTACACACCCGGACGTCTCTGTGGGGGTATACGTGTTTTATGTACACACACCCGGACGTCTCTGTGGGGGTATACGTGTTTTATGTACACACACCCGGACGTCTCTGTGGGGGTATACGTGTTTTATGTACACACACCCGGACGTCTCTGTGTGGGGTATACGTGTTTTATGTACACACACCCGGACGTCTCTGTGGGGGTATACGTGTTTTATGTACCACACCCGGACGTCTCTGTGGGGGGTATACGTGTTTTATGTACACACACCTTGACGTCTCTGTGGGGGTATACGTGTTTTATGTACACACACCCGGACGTCTCTGTGGGGGTATACGTGTTTTATGTACCACACCCGGACGTCTCTGTGGGGGTATACGTGTTTTATGTACACACACCCGGACGTCTCTGTGGGGGTATACGTGTTTTATGTACACACACCCGGACGTCTCTGTGTGGGTATACGTGTTTTATGTACACTCACCCGGGTTTGGTGGGGGTATACGTGTTTTATGTACACACACCCGGACGTCTCTGTGGGGGTATACGTGTTTTATGTACCACACCCGGACGTCTCTGTGGGGGTATACGTGTTTTATGTACACACACCCGGACGTCTCTGTGGGGGTATACGTGTTTTATGTACACACACCCGGACGTCTCTGTGTGGGTATACGTGTTTTATGTACACTCACCCGGACGTCTCTGTGGGGGTATACGTGTTTTATGTACCACACCCAGACGTCTCTGTGGGGGTATACGTGTGTTATGTACACACCCGGACGTCTCTGTGGGGGTATACGTGTTTTATGTACACACACCCGGACGTCTCTGTGGAGGTATACGTGTTTTATGTACACACACCCGGACGTCTCTGTGGGGGTATACGTGTTTTATGTACACACACCCGGACGTCTCTGTGGGGGCATACGTGTTTTATGTACACTCACCCGGACGTCTCTGTGTGGGTATACGTGTTTTATGTACACACACCCGGACGTCTCTGTGTGGGTATACGTGTTTTATGTACCACACCCGGACGTCTCTGTGTGGGTATACGTGTTTTATGTACACACACCCGGACGTCTCTGTGTGGGTATACGTGTTTTATGTACACACCCGGACGTCTCTGTGGGGGTATACGTGTTTTATGTACCACACCCGGACGTCTCTGTGTGGGTATACGTGTTTTATGTACACACACCCGGACGTCTCTGTGTGGGTATACGTGTGTTATGTACACACCCGGACGTCTCTGTGGGGGGTATACGTGTTTTATGTACACACACCAGGACGTCTCTGTGGGGGTATACGTGTTTTATGTACACACACCCGGACGTCTCTATGGGGGTATACGTGTTTTATGTACACACACCCGGACGTCTCTGTGGGGGTATACGTGTTTTATGTACACACACCCGGACGTCTCTGTGGTGGTATACGTGTTTTATGTACACACACCCGGACGTCTCTGTGGGGGTATACGTGTTTTATGTACACACCCGGACGTCTCTGTGGAGGTATACGTGTTTTATGTACCACACCCGGACGTCTCTGTGGGGGTATACGTGTTTTATGTACACACACCCGGACGTCTCTGTGGGGGTATACGTGTTTTATGTACACACCCGGACGTCTATGTGGGGGTATACGTGTTTTATGTACACACCCGGACGTCTCTGTGGGGGTATACGTGTTTTATGTACCACACCCGGACGTCTCTGTGGGGGTATACGTGTTTTATGTACACACACCCGGACGTCTCTGTGGGGGTATACGTGTTTTATGTACACACACCCGGGCGTCTCTGTGGGGGTATACGTGTTTTATGTACACACACCCGGACGTCTCTGTGTGGGTATACGTGTTTTATGTACACACACCCGGACGTCTCTGTGGGGGTATACGTGTTTTATGTACACACACCCGGACGTCTCTGTGGGGGTATACGTGTTTTATGTACACACACCCGGACGTCTCTGTGGGGGTATACGTGTTTTATGTACACACACCCGGACGTCTCTGTGTGGGTATACGTGTTTTATGTACACACACCCGGACGTCTCTGTGGGGGTATACGTGTTTTATGTACCACACCCGGACGTCTCTGTGGGGGTATACGTGTTTTATGTACACACACCCGGACGTCTCTGTGGGGGTATACGTGTTTTATGTACACACACCCGGACGTCTCTGTGTGGGTATACGTGTTTTATGTACACACACCCGGGCGTCTCTGTGGGGGTATACGTGTTTTATGTACACACACCGGACGTCTCTGTGGGGGTATACGTGTTTTATGTACACACCCGGACGTCTCTGTGGGGGTATACGTGTTTTATGTACACACACCGGACGTCTCTGTGGGGGTATACGTGTTTTATGTACACACACCCGGACGTCTCTGTGGGGGTATACGTGTTTTATGTACACACACCCGGACGTCTCTGTGGGGTTATACGTGTTTTATGTACACACACCCGGACGTCTCTGTGGGGGTATACGTGTTTTATGTACACACACCCGGACGTCTCTGTGGGGGTATACGTGTTTTATGTACACACACCCGGACGTCTCTGTGGGGTTATACGTGTTTTATGTACACACACCTGGACGTCTCTGTGGGGGTATACGTGTTTTATGTACACACACCCGGACGTCTCTGTGGGGGTATACGTGTTTTATGTACACACACCCGGACGTCTCTGTGTGGGTATACGTGTTTTATGTACACACCCGTACGTCTCTGTGGGGGTATACGTGTTTTATGTACCACACCCGGACGTCTCTGTGGGGGTATACGTGTTTTATGTACACACACCCGGACGTCTCTGTGGGGGTATACGTGTTTTATGTACACACACCCGGACGTCTCTGTGGGGGTATACGTGTTTTATGTACACACACCCGGACGTCTCTGTGGGGGTATACGTGTTTTATGTACACACCCGGACGTCTCTGTGTGGGTATACGTGTTTTATGTACCACATCCGGACGTCTCTGTGGGGGTATACGTGTTTTATGTACACACACCCGGACGTCTCTGTGGGGGTATACGTGTTTTATGTACACACCCGGACGTCTCTGTGTGGGTATACGTGTTTTATGTACACACCCGGACGTCTCTGTGGGGGTATACGTGTTTTATGTACACACCCGGACGTCTCTGTGTGGGTATACGTGTTTTATGTACACACACCCGGACGTCTCTGTGGGGGTATACGTGTTTTATGTACACACACCCGGACGTCTCTGTGGGGGTATACGTGTTTTATGTACACACACCCGGACGTCTCTGTGGGGGTATACGTGTTTTATGTACACACACCCGGACGTCTCTGTGGGGGTATACGTGTTTTATGTACCACATCCGGACGTCTCTGTGGGGGTATACGTGTTTTATGTACCACACCCGGACGTCTCTGTGGGGGTATACGTGTTTTATGTACACACACCCGGACGTCTCTGTGGGGGTATACGTGTTTTATGTACCACACCCGGATGTCTCTGTGGGGGTATACGTGTTTTATGTACACACCCGGACGTCTCTGTGGGGGTATACGTGTTTTATGTACCACACCCGGACGTCTCTGTGGGGGTATACGTGTTTTATGTACCACACCCGGACGTCTCTGTGGGGGTATACGTGTTTTATGTACCACACCCGGACGTCTCTGTGGGGGTATACGTGTTTTATGTACACACACCCGGACGTCTCTGTGGGGGTATACGTGTTTTATGTACACACACCCGGACGTCTCTCTGGGGGTATACGTGTTTTATGTACACACCCGGACGTCTCTGTGGGGGTATACGTGTTGTATGTACCACACCCGGACGTCTCTGTGGGGGTATACGTGTTGTATGTACCACACCCGGACGTCTCTGTGGGGGTATACGTGTTTTATGTACCACACCCGGACGTCTCTGTGGGGGTATACGTGTTTTATGTACCACACCCGGACGTCTCTGTGGGGGTATACGTGTTTTATGTACACACACCCGGACGTCTCTGTGGGGGTATACGTGTTTTATGTACACACACCCGGACGTCTCTCTGGGGGTATACGTGTTTTATGTACACACTCGGACGTCTCTGTGGGGGTATACGTGTTTTATGTACACACCCGGACGTCTCTGTGGGGGTATACGTGTTTTATGTACACACACCCGGACGTCTCTGTGGGTGTATACGTGTTTTATGTACACACACCCGGACGTCTCTGTGGGGGTATACGTGTTTTATGTACACACCCGGACGTCTCTGTGGGGGTATACGTGTTTTATGTACACACCCGGACGTCTCTGTGGGGGTATACGTGTTTTATGTACCACACCCGGACGTCTCTGTGGGGGTATACGTGTTTTATGTACACACACCCGGACGTCTCTGTGGGGGTATACGTGTTTTATGTACCACACCCGGACGTCTCTGTGGGGGTATACGTGTTTTATGTACACACACCCGGACGTCTCTGTGGGGGTATACGTGTTTTATGTACACACCCGGACGTCTCTGTGGGGGTATACGTGTTTTATGTACACACCCGGACGTCTCTGTGGGGGTATACGTGTTTTATGTACCACACCCGGACGTCTCTGTGGGGGTATACGTGTTTTATGTACCACACCCGGACGTCTCTGTGGGGGTATACGTGTTTTATGTACCACACCCGGACGTCTCTGTGGGGGTATACGTGTTTTATGTACACACACCCGGACGTCTCTGTGGGGGTATACGTGTTTTATGTACCACACCCGGACGTCTCTGTGGGGGTATACGTGTTTTATGTACACACCCGGACGTCTCTGTGTGGGTATACGTGTTTTATGTACCACACCCGGACGTCTCTGTGGGGGTATACGTGTTTTATGTACCACACCCGGACGTCTCTGTGGGGGTATACGTGTTTTATGTACACACCCGGACGTCTCTGTGGGGGGTATACGTGTTTTATGTACACACACCCGGACGTCTCTGTGGGGGTATACGTGTTTTATGTACACACCCGGACGTCTCTGTGTGGGTATACGTGTTTTATGTACACACCCGGACGTCTCTGTGGTGGTATACGTGTTTTATGTACACACCCGGACGTCTCTGTGGGGGTATACGTGTTTTATGTACCACACCCGGACGTCTCTGTGTGGGTATACGTGTTTTATGTACACACCCGGACGTCTCTGTGGTGGTATACGTGTTTTATGTACACACCCGGACGTCTCTGTGGGGGTATACGTGTTTTATGTACACACCCGGACGTCTCTGTGGGGGTATACGTGTTTTATGTACCACACCCGGGCGTCTCTGTGGTGGTATACGTGTTTTATGTACCACACCCGGACGTCTCTGTGGTGGTATACGTGTTTTATGTACCACACCCGGACGTCTCTGTGTGGGTATACGTGTTTTATGTACACACACCCGGACGTCTCTGTGGGGGTATACGTGTTTTATGTACCACACCCGGACGTCTCTGTGGGGGTATACATGTTTTATGTACCACACCCGGACGTCTCTGTGGGGGTATACGTGTTTTATGTACACACCTGGACGTCTCTGTGGGGGTATACGTGTTTTATGTACCACACCCGGACGTCTCTGTGTGGGTATACGTGTTTTATGTACCACACCCGGACGTCTCTGTGGGGGTATACATTGACAGTAACTGACTTTCACTATAGGGTGCATATTATTGACTATATATGGAATGACTTTCTATTTTCTTGAACCAATATTTTATGAATAAGCAGAGTTTTGTTAGAACTGGCAGTAATTGACATGCAATATAAGAAGCATATTATTGCTTGCATATGGGATGACTATCTATTTTCTTTAATCAATATGTTATGAATAAGCAGAGTTTTGTTAGAACTGGCATAGGATGCATATTATTTCCTACATATGGGATGACTTTCTATTTTCTTGAACCAATATTTCATGAATAAGCAGAGTTTTGTTAGAACTGGCATTAGTCCAGGAGATATTGGTCGACACCACACCCGGACGTCTCTGTGGGGGTATACGTGTTTTATGTACACACACCAGGACGTCTCTGTGGGGGTATACGTGTTTTATGTACACACACCCGGACGTCTCTGTGGGGGTATACGTGTTTTATGTACACACACCCGGACGTCTCTGTGGGGGTATACGTGTTTTATGTACCACACCCGGACGTCTATGTGGGGGTATACGTGTTTTATGTACACACACCCGGACGTCTCTGTGGGGGTATACGTGTTTTATGTACACACACCCGGACGTCTCTGTGGGGGTATACGTGTTTTATGTACCACACCCGGACGTCTATGTGGGGGTATACGTGTTTTATGTACACACCCGGACGTCTCTGTGGGGGTATACGTGTTTTATGTACCACACCCGGACGTCTCTGTGGGGGTATACGTGTTTTATGTACCACACCTGGACGTCTCTGTGGGGGTATACGTGTTTTAGGTACACACACCCGGACGTCTCTGTGGGGGTATACGTGTTTTATGTACCACACCCGGACGTCTCTGTGGGGGTATACGTGTTTTATGTACCACACCCGGACGTCTCTGTGGAGTATACGTGTTTTATGTACCACATCCGGACGTCTCTGTGGGGGTATACGTGTTTTAGGTACCACACCCGGACGTCTCTGTGGGGGTATACGTGTTTTATGTACACACCCTGACGTCTCTGTGGGGGTATACGTGTTTTATGTACACACACCCGGACGTCTCTGTGGGGGGTATACGTGTTTTATGTACACACCCTGACGTCTCTGTGGGGTATACGTGTTTTATGTACCACACCCGGACGTCTCTGTGGGGGGTATACGTGTTTTATGTACCACACCGGACGTCTCTGTGGGGGTATACGTGTTTTATGTACACACACCCGATCGTCTCTGTGGGGGGTATACGTGTTTTATGTACACACCCTGACGTCTCTGTGGGGGTATACGTGTTTTATGTACACACACCCGGACGTCTCTGTGGGGGGTATACGTGTTTTATGTACACACCCTGACGTCTCTGTGGGGTATACGTGTTTTATGTACCACACCCGGACGTCTCTGTGGGGGGTATACGTGTTTTATGTACCACACCGGACGTCTCTGTGGGGGTATACGTGTTTTATGTACACACACCCGATCGTCTCTGTGGGGGGTATACGTGTTTTATGTACACACACCCGGACGTCTCTGTGGGGGTATACGTGTTTTATGTACACACACCCGATCGTCTCTGTGGGGGTATACGTGTTTTATGTACCACACCCGGGCGTCTCTGTGGGGGTATACGTGTTTTATGTACCACACCCGGACGTCTCTGTGGGGGTATACGTGTTTTATGTACACACCCTGACGTCTCTGTGGGGGTATACGTGTTTTATGTACACACACCCGGACGTCTCTGTGGGGGTATACGTGTTTTATGTACACACCCGGACGTCTCTGTGGGGGTATACGTGTTTTATGTACCACACCCTGACGTCTCTGTGTGAGTATACGTGTTTTATGTACACTCACCCGGACGTCTCTGTGGGGGTATACGTGTTTTATGTACACACACCCGGACGTCTCTGTGGGGGTATACGTGTTTTATGTACACACCCGGACGTCTCTGTGGGGGTATACGTGTTTTATGTACACACACCCGGACGTCTCTGTGGGGGTATACGTGTTTTATGTACACACACCCGGACGTCTATGTGGGGGTATACGTGTTTTATGTACCACACCCGGACGTCTCTGTGGGGGTATACGTGTTTTATGTACACACCCGGACGTCTCTGTGGGGGTATACGTGTTTTATGTACACACCCGGACGTCTCTGTGGGGGTATACGTGTTTTATGTACCACACCCGGACGTCTCTGTGGGGGTATACGTGTTTTATGTACCACACCCGGACGTCTCTGTGGGGGTATACGTGTTTTATGTACCACACCCGGACGTCTCTGTGGGGGTATACGTGTTTTATGTACACACCTGGACGTCTCTGTGTGGGTATACGTGTTTTATGTACACACCCGGACGTCTCTGTGGGGGTATACGTGTTTTATGTACACACACCCGGACGTCTCTGTGGGGGTATACGTGTTTTATGTACCACACCTGGACGTCTCTGTGTGGGTATACGTGTTTTATGTACACACACCCGGACGTCTCTGTGGGGGTATACGTGTTTTATGTACACACACCCGGACGTCTCTGTGGGGGTATACGTGTTTTATGTACACACACCCGGACGACTCTGTGGGGGTATACGTGTTTTATGTACACACCCGGACGTCTCTGTGGGGGTATACGTGTTTTATGTACCACACCCGGACGTCTCTGTGGGGGTATACGTGTTTTATGTACCACACCTGGACGTCTCTGTGTGGGTATACGTGTTTTATGTACACACACCCGGACGTCTCTGTGGGGGTATACGTGTTTTATGTACCACACCCGGGCGTCTCTGTGGGGGTATACGTGTTTTATGTACACACACCCGGACGTCTCTGTGGGGGTATACGTGTTTTATGTACACACACCCGGACGTCTCTGTGGGGGTATACGTGTTTTATGTACCACACCCGGACGTCTCTGTTGGGGGTATACGTGTTTTATGTACACACCCGGACGTCTCTGTGGGGGTATACGTGTTTTATGTACCACACCCGGACGTCTCTGTGGGGGTATACGTGTTTTATGTACACACACCCGGACGTCTCTGTGGGGGTATACGTGTTTTATCTACACACACCCGGACGTCTCTGTGTGGGTATACGTGTTTTATGTACACACACCCGGACGTCTCTGTGGGGGTATACGTGTTTTATGTACACACACCCGGACGTCTCTGTGTGGGTATACGTGTTTTATGTACCACACCCGGACGTCTCTGTGGGGGTATACGTGTTTTATGTACACACACCCGGACGTCTCTGTGGGGGTATACGTGTTTTATGTACCACACCCGGACGTCTCTGTGGGGGTATACGTGTTTTATGTACCACACCCGGACGTCTCTGTGTGGGTATACGTGTTTTATGTACCACACCCGGACGTCTCTGTGGGGGTATACGTGTTTTATGTACACACACCCGGACGTCTCTGTGGGGGTATACGTGTTTTATGTACCACACCCGGACGTCTCTGTGGGGGTATACGTGTTTTATGTACACACACCCGGACGTCTCTGTGGGGGTATACGTGTTTTAAGTACCACACCCGGACGTCTCTGTGGGGGTATACGTGTTTTATGTACACACCCGGACGTCTCTGTGGGGTATACGTGTTTTATGTACACACCTGGACGTCTCTGTGGGGGTATACGTGTTTTATGTACCACACCCGGACGTCTCTGTGGGGGTATACGTGTTTTATGTACCACACCCGGACGTCTATGTGGGGCTATACGTGTTTTATCTACACACACCCGGACGTCTCTGTGGGGGTATACGTGTTTTATGTACACACACCCGGACGTCTCTGTGGGGGTATACGTGTTTTATGTACCCACACCCGGACATCTCTGTGTGGGTATACGTGTTTTATGTACACACACCCGGACGTCTCTGTGGGGGTATACGTGTTTTATGTACACACACCCGGACGTCTCTGTGTGGGTATACGTGTTTTATGTACACACACCCGGACGTCTCTGTGGGGGTATACGTGTTTTATGTACCACACCCGGACGTCTATGTGGGGCTATACGTGTTTTATCTACACACACCCGGACGTCTCTGTGGGGGTATACGTGTTTTATGTACACACACCCGGACGTCTCTGTGGGGGTATACGTGTTTTATGTACCCACACCCGGACGTCTCTGTGTGGGTATACGTGTTTTATGTACACACCCGGACGTCTCTGTGGGGGTATACGTGTTTTATGTACACACCCGGACGTCTCTGTGGGGGTATACGTGTTTTATGTACACAACCGGACGTCTCTGTGGGGGTATACGTGTTTTATGTACCACACCCGGACGTCTCTGTGGGGGTATACGTGTTTTATGTACCACACCGGACGTCTCTGTGGGGGTATACGTGTTTTATGTACACACCCGGACGTCTCTGTGGGGGTATACGTGTTTTATGTACCACAACCGGACGTCTCTGTGGGGGTATACGTGTTTTATGTACACACCCGGACGTCTCTGTGGGGGTATACGTGTTTTATGTACACACCCGGACGTCTCTGTGGGGGTATACGTGTTTTATGTACCACACCCGGACGTCTCTGTGGGGGTATACGTGTTTTATGTACACACACCCGGACGTCTCTGTGGGGGTATACGTGTTTTATGTACACACACCCGGACGTCTCTGTGGGGGTATACGTGTTTTATGTACACACCCGGACGTCTCTGTGGGGGTATACGTGTTTTATGTACACAACCGGACGTCTCTGTGGGGGTATACGTGTTTTATGTACACACCCGGACGTCTCTGTGGGGGTATACGTGTTTTATGTACCACAACCGGACGTCTCTGTGGGGGTATACGTGTTTTATGTACACACCGGACGTCTCTGTGGGGGTATACGTGTTTTATGTACCACAACCGGACGTCTCTGTGGGGGTATACGTGTTTTATGTACACACACCCGGACGTCTCTGTGGGGGTATACGTGTTTTATCTACACACACCCGGACGTCTCTGTGGGGATATACGTGTTTTATGTACACACCGGACGTCTCTGTGGGGGTATACGTGTTTTATGTACACACCCGGACGTCTCTGTGGGGGTATACGTGTTTTATGTACACACCCGGACGTCTCTGTGGGGGTATACGTGTTTTATGTACACACCCGGACGTCTCTGTGGGGGTATACGTGTTTTATGTACACACACCCGGACGTCTCTGTGGGGGTATACGTGTTTTATGTACACACACCCGGACGTCTCTGTGGGGGTATACGTGTTTTATGTACACACCCGGACGTCTCTGTGGGGGTATACGTGTTTTATGTACACACCCGGACGTCTCTGTGGGGGTATACGTGTTTTATGTACACACACCCGGACGTCTCTGTGGGGTATACGTGTTTTATGTACACACACCCGGACGTCTCTGTGGGAGTATACGTGTTTTATGTACACACACCCGGACGTCTATGTGGGGGTATACGTGTTTTATGTACACACCCGGACGTCTCTGTGGGGGTATACGTGTTTTATGTACACACACCCGGACGTCTCTGTGGGGGTATACGTGTTTTATGTACACACCGGACGTCTCTGTGGGGGTATACGTGTTTTATGTACACACCCGGACGTCTCTGTGGGGGTATACGTGTTTTATGTACACACCCGGACGTCTCTGTGGGAGTATACGTGTTTTATGTAAACACACCCGGACGTCTCTGTGGGGGTATACGTGTTTTATGTACACACACCCGGACGTCTCTGTGGGGGTATACGTGTTTTATGTACACACACCCGGACGTCTCTGTGGGAGTATACGTGTTTTATGTACACACACCCGGACGTCTATGTGGGGGTATACGTGTTTTATGTACACACCGGACGTCTCTGTTGGGGTATACGTGTTTTATGTACCACACCCGGACGTCTCTGTGGGGATATACGTGTTTTATGTACACACTCCCGGACGTCTCTGTGGGGGTATACGTGTTTTATGTACACACACCCGGACGTCTCTGTGTGGGTATACGTGTTTTATGTACACACCCGGACGTCTCTGTGTGGGTATACGTGTTTTATGTACACACACCCGGACGTCTCTGTGGGGGTATACGTGTTTTATGTACACACCCGGACGTCTCTGTGGGGGTATACGTGTTTTATGTACACACACCCGGACGTCTCTGTGGGGGTATACGTGTTTTATGTACACACACCCGGACGTCTCTGTGGGGGTATACGTGTTTTATGTACCACACCCGGACGTCTCTGTGGGGGTATACGTGTTTTATGTACACACACCCGGACGTCTCTGGGGGGTATACGTGTTTTATGTACCACACCCGGACGTCTCTGTGGGGGTATACGTGTTTTATGTACACACCCGGGCGTCTCTGTGGGGGTATACGTGTTTTATGTACCACACCCGGACGTCTCTGTGGGGGTATACGTGTTTTATGTACCACACCCGGACGTCTCTGTGGGGGTATACGTGTTTTATGTACACACCCGGACGTCTCTGTGGGGGTATACGTGTTTTATGTACCACACCCGGACGTCTCTGTGGGGGTATACGTGTTTTATGTACACACACCCGGACGTCTCTGTGTGGGTATACATGTTTTATGTACACACACCCGGACGTCTCTGTGGGGGTATACGTGTTTTATGTACACACCCGGATGTCTCTGTGGGGGTATACGTGTTTTATGTACACACCCGGACGTCTCTGTGGGGGTATACGTGTTTTATGTACCACACCCGGACGTCTCTGTGTGGGTATACGTGTTTTATGTACACACACCCGGACGTCTCTGTGGGGGTATACGTGTTTTATGTACACACCCGGACGTCTCTGTGGGGGTATACGTGTTTTATGTACACACACCCGGACGTCTCTGTGGGGGTATACGTGTTTTATGTACACACACCCGGACGTCTCTGTGGGGGTATACGTGTTTTATGTACACACATCCCGGACGTCTCTGTGGGGGTATACGTGTTTTATGTACACACACCCGGACGTCTCTGTGTGGGTATACGTGTTTTATGTACACACACCCGGACGTCTCTGTGGGGGTATACGTGTTTTATGTACACACCCGGATGTCTCTGTGGGGGTATACGTGTTTTATGTACACACCCGGACGTCTCTGTGGGGGTATACGTGTTTTATGTACACACCCGGACGTCTCTGTGGGGGTATACGTGGTTTATGTACCACACCCGGACGTCTCTGTGGGGGTATACGTGTTTTATGTACCACACCCGGACGTCTCTGTGGGGGTATACGTGTTTTATGTACACACACCCGGACGTCTCTGTGGGGGTATACGTGTTTTATGTACACACACCCGGACGTCTCTGTGGGGGTATACGTGTTTTATGTACACACACCGGACGTCTCTGTGGGGGTATACGTGTTTTATGTACCACACCGGACGTCTCTGTGGGGGTATACGTGTTTTATGTACACACACCCGGACGTCTCTGTGGGGGTATACATGTTTTATGTACACACACCCGGACGTCTCTGTGTGGGTATACATGTTTTATGTACACACACCCCGGGCGTCTCTGTGTGGGTATACGTGTTTTATGTACACACCCGGGCGTCTCTGTGTGGGTATACGTGTTTTATGTACACACCCGGACGTCTCTGTGGGGGTATACGTGTTTTATGTACACACACCCGGACGTCTCTGTGGGGGTATACGTGTTTTATGTACACACACCCGGACGTCTCTGTGTGGGTATACGTGTTTTATGTACACACACCCGGACGTCTCTGTGGGGGTATACGTGTTTTATGTACACACACCCGGACATCTCTGTGTGGGTATACGTGTTTTATGTACACACACCCGGACGTCTCTGTGGGGGTATACGTGTTTTATGTACACACACCCGGACGTCTCTGTGGGGGTATACGTGTTTTATGTACACACACCCGGACGTCTCTGTGGGGGTATACGTGTTTTATGTACACACACCCGGACGTCTCTGTGGGGGTATACGTGTTTTATGTACACACACCCGGACATCTCTGTGTGGGTATACGTGTTTTATGTACACACACCCGGACGTCTCTGTGGGGGTATACGTGTTTTATGTACACACACCCGGACGTCTCTGTGGGGGTATACGTGTTTTATGTACACACACCCGGACATCTCTGTGTGGGTATACGTGTTTTATGTACACACACCCGGACGTCTCTGTGGGGGTATACGTGTTTTATGTACACACACCCGGACGTCTCTGTGGGGGTATACGTGTTTTATGTACACACACCCGGACGTCTCTGTGGGGGTATACGTGTTTTATGTACACACCCGGACGTCTCTGTGGGGGTATACGTGTTTTATGTACACACACCCGGACGTCTCTGTGGGGGTATACGTGTTTTATGTACACACACCCGGACGTCTCTGTGGGGGTATACGTGTTTTATGTACACTCACCCGGACGTCTCTGTGGGGGTATACGTGTTTTATGTACACACACCCGGACGTCTCTGTGGGGGTATACGTGTTTTATGTACACACACCCGGACGTCTCTGTGGGGGTATACGTGTTTTATGTACACACACCCGGACGTCTCTGTGGGGGTATACGTGTTTTATGTACACACACCCGGACGTCTCTGTTGGGGTATACGTGTTTTATGTACACACACCCGGACGTCTCTGTGGGGGTATACGTGTTTTATGTACACACCCCGGACGTCTATGTGGGGGTATACGTGTTTTATGTACACACACCGGACGTCTCTGTGGGGGTATACGTGTTTTATGTACCACACCGGACGTCTCTGTGGGGGTATACGTGTTTTATGTACACACACCCGGACGTCTCTGTGGGGGTATACGTGTTTTATGTACACACCCGGACGTCTCTGTGGGGGTATACGTGTTTTATGTACACACACCCGGACGTCTCTGTGGGGGTATACGTGTTTTATGTACACACCCGGACGTCTCTGTGGGGGTATACGTGTTTTATGTACACACACCCGGACGTCTCTGTGGGGGTATACGTGTTTTATGTACACACACCCGGACGTCTCTGTGGGGGTATACGTGTTTTATGTACACACCCGGACGTCTCTGTGGGGGTATACGTGTTTTATGTACACACACCCGGACGTCTCTGTGGGGGTATACGTGTTTTATGTACACACCCGGACGTCTCTGTGGGGGTATACGTGTTTTATGTACACACACCCGGACGTCTCTGTGGGGGTATACGTGTTTTATGTACACACACCCGGACGTCTCTGTGGGGGTATACGTGTTTTATGTACACACACCCGGACGTCTCTGTGGGGGTATACGTGTTTTATGTACACACACCCGGACGTCTCTGTGGGGGTATACGTGTTTTATGTACCACACCCGGACGTCTCTGTGGGGGTATACGTGTTTTATGTACACACACCCGGACGTCTCTGTGGGGGTATACGTGTTTTATGTACACACACCCGGACGTCTCTGTGGGGGTATACGTGTTTTATGTACACGCACCCGGACGTCTCTGTGGGGGTATACGTGTTTTATGTACACACACCCGGACGTCTCTGTGGGGGTATACGTGTTTTATGTACCACACCCGGACGTCTCTGTGGGGGTATACGTGTTTTATGTACACACACCCGGACGTCTCTGTGGGGGTATACGTGTTTTATGTACACACACCCGGACGTCTCTGTGGGGGTATACGTGTTTTATGTACCACACCCGGACGTCTCTGTGGGGGTATACGTGTGTTATGTACACACCCGGACGTCTATGTGGGGGTATACGTGTTTTATGTACACACACCCGGACGTCTCTGTGGGGGTATACGTGTTTTATGTACTCACACCCGGACGTCTCTGTGGGGGTATACGTGTTTTATGTACCACACCCGGACGTCTCTGTGGGGGTATACGTGTGTTATGTACACACCCGGACGTCTATGTGGGGGTATACGTGTTTTATGTACACACACCCGGACGTCTATGTGGGGGTATACGTGTTTTATGTACACACACCCGGACGTCTCTGTGGGGGTATACGTGTTTTATGTACCACACCCGGACGTCTCTGTGGGGGTATACGTGTTTTATGTACACACACCCGGACGTCTCTGTGGGGGTATACGTGTTTTATGTACACACACCCGGACGTCTCTGTGGGGGTATACGTGTTTTATGTACCACACCCGGGCGTCTCTGTGGGGGTATACGTGTTTTATGTACCACACCCGGGCGTCTCTGTGGGGGTATACGTGTTTTATGTACACACACCCGGACGTCTCTGTGGGGGTATACGTGTTTTATGTACACACACCCGGACGTCTCTGTGTGGGTATACGTGTTTTATGTACACACACCCGGACGTCTCTGTGGGGGTATACGTGTTTTATGTACCACACCCGGACGTCTCTGTGGGGGTATACGTGTTTTATGTACACACCCGGACGTCTCTGTGGGGGTATACGTGTTTTATGTACCACACCCGGACGTCTCTGTGGGGGTATACGTGTTTTATGTACACACACCCGGACGTCTCTGTGGGGGTATACGTGTTTTATGTACACACACCCGGACGTCTCTGTGGGGGTATACGTGTTTTATGTACACACCCGGACGTCTCTGTGGGGGTATACGTGTTTTATGTACACACACCCGGACGTCTCTGTGGGGGTATACATGTTTTATGTACCACACCCGGACGTCTCTGTGGGGGTATACGTGTTTTATGTACCACACCCGGACGTCTCTGTGGGGGTATACGTGTTTTATGTACACACCTGGACGTCTCTGTGGGGGTATACGTGTTTTATGTACACACACCCGGACGTCTCTGTGGGGGTATACGTGTTTTATGTACCACACCCGGACGTCTCTGTGGGGGTATACGTGTTTTATGTACCACACCCGGACGTCTCTGTGGGGGTATACGTGTTTTATGTACACACCTGGACGTCTCTGTGGGGGTATACGTGTTTTATGTACACACACCCGGACGTCTCTGTGGGGGTATACGTGTTTTATGTACACACACCCGGACGTCTCTGTGTGGGTATACGTGTTTTATGTACACACACCCGGACGTCTCTGTGGGGGTATACATGTTTTATGTACCACACCCGGACGTCTCTGTGTGAGTATACGTGTTTTATGTACACACACCCGGACGTCTCTGTGGGGGTATACGTGTTTTATGTACCACACCCGGACGTCTCTGTGGGGGTATACGTGTTTTATGTACACACCTGGACGTCTCTGTGGGGGTATACGTGTTTTATGTACACACACCCGGACGTCTCTGTGGGGGTATACGTGTTTTATGTACACACACCCGGACGTCTCTGTGTGGGTATACGTGTTTTATGTACACACACCCGGACGTCTCTGTGGGGGTATACGTGTTTTATGTACACACACCCGGACGTCTCTGTGGGGGTATACGTGTTTTATGTACACACCCGGACGTCTCTGTGGGGGTATACGTGTTTTATGTACACACACCCGGACGTCTCTGTGGGGGTATACGTGTTTTATGTACACACACCCGGACGTCTCTGTGGGGGTATACGTGTTTTATGTACACACCCGGACGTCTCTGTGGGGGTATACGTGTTTTATGTACACACACCGGACGTCTCTGTGGGGGTATACGTGTTTTATGTACACACCCGGACGTCTCTGTGGGGGTATACGTGTTTTATGTACACACACCCGGACGTCTCTGTGGGGGTATACGTGTTTTATGTACACACACCCGGACGTCTCTGTGGGGGTATACGTGTTTTATGTACACACACCCGGACGTCTCTGTGGGGGTATACGTGTTTTATGTACCACACCCGGACGTCTCTGTGGGGGTATACGTGTTTTATGTACACACACCCGGACGTCTCTGTGGGGGTATACGTGTTTTATGTACACACACCCGGACGTCTCTGTGGGGGTATACGTGTTTTATGTACCACACCCGGACGTCTCTGTGGGGGTATACGTGTGTTATGTACACACCCGGACGTCTATGTGGGGGTATACGTGTTTTATGTACACACACCCGGACGTCTCTGTGGGGGTATACGTGTTTTATGTACACACACCCGGACGTCTCTGTGGGGGTATACGTGTTTTATGTACCACACCCGGACGTCTCTGTGGGGGTATACGTGTGTTATGTACACACCCGGACGTCTATGTGGTGGTATACGTGTTTTATGTACACACACCCGGACGTCTATGTGGGGGTATACGTGTTTTATGTACACACACCCGGACGTCTCTGTGGGGGTATACGTGTTTTATGTACCACACCCGGACGTCTCTGTGGGGGTATACGTGTTTTATGTACACACACCCGGACGTCTCTGTGGGGGTATACGTGTTTTATGTACACACACCCGGACGTCTCTGTGGGGGTATACGTGTTTTATGTACCACACCCGGGCGTCTCTGTGGGGGTATACGTGTTTTATGTACACACACCCGGACGTCTCTGTGGGGGTATACGTGTTTTATGTACACACACCCGGACGTCTCTGTGTGGGTATACGTGTTTTATGTACACACCCGGACGTCTCTGTGGGGGTATACGTGTTTTATGTACACACACCCGGACGTCTCTGTGGGGGTATACGTGTTTTATGTACACACCCGGACGTCTCTGTGTGGGTATACGTGTTTTATGTACACACACCCGGACGTCTCTGTGGGGGTATACGTGTTTTATGTACCACACCCGGACGTCTCTGTGGGGGTATACGTGTTTTATGTACACACCCGGACGTCTCTGTGGGGGTATACGTGTTTTATGTACCACACCCGGACGTCTCTGTGGGGGTATACGTGTTTTATGTACACACACCCGGACGTCTCTGTGGGGGTATACGTGTTTTATGTACACACACCCGGACGTCTCTGTGGGGGTATACGTGTTTTATGTACACACCCGGACGTCTCTGTGGGGGTATACGTGTTTTATGTACACACACCCGGACGTCTCTGTGGGGGTATACATGTTTTATGTACCACACCCGGACGTCTCTGTGGGGGTATACGTGTTTTATGTACCACACCCGGACGTCTCTGTGGGGGTATACGTGTTTTATGTACACACCTGGACGTCTCTGTGGGGGTATACGTGTTTTATGTACACACACCCGGACGTCTCTGTGGGGGTATACGTGTTTTATGTACACACACCCGGACGTCTCTGTGGGGGTATACGTGTTTTATGTACACACACCCGGACGTCTCTGTGGGGGTATACGTGATTTATGTACCACACCCGGACGTCTCTGTGGGGGTATACGTGTTTTATGTACCACACCCGGACGTCTCTGTGGGGGTATACGTGTTTTATGTACACACACCTGGACGTCTCTGTGGGGGTATACGTGTTTTATGTACACACCCGGACGTCTCTGTGGGGGTATACATGTTTTATGTACCACACCCGGACGTCTCTGTGGGGGTATACGTGTTTTATGTACCACACCCGGACGTCTCTGTGGGGGTATACGTGTTTTATGTACCACACCCGGACGTCTCTGTGGGGGTATACGTGTTTTATGTACACACACCCGGACGTCTCTGTGGGGGTATACGTGTTTTATGTACCACACCCGGACGTCTCTGTGGGGGTATACGTGTTTTATGTACCACACCCGGACGTCTCTGTGGGGGTATACGTGTTTTATGTACACACCTGGACGTCTCTGTGGGGGTATACGTGTTTTATGTACACACACCCGGACGTCTCTGTGGGGGTATACGTGTTTTATGTACACACACCCGGACGTCTCTGTGGGGGTATTCGTGTTTTATGTACCACACCCGGACGTCTCTGTGTGAGTATACGTGTTTTATGTACACACCCGGACGTCTCTGTGGGGGTATACGTGTTTTATGTACACACACCCGGACGTCTCTGTGGGGGTATACGTGTTTTATGTACACACCTGGACGTCTCTGTGGGGGTATACGTGTTTTATGTACACACCCGGACGTCTCTGTGGGGGTATACGTGTTTTATGTACACACCCGGACGTCTCTGTGGGGGTATACGTGTTTTATGTACACACCCGGACGTCTCTGTGGGGGTATACGTGTTTTATGTACACACACCCGGACGTCTCTGTGTGGGTATACGTGTTTTATGTACACACCCGGACGTCTCTGTGGGGGTATACGTGTTTTATGTACACACCCGGACGTCTCTGTGGGGGTATACGTGTTTTATGTACACACACCCGGACGTCTCTGTGTGGGTATACGTGTTTTATGTACACACCCGGACGTCTATGTGGGGGTATACGTGTTTTATGTACCACACCCGGACGTCTCTGTGTGAGTATACGTGTTTTATGTACACACCCGGACGTCTCTGTGGGGGTATACGTGTTTTATGTACACACACTCGGACGTCTCTGTGGGGATATACGTGTTTTATGTACACACACTCGGACGTCTCTGTGGGGGTATACGTGTTTTATGTACACACCCGGACGTCTCTGTGGGGGTATACGTGTTTTATGTACACACACCCGGACGTCTCTGTGTGGGTATACGTGTTTTATGTACACACCCGGACGTCTATGTGGGGGTATACGTGTTTTATGTACCACACCCGGACGTCTCTGTGTGAGTATACGTGTTTTATGTACACACCCGGACGTCTCTGTGGGGGTATACGTGTTTTATGTACACACACTAGGACGTCTCTGTGGGGGTATACGTGTTTTATGTACACACACCCGGACGTCTCTGTGGGGGTATACGTGTTTTATGTACCACACCCGGACGTCTCTGTGGGGGTATACGTGTTTTATGTACCACACACCCGGACGTCTCTGTGGGGGTATACGTGTTTTATGTACACACCCGGACGTCTCTGTGGGGGTATACGTGTTTTATGTACCACACCCGGACGTCTCTGTGGGGGTATACGTGTTTTATGTACACACCCGGACGTCTCTGTGGGGGTATACGTGTTTTATGTACACACCCGGACGTCTCTGTGGGGGTATACGTGTTTTATGTACCACACTCGGACGTCTCTGTGGGGGTATACGTGTTTTATGTACACACCCGGACGTCTCTGTGGGGTATACGTGTTTTATGTACACACCCGGACGTCTCTGTGGGGTATACGTGTTTTATGTACACACCCGGACGTCTCTGTGGGGTATACGTGTTTTATGTACACACCCGGACGTCTCTGTGGGGTATACGTGTTTTATGTACACACCCGGACGTCTCTGTGGGGGTATACGTGTTTTATGTACACACCCGGACGTCTCTGTGGGGGTATACGTGTTTTATGTACCACACTCGGACGTCTCTGTGTGGGTATACGTGTTTTATGTACACACCCGGACGTCTCTGTGGGGTATACGTGTGTTATGTACACACACCCGGACGTCTCTGTGGGGGTATACGTGTTTTATGTACCACACCGGACGTCTCTGTGGGGGTATACGTGTTTTATGTACCACACCCGGACGTCTCTGTGGGGGTATACGTGTTTTATGTACACACACCCGGACGTCTCTGTGTGGGTATACGTGTTTTATGTACACACACCCGGACCTCTCTGTGGGGGTATACGTGTTTTATGTACCACACCCGGACGTCTCTGTGGGGGTATACGTGTTTTATGTACCACACCCGGACGTCTCTGTGGGGGTATACGTGTTTTATGTACCACACCCGGACGTCTCTGTGTGGGTATACGTGTTTTATGTACACACACCCGGACCTCTCTGTGGGGGTATACGTGTTTTATGTACCACACCCGGACGTCTCTGTGGGGGTATACGTGTTTTATGTACACACACCCGGACGTCTCTGTGGGGGTATACGTGTTTTATGTACCACACCCGGACGTCTCTGTGGGGTATACGTGTTTTATGTACACACACCCGGACGTCTCTGTGGGGGTATACGTGTTTTATGTACCACACCCGGACGTCTCTGTGGGGGTATACGTGTTTTATGTACACACACCCGGACGTCTCTGTGGGGGTATACGTGTTTTATGTACCACACCCGGACGTCTCTGTGGGGGTATACGTGTTTTATGTACACACACTCGGACGTCTCTGTGGGGGTATACGTGTTTTATGTACCACACCCGGACGTCTCTGTGGGGGTATACGTGTTTTATGTACACACACTCGGACGTCTCTGTGGGGGTATAAGTGTTTTATGTACACACCCGGACGTCTCTGTGGGGGTATACGTGTTTTATGTACCACACCCGGACGTCTCTGTGGGGGTATACGTGTTTTATGTACCACACCCGGACGTCTCTGTGGGGGTATACGTGTTTTATGTACCACACCCGGACGTCTCTGTGGGGGTATACGTGTTTTATGTACACACACCCGGACGTCTCTGTGGGGGGTATACGTGTTTTATGTACTCACACCCGGACGTCTCTGTGGGGGTATACGTGTTTTATGTACACACACCCGGACGTCTCTGTGGGGGGTATACGTGTTTTATGTACTCACACCCGGACGTCTCTGTGGGGGTATACGTGTTTTATGTACACACACCCGGACGTCTCTGTGGGGGTATACGTGTTTTATGTACACACACCCGGACGTCTCTGTGGGGGTATACGTGTTTTATGTACCACACCCGGACGTCTCTGTGGGGGTATACGTGTTTTATGTACACACACCCGGACGTCTCTGTGGGGGTATACGTGTTTTATGTACCACACCCGGACGTCTCTGTGTGGGTATACGTGTTTTATGTACACACACCCGGACGTCTCTGTGGGGGGTATACGTGTTTTATGTACTCACACCCGGACGTCTCTGTGGGGGTATACGTGTTTTATGTACTCACACCCGGACGTCTCTGTGGGGGTATACGTGTTTTATGTACACACACCCGGACGTCTCTGTGGGGGTATACGTGTTTTATGTACACACACCCGGACGTCTCTGTGGGGGTATATGTGTTTTATGTACACACCCGGACGTCTCTGTGGGGGTATACGTGTTTTATGTACACACCCGGACGTCTCTGTGGGGGTATACGTGTTTTATGTACACACACCCGGACGTCTATGTGGGGGTATACGTGTTTTATGTACACACACCCGGACGTCTCTGTGTGGGTATACGTGTTTTATGTACCACACCCGGGCGTCTCTGTGGGGGTATACGTGTTTTATGTACCACACCCGGGCGTCTCTGTGGGGGTATACGTGTTTTATGTACACACACCCGGACGTCTCTGTGGGGGTATACGTGTTTTATGTACCACACCCGGGCGTCTCTGTGGGGGTATACGTGTTTTATGTACACACACCGGACGTCTCTGTGTGGGTATACGTGTTTTATGTACACACACCGGACGTCTCTGTGGGGGTATACGTGTTTTATGTACACACCCGGACGTCTCTGTGGGGGTATACGTGTTTTATGTACACACCCGGACGTCTCTGTGGGGGTATACGTGTTTTATGTACCACACCCGGACGTCTCTGTGGGGGTATACGTGTTTTATGTACACACACCCGGACGTCTCTGTGGGGGTATACGTGTTTTATGTACACACACCCGGACGTCTCTGTGGTGGTATACGTGTTTTATGTACCACACCCGGACGTCTCTGTGGGGGTATACGTGTTTTATGTACCACACCCGGACGTCTCTGTGTGGGTATACGTGTTTTATGTACACACACCCGGACGTCTCTGTGGGGGTATACGTGTTTTATGTACACACACCCGGACGTCTCTGTGGGGGTATACGTGTTTTATGTACCACACCCGGACGTCTCTGTGGGGGTATACGTGTTTTATGTACACACCCGGACGTCTCTGTGGGGGTATACGTGTTTTATGTACACACACCCGGACGTCTCTGTGGGGGTATACGTGTTTTATGTACCACACCCGGACGTCTCTGTGGGGGTATACGTGTTTTATGTACACACCCGGACGTCTCTGTGGGGGTATACGTGTTTTATGTACACACCCGGACGTCTCTGTGGGGGTATACGTGTTTTATGTACCACACCCGGACGTCTCTGTGGGGGTATACGTGTTTTATGTACACACCCGGACGTCTCTGTGCGGTTACATAACATTTTGACATTTTTTTCATGTCGTATATAGATATAGCCATCGTGGTAATTCCCATGCAAGAGTAGGGGGTCAGGAATGGGGGTACCAAAATGATGTTATATATAATGTTGATATGTTAAAGATGAATAATCCGAATTAACGCTCCCAAACTACTATTTCTTTGGCTTCGGGGGCAAAAACTATTTTATTCGAGTCGAGAAACCTACCCATCAAAGCTCAGAGTGATCAGATATCGATTTTTATCAATTTTATATATCTCGAGATGTGGACCAGAAAAAAGTCGTCAATCCGACGGTCTCGGAAAAAAATTGCGGATGAACTTCATCCGATGAAGATGGATAACTCTAAAATCAAGTGGTAATACGTCCAAATTTCATTGAACAACATGTTGACAAATAACGCGTTTTGATACCACAGTTGACAGTGGTTATTATTATTTTGTTGTAATTAATCGAATCTGATAACTAAAGCGTATTTTGGAGAACTATTTGTGTTGTTGTAACTTGATGACTGGATTGAGTACCTTTAAAGGGGTACTGTACGCCAAATGTTGTTGTTGGTTTCTACAGTCTCCGAGTCTGAGAATAAGGTAACACTTTTTTCATTATTTGAAAGTCTGTTGAGTACGAAGTAGTGTTACGGATGACAAATTTACCGGAATGCAAAAATACAAATTGTCGTTGTCGAGTAATTTTTGTACAGTTTTCAACCAAATGAATCAAATAAAAGTTATATTATAGGCATACTAGTCCCATATAATCATTTAAGTTATTGTATCGTCGCTAGTCAGTGAGTGGCTTGAGTGTTCTCCCCGTATCATCATAATATTTTAAGCGATCGGTTTAACAAGCCAGTATCCCTCATTTACTTTATTTGATTACGCAAATTCGTAATTTAATTGACGCCATTTTATGGCTCCAGTCATAAATTCAATTTATATCAAATTATTAACTTTTAAATTAATAAATTTTAAGATAGCCTATTAACCTGAGCGTTTACAGAATACATCTTCGACTCAAATTACTTATGTTTCTATATATTATCGATATTAGATCGTTGTTATCACCGGAAATTTAATGAAAATGGCGTACAGTACCCCTTTAAGGTAAATACTTGCAAAACAAAATCAATCAAAAACAATTTCGACGGGGCCCCTCCCACCTGATAGGGATTATCCAACTGACACATCACATAATAGGTCAAACATTTGGCCGCCTTTGATAGTCGTGTGACGTGAACCATCTGCGACTATACGGATTATCAGCCGCCAATCAACCGGTTAAATGTACTCAATCCGACCAGAGGGTCCCCATATCATCAAGGTACAACAACAACAACAACATGGGGGCCTTAAAGGTGCTTAATACGACCAGACGGTCCCCATATCATCAACATTTCTTCAAAATACGCTTTAGTTACCAGAATTGATTAATTGAAACAAAATAATGCTAAACGCTGTTACCATGGTATCAAATTTCCCAAAACGTGTTATTTATCAACATTTTGTTCAACGAAATATCGCCGTATTATCACTTGAGTATTGAAGAAATTTTGCCATATTACCACTTAATTTTAGAGTTATCCATCTTCATCCGTAATTTTGACTTAAACCATCCGTATGGCGGCGTGTTTCTGGACCACAAACAAATAAAATAACAAACTTCAAAAATCGATATCTGATCACTCTGAGTGTTGATGGGTAGGTTCCTCGACTGCAATCAAATATTTTTACCCCCCCCCCCCCCACCGAAGCCAAAGAAATAGTAATTTAGGGGTCTTAATCGGATTGAGTACCTTTAACATTGTGACAGAAATAGAATTCTACATTAAAGGGGTAGTGTACACTAAAGCTGGCCGTTTATGGGACCATCTCATTTTATACTCATTAGAATATATGCAACAAATGAATGAATTTGAGCCATGGATTAGTGCAAAATATGACCATGTGCTCTATGAACGATGCAAACAACAAGGTAATTATAATGAAAATGAATTTATGACTCCAGCCATTTATTAATTTTCATTTTAATTACTATGTTGTTTGTATTGTTCATATGGTAAATGAGCGTAATATTGCACTTATCCATTGCTCAAATTCATTCATTTGTTGCATATATTCTGTTGAGTATAAAAGGAGATGGTCTCAAAAATAACCGGATTTAATGTACAGTCCCCCTTTAAACTACCCGCGCGTACCTCTTATAGGTCGAATTCTGAGTCGCCTCACTTGTACGCCCTGTCACTAACTCGCGGCCATATTGGATCCACCAGGTCCGGTTACGTGGTTTTACTTAGCTTTCCATATATGGAATTCATGAATAATTCAAAAGCTCCATATATGGAAATGCTACTCCAAAACTTTGACCTATAGCACTAAAACACGGAACCGGGGCTGGATGAATCTATGAAACCGCGGAACCGGACCTGTTGGATCCAATATGGCCGCGAGTTAGTGACAGTGCGTATTGTTATTTGTTTTTATTTGACTCTTGGTACATCAATTCTAGTCAGGGATGTGTGCGACAGGGGGGTTGGAGTATGTGTCTCACCCCCCCCCCCCCAACTTTGGTCCACTTTTCAATAGTTCGTAATGCTCACCAACGATAAGTTTCTCCCGTATATAGTTTGATTTTCCAACAATTTAGTAGTGGGGAATGTGCATATTTTCATACTGTTTGTCAAATGTTTGGACTGAAATGGCTATCAGTTGGATATTTTCCAACCTTATGAGGGGGGGGGGTCCGGTTGGAAATTTCCAACATATGGAAAGTTTGAGGTCAGTCTAGATGATACAGGGTTTTGAAATTTCATGTTCAAATTTCGAAATTGGCTCACAACGGTCCGACCCATGGTCGGCCGGGTGTGATCGGGGTAAATTTGCCGGGAGACTACTAGCCACTAGATCTTTGTATTTTCATTAGATATTAAATATTTGCAATTTTCAGGTTCTGCTATCAATATTTTCTCACATGTACTGTGCCAAGTATTAATTCAGAATAACCTCCCATCTGGGGCCTCTGATGTACCGGTTTCGACGGGGTGCTAGTGGGATTATGCAAATTTGTAAATTTGGTCTGGTTCAAGGGGAGGGTGTCCAGTTGGAAATACCAATGTGCACATCTGTCACAGCCAAGACCATATAGCCAAGTCCCTGATTTTAGTGCCAATCGATGATGAGAAACAAAGCATTGATGGATAAGATAAGATAAGATAATAATGTTTATTGACAATCAAGTCACCTTTCACAGGTAGAGTAATTTAGATAAATAGACAAACAAACAAGTAAATAAATAGATAGACAGACAGAACATATGAGAAAGTATTGGTTGATGTTGATTGGTGAAATAAAGTGATAAAAGTGATAAAACTTCATTGATCTTCCTGTCCATCAGTCATCGGGTATAGGATAAGGCATTAATGGTCCTACATGGTCCATCAGTCATCGGGTATAGGATAAGGCATTAATGGTCCTACATGGTACTAATATAATAATTTACATGGAAGCAGGGGGAGGTGAAAAAAATTCTTCCGGCACGTATGCCGGGGTGGGTGGGTGGTCAAAGCCACCAACAAGCAATTTTTTCCGCAACTAACAAAAACAATTCCTGCTTGTTTTTAGTGTTTTGGCAATGAGTTGGGCTTCAAAACCACTTTGAATCAGTTTGAATGAGAGAAATAATGTAATTCTAACTGGTAAACTGACTGCAGGCAGTTATCGTGTTGTATTTTGTTGCAAATTTTGAAATCCAAGATGGCCGCTGGCAGCCATGTTTTTTTGGCCGAATGACCTCAAAATTACTCATTCCTATTTACATGTCCATGTTAACATCCATGATAAATAGTATGCACAGAAATTCATATACAGCTGTTTACAGTGAATTTCCCCAGGCAAATCTCTGTTTTAGTGTTAAAAGAGGGGGGGTGGGTGTCAAAAAATGGTCGGAAAAAAATGCCGAAAACGGAAAAAAATTTGGCGGTGGGGGTGGGTGGGTACAAAAAATGATCGAAAGGGAAAAAATGCCATACGTGCCTGAAAATTTTTTCCGACCCCCCCCCCCCCCCCCCCCCCCCCCCTCCCCCCGCCCCCCTGATGGAAGAGGAAATTATATTTTGCATGAAGTGATATTAGGCTTAAATACCGAGTGACTGATATTAGGCTTAAATACTGAGTGACTGATATCAGGCTTAAGTACTGAGTGACTTATTGCACTTGAAGATTAATGGCCTATCTAGCCAGTGACTTAATATAAAAACATGCTATAATATAAATACTACTATGAGAGGAAAATACCGGTAAGCACTGAACGACCTTAAAACGCGGCAATAAATCTCCAGCGCTTGTGTAATATGATTGGACCCTCGTTACTCGGTGAACAGCCGCCGTTTATCATACAGTGTGTGAATCTCGCGCTTCCTGTCGCAATACTGTGATGTCGAAAAATGACAGCGCTTGGTGGGCATCATGGCATGTAGCTATATATATATATAGAGAGAGGAAAAATGTATCCTGTTCACTCAAGATGAATTGTGAATTCGGCATATAATTTTGATATACATTCGACGGCTGTTATAGGCGAATGATTCTCGTCAAGGATAATGTGTTGCTTATTTGGTGTGAGCTGGTGAGGTGAGTTGAATCTTTATATCAAACTCCAGGCAGAGTTATCTCCCATCGCTCCGCTGAGATACCACTGCCATGATGACATTAATTGGTAAGGAATTCTTACGTGTTTTAGTTCTTATGTTTTAGGATTAAAATTGTCTATGTCTGGCTCAGTTCATATTGTTCTTATCAATACCGAAAGAATTACCATTATTGCAAACTTAAAAAAAAAATTGGTGGTCAAAACAAGATAATAGGTGACTAAATAGTAGTAAATAGTAAATACAGTTCCGCGACGATATGTAAAAATAGATTTATCGTCTGCAAAGTAAACTCATTTTGGCAGTGATATATCTCGGCGATAGCGTAGAGGGCGCTGTATGGAGTTTGTTACGCCACATGGTGGTGTATCTAGTTTCGGTGATTTTGATATTGTGTGGTGGGCTGGACGAATGTATTCTTGGAGATGTTTTTTTGTACCTTACTCAATCGTACCGATAGAATCACGTAGATGCTGAAATTGTAAAGTTAACGCCACCGGTGTATAGTATGTTTTTGAACATATGATATATCGTATCCATAGGGTCAGGATAGGCTGAGATTGTAAATTTAAAGTCACCGGTGTAATAATATGTTGTTGAAAATATAAATCTGATAGCCTGAAAATAATGTATCACCCATTGGGAGCCCCTGGTGTATTCTTGGAGATTTTTATTTGTACCTTACTCAATCGTACCGATAGAATCACTTAGATGCTTAAATTGTAAAGGTAACGCCACCGGTGTATAATATGTTTTTGAAAATGTGATAAATCGTATCGATAGTCAGGACAGGCTGAAATTGTAAACTTAAAGTCACTTGTTGTTGAAAATATAAATAATCTGATAGACTGAAAATAATGTGTAACCCATTGGAAACCCCTGGTGTAGTGAAGTGCATTGTGGGTAGTGTTATGCCTGTTCTATTGTGATAACCGCCATCTTTGTTTTCTGGAATTATCGGCGTGTTTTATGAAAATGTCACCAAGATTTCTCCACTCGATTCTCTTAAAATGCACCCTAATCGGTCAAATTCTTTTGATAATTCTATCTAGGGCTTCACGGTATTTCGGTATTTAGTCATATCGCGATACTGTTTTTGACACCGTGTAGTCGGTTTCACTTTATGCAAATAGTCGGTACATCGTAGCCGCCGGTGTGGATATTAATACCGACGATATCTCTATCAGTGTCAAGTATTAGCAACCATCGACACCTATAATGCTGAGATAAAGGCCATTGCTAACGGCTTAGGATTAGCGTGGCGTAAAAATTAATTATTTCTCACTGCTCCATAAGCGTTTGTCAAAACACTGCGGACAATCAAGTCGGCATGCCTTATTGCATGGGCGGCAATTGAGCTGGCTGTTCTCAGCTCAATATTGCTGGAAGGTTTCCTGGTCAAATACAATAAAACATGTGTGGTGTTTGTATAATCTGGAGACACAATGACGCGCGTTCAACAGTGGCACAATGCATTAAACGTATAATGCGCTAACTCATTAGATCATTTTTGAAAGGTATATATATAAACTACACGGCCAGATATCAGTCCTGTACATCGAAATGGATAAGTTAAAATCAGATACGGACTTCTATTCTATGCTTGTCACATTAGTTATCTTGTTTTGTTTGTACAATATAAAATATGAAATCAATACATGTTGCTATTATTATTTACACGAGCGACTGTTAGCGCCATTTTTAATGTCATAAGCGACCCGCAGTTGGTAGGGAATTCCCGATTACGTCAGGCACTTATAAATATATCTATCCGTCGTATAAAGAACGAAACTCAGGACCATTTATATTAATTATTTTTATATACCTGTCAAAGCAACATGTGTTCATAATTATCATTATCAAATCAATAGAATTTCTATCTAAATACATCTTAGCTACTATTCGGATCTGCTGTCCCGGTCAAAAAAGGTTTAGTTTGACCTAAACGGCTATTGACAAAAGTTTGTAAAAAATAATTATTTGACCCGTAGTACACACTGTAAATTTGTTATCGAAAACAAATTCAATTTCTTCCATCTAAAACATAATTACGCGCTGGACTCTGTCATTGTAAGAATATATAACTATTACACACAGACACACGACGTCTCAACTCAAAATTTTGAAAAATGACAGTTTTATCGACATAAATCGATTTTAATGCCTAATCCCATGTTAAATTTTATCATCGAAAAAAATTTATTTCTTCGATCTAAAACATAATTATGTGCTGTACGCTATCATATTAGGAATATATAACTATCCCACGCAGACACACCAAGTCTCAGCTTAAAATTTTGAAAAATAAGAGATTTAAATATCAACATAAATCGATTTGTATGTTAAATAAATTTTAGGGCCCTGCAAATGTTTTCTGAGCTGTTCCATATTCGGCACCAGAGTCCATATTTTACCGATTCTACCTGATAATTGTGCGACAGTACAGTCGCGTTACTTTATATGTCAACATTGGTCATTAATTTATCACTCGACAATTTTATTTCGGTCTATCGTATCAACCCCTATTTCCCCCGCGTAGCCTGACAAGTGTCAACATTGGTCTTTATCGCTCCACTAATTTGTATCGTTTCATCAGTATGAATTCCATATCCAATTATCCACATATAACCAACTCAACCTCTAATCCCGGGCCAATTTATTTATTTTTTTCAACGCTATAGTCACGTTGCGTAATATTTTATCGCATGATACTTGTACTTTTTTGTCTATGGTATTACTATAGTATACCATATATGTATATCAATTGCTATTCCTTTCTATATAATTCTGGTGCCATCTATAGAGATAGAGATAATTTCAGACCCCCCCCCCCCATTTTATATCATTGCTGCTTTAGTACAGTCGCGATGCATTTCATGGCAACATCGCTCCACTAATTTATGTCAGTTCATCGGTATGAACCCCTTTTTCTCCGAGTCCATATAACCAACCCAACATCTTATCCCGGCCTAAATTATTATTTTTATTTTCATCGGTATAGTTGTGTTACATACATATTTTTATCATTTCATTCTAATTTGTATTGTACCACTATAGAAGTCCATAAATGACTATTCTGGCACTTTATAGAGATGACTAAGATTCTGACACCACCCTATTGTATACCCTTGTTGCAACAGTAGAGTTGAGATGCATAATATGTCAACATTGGTCGTTATCGCTCTACAAATTTATATCGGTTCAACCCTTAGTTCCCTGTATCGCCCACCCCTCCCTCAATTTATTTTTTCATTTGTATTATAGTCTCGTTACGTACACATTTTATCTCTTGTAACTTTTGCTTCAACGCGTCGAGTTCTGCTGCAGACAATACAAAACTGACAACATTTTGAAATGTAAGCAGGATTCAAACTCATCTTATCCAAGAAAAACTCTGGCTACATCAGAAATTTGTGTATAAGGTGTACTCGCATTTGTTGCGTTAAAAACCAAAGGTCCCAAGTCAAGGTCCAAAATCTCCAACACACTGATGTGAGGTTTAACTCCATCTACATACAGTAATGTCCAAAGTAATTGACCATTTAACCACAGCAGAATTATGGGTAATTTTTCAAGATTTTAAATCCTGAAAAATTACCCATAATACTGCTGTGGTTAATTGGTCAATTACTTTAGGCATTACTGTAGCCCATATAAGGATGTGAGGTCTAATGATAACTCCATCCACATACAGTAATGTCCAAAGTAATTGACCACTTAACCACAGCAGAATTATGGGTAATTGTTCCGGATTTTAAATCCTGAAAAATTACCCATAATTCTGCTGTGGTTAAGTGGTCAATTACTTTGGGCATTACTGTATCCCATATAAGGATGTGAGGTCTAATGATAACTCCATATACATACAGTAATGTCCAAAGTAATTGACCACTTAACCACAGCAGAATTATGGCGTCCAATATAGTCTTCCTAATTCTGCTCCAAAAACATGTATATTGAATATATGGATGTTTATTGGGGGAAACCGATTATTTCAATGATATTTTCATTAACTGGGATCCAAAACCCGACCTACATATGCGGGAGCGCGCTTCGCGCGCGACTGTTTCTTAACTCTTTACTTCCCATAAGCGTCCCTGGACGCTTTGCACTATTTTCCCCATAAGCGCCTGTGGACGCCTCGCAGCATACCCCTAGAAGCGCATAAGAGCGCGTTACCAGACTTCCCCACAAGCGCTCTAGAGCGCCACACTAGGCCCAGATTGTACTAATGAGTTCGCCCATATGCCCCTGCTAGTTTCTAATCGAGACCGCCCGGTTATGTCAACTCGTTATTTGCCTATCTAATAACAATAAACGTGGCACCGTGGGCATCGCGCGCGAAACATGCTGGTTACTTGGGGTTTATATTGGGGACAGACATCAGTGGTACCATTCTAAGTATTTACGAACAACATGGCTGCAAAATTTTCGAAACAGCAAGTGATCGACATGTTAATGGGAGATGATAGCGATTTTAGCGGAGATTGCGGTTCCTCGTCATCAGAAGATTCATACGGCGATTACTCTCCCCTGCTACCAGCGCCAATGTGACCTCCATCGCCGATAGCAGCTTGAATACTAACCCGATTGGCTGGTCAAATAAACTTCGAAAGGTATCACTTCAGCCATTTACCCAAAGGACAGGGCCAGTTATACCAGATGAATTCGATACTGATACAGCAACAGCTTTGGACTATTTCAATTTGATGTTCTCGCCATCGAAGTATGCCGAAATAGCCAGGCATACTAACAACTATGCCAAGTGGAAAATGGAAGACTATATATAGTGCATGGACATCATAGAGAACCCAATGTGTATCGACTGTATATTGATATACTCAGTTAACATTCAAACTATCCAACTATATTAATTGTTCACGCAACACATTTCATGATATACTTTCAAATTTGGTGAATTGCACGATTTGACTCATTTATAATTTCAAACCAAAGAATTGTCGACAACACCTGGTCAAATGGTCATGCTAATGCGGTTGGGTCCTGCTGAATTGATATGATGCTGTTAGGGCAAACTGTGGCTGTTAACAAAAATTACCGTTATTTTATTTTTAATTTGTCTCAATCGCGGTGTTCCGATAATCTGAAAATCCATTATGCGTATCAAATTATAACATTCAAAAACAAATTTATTGCGAAATATTTTTAAAGATACGGGCGGCGTTCGCGGTGGGTATGGTGTTAAAATATTCATCTCCGTCAAAAACCACCATAAACAGAAGGAATAGTAAGCTATAGACAGACTTTGTTCTTATGCCAATCAGAAATATGGAATAGACAGTGTTATTGTCAATGTGTTCCCCTTTGTTGTGTAAACAAAAGCAAAAAACGTTACGTTTCCTGGCTTTTATTTAGATCCGGATATGGCAAACATAAAGAGCGTTATTTGTTACTTTTTTCCTGATATGGAAATAATAAAGAGCGTTATATCATTTTTTATGATTAACCAATATAATGTCGGTCTGTTATGTAAACAGAATCACAACTTATGTAACACGACTCTTGTTTACGTACACCACTGTACGTCTTGACGACAATATAATATTTACGCGCTGATTATGTTTGGAATATGTGTGGAACTGTATATATATATGTTGGCGTTCATTCTGTTGATGGCGATTTGAACAAATATAAATATTTCTGTAACGAATGCCGCCCGTGACTTTAATAATGGTTGCATTAGTTGGAAATCGACTATAATTATTATTATATTTTCTTGAATATTTTTTTATCAAATCGCTCTAGTTATTCAATCATCGTGAAAATTACAACTTTAGAAAAGTAACGGTACTTTTTCGTAACGGAATCAGTTTGCCCTACCTGCATCATAGCAATTCAACATACCACCGGCATCATAGCCTATTAGCATGACCACTTGACCAGGGGTGGACACACGACAGCTCAGCTACAATTATGTATTATTCTTTCAAACCGCTGAACATCAAATGGCTGGTGTTACATGCATGTTTCAGTCGGACGTTATGTTACAATTTGCTTGATCGAAGATTTCACAAACTATTTTCTCAAACATGTTTGGTTTCTTGAGTAAAAGGAAAGATCTATATCAACACAATTTGTACATTGTGCGGTCCTTTTTCTGATAATGTTGGTATATGTTTCTGGTGTTTCTGACGTATGTCATAAAATAGTGTGTATTCGCACACCTATATACCGGTATATGGATTGTTTCAAATTTCTCTTATATGCTATAATGCTAAATTTTAAATGGTGATGACATACAGTGTTTGCACGAAGATGAACTTCCACACTTAGCACGACGTGTTATATAATAGGTGTTTTTGAAGTCGAAAATGCTGATAAATGTTACATTTGCATGTTAGTTTATAGTAATAAACAATCGCAAACATCACCGTTCTGAAAATATATTTTAAAACCTTACTTGAATTTCGTAGTGCGACATCGCGTTATTTTGGCTGAACGAAATAGAGGATATATAGCGTTCTGAACTGATACCGGACAAATATATTTATTTATTTTCGAGAGCGACTAGCTACATGTACTTTTCGCCAGCGGAAATACATTATTTCTGGCAGTAGCCACAGAAACTCATTATCTCCAGAAACAATGTACTTTCGGCCACGACAAGTTGGTCGCGAAATTTAGTCCTTGGGCCATATCATGAGATATTTCTGGTATCCACTTAAAATATTATAGATATCCTCTCTTTAATTGTCTTCTAGATAAGAAGAAAACAGAACACATTTGCTTTGAATTGTTTACAAAATACTTTTGGGAGTTGGTGACTTTTTCCAAATAAGACGGGTCTAAATCCTGAGCAAGGATCATTTGTATAGGATATATTTTATTGTCACAATGTGACATTCGTGTGCATACACGTCGTGGTCACTTCACCTCATGTAATCTTCGTAAATAATCACATTTTGTATGGAATATTAAAAGTAACATTTCAGAGCTGACGAAACGCACAATACATATAGTTTAATATACTGATACTGAACTAATCCCAATGAAAAAGTCAAAGATACTAGCTTGCCCAGGGCTCTTATACTCAGGTGTCGATTTTTCTCATATTACGACACACGTCCCGGCTTACGCTCATTATCCCCAAGTGGAGCTGTCACTCCAATCGATTACCCTCACTGCGTCAACACAGTAACAGGTTTACCACCATTTATGGAGCAACGGGATACTTTCCGACAAGCCAAATACTTATGGGGAAATAGCGTCTGGTACTTGATATATACCCGGGAACACACCGTCGGTATCATGTTATAGCTGCAGGGAGATGACGGGGTGGCTTATACAGCTAGTGTGGGAACTAAAGAGTTAAGCATATGTGCATATTTAATAAGCCAACAATTGGAATCACAACAGAGAAGATTGGCGGGGGTCCCTTGCGCTTGCGCGATCTGTCCATCGAAAAATATTTAGACATCTCAAGACAAATAAGACCCAATAACTTAATATACTGAATAGATACATCTATTGCCTGAGTGACTAATATTTATATTTGTTACAATGAGGTCAAATAGTTGCGAAGCCAGCACCACAATTCTTTTCCTCCATAGTAAATCTTAAAACAACTTCTAAAGAATTATTTATTTACCTTATATTTGGTATGGAGCGTCCTTGGTTTACTGGAGTTCAGATTTGTGAATGAATGAGTTTATTGCTAGCCACGAATTGACATGGAACATGCATACATATATACAAAAGCACCAAAATATATCGATGCGCAGTAGGGAACATCAGCATAAATACACATATATCTAATATACATTCAATATATATATACTGGTAACTCAACACCGCTACTCACAATTGTGAGCAGATCTTGATCATGCACCGTCCATACTTCACACCCACATCGAAATTCAAAGGAAAATAAATTGAGTCCCTCTGTGCAAACAAAAGGATGTGGTTAAAGAGGCGCATTTGGGTAAGGTGTATAGTCATATTAAAACACCCTTTTACTTAATTCTCTGAATGCTTTATTCAAGAAAATCGACACGGATTTCAGAAGGCTCACATTCTGTGTGGAGAGAAGTCTGTGAAACTTCCCCCTGTCTGGGATCTCCCAATGACATTTCGGGATATATTGTCTACGCAATTCATTGAAATAACTACACATAATCATAAGGTGATATTCGTCGCCCAGGCCAGATTGACAAAGGGGACATACTCTTTGTTCTTTCTGTATCTTTTTCCATCGGCCACTTTCTATGGCTAATCGGTGATTAGAAGTTCTTATCTTCATGAGAGATTCACTCAAATGTGATGGTAGTTCGATCAAATACGTTTTCATTTCGAACGTGGGAGTTATAAAGTTATACAAATTACCCCTGGATGTTGACATCATGTTACCATACCATTCTTGGTGAAACTGGTCGATCAAGATCTGCTTTAATTGTGCGCTGTCACGTTTAGAGAGTTGTAATTGTGCAATCCATTTGGAATTAGAACCAGTGTTTTGCAATATACTTTTTATGGATCTGACCCATCTAAGTTTGTGTTCATAACTGCTGTCATTTTGATATAACGTGTAAGCAATATGGTACATATTTTTGGCCAATTCAGAACCCTCGTCAGATAATAATTTTGACCAGTAAGAAATAGCTCGACATTTGGCCTCTATTATAAGAGGATGCCTTCCTAACTTTGTTCTTATGCCAATCAGAAATATGGAATAGACAGTGTTATTGTCAATGTGTTCCCCTTTGTTGTGTAAACAAAAGCAAAAAACGTTACGTTTCCTGGCTTTTATTTAGATCCGGATATGGCAAACATAAAGAGCGTTATTTGTTACTTTTTTCCTGATATGGAAATAATAAAGAGCGTTATATCATTTTTTATGATTAACCAATATAATGTCGGTCTGTTATGTAAACAGAATCACAACTTATGTAACACGACTCTTGTTTACGTACACCACTGTACGTCTTGACGACAATATAATATTTACGCGCTGATTATGTTTGGAATATGTGTGGAACTGTATATATATATGTTGGCGTTCATTCTGTTGATGGCGATTTGAACAAATATAAATATTTCTGTAACGAATGCCGCCCGTGACTTTAATAATGGTTGCATTAGTTGGAAATCGACTATAATTATTATTATATTTTCTTGAATATTTTTTTATCAAATCGCTCTAGTTATTCAATCATCGTGAAAATTACAACTTTAGAAAAGTAACGGTACTTTTTCGTAACGGAATCAGTTTGCCCTACCTGCATCATAGCAATTCAACATACCACCGGCATCATAGCCTATTAGCATGACCACTTGACCAGGGGTGGACACACGACAGCTCAGCTACAATTATGTATTATTCTTTCAAACCGCTGAACATCAAATGGCTGGTGTTACATGCATGTTTCAGTCGGACGTTATGTTACAATTTGCTTGATCGAAGATTTCACAAACTATTTTCTCAAACATGTTTGGTTTCTTGAGTAAAAGGAAAGATCTATATCAACACAATTTGTACATTGTGCGGTCCTTTTTCTGATAATGTTGGTATATGTTTCTGGTGTTTCTGACGTATGTCATAAAATAGTGTGTATTCGCACACCTATATACCGGTATATGGATTGTTTCAAATTTCTCTTATATGCTATAATGCTAAATTTTAAATGGTGATGACATACAGTGTTTGCACGAAGATGAACTTCCACACTTAGCACGACGTGTTATATAATAGGTGTTTTTGAAGTCGAAAATGCTGATAAATGTTACATTTGCATGTTAGTTTATAGTAATAAACAATCGCAAACATCACCGTTCTGAAAATATATTTTAAAACCTTACTTGAATTTCGTAGTGCGACATCGCGTTATTTTGGCTGAACGAAATAGAGGATATATAGCGTTCTGAACTGATACCGGACAAATATATTTATTTATTTTCGAGAGCGACTAGCTACATGTACTTTTCGCCAGTAGCCACAGAAACTCATTATCTCCAGAAACAATGTACTTTCGGCCACGACAAGTTGGTCGCGAAATTTAGTCCTTGGGCCATATCATGAGATATTTCTGGTATCCACTTAAAATATTATAGATATCCTCTCTTTAATTGTCTTCTAGATAAGAAGAAAACAGAACACATTTGCTTTGAATTGTTTACAAAATACTTTTGGGAGTTGGTGACTTTTTCCAAATAAGACGGGTCTAAATCCTGAGCAAGGATCATTTGTATAGGATATATTTTATTGTCACAATGTGACATTCGTGTGCATACACGTCGTGGTCACTTCACCTCATGTAATCTTCGTAAATAATCACATTTTGTATGGAATATTAAAAGTAACATTTCAGAGCTGACGAAACGCACAATACATATAGTTTAATATACTGATACTGAACTAATCCCAATGAAAAAGTCAAAGATACTAGCTTGCCCAGGGCTCTTATACTCAGGTGTCGATTTTTCTCATATTACGACACACGTCCCGGCTTACGCTCATTATCCCCAAGTGGAGCTGTCACTCCAATCGATTACCCTCACTGCGTCAACACAGTAACAGGTTTACCACCATTTATGGAGCAACGGGATACTTTCCGACAAGCCAAATACTTATGGGGAAATAGCGTCTGGTACTTGATATATACCCGGGAACACACCGTCGGTATCATGTTATAGCTGCAGGGAGATGACGGGGTGGCTTATACAGCTAGTGTGGGAACTAAAGAGTTAAGCATATGTGCATATTTAATAAGCCAACAATTGGAATCACAACAGAGAAGATTGGCGGGGGTCCCTTGCGCTTGCGCGATCTGTCCATCGAAAAATATTTAGACATCTCAAGACAAATAAGACCCAATAACTTAATATACTGAATAGATACATCTATTGCCTGAGTGACTAATATTTATATTTGTTACAATGAGGTCAAATAGTTGCGAAGCCAGCACCACAATTCTTTTCCTCCATAGTAAATCTTAAAACAACTTCTAAAGAATTATTTATTTACCTTATATTTGGTATGGAGCGTCCTTGGTTTACTGGAGTTCAGATTTGTGAATGAATGAGTTTATTGCTAGCCACGAATTGACATGGAACATGCATACATATATACAAAAGCACCAAAATATATCGATGCGCAGTAGGGAACATCAGCATAAATACACATATATCTAATATACATTCAATATATATATACTGGTAACTCAACACCGCTACTCACAATTGTGAGCAGATCTTGATCATGCACCGTCCATACTTCACACCCACATCGAAATTCAAAGGAAAATAAATTGAGTCCCTCTGTGCAAACAAAAGGATGTGGTTAAAGAGGCGCATTTGGGTAAGGTGTATAGTCATATTAAAACACCCTTTTACTTAATTCTCTGAATGCTTTATTCAAGAAAATCGACACGGATTTCAGAAGGCTCACATTCTGTGTGGAGAGAAGTCTGTGAAACTTCCCCCTGTCTGGGATCTCCCAATGACATTTCGGGATATATTGTCTACGCAATTCATTGAAATAACTACACATAATCATAAGGTGATATTCGTCGCCCAGGCCAGATTGACAAAGGGGACATACTCTTTGTTCTTTCTGTATCTTTTTCCATCGGCCACTTTCTATGGCTAATCGGTGATTAGAAGTTCTTATCTTCATGAGAGATTCACTCAAATGTGATGGTAGTTCGATCAAATACGTTTTCATTTCGAACGTGGGAGTTATAAAGTTATACAAATTACCCCTGGATGTTGACATCATGTTACCATACCATTCTTGGTGAAACTGGTCGATCAAGATCTGCTTTAATTGTGCGCTGTCACGTTTAGAGAGTTGTAATTGTGCAATCCATTTGGAATTAGAACCAGTGTTTTGCAATATACTTTTTATGGATCTGACCCATCTAAGTTTGTGTTCATAACTGCTGTCATTTTGATATAACGTGTAAGCAATATGGTACATATTTTTGGCCAATTCAGAACCCTCGTCAGATAATAATTTTGACCAGTAAGAAATAGCTCGACATTTGGCCTCTATTATAAGAGGATGCCTTCCTAACTCTCCATAAACCATGAAATTTGGCGTACTAGATTTCATGCCGAGTAAAATTTTGCAGAACTTGATATGCACGGCTTCAACCGTTTTCATTGACTCAAAAAACCATATTTCACTGCTGTATAATAAAATTGGTAGAACCATAGCATCAAACAGCTGTAGCATGAGGTCTACTGGGAACTTCATATTTCTGGTTTTGTTCAAGAGGGCATACATTGCTTTGGTCGCTACTCTGCTGGTTTTTTTGACTGCCCTACAAAATCTGCCATTGTAAAAGAATTCTACCCCTAGGTACATGAATTCTTTTACAATATCTATATGTATACCGTTATATACAAACACGGGTAAGCACTTGGGTTGTCTTTTACAAAATATCACAACTTTAGTTTTTTGCGTGTTTACTTGAAGACCCCAAGCGATTGCATAATCATGAAACGCTGAAAGTGCTCTGTGCATTGAAGCTTCGTCTTCAGTCAACAGAATGGTATCATCAGCATAAAATAAACATAGAAGGCCTATATAATACTTTAGATTTGTATAGAATAATTCATCAAGGTATTTCAAATTGCCTATGGCACAATCATTAATAAATTCCTGTAAATCGTTGATATATAAAGAAAATAAAAACGGTGACATTAATTCACCCTGGAAAAGACCAATATGGCTCTCGAAATAATCTGATTTGGTCATGCCAATCTTAACACAAGTTTTTATTTGGCTATACAATTCTTTAATCACTCTGAAAATTTTCCCATTGATACCATTTCTGATCATTTTCAAAAACAGTCCATCGCGCCAAACTGTATCGAACGCTTTTCTAAAGTCAAAAAATGTGCAATATAATTTTTTTCCACTTGCGAGGTATATTTCCATCAAAATGTTTAGTATGAACATATTATCGGTTGTAGAATATTTCCTCCTAAAACCACTCTGGTTATTACTAATGAGTTTAAATTTTTCAGAGAATATGGTCAGTCTATTGTTCAGTATTGAAGTGAATAGTTTTGCCAGGCAACTCAAAAGAGTAATACCTCTGTATGATTCCGGATCAAGTCTCTCACCCTTTTTCTTGTAAATCGGATGTATGCTTCCAATAGCCCAGTCTTCTGGGAAATAGCCCGTGTCTACTATCAAATTGAAGAAATAGAAATACACGTCGATCATCTCGTCCTCCGATGACTTGATATATTCATTATACAGTTGATCTATAGACTCTATACCGGGTGCTTTATTATTTTTCAGTCTGGATATAGCTGCTCTTATCTCGCCCCTTGTAATTTCAGCGTTAAGGTCACTACCATCCGACTCATCGTATATATCGTTAAATTCATTGTCGAGGTTAACATTGTCATTATTTCCTTCGTTTAGCGTTTTGAAATGCTCATAGAAGGAATTCATATTCGAGCTAATAATGTCGCTTCCGTTATCCCTTCTTGGTTCATTAGTATGAACAAGATTGTTAAGTTTTTGCCAAAAATCTTTACTTGAAGTATTGCGCAAATTTCTGAGCTCGTTAATATTTGTTTTACGATCACAATTAATTTGTGTATCCATAGTTGTTCTATATACAACAGCTGATTCTTTTAAACGTACTTTATTGAGCTCAGTTTGACTTCGATTGTATTCGGACTTGCACCTATTGAAATTTATGCGTTTCTCTTTGCATTCGTCGTCAAACCACGTCTGATCAATTCGGTGAGTTTTATCCTTTTGTTTGCCACTTCGGCGCACACCACATGTCGCTCCAGCGGTGTCCAATAAAAGTGCAGTTATCTCCCTGCACACGCTATTTATATCGCTGCGAGAAGCTTCTTTCATATCGAGAAGAGAAGTGCTAATTTTATTCAGATTTATCTGGTCTATATTACTTGAATAAACTGATGCATGTTCTGATTGCCAGCGCTTTGGTCTCGCGTTGGCTTTATCCCCTCCCTTGTTTTTCGAACTGTCATTTTCCTCATGCTGTTCGGGATCAGTGCTACGAGATTGTTTCAAATTCGAATTAAGTTCTATATGTAGCCCTTTGTGGATATCGGAGTTAATGGGCGAAAAATCTAATACCTTGAAATTTTGCAAACACGGGAAGACGTTTTTACTTGCGATAGCATAATCTATGACTGACTTGTCGCGACAAGTGGCTCTGCCGATGCCTTTGTCGTTCCCATATCGCCCATTTAAAATCCTTATCTTACAAATCCCACACAAATTTATTAACTTATGACCATAACTAGTTGGGTTGCCCTGATCCTCTGAACATCTAGATGGTACCTGCCAACTGGAGTCATTTACGGTGCATATATCATCCAGTATAATTTCTGACATATTTCCATTTGTTGCATGTCGAATATCAACCCCGTCTAAATCTAGCGTATCGCTCAGACATTTAGTGCGTGCATTGAAATCACCAACTAGAAGAATTTTGTCTTTCTTCTGCAAATAGCTAAGTTCGCCAATCAATTTAGTATCCCAATCGTCGTCGGCGTATCTAGTGCCCGACGGCGGAATATATACAGCGCCGACAACCAGTGTCGATTCACCAAAGGTTACTTGGACCCATGCCACATTCTTCGACTCTGATTTAATAATTTTGGCTGTATTTGAAATTGAAGATTTAATTGCTATAATTATACCACCACACCGTTTCCCATTTCCAATGTTTTTGCCTTTTGTGGCGATCACGTCAAAATTAGGTATAATGACTGTATCTTGTGCGAATAATTTCGTTTCAGATAAACAAAGGATATCGTACTGATTCACGAATTCTACGAAATCTGGATAATTTAATCTTTTATCCAAACCGCATACGTTTAAGGACAATATTTTCAGTGAACATTTTGTGTAAATTTTACTATCATCATGCTCGTTTCTTGAAGAATGTGCATGTATGTCCAGATAACCATCGCGTTTACAGACGTGTATACCATTAATGTCACCGTTATGAGAAAATTCACATATAGGCACATGTATACATGTCGTATCATTAAATACATTATCGTGAATATTTGAACTACATGTCGAACATTCACATATAGGCACATGTATACATGTCGTATCATTATTAAATACATTATCGTGAATATTTGAACTACATGTCTGTAACTGTTTTTGGGTTACGCAAATGTTACCCCGCGCAGACACATATCAGCAGTCGTCAGTTTTGGCACTTTTCCGTTCGGGTGTTGGAGTTTGGTTACTCCTGTGTCGCCTTTTTCTGTCAGCTGTCTGTGCATCGAATATAGCCGAAGCTATCTTATTCTTGCCATCTGGGCTGAGGTGAAGGCCGGACTGGTCGTCTGCCTTGAAGAGAGTTTTTATTACGAAACCCTCCGCGTTCCAATACATGTCCCTCGTATCAATGAATGTGTAACTTTCGCGTTTGCACATCTTGTCTATGAAAACGTTCATATTGTAAGCTACATCATTATGTGCCTGTATTCTTTCGCCTTTCCCTTTCCTTGGATGAGTGATGCACAAACTAATGCTGGCGTTTGGAAACTCACTACGAACTGTTTTTATCCCGTCGTTGAAGCTCATTATATAATTACGACCATGTATAGTCATTACACTGGTGTATTATATCGTTTGTACCTAGGTGAATATACACCGCCTTGATGTCACTCTTCTTCAGTTCCGATTTCTCTACACTTTCGATTAGTTTTGTCACATTTTGCATGTCCGCTCCTGAGTAATTGAATATTCTCATGTTAGGGTCCATTATTGGAAGGCCATAACAGTTGCTAGCGCCGAGCAATAGAGAATCTGCTTTTAGCGAGAAATTGGGGAGCGGTGTCTTTGGCGGCTTCTCTCTACTTCGGTCCGAATCTGTCCTTGAATCTCGCTCATTTACGACCACGAAGTCATCGCCAGTGTCCTTATCGTCAGCTTGATCGTCGTCTACATGCTGCTTGAAGTCCAGCCTTTGTGGTTTAGGTCTCATCATGGGTTTCCAATCAGGTTTCCGTGACTTCTGGCACTCTGGCATATACTGTTTGTGACCACTGAGGCCACACTTAAGGCAGGTTGCGTCGTTCTTGCACCCGTATGTGTCATGGTCATCGCTTAAGCAGTTTCGACACCTAGCCCGACTGCGTTTTGCCTGATTTTCGCACTGGTCCCACCTGTAGTGCATCGACCCACATTCTGAGCAGCTTTGCTTTGTTTTGTCTGATATGATTTTCAGTTTGTATTTGCCAATCTCTATCTCACATGGAATGTCGTCACATTCAGAAATTTGAATGTATCTGTTCCCATTTTCGATGTTCGAGTCAGCAACTGTCCCAATTTGGAAACTCCCTTCGATTACCTTTCCGTAATTTGAAAGTGCCCTCGTTATAGATGATTCCCGCATTTCTACTGGAGCATCCAGAATGGTTACCAATGTGTTCCTCCCTTCAACATCTACTGGTCGGACAAATCTGCCAAACATCCGGAAACCCTTACTTATTAGGGTATTTTTTGTCGTGGGGTCTTTTAATGTTATTAGGCATTCAGAATATGTTAGTTGAACGGTCCTCACGTTTGCAATATCCACTGCCTCTGTTAGGGCCTGAATGATATTTAGGTGTTGTAGCCTTTTGAACATTCCACGTCGAAAGCTGATAGTGAGGTCTCGCTTTAAATCGTCGTCCATGTTGTTATTTTCTCCACTGGCTTGCATGTTAATTGATTGTTTATCACACCTTTCACAAATGCTGTGTAGTACTATCCCGAGCTCTATTGTTTGCTTTTGTCACATTTACAAGTTAATTAACACTGGGACAATAAGGCGACATATCAACAAGGTGGTGAAGGGCTCAATGAACATAGGTGAAGCAATACAAAATTCCAAAATTATCCACCAATCCGACCACCAATCTTCCTGGAATCACCAATACATCCTTCTGTATAGTCTTCGCCCGTCCTTTGTCGGTTTTCGAAGAAATTTTGCTTGTTTACATTGACATATTAGCTAATAATTTCCTCCGCAAAAAATAAACAACCCGATCGGCGTACGACCTTGAACTCGATGAGCTGTGCTAATTGCACAGCACGAACATATCCTTTAGAAATTAGAGATTGTTAACATCACATCACCAAGTTAATTACTTGCGAAGCCACAGCCATAACTATTTCCCTCCATAGTAATTCTCAAAACAACTTCTTAAGAACAATTGACCAGGTCAGTCGCGCAATTATTGGAAGAGCCACGGTCATCATTTTTTTCTAAGCCAAATTTTACATCTAAATTATTGCTTTATTTAACAAACAAAAATAATTAAATGAGAAAATTAACTTTTACTACTTGCTAAATTTTATCTTTTAATTAGTATTTCATTTAAATTTTAGTATTTACAGTATACTAAGTGCAAGTCTTTATAATTTGTTGAGTGACCCCACAGTCGTTTACTTGTCTTTATCTGTGTCTCTGGGGTCCACCGCTCCTGCTAAATCCGTCCGAAATCGATTAATCGTCCAGTGCGCAATCGCGAGCCTCCTGTGCGTTTCCGGCGAAAGAAAGTCTACCATGCCCAGAAATTGAGCTCCGGGAGCGTTATATTGTGGCAAGTTTCTATAAGAAAATTATGTTTTCCCCTCAATAAAAGGCCATTATGGATATGTAATGCGGCTCTTGGTCCGCAGGATTCAATAAACCTGAAATTCTTTGTATTTGTTCCCAACCTCATTATTTCCAGTGCTTTTTACTATGACAAATCCGAAGCATTATGAGTGGAGCATGTGCTCCATTTTACTACAGTAATCAGTTTATTGTCATCTTGGTATTGTTTTTAATATTGTCGATCAAAAATCATTGTCATGTGGGGATAGTAAGTTTGTTAAAACAAGGTTTATAAAATATCACAAAATGATACGTTGCCTTTGCGATAACAAGCTACATAACGGGTGCGCATTCGGCGAAAGTGCACCAGTCCGAAATCGTGACCTCTGTGTGCTTTCATGTTGATTTCGATGCTTCGCGGTTTCCATGAAGCTATATTTTGCTAATATAAAATGGATGTGGCGCCGGGGATATTACCATAGGCGTGTATTCCACCACATGGACGTGGCGACAGATGGAGTTTGAGGGGGGGACTAACCCTCCAACTTTTATCAACATTTTCAACAGCTGGAAATTTCATGCCTCACACAGCATTTGTTGGACATTTTACACAACTTATAGGTTGAAATTGTTAGTTGGTTGATTTGCCAGCAACTAATTAGTGGGATATTTGTTGTTTTAGATAAACTTTAGCAAATCTTTTCTATATATTTTAGTCAAAATTTTGGTCTGAAATTTCTATCAATTGGAAATATACCATCATTATAGATAGTGTCAAATCGGTTGGAAATTTCCAACAGTTGGAACGTTCAAACCCAGTGGTCCTCTATTTGGACCCCTCTCGACGGCGGCCATTTTGAATCGGATGTGTTTGGTGAATATGTGGGGTGTCTTGGGAGCACCCTATACATCACTCTTTGTTCGACCTAAATCGGTAAAAGGCCGATAACTGCATTGTTTCCCTATTTGAATGGACGGCGGCCATGTTGGATTGGGGTGGGATGTGTGTGTGGGGATGAGTCTTGTGGCAATCCTACAACATGCAACACCCTTTATTTGAGTGAAATATTAAATTTTCCAAATGAGGAATAGAAGTCACATTCGTCGTATACGTTGAGTAAAAGCTGAAAACGGCGGCCAGTTATCAAAAGTGGCGGCCATTTTGAATATGTCCACCATTGCGATTGGTTTGTCGGGAAAAAATAAGACTTCATAATTGACATACACTGGCCATTCATGTCAAATGTCAGGTTTGCATCATAAAGTGAACAATTCTGTTACTATTCAAATGACACTTAGCCGCCTTATATATTTTGCCCTCCAAAGCACAAAGAATACATTTGTGCACAAATATTAGATGAAATTTCATTGTGCTCGGGTATAACGCCTATAATCTACTAAATTATCGATGAATTATGTACAATATCGAAATTATTTATCGTGGATGCGCACTGGAGCTTATCATTTTTGCTTGTTTTCGAACTGAAGCCATAACAATTTCGCACTGGAGCCACCGTGTGCTTGCCTTTTAGTGTGCCACCTGTAGCACTGTTCAGATTTTCGTGTATATTTTTGCATATTTGTGTCCCAAAGATAACAAACTTACGAGAAAACTATGGTTTGCCCATTGGAATGTCCCATTTTTGGTCTAAATACAAACTTTATCGCCGAAGGTTACGGTAAAATGTCAAAAACGAAGTGATAAACTCCTGATGTATAATACAACTCAAATTCAACACACACGGATACAGACGGTGACAAACACGGATACAGACGGTGACACACACGGATACAGACGGTGACACACACGGATACAGACGGTGACACACACGGATACAGACGGTGACACACACGGATACAGACGGTGACACACACGGATACAGACGGTGATATTGAAAAATCACAATTCAATTTTGAAAGAATAATATGGATTATTAAGAATATACTTACCATTTTAAGTGCCGTCACGCTATAATTTATTATAAAATTGCAGAGAGGGCAATTTATCGATGCGCACTGGACGATTATACGATTTCGGACGGATTTAGCAGGAGCGATGGGCCCCCAGTGTGTGTGTTATTCCACCGGGTACGAGGGGCGGATGTATACCAGTGTATATTATTCCACCGGGTACGAGGGGCGGATGTATACCAGTGTATATTATTCCACCGGGTATATACGAGGGGCGGATGTATACCAGTGTATATTATTCCACCGGGTACGAGGAGGCGGATGAAAAACAGTGTATAATTATACAGTGCCAATGCATTCTCTTATATATGCGAGTAGGGATTAGAGTATACATTGGCCTAACAATATATTTACCTATATACCTTGTAAGCCATTATACAGTATATGCGATACTCCCTATGGGCACTGGCACAGCTCTCACCATGTATACAAACCAGTATATTCTCTTATAAATGCGAGGCCCCATATGGAAGACTCGCATATATAAGAGAATGCATTGAATAATATATGTAATGCTGTACCAGCGCAGCTACCGTCATGAAATGATAAAGACCCACCACAGGATGTGGTCTAAAGGGTAAAGACCCACTACAGGATGTGTTCTAAATTTGGACTAAATAGGTTGTATGGGTAAACAGTTATAAATGCGCGAAAATCGTGACAGAGTTACAGACAGACAGACAGACGCAAAATTCGAACACGTACCATGAAACTTCGCCTAGAACAGACTGCGATGGTCTTAATCACGACCTAACCACCACGAATCAACACCCTAACCACCTCGGATGCACGACCTAACCACCTCGGATGCACGACCTAACCACATCGGATGAACGACTTAACCACCACGAATCTTATTCACGACCTAACCACCACGAATCAACGACCTAACCACCTCGAATGCACGACCTAACCACCTCGAATGCACGACCTAACCACCACGAATCAACGACCCAACCACCTCGAATGCACGACCTAACCACCTCGGATACACGACCTAACCACCTCGGATGCACGACATAACCACCACGAATCAACGACCTAACCGCCTCGGATGCACGACCTAACCACCTCGGATACACGACCTAACCACCTCGAATGCACGACCTAACCACCACGAATCAACGACCTAACCACCTCGGATGCACGACCTAACCACCTCGGATACACGACCTAACCACCTCGAATGCACGACCTAACCACCACGAATCAACGACCTAACCACCTCGAATGCACGACCTAACCACCTCGAATGCACGACCTAACCACCTCGAATGCACGACCTAACCACCACGAATCAACGACCTAACCACCTCGGGTGCACGACCTAACCACCTCGGATACACGACCTAACCACCTCGGATACACGACCTAACCACCACGAATCAACGACCTAACCACCTCGGATGCACGACCTAACCACCACGAATCAACGACCTAACCACCTCGGATGCACGACCTAACCACCTCGGATACACGACCTAACCACCTCGGATGAACGACCTAACCACCTCGGATACACGACCTAACCACCTCGGATACACGACCTAACCACCTCGGATGAACGACCTAACCACCACGAATCAACGACCTAACCACCTCGAATGCACGACCTAACCACCTCGGATACACGACCTAACCACCTCGGATGAACGACCTAACCACCTCGGATACACGACCTAACCACCTCGGATACACGACCTAACCACCTAGGATGAACGACCTAACCACCACGAATCAACGACCTAACCACCTCGAATGCACGACCTAACCACCTCGAATGCACGACCTAACCACCACGAATCAACGACCTAACCACCTCGGATGCACGACCTAACCACCTCGGATACACGACCTAACCACCTCGGATACACGACCTAACCACCTCGGATGAACGACCTAACCACCACGAATCAACGACCTAACCACCTCGAATGCACGACCTAACCACCTCGGATACACGACCTAACCACCTCGGATACACGACTTAACCACCTCGGATGAACGACCTAACCACCACGAATCAACGACCTAACCACCTCGAATGCACGACCTAACCACCTCGGATGCACGACATAACCACCACGAATCAACGACCTAACCACCTCGAATGCACGACCTAACCACCTCGGATACACGACCTAACCACCACGAATCAACGACCTAACCACCTCGAATGCACGACCTAACCACCTCGGATACACGACCTAACCAACACGAATCAACGACCTAACCACCTCGAATGCACGACCTAACCACCTCGAATGCACGACCTAACCAACACGAATCAACGACCTAACCACCTCGAATGCACGACCTAACCACCACGAATCAACGAACTAACCACCTCGAATGCACGACCTAACCACCACGAATCAACGACCTAACCACCTCGAATGCACGACCTAACCACCACGAATCAACGAACTAACCACCTCGAATGCACGACCTAACCACCACGAATCAACAACCTAACCACCTCGAATGCACGACCTAACCACCTCGGATACACGACCTAACCACCTCGGATGCACGACATAACCACCTCGGATGAACGACCTAACCACCTCGGATGCACGACCTAACAACCTCGGATGAACGACCTAACCACCACGAATCAACGACCTAACCACCTCGAATGCACGACCTAACCACCACGAATCAACGACCCAACCACGTCGGATGCACGACCTAACCACCTCGGATGCACGACCTAACCACCTCGGATGCACGACCTAACCACCTCGGATACACGACCTAACCACCTCGGATGAACGACCTAACTACCACGGATGAACGACCTAACTACCACGCACCAACGACCTAACCACCTCGGATGCACGACCTAACCACCACGAATCAACGACCTAACCACCTCGAATGCACGACCTAACCACCACGAATCAACGACCTAACCGCCTCGGATGAACGACCTAACCACCACGAATCAACGACCCAACCACCTCGGATGAACGACCTAACCACCACGAATCAACGACCTAACCACCTCGGATGAACGACCCAACCACCTCGGATGCACGACCTAACCACCACGAATCAACGACCTAACCACCTCGGATGAACGACCTAACCACCTCGGATACACGACCTAACCACCTCGGATGCACGACCTAACCACCACGAATCAACGACCTAACCGCCTCGGATGAACGACCTAACCACCACGAATCAACGACCTAACCACCTCGGATGAACGACCTAACCACCTCGGATACACGACCTAACCACCTCGGATGCACGACCTAACCACCTCGGATGAACGACCTAACCACCACGAATCAACGACCTAACCACATCGAATGCACGACCTAACCACCACGAATCAACGACCTAACCACCTCGGATGAACGACCTAACCACCTCGGATACACGACCTAACAACCTCGGATCAACGACCTAACCACCTCGGATGCACGACCTAACAACCTCGGATGAACGACCTAACCACCTCGGATGCACGACCTAACAACCTCGGATGAACGACCTAACCACCTCGGATGAACGACCTAACTACCACGGATGAACGACCTAACTACCACGCACCAACGACCTAACCACCTCGGATGCACGACCTAACCACCTCGGATACACGACCTAACCACCTCGGAAGCACGACCTAACTACCACGGATGAACGACCTAACCACCTCGGATACACGACCTAACCACCTCGGATGCACGACCTAACCACCTCGGGTACACGACCTAACCACCTTGGATGCACGACCTAACCACCTCGGATGAACGACCTAACCACCTCGGATGCACGACCTAACAACCTCTGATGAACGACCTAACCACTACGAATCTTATTCACGACCTAACCACCTCGAATGCACGACCTAACAACCTCGGATGAACGACCTAACCACTACGAATCTTATTCACGACCTAACCACCTCGGATGCACGACCTAACCACCACGAATCTTATTCACGACCTCGGCGACGGGGGGACATCCTTAAAAAGGAAGCTCTTTCGTATAGAGAGTTGGGAACCGTATAGCAGTCTGAACATGGATTCGAACATTGAACGGAACTATCATAAAATTGGAACAGCACAATGCACTTCCTCTGAAATTGTATCTGTGATCACACGGTTACTGGTATATAATGTTACAATTAAAATACTTGTTCCGAATTAACGCTCCTACTGTTTCTTTTGGCTTCGGGGGTAAGAAAATATTTCATTCGAGTCGTGGAATCCACCAATCAAAGCTGAGAGTTATCAGATGTCGATTTTTGAAATCTGTTTTTTTTTTTCACCGCCTGGAATATTTGGCGGCCTGGCAAATATACAACGAGCCGAAAGACATACTATATCGATACTAAATTGCGTTGAACAAAATGTTGATATATAACACGTTTTGGAAAATTTAATAATAGAGTCGACAGTCACTGTGGACAGTCTGTGGTTAGCATTATGTTTGGTGTTTTGTTGGAAGCTGGTGATACGGGGACCATCGAATCGGATTGTGTCCCTTTAATTGAGTATCTTACCTATCAAACATTACCGGCGGCAATTTGTGTTGGTGGAAAATCTGTGTTACTCGTGCAGTTTTAAATTGTCTGACGGCCTGACTTTTTTCAAAATTCTTCAAGTATATAGATAACGATTTGGTGCTCTATAAGTATGTTGCGTATAGCGGTCTCGCTTTTGAATCTCGGATACCGATTATATTTGACATGCGAACTCCACGCACCAGATAGCAGTCGAATGCGAATATTGCATGATATATGGATCAATAATGCACCTAATACGCACAAGCTTGACTACCAAGAGATATCTTATCGGGGTCCACGATATGATGGCTATTGGTATACAATCGCGACCACGGGAGGCACGCGTGCTTTCGATTGAATATCATATTTAACTCTATAAAGAATTTTTTTGACGAAATGACGGCGATTTGTATGAGAAATTGCAACACCACAATAGATCAACGCTCTTTAAAACACTTCTCCAAATATGTCCGTTATTTCGTCAAAGACACCTTTTCAAATATCTCCGTTATTTCGTTTATAAAAATAATTTCATATTTATATATTTCGTTCTATATTTCTCCCTATTTCGCTATTTCGCTGTATGTTCCTATTTCGAGTTTTCGTTCTATTTCGCTATTTCGCTATTTCGCTGTATTTTCCTATTTCGATTTTCGATGTATTTTCCTATTTCGCTTTTTCGTTTTATTTTATATTTCGATATTTCGCTATATTTGACATATTATGGGATATGGTATTATATGATACCCAACATTCTGATATTCAATCGAACATCACGTGCCTCCCGTGGTCGCGATTGTATACCAAGAGCCATCATATCGTGGACCCCGATAAGATATCTCTTGGTAGTCAAGCGTGTGCGTATTGCCTGAATAATTACATAAATAAATCAAGAATTCAGAAGAAAAAAATCCCTTGATCGTGTGTATAGTGCCGTCAGCGTATATATATATATATAGTAGCTATTCTCGGCGTAATCAGGCGTAATCAATATATATTCTAAAGTCGGCTTTAATCGTCGTGAACGTGTCAATGACATGCGCTGTAACTCGATATGGAGAGGGGGTATAGATGATCTCTAACAATGACATGCGCTGTAACTCGATATGGAGAGGGGGTATAGATGATCTCTAACAATGACATGAGCTGTAACTCGATATGGAGAGGGGGTATAGATGATCTCTAACAATGATATGCGCTGTAGCTCGATATGGAGAGGGGATATAGATTATTTCTAACGAGTCGCAATTATATTAACGCTCGCAAATTACTATTTCCTTGGCTTCGGGGGTAAAAAATATTTGATTCGAGTCGAGGAACCCACCCATCAAAGCTAGGAGTGATCAGATATCGATGTTTGAAATCTGTCGACGAGAAGAACTTATCTGACCAGATAGCGGATGAAGATCGATAACTCTAAAATCCAGTGGCTTTTTTGTGTCAGATATTGACAACTGGCAAAATTTCGTTGAACAAAACGTGGATAAATAACAGGTTTTGGGCAATTTTATACTATAGTTGACTGTGGTTAGAATTATTTTTGGGCAATTAATCGATTCTGATAACTGAAGCGGCATTTCAAAGAATGGTGTTGTTGTTGTTGGAATCTGATGATATGGGGACCGTCGAATCGGACTGAGTACCTTTAATTCAGTGCAACATATAAATTTGATTCGAGCCTAGCTTTAACGAGGCTCGAATCGAATTTAATGGACGAGGTTAATAAATTTCGTATATAATTGCGACGAATTTGAGAAACTTTTATCACATAATCACATTTAGGCAAGGAAAACCCTCGAAATGGCTGAGGTTAAAAAGAAATATTATTGATTTCCTTATCACAACCAAAGAGGAAGTAAAGACACATTCAAGGCAAAATAGAGTTCCATTTTAAATGTGTCTTTTCATGTTGACAGAATTGTTCAACGACCCATATCTCACAATCAACACTAAATATAAATAACCCAACATCAATTGAATATCATAATTATAATTAACCCTTTACCCAACATAAGGGCCCTGTGCCAATGCATTCTCTTATATATGCGAGTCGACCATAGGTCGCCTCGCATATATAAGAGAATGCATTGGCTTAACACATTAAAAATTATAAAATTATAAAATTGTTTTTTTAGGCCAATGCATTCTCTTATATATGCGAGGCGACCTATGGTCGACTCGCATATATAAGAGAATGCATTGGCACAGGGCATAACTGTAACTATCACAATGTGGTCAAGGTGCCGGTTCCAATGATATCCATATTTGTATGGTTCTATTGAGACAGACCGAAGATATTTTAGGCTGTTGAAGCTTTATTTGGCCGGTTTTGGCCGGTTTGTTGGGTAAAGGGTTAAATAAATATGGGTTGTGGGGTGTGCCTATGTACACAAATGTGACATACAAGGTGGCCATGATGTTTTAAACGATTCTCGGAGGAAAAAATCTTTTGATGTCACCCGGAAGATCCATATGAAGTTTGGTGATGATCGTCACGAGGGGTGTGGCCTGTAGAGTGTGCCGAAGTAAATTGTTGACGGACGCTCGGGCGACGGACGGACGGCAACCCATGTCAATAGCTCAAACTGGACTTCGTAAAGTTTAGCTAAAAAGGGACCCACCCCAATGTGACCGTCAACGGAATGAAAAGTTCGGACTGGAACGACCTCAAATCGCGTAAACATTCTGATCTGCACCCACCGTTAACTCCCATCCGGGTGCTGAATTTGAATTGTAATTTGTTGATGTTAACGTCATAATTCAGGAATCACATCTTTGATTTGTATATGCCCGTTTTGATAAAAAAAAACAACGTTTTATGTTCTTGGTCTGTCCGTCCGTCGTACCGTCTGTCCGTCCCTCGAGATGTCTGTCCGTTCCTCGAGATGTCTGTCCGTCGTACCGTCTGTCCGTCCCTCGAGACGTCTGTCCGTTTGTCGTCGTACCGTCTGTCCGTCCCTCGAGACGTCTGTCCGTCGTACCGTCTGTCCGTCCCTCAAGATGTCTGTCCGTCCCTCGAGATGTTTGTTTGTCCGTCCCTCGAGATGTCTGTCCGTCCCTCGAGATGTCTGTCCGTCCCTCGAGATGTCTGTCCGTCCGTCCGTCTGTCCGTCCCTCGAGATGTCGTACCGTCCCTCCGTCTGTCCGTCCCTCGAGATGTCATACCGTTCGCTTTTTTCGTTGCCGATGATGACTTTAGTACGTCTGAACTGAATGGACTGAAATTTGGTATGTGTGTTTACTAGCACAAAATACAGGTCAAGTTCGAATTTTCACCTGCATGAGTTATGGCCCATTGTTGAAATTACCACGGGCGTATGTTGCCACGCCCTAACGTGCTCTTGTTATTTCTTCCATCGAAGCTGGACATGTTTAGGGTCACCTCTAGATGGGAGCTATTGAATTTGAACGATTTTGACGAAAAACATTGCTGCTGACAACCATCATGAATTTACTCCTTGCGCAATAAAATAATACTGGACTCAGTAGAGTCCGTGTTGTTCCTCTCATTGACCCGTAACTCCGATATATGGATCTTCTGTGTGACCTCCAAGTCTATATCTATATTAGACATTGAATCGCGCAGAACAGCATATATCAAATTGCTACTAATCAAATTTATTGAACCAAAAAAATTAAAATCAACGAATAACATAACACGGCAATTCCTCATTAATTGACGCCCTAAGTGTTGTTCCATCATCGATTAAATCTCTTCAATATTTTTCTTTACACTCTTAAAGGTACTCAATCCGATCAGACGCTCCTAAATTACTATTTCTTTGGCTTCGGGGGTAAAAAATATTTTATTCGAGTCGAGGAACCTACCCGTCAAACCTCAGATTGATCAGATATAGATTTTTGAAGTTTGTGATTTCAATTGTGTGTTTACCAGAAACACGAGGTCAAACGGACGGCCTTGCAGATAAAGATGGATATCACTTGGTTATTATTACCACTTGATTTTAGGGTTATCCATCTTTGTCTGCAAGACCGTCCGTTTGACCTCGTGCTTCAATCAGTTTCTGGCCCAAAAACAATTGAAATTAAAAACTTCAAAAATCGATATCTGATCACTCTGAGCTTTGATGGTTAGGTTCCTCGACTCGAATCAAATATGTTTTACCCCCAGAAGCCAAAGAAATAGTAATTTAGGAACGTCTGATCGGATTGAGTACCTTTAACTTTCCTTATTTTTTGTCCTCACTGAGAAAAAACCTCAGTCATTATGAATAAGATTGATTAGTCCGATTTTTTTCCATAACTCAACTAACTTTTCTTAGTTATTCAGACTAATTTACTATCTTAGTCATGATGACTAATTCGTAGCTTAGTGACAATGACTAATATGCTAGCTTTATTGGGCCATACTGAATAACTTAGTCACTGGGAAAGTGAAAATTTAATTTGGTGGAGATTTTGTGCGAATAATTTCAATAGTCAACCAGATGATATATTATCCAAAATCAGAGAAAGAGTTGAAAGAAGGACAAGCCACAGATTCCAACACTGGTCTTTTGGGAGGTATAACATTAGTTTGTGTATAGGTCTGTTTAACCCTTTACCCAACAGAACGGCCCTGTGCCAATGCATTCTCTTATATATGCGAGTCGACCATAGGTCGCCTCGCATATATAAGAGAATGCATTGGCGTAACACATTAAAAATTATAAAATTGTTAAAGAATGTAAGAAAAAATGGTAAAAAGTGTTAAAAAAAGATTTTTTTTTAGGCCAATGCATTCTCTTATATATGCGAGGCGACCTATGGTCGACTCGCATATATAAGAGAATGCATTGGCACAGGGCATAACTGTAACCATCACAATGTGGTCAAGGAGCCGGTTCCAATGATATCCATATTTGTATGGTTTTATTGAGACAGACCCAAGATAATTTAGGCTGTTGCAGCTTTATGTGGCCGTTTTTGGCCGGTTTGTTGGGTAAAGGGTTAACTAGTTTGTGGTGTCTATGATATAAGAACCATTTATCAAAATGTAGCCTTTGGTGTGGGAGTGAACTTACCTTTGGTGTGGGAGTGAACTTACCTTTGGTGTGGGAGTGAACTTACCTTTGGTGTGGGAGTGAACTTTGGTGTGGGAGTGAACTTCTGATATATAAGCCATTACATGCTTCTATCAAACTCATTCAATTATATATCTAATATGATTGCGATGCAGTGGGAATTGTATATTATCAGCATGTATTAATGAATATTCAGCATCATTTAAGGCAGTGTTTGAGATTAGAGTTATTCCCCGTGTAACCTCGTCACTGTAGGTTACACACAACTAATTATTTTCCATAGGCGACAGTGTTAACTAAAAGTCCCGCCGGCCATGGGTTTGACCTAGTTGAACTTCAAGTGGTCAATTTTCCCTTAGAACGTCATCCTCTGCACCAGTATGTGACAACAAACGCGCCCTTTTCGGTATTGTTTTCAAACGATAATCTTGCATTTCCACAACTACCCCATTTACTACAAAAAAATCAGCAGCATAAAAATACCCAGACCCCTTCCGTAACTTCTGGACGCCACCAGACTCTTCCTGGACATCTAAACATACACGATCGCCATATTTACGTAGGCTATGATTTTCTGTTCCCGATTAGGGTTATTTCCCTCAATGATAATCAACCAATCAGCAGCCAGAATTGTTTTTATGCTGACTCGAGTTTCCCTACACAAATTCAAGAAGAGTAACTCTATATAATTAGTTGTTTGTAACCTGTAACTGATGCCGAAGTTAGGGTCTATTCATATTGCACACGCGCTGGCGATTAATCGCCGCGTTTTTAAGGTCGAGTATGGAATCCTATTAGGGCCACTTGCTAATGGCGAAAGCGCCGAAAGCGACAAAAAGTGCGCCATTAGTAACGCGCCGAAAGCGCCGAAAGCGACAAAATATGCGCCGTTACGGCGCACTATTTGTTATTGTAATAGTGTGGTAATTTACGGTAATCTTATCTTCTAAACAGTTTTAATATTAACTGACAAAACAGGGTTAACTTATTCCAATATTTCTATTGTATTCTTATTTTATACTAACACGCACATGCGCAGTTTGTATTGTCATATTTCCTTATTTAGCCAACCAATCACATCGTGAATATTGGGTGAGTTCATTATTGCTCATGCTTCATTTTTTCCCGCCATGAACTAATCTGTTCTCTTTCTCAATTTGTCACCGTCCATGGCGGATGCTCCTGTTTAGCGGTCTTCAATTTATTCAATAGTGGTAAGACGTGGCTTTGTCGGACTGACAGGTAATTATCAATTTTATAGTTATATATGCTTTTACTATTGTTGCTACCCAACAATTTTATATCTCTTATAATTTATTTATAACTCTGAAACCAGTAGATTGTATTCTGTGATAGACTTTATCAAAGTCTCTAATTTAGTGAAATATTATAATAAAACCCCATTTTTATATAATGTTTTCATGTCATTATAAATGGCTACATTTTTGTAAAGCCTGTGCATATTTTGATTTGATGTAAAGTTCTTTTTGTGCCATTTTAGTTTGTGAACAATTTGGAATTGGTTTGCATTATTTCAATGCCAAAATATAATTCTAATGCATGTTGTTCAATTTCTTTTACAGGGCTACAAAAAAGTTAACAAGTTTACAAATCTTTGATTATCACATCGATGTATATAAAGAATATTACTTGCATCTTTAAACGGACTTGTTATTTTATTGTGAACCCAACCACCCCGAGATTCGGAACATAGAACGGTCTAGTTCACTGGCGCCCTTCAAGACGGCAGGAAGAGGGTTAACGTGGAGTTGTTATTCGAATTTCGACACCGGATTGGTGGATGCAGCTTCTGGTCTACGCTGATTGGTCGGTTATCTTCTTTACAAAAAAATTCAACAATGGCGATCTGTTCTGAAGTGTATCTGTTTGGATTCTAGGATATAGGATATTTTGGATATTCTGTGTTTATCCTGGACGTTTCGCTGATAATAAAGGTAACCTAATGTATATTTCGAACCCTCGCCACCAAAGATACTTTCTAAGAAGTCCCTATATGTGATTTCCATGCTCTGGAACTTTGTATGAACATTTGCAAGTCGCCCATATTCGTTATATGTTGATGCACAAGCTATAAATAACATCGGAGAATCCGTGATGTCATTCCTGGCTGTCAGCTAAATGTTGCATGTTTGAAGTACTGTCTCGTGTCCATGTATATGATGTCATCTACGTCATTGTGTTTTACTGGTAGCTTCTAAATGACATTGTTCAGAAGTACATGTTTATTTTCATGTCAGTGACGTCATTGTTCGTCACCAACGATCTTCTTGACAACGTGTTCGTGTTTACCTGTGACATCATCGTGACCTCGTGTGTTTGTTTATTTACTTTGGAACAGTTTGTCACATGATGACCTGTACTAATAATAGGATGACCTCGTTCCATATTTGAACTTCCTGTTCTACATTTGAAGTCATTTCATGGTCAGAAATCTGACTGTATTTTCATTGAACATTATTGGAGAGACTAGGACGAATTTTGTGCAGCCAGTTGATATCTGTTTTAAACACTTAGTGTCATTCAATAACTTTGAGAGTTGACTTTGATCAATTTTTTCTAAATATTTTTTTCAAATGTCAACTTAGAAATTTTTGATTTTTGTCAGCCCGAATTTTCAGGTGTTGCCAAACTTGTATTTTTATGCAAATTTTATGACATATTAACCTGAAAGTTTCCGACTTAGGCCACAGCAAGTAAATTTTTATTTTTTATTGCTATATTTTAACTTATTGTTATTATGGATAACCTTGTGTTATCATAGGTGGACTCTGTGGAATTTTGAAAATATTTTTCAAATTTTTTTTTCATTGTTGTCTTAAAGCAAATTTTGCTTAGAGTTTGAGGTAAGCTTGTGTTGGGCTAGTAAAAACTTTGTGATAATATTTGGAAATTATTTTCCATTTTTTTTTTTCTAGCCTAGTTTGAATTTTAATCTCATTTTACATTGAGAATTTTTATAAATTCAACTTAGTGAATTTTGAGTAAGATTAATTCACAAAATGTTCATGATGGTGATTTGAACTTGGTAAGTTTACAACAGTGAATTATTGTGTATTACAAACTGCGCATTGCATTTCACACACTTGCTAACTTTTTAATTTGACTAAAACATGGAAACTGGTGGTGGGACTAAACTAACAGAGGATGAGTTGAAATCTATCGCTCAAGTCTTCACATCAATGAAAAACAAACCGAAGGCAGACACGCCTGAAGATTTCGAAGCATGGATGAAGTCCTACGCAGGTAATGCCGGTATCAAACAAGAAGTCGGTGATGAAATCAAGAAGGTAGTAGTTACAACAAAGCCTGTTAGAATGTCTTGTTTTTCAGGTGATAGAAAAACTGATGTCAGTTATGATTACTGGAAATATGAATTAGATTGTTTAATTGGTGATGGGATGTCAGAACGTGAAATAGTTAGTTGCATTAGGAGGCATATGAGAGGTGAAGCTGCTGATGTAATCATGAGTCTTGGGGCGAAAGCAGCGAGCAAGCATATGATTTCTAAACTTGATTCAGTCTATGGTAATTTAGAAACTCATGAGTCAATACTTGGTAAATTTTTCAGTGCTAAGCAAAGTGTGACTGAATCTGTTGTGCAATGGGGTGCAAGATTAGAAAGTATTATGAGCAAAGCTTTGTTAATGGAAGCTGTAAAGAAAGCAGATGGTGATAGTCTATTGAGAAATGTATTTTTTAATGGTCTTAGACAAGAACTTAAAGATATTTCTGCATATAAGATTGATAATGTTAATTCATTTGATGAACTTAGAATCTTTTTAAGGACTATTGAGAAGGACCATGAGAAACCAAATCCACAGATTCACAAAGTAGCTCAGAACAATACTGAGTTAGATGATTTGAAGAAGATGGTCATAAACCTAACCAAAAAGGTAGACAGTATGCAGCTGCAACAAAGCAGTGCAATGAGAGGAAATGGTGGACAACAGCAAGATAGGGGTCGACCGCAAGATAGGGATCGACATCAGTATGGCAGACAACATGGTGGTCAGCCACCAGACCAACAGTTCAACAATGATCGGCCTGATGGTAGCCAACCAAACCAAGGGTTTAAGGGCAAGGTTACGTGCTGGTTTTGTGGAAAGGATGGCCATAAATCCTCTCAGTGTTATAAGAAGGAAAAAGGTAAGAATAAACTCCTAGACATCTGCAAATCAGGGCCGTCTGCAGATGGTAAAAATTCTAACAGGCCTGAAATGGATCAAAATCCAACCGGTCTTTACGGTGAAACTACTGAGGTAGCTATTTGTGTTGAGGGAGTAAATACACAGTCACTTTTAGATAGTGGTTCAACTGTGTCCACTCTGAGTCAGTCATTTTATGATCAGAATTTATCTAACATTCCAATTCAACCTTTATCTACTGTGCTCAAAGTTGAATGTGCCGATGGAAAGTGTTTACCATACAGTGGTTATGTTTGTTGTAGTGTTGCATTCCCATCTTTAAATGGAAAAAATTCTCACAATTGTTTGTTTCTCGTTGTTCCTGATAGTTTATACAGCAAAACAACACCAGTTCTGATTGGAACAAACATTCTGAAGACCTTGATGGAGGAATGCAAATTGCATTTTGGTGAAAGGTATCTGCAAATTGCGCCGCTATCTACACCATGGTATGTATGTTTTCGTTGTCTTTCACTAAGGGAAAAGGAATTATGCAAAAACAAATACATACTTGGCATTGTTAAAAGTGCCGAAAGCAGAAATACTGTAATAAATCCTAATTGTGAAAAAATCATTCATTGTTTTGTGGATCACAAAGTACCGTACAATCCAACTTGTGCTATGTTACAACCAGTTTCCAATTCTGTATTGAATATTCAGTCTTCTCTTGTGAATTACAATTTTTGTGATAAACAATTCCTGGAAGTGTGTGTTTCAAACAATACAGATAAAACAATTTGCATATCACCAAAGAGTATTGTTTGCGAAATGCAACCTGTTTCAGTTGAAGATTTAAACAACAAACCAGATGTTATTCCTAAAGGTTCTGAATTGGAGAAAATTGATCTAAGTTGTGAAAATTTATCAAAGGATCAAACTGACATTGTACAAAGTTTATTAGTTGAATATTCAGATGTATTCTCCCACAGTGACTTTGATATAGGATACTATCCAGGAGTGAAGCATCGCATTGATTTGACAGATGAAATTCCATTCAAGCAACGACACAGACCGATTCCACCTGGCATAATTCAAGAAGTGAGAGATCACCTTCACCAGCTTTTGGCAGCAGGGGTCATTCGTAAATCTTGGAGTCCTTATGCTTCCAACATGCTACTTGTGAGAAAGAAATTAGGTGAGCTCAGAGTATGTGTAGATTTCCGTGTTCTCAACAAAAAGACTGTTAAAGATTCTTATTCACTTCCTCGTATGGAAGAATTGTTGGATCGTTTGGCTGGAAATTCATACTTTTCTCTTCTGGATCTTCGTTCTTCGTTTTATCAAATTGAAATCCAAGAGGAACATAAATCACGTACAGCATTTAATGCCGGTAATCTTGGATTTTATGAGTTCAACCGTATGGCAATGGGTCTTTGTGGATCCCCTTCAACATTTCAAAGAGTAATGGAGCAATGTTTGGACGGATTGAATTTAGACATATGTAGCGTTTTTATTGATGACGTCATAGTGTATTCTAACTCATTTGAGGACCATATTGATCATCTTAGAAGAGTGTTTCAGAGATTCCGAGAGTGCGGAGTGAAGATGTCACCAAAGAAATGTAAGCTGCTGAAGCAAGAGGTAGTGTATGTTGGACATAAAGTGTCCAGAAATGGTGTTAGTCCGGATCCATCCAAGATTGAGAAGATAATGGAATGGCCTACACCTTCCAATGGAGATGAACTCAGACGTTTTCTTGGTTTTGCATCTTATTACAGAAAATTCGTCCGACAGTTTTCTCAAATTGCTCGCCCATTATCGGATATTTTACCACCGACCACAGAAGCTAAGAAAAAAGGTAAGAAAAAATCTAAACCTAGTGCATGGGTGTGGGGAGAAGAACAGGACAAGTCTTTCAATCAGCTCAAAGAGTGTTTAATTACACCTCCTGTACTTGGGTATCCAGATTATTCTAAAAAGTTTGAATTACATACAGACGCTTCATCTCATGGACTTGGTGCTGTACTGTACCAAGAATCTGAAGGTCACAATAGAGTCATTGCTTATGCCAGTCGAAGTTTAAATGCAGCAGAAAAGAACTACCCTGCACATAAACTGGAATTTCTTAGTCTTAAGTGGGCAGTTACAGACAAATTCATGGATTACTTGTATGGCAACAAATTTGTGGTGTTTACTGACAATAATCCACTTACCTATGTTCTTTCTACAGCAAAACTGGATGCAACTGCTCATCGATGGCTCGCAGCTCTCTCTGCATATGACTTCGAGATCTTTTACCGACCCGGCAAATCCAATGCAGATGCAGATGGTATGTCACGCCTTCCATCCAAGCAGGATATGGAGGACAACCACAAGATTTCAAGTGAATCTGTGAAGACTGTGTGCAAATCCATGCAATGTCTGCAGCCTTATGTCCAGTCTTTGTGCTTCTCAGAGAATGTGATTGATGAATTGGATCAAGGTATGGAGTTAGATGATATGACACCTATTGACTGGCGAAGACTGCAGAACAAGGACGCATTGATTGGACCATGGATGACAGCAGTGAGAAGTGGTACACGTCCAAACAAAGGTACGTTTGAGCCATCCAAAGAGAATTATGCCTTTTTTAGGAATTTCAATTCATTGAGGCTACAACGAGGTGCACTCTTTCGTGAAACAACCATTGATGGTCAACTCAAACACCAACTTGTTCTTCCTTCATCTCAAGTGGAAATGGTTTTAAAACATCTTCATGATCATGTTGGCCATCCCGGAAGAGACAGAACAGTAAGTCTGATTAAAGATAGGTTCTATTGGCCTGGAACTGATTCAATGGTGGAAAGATACATTCAAAATTGTGACAGATGTGTAAGACGCAAGTCGTCAATGCATGTAAAAGCCCCACTTGTTTCAATTACAACTTCTCAGCCAATGGAATTGTTATGCATAGATTTTCTGAGTCTTGAAACATGTAAGGGAGGATACCAAAGCATTCTTGTAGTTACGGATCATTTTACCAAATACGCTCAGGCATTTCCGTGCAAAAATCAGACTGCCAAGACAACAGCAGATGTGTTATTTAACAATTTCATTTCTCATTATTCCTTTCCCTCCAGATTACACTCAGATCAGGGCCCTTGTTTTGAGTCTAACTTAATCAGGGAGTTATGTCGTCTGTGTGGAATCGAAAAGTCGAGAACGACTCCTTATCATCCTATGGGGAATGGAATAACTGAGAGATTTAATCGCACTCTGCTGGGGATGCTTGGCACTCTGAATCCTGAACAAAAACAGGATTGGAAACGGTATGTTGCACCTTTAGTGCATGCCTACAACTGTACGCGACACGATACTACAGGATATTCTCCTTTCTTCTTGATGTTCGGTCGCCATCCGAGGCTTCCTGTGGATGTTATGTTCGGTTTGAATACTGATGTTAATTGTGATTCTTCTGTAGAGGAGTATGTTTCAGATTTACGTAAGAAACTTTCGGCAGCATATGCCACTGCATCGAAGGCTACAGGGAAGGCACAACAGCATCAGCAACAAAACTTCAACAGGAAGGCCCGTGGTGCTCTTGTCAATCCAGGAGATCGTGTTTTGGTCAAAACACTAGCATTCGATGGACGCCACAAAATTGCAGATCGTTTTAACAAAGAAGTATACACAGTGATTGAACAGCCTAATGATGATATACCAGTGTTTGTTGTTGCAAGCGATGATGGGAAAGTTCGGACGCTGCACAGGAACCATTTGTTGCCAGTAAGCAGTCTACCTCTTGAAGACGTAGAGATACCTAGCACAGAGGATACTCTTGATGATGGTTCAGCCTTACAGAGCAATGAAGTTCCTGACATTGGTTCGACAATCGCTGACAAAGAACCTGATGAGGACTTGGACATGTATGTTTTTTCGCATATGGATGTGGAACATAATAATGGGGTAAGTGAAGAGTTCAACCCACAGGGTGATTCAAATAGTCACCAAGGGGTAGATACTCCTGTTGATTCAACCAACCAAGTTGAACTTGAAAGCGTTCCGGAACGTGGTAATGTTACTGAGACAACTGAGGTTGCACATGTAACGGTAGATTTATCTTCTTCTGAAACTGAAGAGATAGTGCTTCCAGTACCTCAGGTAAGGAGGTCACTGAGAGAGCGTAAACCCCCAAGTTATTTGTCAGAGTATCAGGTTAACAAACAATCAATAAATACAAATCCTGGAAATGTTGCAACAAGGTTTGAAGTGTTCAAATGGTTAATGGACAATGAAGTTCTTAAAGATATTCCAATTGATAATTTCAAGCAGATCTGTTCATCCATTCTACAAACAAAATGAATTATGTTGTCACGTTTCTAATTTCACTTTGAGATATCATTGCAGAATCCAACATCACCTAAACAGAAGGCGTACCGATGTAACTTATATATGTCTGGAGACCCAGGGTTGCCATCGACCATCCTGATGTACCAGTATGTATAATGCGATTGCAAAGGTGCGTAAATTGTAATCTGATGAGGTCTAGTGGGATATTTTGTGTACATATTGTTTTAATATTGTAATCATGCCATATATTGATTGTGTAAGAAAAAAAAAAAAAAAAAAATCTGAGTAACAAAAAAATAGTTCATTTGAAATGTTGATTAGTTTTTGTTATATATACATTTGTCTGAAGATTGTATAACTTGTATTGTATCTTCATGTGATATATATTGTCTGAGTGATTTAACAGATATTTAGTCTGAGCTATTGGATATGTTACATGGGTTTCTTTTGTTATTCCACCCGCAGTGAGCATGGCAATCCGAGCTAAACTGCATGTTCTGCGAGAGACTCTTTGTGATATAGCCAATAGCTACAGCAGTTACTGTTGGGTCAGCAATGACAAGAATGTCATTTTTTTCATCAGGGGGGAGGATGTAATAGTGTGGTAATTTACGGTAATCTTATCTTCTAAACAGTTTTAATATTAACTGACAAAACAGGGTTAACTTATTCCAATATTTCTATTGTATTCTTATTTTATACTAACACGCACATGCGCAGTTTGTATTGTCATATTTCCTTATTTAGCCAACCAATCACATCGTGAATATTGGGTGAGTTCATTATTGCTCATGCTTCATTTTTTCCCGCCATGAACTAATCTGTTCTCTTTCTCAATTTGTCACCGTCCATGGCGGATGCTCCTGTTTAGCGGTCTTCAATTTATTCAATAGTGGTAAGACGTGGCTTTGTCGGACTGACAGGTAATTATCAATTTTATAGTTATATATGCTTTTACTATTGTTGCTACCCAACAATTTTATATCTCTTATAATTTATTTATAACTCTGAAACCAGTAGATTGTATTCTGTGATAGACTTTATCAAAGTCTCTAATTTAGTGAAATATTATAATAAAACCCCATTTTTATATAATGTTTTCATGTCATTATAAATGGCTACATTTTTGTAAAGCCTGTGCATATTTTGATTTGATGTAAAGTTCTTTTTGTGCCATTTTAGTTTGTGAACAATTTGGAATTGGTTTGCATTATTTCAATGCCAAAATATAATTCTAATGCATGTTGTTCAATTTCTTTTACAGGGCTACAAAAAAGTTAACAAGTTTACAAATCTTTGATTATCACATCGATGTATATAAAGAATATTACTTGCATCTTTAAACGGACTTGTTATTTTATTGTGAACCCAACCACCCCGAGATTCGGAACATAGAACGGTCTAGTTCCTATTACGGCCACTTGCTAATGGCGCTTTCGGCGCACTTTTTGTCGCTTTCGGCGCATCGCGCCGAAAGCGCCGAAAGCGACAAAAAGTGCGCCATTAGCGTTGTTTCGGCGCGCGCCGAAAGCGCCGAAAGCGACAAAATGTGCGCCGATCGGCGCACTTTTTGTCGCTTTCGGCGCTTTCGGCGCGCGCGCCGAAAGCGACAAAAAGTGCGCCATTAGCGTTGTTTCGGCGCGCGCCGAAAGCGCCGAAAGCGCCGAAAGCGACAGAAAGTGCGCCATTAGCGCGGTGCGCCATTAGGGCATTCGGCGCGGTGCGCCATTAGCGCATGTATACAATTAAGTATGTGATCAGCCCAGCAGGGGTGCCGGAAGAGGGGGCAGCTGATCCCCTGCCCTTGACCAAGGGGGCAGGACTTGCCCTTTTTCTGGAGACAGAAAATGCTGTGTTTAATCTCGTGTTTTTATAGCAAAATGTAACTTTTTGGGTCCAAATACCACCAATTTCACAAGGAATATTAATTTTTTGTCAAAAACGGCCATAAAAACCGACAAATACCTTTAAAATAGGGATTTTTGCCACAATGAATTTATGGTTGTTTTTTCCGAGTTTGCGGAGAAAATTCCCTTTTTTGGGCAGAAAAGTGCCATTTTTGTAGGCTCTCCCCCCCCCCCCCCCCCGATGCCCTTGGATGCTCCCGGCACCTCAGTGCAGATCGGACATGGCCATATGTGTACAATGTATAGGCCTATGTATCAATTTTAAAAGGGAGGGGCTGAATTTTGCTGTAGATACACCTCTAAATGCTATAATTTGTCATTATTCAGATTTAAAATTATTTATTAATATGGTACTTAACACATGTATGAATTTTCACTATAAATGAGTCTAAATATAGTCAAGTGATTAGTATGCATACATTTGAGCAACTTTTTAAGTGAGTGTTGCCGCATGTAATTAAATGTAATATAATGAAAAAGTGTGTTAATAATTGAACACCACAACTGACTGTCACTAGCTGTGATAGACTTGCAGTGAATATATTGATTGAGTAATTGGCAATCATGAATATTTTTGTGGGACAAACCCCAGCTTCTGGCATGATTCAGGGTACGTTCATACGCTGGCAAGTTTGCAAGGTACATTTTTGTGGGCATTTCGTCATAGAAAACCACATGGTGCCAGAATATGAACGGAAATATGCACCTAACATGCATCTTTACCAGAGCGAAAGACATCGGAAGTAACATTTATATAGTTCCACTTGTACTACCAGTGCTACCTCCAAATACCTGTATGATTTATTCTTGTGAGATAATTTGCATGATATTTACAGGCAAATTCCGGTAGCATCGTTACCAGTGGAACTACAGAGATTTATTTCGCACGTATACTAGTAGTTAGCCACCCAACTTTGGTCAAAAGTATAACAGTTGGAAATTTCATACTTGCCAAAACATTAGTTGGAAATTTCACACCAACAATAGGTGAAATATGTTCTTGTAGTTTGATTATAAAACAATTTATTGGGGGGGGGGGGAAATGTTCCTATGTTTGGTAAAAACTTTGGACAGAAATGGTCATCAGTTGGAAATTTTCCAACACTTGGAAAGCTTGTGTCCTGGTCCCTCCCCCGTGGCCAGTCAAAAACTTCTAGTTAATTTAAGAAAACAATATTGTCATACATTTGGTCAACATTGTCATTGGAATTGTCATCAGTTGGAAATTTTCCAACCTAAGTGGGGGGTGTAGGATTTAAATTTACAACGGTAGGAAGGCTTGAGGCTAGTGTAGATGTTACGATTTCAAAATTTTCTTGTTAAGATTTCTAAATTTTCGCACACCGGATCGAACCATGGTCGGCCCGGTGTGTCATTGCCCCACATCCACATGGCCAATACAAAACTGCTAATTAGTTTAGCAAAACAATATTTTACTACATTTGGTCAAATTTGTGGACAGAAATGGTCATCACTTGAAGAATTTTCCAACCTGAGGGGAGTATGAGGTTTGAAATTTTCAAATAACTAATAAATGTTCAGGTTAAAATATCTGTCAATGTTCTCATACCAGGAATATAGAAATATAAAACCATGGCTTATGAATATATTAGAAATTAGGCCTGACTGAGGTTCAAGGGGGGGGGGGGGGTGCAAATGGAATTCTGATTCTGACTAAAGGGGGGATGCAGTTGGAATTTCCCAAGGTGGACACCCCCCCAAACATGTAGTTGAAATTGAAGTCAGAAGAACCCCTCCCCCCAGATTGTGCCATGAAACTTTACTCTGCATAGTGCTTGTAGAGATATTATTCCATCAGTGCAAAACATGGGAACTTTTTTTATGTTCTAACATGGAACTTTATAACATTGAACAAACAAGGCAGAGAACATGTTGGACTCTCCGTTACCACATCCCTGCATCCATGCGAATGGGGGGGGGGGGTTCAGGAGCTGTGGCTTTTGAAGTTCACTCACCTAATTGTAATTCCATATTTCTGATAAAACTTATAGATAATTTCACGGTGTGTAAAATTTAGAAAAAAATTGTCAACAATAAACGCCTCCATTTTAATGGCATACAGAAGTTACACCTCGTTACGCATGCCGGAAACGCTGCACTTTTTGTCGCTTTCGGCGCTTTCGGCGCGTTACTAACGGCGCATATTTTGTCGCTTTCGGCGCGGTGCGCCGAAAGCGCCGAAAGCGCCGAAAGCGACAAAAAGTGCGCCGTAACGGCGCATATTTTGTCGCTTTCGGCGCTTTCGGCGCGCGCCGAAATAACGCTAATGGCGCACATTTTGTCGCTTTCGGCGCACCGCACCGAAAGCGCCGAAAGCGCCGAAAGCGCCGAAAGCGACAAATAGTGCGCCGTTACGGCGCACTTTTTGTCGCTTTCGGCGCGTTACTAATGGCGCACTTTTTGTCGCTTTCGGCGCTTTCGGCGCATCGCGCCGAAAGCGCCGAAAGCGCCATTAGCAAGTGGCCGTAATAGGATTCCATAATTTGTCGCTTTCGGCGCACTGTTTGTCGCTTTCGGCGCTTTCGGCGCGCGCGCCGAAAGCGACAAAATGTGCGATATTAGCGCAAGTTTCGGCGCGCCGAAAGCGACAAAATGTGCGCCGTAACGGCGCACATTTTGTCGCTTTCGGCGCGTTACTAATGGCGCACTTTTTGTCGCTTTCGGCGCGCGCCGAAAGCGCCATTAGGCATACTATTAGGTCCACTCCCTAATGGCGCGCGCCGGAAGCGACAAAAAGTGCGCCATTAGGGTATGGTTCGGCGCGCGCCGAAAGCGCCGAAAGCGACAAAAAGTGCGCCGAAAGCGCCATTAGCAAGTGGCCCTAATAGGATTCCATAGTCGAGCGGCTCTACGTGCGTTCGATTGCATTCCTTCCTCCCACTGCTAACAATTCCCCCCAATAGGGGTGGGGGTCTGACGAAAAAATGTATACACAGGGCTATGATGGGTGGGTGGATGATAAAGTACTTTTGGTTGGGGGTGACCACATATATATATATGTTGACACATTAACTTTAATTTTCCTCAGTTAGATTGAACTTAGGTATCAAGTCTACTCATGTATATGTTGAGTACCACGAGCCATGCCATCACAATGACATAAGTTTTGAGGGAACAATTTATAATTAGCTGGATAAATATTTACTATAGGACTAACATAGAAATAGTGGGTTCAATTCCATGCCGTTGGGCATAAATATGCATATTTTATTCCAACTTGAAACGTATATAACACTTTATAGTACGTCACAACGCAGATTACAGGAGTTTTATGTACATAATTGTTACTGTCACTCAAAATTATAAAAAGTGTACGGTTCAAGTGGTTTGATCAGATCTTTCAAACTTTTACTTATATAGATAGCTGAGTCTGACAAAAAGCGTCTTTCTGTATAAAGCTCATTTAAAACAGTTACACTCAGACATATGATATCAAGTAAAACTTATGGGGAAAGAGGGGATGGGACCCCAATCTGTTGGAGGAAAAAAATAGATTTGCATGTATAGGGATGATGGTGGACCCATTGTTGGGAGGGATTTTTATGTTAAACCCTGTGTATGAAAGATATTTTCTTCAGAACACCCCCCCCCCCCCCCCGCCCCCATCATCGAGTGCTCATTTATATAGCCGGTGGCAACAATGACAATGCATCACTAGAATTGACGAATCACCATTCAAATAGAATAAGTGATGGGACTCAGATTCGACCTTAAGCGTCACACACGCGTCATTTCAGGTCGAATTGTCGCCAGGACGCTGTTCGCATGAGCGATTGATTTAAATTTGATCGTCATTGGTGGCTTATCATCAGTGATCGCACATGCTAAACGACATACGACTATCAATCGTGGCCAAATATTCGATCTATTATGTGAATGTTCTACCAGTAATAGTTGATTCAGTTGAAAAATGCCAAATATTTTACCTATTACGTGAATGTTCTTCCAGTGATAGTTGATTCAGTTGCAAAATGCCGGCCAGTCGGTGTTATCTGCAGTCGAAACAGCGGAAATTAATTGCCTTGTGGGTGGCAAGAATGGCACACAAACGTGCTTTGAACCAAAGAAGATTTTGGGTTCATCCGATTTGTCACCAAAAAAAACCCCGGCAGAATTGTCTATTAGTTGTAAATATTCCGACCATATGGATTGCAGGATCTAAATATTTCCAACAGTTGGACATTTTTGGTACCAGGAAAATGTCAACATATGTATAAGGGGTTTGGGTGAATAGGTTTTTAATTGGTTTCAAATATACCCCAAACGAAAAATGTCAACCCATGCAAGGGAGTGGGATGAATAAAGATTCACGCGCATTGTGGAATTTCGGGTTCCAAGGGAGTGGTGCCTGTGGATATTCCAAGTTGGACCCCCCTCCCCAGCTGAAAATTTCTAGCATTACATATATCCCCGTATATATAGATATATTCACAATCTTGGGTATAGTTTTGCGCTAAACTGACAGGTAATATAATTCGATTGAATTCTACAAAAATCACCACTGCATGATGCCGGCTATACGTTGGAGACTTCGCTCCAAGCCATTTCCTTTCCGTACATCATTTATTATTTTGTCGCCCATCAGTTATGAGAATGACTGTATCCGGACAGTATATGCTTGCCGAGTGAACCATGCCATTCTCTGTAACGGCTATCTCGATGACGAGGTTGATATTGCAGAAGATGATTGGTCACGAATAGGACGTGGTTGTTTGGGGAAGGTAATTGGTCACGAATAGATCTGCGTTATGTTAACACGCACCTTAAAAACGCGGCGATTAATTTTGAATGGGAATTTCCATGCACATTTGCGGAGCAAAAGTTGCAGAGTGGCACATACTTCTGAGTGTGACTTGATGTTGCATTGAAAACAACAGGTATCTATCTGGTGGGTGCGCTTGGAACTTTTTCCATTTATAATGTTGGTTTATTTATTTTTCAATTTTATTTTTTCAAATGTAGGTCATGTGATGTAATTCCAGAAAAAAATTCTCAAAAATATATCGATAGTACCACTCAATAGAAAACATCTTCAGAACTACGCTCAATTGTAAATATTTACTACTGGATTCGGGACGCATCTATCGGCGGTAAACTAACGAAAACGATTTCGCCATCGAGAGTCACTGTATTTAATTCATATGTGATAACTAGAATGCACTCACTGGAGCTGCCTATACTTGCGCCCATCACGCATTTGGCATGTTTTGTGGTGTCTTGCTAACAACAGTTTGAATCACGGGTGCTGGCCCCTCGTTTGAGAGATCCATACAAAAAATATGGATATAAAATTTCAATTAATCCAACGCTGAAGTATTTGTGTGTACGGACAGAATATCTCTGTTATCTCCAGTTGATATATTACACTAATGGTGGTCTTAGTACGAGTTGTTTGACATATTTATAGAACAATATAGACATCGCTGATATGAAGGGTGTTTTGACGATTGGTTGCCGATGATGCGATATATTATACATGTATACCAATGGGTTAAATTACTAGTTTGACTAGAATGATTACCGGCACAATTAAATAAAAGACAAGTTAGTCTTCGATTAAACGTGTATAAATGTCAAGATGCCTATTAGCGACTGATCTATACAGTCATCGGGAACATATCATCATAATGTATATTGCGTTGAGAATGAGAAAGCTTGTTTTCCCAGTTAATAAATAAGGCATTTTAATAATCCATGTTTCCACATTCACATTTTCAGTGTAATTGTTTCTCAATTGAACCATGCGCTCGACTGTTTGCCCGGACATGGTTCATAAATATGAGGGTGACGACCCCCCTCCCCCTGGCATCCGGCATCCGACTTAAAATGGACCCCGGCATCCGGAATACGCCATAACAGAGAGGCGGCATCCGGAATACTATTTGATTAAATTTATTGAAAACAGACTCGGGAACGAAGTGAACGTTGGCATGAGGTATTGGAATTAGTCTCCGTATTGACTAGTAATGATTTGATTTAGCAGCTTTACGGAAAGATTAAACTTTTTACTAAATGTATGATCTCATATCATACATATATATATACGCCCTGTCTAACTTACTCGCGGCCATATTGGATCCACCGGTTCCGTGGTTTTATTGCTACAGTTCAAAGTTTTGGAGTAGCATTTCCATATTTGACATAAATGGAAGTCATGAATATTCAAAAGCTCCATATATGGAAATGCTACTCCAGAACTTTGATCTGTAGCAATAAAACAACCGTGACTGCATGGAAGAATATCTGATACCATGGAACCGGACCTGCATGCATGGTGGATCTAATATGGCCGCGAGTTAATGACATGATATGGCGTATTGGGTCGGGGTGAAAGGCATAGACCATGTTCCAAATGACAGGAGTGGTATAATATACTGAATGAGGAGAAGTTGAAGTGGCATACGTGCGGAAACCACCTATATAGCCAATCTTGGGTGACCGTTCATGGTCGTACACGGTAGTATTGAACACCAGGGACACGCAAATGGAAAACTAACATCTTTTTAATATTTAATATTTCAAATTAAAGGTACTCAATCAGAGGGTCTCCATATCATCACATTCCAACAAAAACGACAACATGTTTTGAAATGCCGCTTCAGTTATCATAATCTAATAATTGCCCAAATATAACGAAAAGCACAATCAACTATAGTATAAAATTCCACAAAACCCTGCAAAACCTGTTATTTATCAACATTTTGTTCAACGAAATTTTGCCGGTTTGTCAAATATCTAACACAAAAAGCCACTTGATTTTACCCGCAATTTGGTCAATGAAATTCTTCTCGTTGACTGTCTATTGGGCCACCTAAAATAATAGATTTCAAACATCGATATTTGATCACTCTGAGCGGTGATGGATGGGTTCCTCGACTCGAATCAAATATGTTTACCCCCCCCCCCCCCGAAGCCAAGGAAATAGTAATTTGCGAGCGTTTATTCGGATTGAGTACCTTTAACAAACGTATAGCATTATACATGTGCAGTATAGTAAGCACATTCTCAGCTAAGTGGGCCCAATGGACATGATGTTTCACCGAAAAATCGAAGTTAACCATAAGAGCCAATTCGGTTAGTTTCTTGAAGTAGAGTATCCATATAATTGAAATCTGTATTGGCGGACGTTTTAACAAATTATCCCTTGACATACAACAGATGGAAATATGGGCCTCCAATTTCCCATGCGACAGAATACGTTACATAAGTTACCACTGCCGACTAGGCTAACGTCATTATGTATAACACATCGAGATTGCATTCGGATTTGCAAAGTATTAAAATGATCTGAAACTCGTTCAAGATCACAAAACTAGTGCTCTAATTCATTCTCTTCTCAATCCTTGGAAATTAAGCAAACATGTATTGTGGCGGACATGCATGTTCAAAATGATATATGATTATATGATATTATAAACTAATGTATTTGGAAGTATATTATCTGCGATGGCTGTCTATTCAAATCAAGATTTTACTATTAGCATGCGTCTCGTTCACGGTGGTAACGTATTCTGTCGCTTATACCTTAAGTGCTCACAAGCTATACATTAAACATAAAATACTCATTTGACATTAAGACAATCAATTTTATTCCATATCATGTCAAATGTACAAGTTTAATACTGTTAAATATGCATGCAATTAACAATTAAGCATGCAGTGACTGCGTAATCTGACGTCTGCGTGGTATGGATGGGGTCTCGACGTGATATATATGAACGTTGTGAAGTCAGTTACATAATTGTACATTGACGCACACATCAGCCGTGCTCTTTAATATGAAAGCAAGTGATCACAATCGACTAGTCCACGCAATCGTGTATATATACACCTTCCCAAGAAACAACCAACACGCATTTCCTAATGAATAAACAACTCCTGGCATGTCAGGCACGAAGTCTATTGAAGCTGCCGAGCATTCCACAAATACACGGATCACATGTGAGATACTGCTTTGAGCTTACGATATATACATGTATGTTTAAAAAATACGATTTTTCACGCCTATTTTGGAGCGCAAACCACCAAGTGACTTTATTTGATAAATGAAGGTCTGTTGTTGAAAGTTTTAGGTGGGATATGTGTTCAATTCTAGCCAGGGTTGGGGCGATTACATTCCAATGATTACGATTATTGATTAAATATTTTTCAAATGTAATTGATTACGATTAAATTACTTTAATAAAATGTAACTGATTACTTTGGATTACATCTGATTACAATGTTTAGTTTCCAACCATTTTGATCCCATAGGAATAACTAATGAAATAAATCAAATTAAAATATCAAATGTTATTTAATAACTATATAATACGTAAACAAGGAACGACTGAACAAATAAAACAACCAAGCAATAAGCACATAAACGTTTTTAATTAATTTGTGATGTTTTGTCATATTGGGAATAGACCATGTTTTATGTGTATTTATTTAATTTTATTAAGTATAGTTTTCATTTCGCTCGAATCCAAAATATCATCGAGTGAAATGTTAATACGCTCGTATATGCTTAGCTGCTAATTTGTATACGAAAATTACGAAGCATTTATATAAATGACCCAAATTGCACAAGTAAGCCCAAGATAGAGTTAAAACGAACTTAATTACAAACTATATACCGGTACACGGCCTGGCTAAATCGACAAGGACTCACTTTATCGTTCATATTGCATCAATGTGAAATGACAACTGTGGACAAAATGAAATTAAAACATGTGTCCACAAGACACCATAAACACTCCCCCGATCCAAATTCAGTTGACCGCCGTCAATTTTGATGGGGTTTGTGGTGACTGTTTAATGCGTCTTGGGGGGGGGGGGGTAAATTACAGCACCCTTTGTTTGACCTTAATATATAAAGGAACCGAGAAATGGAATGAGTCACCTACATGAACCGCTCTGCGTGGGCGGCTGCCATGTTCGAATAAGGAATGGAAGTCACGTGGTTCGTATAAGTTTAATAAAAGCTGAAAAATGCGACTTTTTGAAAAAACAGTGGCGGCCATTTTGAAAAAAAAAGTGGCGTCCATATTGAAAAAAAGTGGCGGCCATTTTGAATCAGTCGACCATTATGATTGGTTTGTTGGGGGAAAAATCAGGCTTCGCAGTTCACATTGACCATTCATGTCAAATTGAATGCTTTGCGTCACAATAAAGTGAACGATTCTGTTACTACCGTTGATACATAATTACATGTATAAGAAGGCAGTGTAACTCACCAAAATTGATCATAAGTGGTGTAAATTCAACATAATTGATATTTCGTTGTTTTCACTTGGTTATTTTCACGTATCCTTCCAAATAATAGTCATCGTATTTCCCGGACAGAACCGATTAAATTGGGAGAGAACCGACTCGATCGGGAGAGAACCGATCGAGATATCACAATTCGCAGTTTTCGTCGTTGTTATTACTCGCACAATAGGATTTTCATTATGACTACGTTATTTGGGACCATAGATTATGAGGGGAATGGAAAAACGAATCGAATTATCACCTAGATGGCTCAAAAATTGCGTTTTAACTGTCAAAAACTCACGAAAATGTATAATTTGGATCATCAGGAACCGTCACAAATCAGTCAAGAACCATCACAAATCGGCGATAGAACGACTTCCGATGTAACAGTTCCTACACAGTGGGTGACCATTTCAGTCCATAAATTTGGCCGAAATTATTTAAATTATCTAAATATGCGGGTTTTTCTTTGAAAACAATTTTGGCGATATCACGTACACGGGGGTGATCCAACTGGAACACAAACCATTTGCTAATTGTCATCTCAATACATCCAAAATAGCGTACAAAAGCCTCAATAGAGTATTTAAGACCATCAAGTGTGTTCCATCCCATCCAATTGGTTTACGAAACCACGAGACACTCGCTGGTTGGTTTGAGATATTCGATGATGGTTTTGTACACTAGTTGGGACACTCATAGTTGGGTTGTGGGACATTTTGCATGGGATGGATTTAGACACTTGTTGTTTTAGACACTTCTGATTCTGATGGTTTGAGGTAATCGTCGTGATACATGGGACACCCATTTGGATGGTTATGAACAGTCATTAAATGGCGTGGGACACCCAGTGGATGGTTTGGGGTTCTCAATTGATGGTTTGAGACGCTCGTTGAGTTGTTTGGGATGTTTTGGAATACTCATTTGAGCGGGGTTGGACACCATTTGGATGATTTGTGACACTAGTGGGGTTGATTTGGGATACATATTGGGCGTTTCGAGACTCTAGTTGGCTGATTTGTGACACCAATCTATGAACTTTTTGTTTGGTATAGCATATTAACTAAGATGTTGGATTGAGACACTCGTTGCGTGGATTTACACTCTTTGGGTGGTTTGGGACCCTTGGTAAGTGGGATTGGACACTCATTGGATATATTTGGATAATATTTATGTTGCTTTTTACACTCATCTGATGCATATATAAATTATAGTATAGTTTTGTGCAAATAGAAGTGATTTGCTTTTCAGAAATTGTGTATTGTTGATCAGTGATTCTTGGATCACTATTAATATTATAAAAATCAGCTTCTTACTCATAAGTGCAAATATAGTCATTATGGGAGGGGGGGGGGGGAACCTAGAAAATCTGATTTATTTGAACATTCCTGGGGTGTAACACATTTGAGGCATCAAACCTTTCGTACGCGATTGTGTAAATAAAACCCAGCAGGCTCTCGGTTAATAGCCAGTTATGTTGGAAAGGCCACGTTAGAAGATTTATCAATCTAAACCTCCCCATTATATGAAAATGTCATAGTGTATATTTGTATCTTTCTTCTGCTCATATTACCTGAAAATCCCTCAGAATTAATATAATACACCCTTACACCAGTTTGTTTTTATAATTGAATGTCATTATTCCATTTAGTATAAAGAAAGGGCTAAATAATTCATCTCACATGGAGATACTTCGAATTGCGTAATGTCCATGATATACCTGGATATACAGGGTATTATGCTTATCCGTGCATGCTTGACGAGTGTTTCTATCATATGGAAATTAAGGGAGGGGGAAATGACGCTTCGTTGGTGCAGGTAATATATGCGTACACAACAAATAACAAATCGAGTACATGAGACATTGCGATTTAATGACCGTTTCGTGCATAACATCGAGATGTCGAGCTATCATGCAGGTGTTTTATGGGCTGAAACGTTGGAAACTCGATCATGAACCCCACGTAGCTATTAATTGTATGATGCTGCAATACTCGCTATATCTATATTTGCGAATGTTGGAAGAACCCGTTGTAAACTCGATGAAAACTCGAACCTAACATGGGGTGCAAATATAAATTACTGGAAGGGGTGCATTTATAAACTATAGGTGAACACCCCTAACAGGGACCTCCAGCCACGTCCCTGCTAACTCGTGAGTTACACTGATTTAACACATCATAGCCTATACTATTAATGACATCAGAACATATATGAAACACAAACAAACATACATGCTTTCACTCTTGCGCGTGCACCCACACCCTAAAGATGATCCATGTGCCGGTCTGTCCGAATTATAATTGGGATATTTTCAAGCAGAAACGGTCAAAATGTGAAGCATATCATTCGCATCTTTGACATCCCAGCTCTGGTTTGGCGACATTTCATCGCATGATCGATCTGCGGCTTTGATACCCGAAGTTATGATGGGTACCCACACTTGGACTTAGCTAGTATTTTTGCGAACCGCTCTGCGGGTTGGACAATTTTATGGTTAATTAAACATATATTTTTCTATTGATACACACATTATCCGCCATCTACGACTGATAGTTATGGTTCAAACGAACCACCTAACGTCAGAATGTGTCTACTATTTATGATAAAAGCGGAAATGAGTCGGAATTTCTATTAAAGTTATCGGGTGAGAGCAAGCTGTGGTCGCTATCTCATTGAGGGGATATTCCGCTTTGCGAAGTTATGTTTTAATAGTGGATATCACCCCATTTAAAGGTACTCAATCCGAACAGAGGGTCCCCATCTCAACAGATTCCAACAACAACAATCCGATCAACGGGTCCTATATTACTATTTCTTTGGCTTTGGGGGTAAAAAATATTTGATTCGAGTCGAGGAACCCATCAAACAAAGCTCAGAGTTATTAGATATTGATTTTTGAAATTTGTTATTTGCTCGAGATGAGTACTAATAATTGCCTTCAACTGCCGTAATCTGCTCGGGATGTGTACATCAACATCTATTCAAACAGACAAGGATGGATAACTCTAAAATCAAGTGGTAATAATAACGCAATTTTGACTGAGTTCTGGGCCAGAAAGTATTCCCGATAATGAAAAATAATAGATTTCTAAAATCGATATCTAACAAATCTGAGCTTTGATGGGTGACTTCATCGACTCGAATCAAATAATTTTCCTCCATTTACCATCACTCTGAAGTCTGAAGTTAGCGGACGTAATTTCGTTGTGTTTTTGCTGTTTAACCATTCGGCAAACCTCGTCAGATTCCGTCATCCTTGGCCGGCAGAGGTCACAGGTCGAGGAGTTCAGAATAGCTGTTTAACGTCAAGAACAATTATCAATGGAAGCATCCGGCATCCGATATATGTGCCCGACGTCATCCGGCGTACGGTGGTCTGGCATCTGGAATACGCCATAACAGACCCCGCATCCGGCGTACGAAAAGGGGGGTCGTCACCCTCAAATATGCACCAGGATTTTTCGGAACTGTTTTGAACTTCGAAGAAAGTTTCCAGAAATATGTTCGCACCTCACTGTCTCTGCGAGAAAAAAAAACGATTCCGCACGCTTTTAGACTTGATCTCAACTCATTTCCCTAGTTTCAAGTTACATAAAATAGGATTCTAATGGGCCGTACTATTGCCCACTTTTATTTTCCATGCAGGGTATATATATAATATATTTATAATAATAAAACACGAAGCTGTTGGCAGACGGATCGGTTTAGCCTGCCCGTGTAATACGAGTCTCAGCTGTCTGGACATCGACGCAATCATGTCTGGTGTTTTGCGCGCCATGTGACGTCCTGGTGTGCGTTGTGACGTCATGGCGTCGTTATCGGTTTCCAGAAAGAAATCTTTCAATATTGTTCTTTTATGAACGATTTATTACCAAAATAAAACCAGATAACAATGCAATTTAAGTATATATGTGGATTTAATTTAAAATTGGTGCAACCGTTTCATATTAGCGCATGTGCATTCTTTACATTATGTACTTCCGGTATGACGTAATATATTCGCGGAAGGACAAATAAACAGACAAATAAACGGACCGAAAACATTACTTGCGTCCAGTATAGACTGGCGCAAGTAATGACGATGTGTATATTATATAGCAGCGTGAATTTCGTTACTTATTCCTTATTCATTATTCCTTATTCAAAACATTTGGGAAAATGTGGCAAATGACCATGGCAACGTCTTAAGTAGGTCGAGACAAAATTTCCTGTGAAAAAAAATTCTGGAAAAAAGTTTTTAAATGCCTCGAAAATAGGCAAAGTCCGAAAATAAACGGAAATAGTCCGAAACAAGTGCGGGGTCATAAATGGCCACCTCGGCCAAACATATTGGGCCGAAAAGATTTTGGGTCGAGTCCGAAAAAGTGGGTCGAATCCCAGTTTTCGCTCTGCTCGGTGGGGAAAATTTCGGAAAATGTGGCAAACTGTAACATATTAAAAAATGGCCACCTGGGCCGAACTTTTTGGGCAGATAAGTTTTTGGGTCGAGTCCGAAAAAGTGGGTCAAATAGAAATTCCCGCTTTGCTCGGTCAGGAAAATTTGGGGAAATGTGGCAAATGACCATGGCAACGTCTTAAATAGGGCGAGACAAAATTTCCTGTGAAAAACAATTCTGAAAAAAAGTTTTAAAATGCCTCGAAAATAGGCAAAGTCCGAAAATAAACGGAAATGGTCCGAAACAAGTGGTGGGTCATTAATGGACACCTCGGCCAAAAATTTGGGGTCTTGAGTAAAGACTCGACTTTAGGCAGCAGGCACTTCTGAAACACATCAGGAAACTCAGCTTGAAAAGCGCCCGCGGATAGGTATGTCTGTATCTGGATATTGGAACGTGTTAGCTCTAAGTCAACTTTGGAGTTGAATACTCCACCAGTCCTGTACTTAGCCTCGCTATTAAAGCCGAACGCCTTATTCGTCATTGTTATATTGTATACGTGTATACATATAATAGTAGCTTCGCTATAGGTATGTTCATAACACTCACAAATGTCCAAAAAGGCGAGGCGGTGGACCTCCTCCAATGCATTGACAACCGCGGTAGGGATCTACGAGTTGGCCTCCGCTCAATCACTTATACAGTTGGGTGGTACAACATAAACAATGGGGAGTCGTTCTCGTGGAAGAACAGTCGCGGAATTATTAAAGAAATAGACGTTCCTCCTGGGCTGTATAACTTCACACAGATAGGGGACCTTGTGGAGGAAAACATTGACACCATACTGGCGGTGAGCAAAGTTAATGGTTTGGTAATCTAACCGTGGATGATGGGCAGGAGATCTTATTTACAGATGGACTGCTGTCCATCGATCTTATTTACTGATGGACTGCTGTCCTTACTTGGATTGGACGACGGTTTAAATGGCCAGTGGCGCTCTGCGGGCACATATACTGGGGACCGCCCCGTCAACTTTGCATCCATAAAAATGCTTCATCTTCACTTGGAGCAGAAAACAGCTCTATTCCCGTTGTAGATGAGGCTCCATCCAACATCCTGGCAACGAGTGGGTTTGACTGTAGCTCATTTGGTGCCATCGGCATCTACAAGTCGAGCATCCTGAGTTCAAATGTCTTCAGTGCTGAACACAGAGTGCATTGAAGATAGAGGTCCGCGATGATAGAGGTGCACGTCTGAATAGTGACCTACCTATCAGTGTGGTACTAGAGATACGATGAGTATCTACGGCCCTATAGAGTTTTCTGACGGAACTGGTACTCCGCCGGGTAGTGCCCTGATTACTATCTGGGCATAATTCAATCGCAGCGTCACGTGGGGTGGTTTACTCGGAAGGGGCGGCGATCGGCCGTTCACCATGGGGAGGCAAAAAAGCACTTATTCAGAAAGGCAGAGAAGAAGCCAAGGCGGTTATAGAAAAGTTATCAGTTTCGCGGTAGTGTAAACTAGTTCCCACATACTAAGATGGCCCGCCTCCTTATTAGTATACGTAATTTTATTGTGACTCTGTCAATGTATTTCAAAGTAATAATATGTATTACAAAGTAATAATATGAACAGCAAGGTGTCTAGTCGCATCGGGACAATCTACTACAGCCCGAGGGTTATTGGAAGGGGCTTGCAGCAGTCAAGAACCTCGCGGCAGCAGCCAATGTCTTTGAAGATGTGGCACGGGCGTGGCACAAGAAGCAGGCCATCTGGCAGATATACCTACCCACCAATCCGCATGTGCCAAGGCCCAAGTTTGACGAGCCAGTGCCAAGTGAAGTCCACCAGGCCGACCTGCTTTTTCTGCCTCATGACCGGGTGGGTCGCAAGACATACAAGTACGCGCTCACCGTCGTCGACGTGGCCTCTCGATACAAATAAGCCGATCCCCTCGCCACAAAAGAAGCCACAAAGGTCGCGGATGCCATTGAACGGATCTACAGTCGAGGCCCTCTTAGATGGCCGAAATTGCGCCAGGTCGATCCGGGGCTCGAGTTCATGGGTGCTGTGACCCCCTGCTAAGCAAGCACAACGTTCAGGTAAGATGGGTCCGTGTGGATGTCCACCGACACCAGGGGGTCGTGGAGCGCTTCAACCGGATCCTGGCAGAGCGATTGTTTGGGCACCAATACGCCCAGGAGATGAAACTTCCCGCCGGCCAAAGGTCGGCTGAATGGGTGGTTCGACTGCCCGCTGTTGTATCGGATCTGAACAATGAAATGACTCGTCTGACCGAAAAAAAAGGCCCTCTGATGCCATCCAGATCAAGTCAGTGAAAACAAAACCCCTCTTCTGCTGTTCCAGGTCGCCCAATGGGGCCCAAAAAGCAAAAAGCACCCCCGCGAGTGGGCGTTCGTTACATCTACCAGCTTGGCGAGCTGGAAGGGGGCCGCCGACACACAACTGACCCTGTGTACCAGCTTGAACGCTTGTCACCAAGCCCGATGAGCCTGTGCTCTACTATTTAGTGGATGGGCCAGCGCGCGGATTTGTCTGGAAAGTGTTGCTTGTGGTGCCTCTCGACACCCAGCTGTCGGTTTTAATAGCACACTCGGCGGCCTCGATATAGACCGCAACGACGTCATTGAGAACAAGCTCTTCTCTGCGCGACGGGTCGCCAGTGCCTGGGATTGCGACGTCAATGTCCTGCTTTCGGCTGTCCTTGGGGTGGTAAAGGATAGACACTGGGTTATCTAGGAAATGCTCCTTATGGCGTCGGAGCAACAGCTCATGTGTCTGGTCGCGGACCTTCTGGCGGCTGGTGATATTAGGTCACCTGGCCTCCACTGATCCACAAATCGGTCACCCCAGTCAGCTGGGGAGAGCCTTCCGCATTTCCTGGCATTGGACTTTGTGACTATGAAGGCGTATACGCTTTTTCAGGGCTTTGAGGGCTTCATCTTTTGCTCTGTAGTCGACGCCAACCTCTTCGTAGTATTCTACCTTTTTTGCAACCAAATTTCGTCGCATGAGAACCAAAGGGTTCTATGTCCCATTGGCACGTTTTGTGGGAAATCGATGTTGAAGATTCATGATCCGATTCTTCAAACTTAAATAGCTGTAATGTTGTTGTAGTTGAGTTAAACGGTTACAATATATCACCACGTGATTCCATGTGAAATATTAATACCTAAATCCAAAGAGTTTTCGTGAAAAACGTGAAAACGTGTTTGGAGATAGAACTTTTATGCACAAAACTGCCACTTTGTCTCCGGGCTAAAAAGCACTCGGAGATAGAACGTTATGGCTCACCGGAACTGCATATTTTGGTGCGGACTAAAGGGTTCAACAAAGGTACTGGTAAGTGGTCAGTATACTGCGGGTTTGTGTTCTTGCATTTGCTTACGATTAATTTAGGTTCGTTGCAAGGTATGTTGTAGCGTGTCTGTTACACACATATTATATATTGTTGATTTCTAGGAAGATGCGGGAAAAAGAATTTCTCCATTGTATTCGAATGATATTTTAATTCAAGCTAATGACACTCACGAATCCACAATACACACAGTCTAATATTCTGAACACATCAGGTCAGTGTTAATCGCACGATATTTATCAAACGAGGATTTTATAGTCGAAAACTTAACAACAGGCGAAAATTCTTAAAGCTTTTAAAATGTCGGTAAAGCGATCGAAGTTACTGACGATCGGAAATCCGTACAGATTCCGCCACAAACATCTAGATAAACCAATCATTTGACAACATCGTTGTCTCAGCGCAGTGGGGTGGCATGGTCTCAAATCGCGCCCTCGGTCGGATATGAAACCCTCGCACGCGACGTGGGACCCTATCATCCTCACTGGGATGAGACAACTTAATTATGATGGACACAGAAAAACACTTGATTTCCATAGAAAGTAATTTTTGGCAGTGTGTGCAAAATGGTGCATGATCTCCGGGACACGATGCCTTTACGAGTCTGTCACAGTGGACGTGTGCTTGTGTGGTTAATAAATATCTTATATTAAGGTATTCCTTCTCACGCAGGGAAATTGTTGAATCGAATAAGACAATAACGATCGTTATAACAGAACGTTTTCTTTTAAATCAAACAATATTGTGTTTCATACACTGTTAAAATTAACTTAAGTGTTACATGCAGTCAACTCGAACCTTGACAAAGTTAACTGGTTGTACACTGCTCTAATTCCACACAAGCATTCAATAAGCTTGGGAACAAGATTATTTTATTTTAACTCGGTAACGGCCAAACGGCATAATACTATTTAATTTCCTTTTTAAAAACGAGGCCGATATAACACCCATTTCATTTGGTAATATGTTGTCAAGGTACGAGAGCAGCTGCTCACGCCTCCTTCGGGTGAGACCGTGCAACGAAAAATCTTATAAAGCAAACTTCAGCAAATTATGCGCGTCAGAAACAGACACAAATTAAAACACCCTGACTGGGTTTTAAAGTTACACATTTAAAACATGGCAACACTGACATAAAGGGACACAAGGACTTTAACGTTGGCACATTTTGGCTATGATTAAAATATATACCCATTGAAGACATTATTGAAAACTTATATTCTGTGACACATCTGTGTTAATATCTTAGTGAAAACGTGTCCAGTTTGGAAAGAACTCAACACATGAGAGTAAATGCAATGACTTCTTGACTTCAATGAACAATTTACATGATATTCGGCAAATAATATTTTCTTAGCAATGCCGAACTAACACCACATCACAATAATAATAATAATATTATAAACTTAAAGTCACAATGGCTCTCAGGTGTGTAAACTCGCGGCATAGATTTTAATCACTTGGAACAACTCAGTTGTCAGATCTTGTCTACACTCTTGGTACACTTTAACAAACAATAACATAAATGGGTCCAAAATTACAACATCAGATGAGATAAGATTAATTTTATTTTTAGTCGGATATGCATGTACAACAATGTGTGTTTTATATCGTTGTACATATCCGACTATAAATAACATTGATCTTATCTCATCTTATCGGATGGTGTGATTCTGGACCCATGCACTTATGTTATTGTTTGTTAAAGTGTACCATGCTAAAGTCTTCATGTTCATTTGATAAAAGTTATTTCTACAGGAACAATCATTCGAAAATAGTAAAGATGCAAATATCACTGTGCTACTGTACTTTTACAATTTTAGAGAGTTATTTGCGAAAAAATTACATCATATAACTCATTGTCGATTGTGGACATCCATCGCATCATACTTCGTATGTCATTGACCTTCTCCGCCGGCAGCTTTTTTGTCTTAACCGTAGCTAGAACCTGGGGCAGATCATGAGTATGCTGACTTCTGCTGTTCAAGGTTAAGCTTACCTCAATAAACTTCAACTCCGCAAAGACCTAACTCACACACGGGTTATTTCTTAATTGAGTCGGATTTCTACAACCTCTTGCAACATGAAAGAGTATAACCATTGGTTGCACTTGGTCTTACCAATGGATGACATGACTTATCTCGTCTACTGTCTACACAATCATGCAAGACAACATGCAGGTGTGTACTGTTGTAGAAAGTCTATATTTATTGTGTATATGTTGACAAATCATGTAATTCCACGTGAACATTTATTTATTTTGTGTTTTTATTGTCGATTTCGGCGGTCAGGGTTATATCGCGGTCGTAGAGAAGAGAAATTACTGGGATATTTTCACAGACAAACCACCTACCTTGGGCGAGTGCATGACCCTCGGAAAAGCTGGTTCCAATTTCGCGAAGAACGGGAGTCACGCGTCGTACCTCCAGCACAGAGAGGTCTATTGGCTTGGAGTCATAAACATTACACGTTAGACAACCGAGACCCCTTTCCATGTGAACTGGGGTGACAAATAGGTTGTCTCTAATTTCCTGAATGCATTTCCTATCCAACTTTTCATACATTTGGTTAATTAAATGATACATTTATAGTTTTTATCTTTTTTTCTGATGGAATGAATTACAATGGAGATAAATAAACTTCGTTTCGTTCGATTTTGGCTAGAACTCGCCTTTCAGGTTCTTTCTCCAATATATCTTTCGCCGTCTATTTGACCAATATTGAACTGAATAAGTATGTTTAACTTCTAAATATCAGACGAGTTTCTATTTCATACGCAATATCCGATGAGGCTTAAATAGAAGTGGTCCCATTTTTTCTGCCTGGTTGAACATTTCTGATTATAACCTAATATGTTATATTTGAACGTACATGTGTCATGTGGGTGTACAATGCATATCCCGCAAAAATATGTTACAACCATGACTATTTTTATGTTAGCAAATTCGAACAGGAAGACCCAAAACCCCATAAACTAAACATTCCGGCGTCCCTATGCATGGCTATGTTTGCGTGCTTCGGGACTTTACATGAACTTTGGGAATATAAGTACACTATATATATACGATAACCACACTATTTTTGTATTATTTCAATTTAATATATAGTCATAAATAATTTACATGTATATAATAATAAATATATCGAAATAAGAAGGTTCTCAAGAGAGGAGGACGAACTGGGGTAGGAATTGCCAGAGCAAGAACGTTCTATCTCTCGCAACGTTATGCAGTGGCATGGATTTTTGCTGCATATTATTTCAGGGCAAAAGGGTTCTATCTCCACATACCGACTAAAACAAGCCGCGGTACGGGGTTAAACGATAAGCAATGAGTAGCAAAATATGTAAATTGGTAGCAAGGTCATATCTGCGTAAGATTAACATATATAGAATGAAAGTGATATGAACAAATCGTGAGAAATGCCTGTTTACATCATTGTATATTATCGCATATTTTTCATAGCAGCCATTCCTCAATTTTTGTATATCGTCATTTCCATTGGCTAAGGAGATATAACCTTTTTGCTCGGACGAATTTGTTCGTTTTGGAGATAGAGCCTAAATGCACTGCGTTTTACGAACGAACGGTGCATATAGGGTAAAGTATGTTTGGTTCATTCGATAGAAAATTCTCATCCGATTCCAATGATACCCATAACTCATTTTCCCGCCAAAATGGACATAGAACCATTTGGTTCTCATGCGACGCAATGGCGAGGCATTTCACCTGCAATCGGTGGCGGCTGTCCTTGATCCCCGCAGCAAATTACCTGGACGCCATGTTGGTCAAGTCAGTTTGAGAAAATATCCAGGATAGGCCGGCGCACAGTGGTCCAGACATCGTCCAAGATGATGGCGCGCGTGATGAACTTCTGCCCCATGCGGTCGGGCATCCAGTCATTCTGACCACTCCATCGGAAGAAGCTGTGGTATGTCTGGGCTTTGATCCCACGGGCCCACATTTCTTTCGCGAGGCGATGGGTCGGGGTAAATACGGGGGTCTCTTACACGGAAGAGCTCAATCGCTCTTGTGGTCTTGCAACTGCCCCCTCCGTCATTAAGGTAGCTCAGCCGGTGCCGGGTTAGTTCGTCGTTGTAGCTGGGCGCCGTTGATTCCGCCATCGGTTTGGCTTGGCTGTAGTATTCTGGCTTGGAGAAGTACTCGGCGTGTTCCTGCGGCATGTACAACTGCTCTCCCTTGTCGTGCCACTGAGCCGCATGAACCCTGTCTCGGGCCGGTGGCTTGAGAGTTAGCTCGTAGTGACTCCTGAGACAGTTGCGGCAGTATCCCGGGAGATACTCCGCCTGTGGCACGTACGCCTTGACACCGTCAAGCTTCTGCAACGCGGTCTTCTGGACGTTAATGCTATCAGTGGCCACCCGGACAGCCTAATCGGGTTCAAATCTTGCCAGCATAGCGAGGAGGTTGATGTGGGCATAGGCCAGCATTGAGGCCATCACGTGTGTGTACTGGGGCTGCGAGCCATCGTAGTATGTGAGAATGTGGCCCAAGGGACACCGTTGTGTGCGCCATCCGGACTGCCGTTTTTGCGGGTGTCACTTACCAAGAAGTCAAGCTCTCCCTGGTCGACCACAAGCCTCCGTGTCAGTCTTTTGCCGTCGACCTTGCTGCCTTGTGTGAACTTGCCTATGATGCTGCAGCCTTGATCACGATCTTCAGGGAGCCAGACCTCGGTTCGTTTCTCAAAGATGATGATGGCCTCGCGGACATTCAGGCTCTTCAGGAGACCAGACTCAACCAGGAAGGCGAGCAGCGATGTGGGGGGCAGCACTGATCTGCGAAATGCCTTCCCAACCAGGCGGGGATGACGGGATGGCAGTTAGGGGCGAACTCCCAATCCTGGACCTCGGCAAAACCAGTGCCGATATCTTGGGGAGGGGGCCGTTTATTGCGACCCGGGTCATGTGGTGGCTGGGTGCCCGAATCTGTCAAAATATGGCTTGGCCTCACCATGACCTTGGAATCTGGCCGAGTAGCAGGCTTTCATATCGATGCTGACGACGTCTCTTGTATCGTAGCCCATCGCATTCCAAAGGCTTCCAAGCTCGACGCAGGCTTTCTGCGTGTCATCTCCGAGGTTAGCCGGGGTCGGTTTCCAGCCGTTGTGGTCTTTGGCCATGATACTGGCTGCGTGGTTCACCCCGAAGGCTCGATCTGCGAGCGACTAATCGCCCAGAACTCTGCATGCTTCCTGGAGGTTTTGATGAGTCTCTCGTGTCCTGTAGTTGCGGCCGTCTAGCACAAACTGGTCCACATTGAGCTGTCTGTCTTGGCCCCCACAGCAGTCAGACTGCAATCGGCTCGTCCTGTATTGCTCCTCTGATTACTTGCCAGACGTCGCCTTCGTAGAAGTTCACCTCCCTGGACTGTGGGAAGTGCAGGTCCTTGGACCATGCATGGCCGTTGTGGCAGATGAGCTTTATATCTATTTTCGAGGCATTTTAAAACTTTTTTCCCGGATTTTTTTTCACAGGAAATTATGTCTCGCCCTACTTAAGACGTTGCCATGGTCATTTGCCACGTTTTCCCAAATTTTCCTGACCGAGCAAAGCGGGAATTTCTATTTGACCCACTTTTTCGGACTCGACCCAAACACTTTTCGGCCCAAAAAGTTCGGCCCAGGTGGCCATTTTTTAATATGTTACAGTTTGCCACATTTTCCAGAATTTTCCGGACCGAGCAGAGCGAAAACTGGGATTCGACCCACTTTTTCTGACTCGACCCAAAATTTTTGGCCGAGGTGGTCATTTATGACCCCGCACTTGTTTCGGACTATTTCCGTTTTTTTTTCGGACTTTGCCTATTTTCGAGGCATTTTTGACCTTTTTCCAGAATTATTTTTCACATGAAATTTTGTCTCGCCCTACTTAAGACGGTGCCATGGTCATTTCCCAAATTTTCCTGACCGAGCAAAGCGGGAATTTCTATTTGACCCACTTTTTCGGACTCGACCCAAAATCTTTTCGGCCCAAAAAGTTCGGCCCAGGTGGCCATTTTTTAATATGTAATAGTTTGCCACATTTTCCGAAATTTTCCCGACCGAGCAGAGTGAAAACTGGGATTCGACCCACTTTTTCGGACTCGACCCAAAAAAATCTCGGCCCAAACTTTTTGGCCGAGGTGGCCATTTATGACCCCGCACTTGTTTCGGACTATTTCCGTTTATTTTCGGACTTTGCCTATTTTCGAGGCATTTTTGAACTTTTTTCCAGAATTTTCTCGCCCTACTTAAGACGTTGCCATGGTCATTTGCCACATTTTTCCAAATTTTCCTGACCGAGCAGAGCGGGAATTTCTATTTGACCCACTTTTTCGGACTCGACCCAAAAACTTTTCGGCCCAAAAAGTTCGGCCCAGGTGGCCATTTTTTAATAATGACAGTTTGCCCCATTTTCCGAAATTTTCCCCACCGAGCAGAGCGAAAACTGGAATTCGACCCACTTTTTCGGACTCGACCCAAAAACATTTCGGCCCAAAATGTTTGGCCCAGGTGGCCATTTATGACCCCGCACTTGTTTCGGACTATTTCCGTTTATTTTCGGAGTTTGCCTTTTTTCGAGGCATTTTTGAACTTTTTTCCTGAATTTTTTTCACAGGAAATTTTGTCTCGCCCTACTTAAGACGTTGCCATGGTCATTTGCCACATTTTCCCAATTTTTTTGAATAAGGAATAAGTAACGAAATTCACGCTGCTGATGTGTATGATGTGTATTGTCATTTTATACTGTTTGTAAAAATTACTACTTTGAACAAGATTATTCTCAATTTCTATTTGATCATCATACATGGGTGTTTCACATCACTTTAAATATTATGACTGTTCAATGATATGCCTGTTTTGCTTTCCGGACTTCGTATTTATATAACTTTTGCCCCTGAGATTTGCATGGAAATCAACATTCAAGATTGTTCACTTTACCTCCCCTTGAGGTCGAACGGCACTTCAAACACGACTGGACTAAATTGACTCTTTCGGATCTGAGGGTAGCCATGTCGTCCGTCGATGGTGATTGACCAACTAGCAATGCTTACTATTATATAATCACTTGCAAACATAATGCACGCCAACGTGTTCAATATTGTGTTAAATTATGACAATATGACAAAGAATTCGACCTTAAATTGTACAAGTGACCCGTTTAGGGTCTATTCTCATTGCACACGAGCGTGCGATTAATCGCAGCGTTTTTTAAGGTCGAGCGGCTCTATATGTGTGTTCGATGGCATTCCTTCCTCCCACTGCTAATAGTTCCCCCAATAGGGGTGGGGGTCTGACGAACACATTCATACACAGGTCTATAGGGTGGGTTGGAGGATGATAAAGTACTTTCGGTTGGGGGTGACCACATACAGGCCTATATATGCTGACACATTAACTCAGTTAGATTTACTCAGGTATAAGTTGAGTATAACGAGCCATGCCATCAAAATGACATAAGTTTTGAGGACACAATTATATCTAGCTAATTATAATTAGAAATAGAGTGTTCAATTCCATGTAGTTGGGCATAAATATGCATATTTTATTCCAGCTTGAAACGTATATAACACTATATAGTACGATCACAACCCAGATTACAGGAGTTTTATGTATATATTTGTTATTATCACTCAAGATTATCAAAAGTGTACGATTCAAGTGGTTGAATTAGATCTTTCAACATTTTACCTTATAGTTAGCTAGGTCTGACAAAAATCGTCTTTCTGAATAAAGCTCATTAAAAACATTTGTACTCAAACATATGATATCCAGTAAAAATTATGGGGAAAGAGGGGATGAGACCCCAATTTGTTGGGAGAAAAACAAATAGATTTGCATGTAGGGAGGATGGTAGACCCATGGTTGGGAGGGATTTTTATGTTCAACCCTGTGTATGAACGTTTTTTTTTAGACCCCCTCCCCCATCATCGAGTGCTCATTTGTATAGCCGCTGGCAACAGCGACAACGCGGTACCACCATTCATATAGAATAAGTGATGGGACTCAGAATTCGACCTTAAGAGTCACACACGCAACGTTTCAGGTCGAATTCTGTCGCCAGGACGCTATTCGATTGCATGAGCGATTGATTTCAATTTGATCGCCATTGGCGGCTTATCATCAGTGATCGCACATGCTAAACGGCACATGACTATCAATCTATATATTCACAATCTTGGGTACAGTGTTGCTCGAGACTGACAGGTAATATAATTCGACTGAATTCTACAAAAATCACCACTGATGCTAGCGATACCTTGGAAACTTCTTTCCAAGCCATTTCCTTTCCGTACTTCATTTATTATTTTATCGCCCATCAGTTATGAGAATGACTGTACCCGGATAGTATATGTGACCGAGTGAACCATGCCATTCTCCGTAACGGCTATCTCGATGACGAGGTTGATTGCATAAGATGATTGGTCACGAATAGGACGTGGTTGTCCGAGGAAGGTAATTGATCACGAATCGCTCTGTGTTATGTTAACACGCACCTTAAAAAACGCTGCGATTAATCGCACGCGCGTGTGCAATGAGAATAGACCTTTAGTTTGGGTGCGCCTGTGGTTTCCAGTCCAATCACAGTTGGCTGTTCTATTGTCGCGGGGATACTGTTGACACAATCAATTGATTTCAATTCGGGTATTTGTAGCTTATCCCGAGAACTCGCTCGTGACAATCAGTGTTGATGTCTTAATCACGAATCGATCAGTAGTTATTTGTCCTGTATCAGTTGATCCACGAACATCATGTCGGAAGACCGAAATTCTGTGCGATACAAAAAAATACACGAAAACCAGTGCGAAAACGAAAACTAATTTCACTCTGTTTACTGTACATACTATACATGTATCTAATTAGTTGCATATAACCTGTCAAGCTCCAAGCAGAGTTTTGTAGATTACAATTCATTGCCCATTATTCCGAGAAACTGAACTGTCCATATTCATTTGAAAATTGTCTTGATCAAGCCAGAATAAATTGGAACTGACAAAACACTTCAATAAAAAATGCTATATTTAATTAAGAAAATACACATGGCGGCAGCGGTCAGACATAGCGTAGCGAGGGGACTGAACTCTGTTTTGCAGCATGTGTGGGAAGATATCCTTAAAGGTTACCAAGCTGCCAATCAGAGTTAAGTCCCCTCGCTACGCTATGTCTTATCGCTGCCGGCATGTGAGTCGCGGCGACATTAAAGGCACGGATGCAGTTCGTTGCGGTTATAATTTAGAAATAACAGTTACCGAATTATGAACATTTCCTAGGTCCTCAGACTAATAACAAACATGTATAGTAATCTGAAAATGTGCATCAAAACTATACATGTATATGAGAGTTTATCAGGATATGTTTATAGCTTGGTTGGCGCAAAACAGTGTGACGGTGTCTCCCCGTTACTTTTCGCAATTTACCTGAACGATATCGAAGAATTTGACACGCGACTGCGAAGTGATCGACTATGGACCCATTAGTGAATACGCTATTAACCTGTATATACAAAGTTTGTTTCTGCTGATTTATTCCCGCGATATACAGTCCTAATCTCTAAAGGTCAATTCACACCGGGCGCGAGCGCGCGATTTTTACGGCCGTTTGCTGTCGTCCGCAGCGGCTCAAAGCGCGCGATTTTTATATTCACATCGAACGGGATTGAATCGCTTCGTCGAACGCGATGAATAGGGTAGATCATCATATGTGAAGTGGAATGGTGCACGGGCTTCCTAAATTCTCATAGCAATTGCGTTTAATTGAACTTTATTATATATACATATAATTCCAGTTTATGAGTTGTTGTTATTGGTGGTGGGGTGAAAATTGTGGACAAAGTGACTTCACAAGCCAGGAATGTTCTCTTCTATTTTGATTATTGTACATGTATACTCTTTCGACTTCGTGTCATACATACACGCATGGTGTTGCACTTCCGTTTTCAGCCTGTCGCTAAAGTCGTCTATTCACCTTTGTTATCGCGGCGATAAATGAATATGTCGCCTTCAAATATATGACAAATACGCACGGATAAACATCCTATTTGACATCGGCTCAATTATCTCGCTGGTTTGCCACAACGCGAGAAATCGACGAAGCATAAAATCACGGCTGTGCCCGCTACGTTGTAAGCGATACGGTCGTGTTCGATGTGAATATAAAAATCGCGCGCATTAAACCGCTATGGACGACAGAAAATGGCCGTAAAAATCGCGCGCTCGCGCCCGGTGTGGATTGATCCTCACTCAGCACCCAGCCTGAAGGTACTCGCGATAATTTTTCAAGCTATATTATAACACATAGAAACTGAACGTTAACCTCTGAAAAACAAATGTAATGGTTTTTGGAAGACGAAAGCACAAGGCTTCATTCGTTCCCTTGGAAATATATAGTAGACCATAATAAATACTTGGGGACTTGGTTTAATAAATCGGGCAAATTCACTAGAGAAATAAATATGCGATGCAAAGATGCAACGAAAGCGATGTATACGCTCATTAGTAAGGTAAAAAAAAACAGGGGCGAAATAGTCGTCCATGGCTTCAATATATACAACAAAATCTGAATAGTCTTGGATTCTTGTTAAAACCAGCTACGGAAAAAATAAATATCTTTCACTTCCACCGTGGACACAAGATGATAAGGAACTCAGGCGATGGGTCGGGGTAAGGAACTCAGGAAATGCAATTTATGTAATGCGGACATATTGCCGACGAATAGCATATCATCTTGAAATATTTCGAACTGAGTAACATCCGCCGAAAATTATCCACCCTTAAAGTTATTACTCATATATCCTGCAACCAGAACATTAAAACTGTAAATAAGCTTCATAACAACTATGGACGCCGATCGTTCCAGGAGGTAGCTATACGTCTGTTTGGAACAGACTGCCGTTAAAAATTAGATGTTGTGACTCTTTGTCAGCTTTCAAGCGAGATTTGAAAACACACCTTTTCCGTATGTGTTTCAAATTACAACAGACAAATAAAAAACAGTATAGCGTTAGCGAGTAACCTTGGTCAGCTAGGGTGTTCCAGGCTATACCAGGTGAAAGCTAACGTCATGCGCACTCTATATTACAAGAGAAGCATTAAATGATCTGGAATCACAACCGAAGAAGTCCCGTAAGCACGTTACTGAGTAGCCTTGGTCAGCTAGGGTGTTCCAGGATCTTCCAGGCTATATACCACGTGAAAGCTAACGTCATGGGCATCAACCAATGAAAATACCAGCTGAACTTAACTCGTGTACATATGTGTTTGATAACTGTTTTTATTTTTATCTTAAAATACCCACACACACAAAAACAAAAAACAAAAAAATACTAATGCAAATACCTTTGTTGATAATAATCTATCTTTTATACTGTTTGGATCACTAATTAAGCACCTTATAGTCTCATCAATATTTTTCGTTTCAATTTTACTCGTTCCAGATCTTTCCCCATTTTACCCCCTTTTCATGTTATTTTTAGCATGTTACCACCCCCAATTTACCAGTAACTTTTTAATATTTTTTCGATTTGTAATTTTATGCGCTTTTGTATTTCTTAGTAACGTCTCACTTATAGTTCTACTTTTTTGTTGATGTCCATAATTATGTCTTATATTTGCAATTGTATTTTATGCTTAACATATCAAGCGTTTTAGAGCACTTCGGTGGATTTTACGCTAAACAAAACTGTTATTTATTTACATTGCCTTTACTGCGGTTGAGAATTAGGTTAAGTTTGCGTATTTTCTAGTTAGGTTCTTAGTATATAATTTTATCCATTCATTATTTACTATTATTTTAGGATGTGTGCCATGTTTGTATTGTAAGCGCATTGAAACTAATTTATTGAAAATGCGCTCTAAATGTATCTATAATAATAATAATAATAGACCGAATGCGATAAAACTTCATGATCTTTCAATACACCGAACACAAACACATCATTAACATACTTATAGCTTTCTATGGTACGAACACCCTGAGGCGATAAATAACAACATTAATATCATGCTCTAACTCACCCCCACTTCACTCACCCCCTCCAACCCCCGCCCAATCCCAAACCTGAAACTTTACCCATTGCACCCCTATATTTTTGTACAATTGACAGAGAAGCACACACTCAACACCCCTTAATAAATAAGCCACCATCCGAATATAACACCCCTTAATAAATAGGCAACCCATCCGAATATACACCCCTTAATAAATAAGCCACCATCCGAATATAACACCCCTTAATAAATAGGCCATCCGAATATACACCCCTTAATAAATAAGCCACCCATCCGAATATAACACCCCTTAATAAATAAGCCACCATCCGAATATAACATCGCACATGTGCACATTTATAATCTGTAAATTACATATGTTGTCAAGCCTGCAAATAGCGTGCCTGTCATTTGCAGAATGAGGTCACAGAGGGTGAATTTAGTGAGGCTATCCCGCATAGCGGGCTAGCATCACTAAATTCACCCTCTGGGGACCTCATTCTGCTTAGGCCCTCAACTAATATGGCAGACCTAGGATCAGATTGAAGTTCCCCAGTTGAAGTTGGTGATGTTCACCCATTGGGCACCTCAATTATGAGTTTTATCTTCTGCAAATTAGGGGGTATAGAAACTTCCTAGAAGGGAAATGTAACTAAAAACAATCTTAATTTGATACTATCGATACTTCCAAGAAGATGAAGCCTAAGCAGAATGAGGTCTCCAGAGGGTGAATTTGGTGATGCTAGCCCGCTATGTGGGATAACGTCACTAAATTCACCCTCTGTGGACCTCATTCTGCAAATGACAGACACGTTATTTGCAGGCTGGTATGTTGTACCACCACATTATAGCTTCAATGGTACCTCGACTGATGGAGTCATTAAAATTTCTCATATATTCTTGGCCCAGCTGGCGCCTCCGCTGGCGTCGCAGCCAAAATCCCCCCCAACACATGTGGTCGCCGCTTCGATCGATATTCCCGTCATCATATTCCGTTACATAGTAATCCCATATTATAGTGATTTCCCACAATGTCACATAGCGAGGTTTCATGTCTGCTATAACGTGCTGTATTATGGAATCAGAGATCTGATGTACAGTCTTGGTTTGATATGCATGTGTGTCGCACTGTTAGACTGATGCGGATTGGATTCACCATGCACTTAGTCGGGATTCATGTGTCTTATAACGAGCACTGTTATATACAGACACAATCTGATTGCGATTCACCACATATCGGGGGTTCCGTGCGTGTTATGATGTGATGTGATATAGACTCGGAGGTTCCCGTTGCAGCTTGCGGGGTTTGATATTCATGTGTGTTATAACTTATAATGTGCGCGTTGTGTTTACCGACTTTCATATTTCCCGACCTGGGTTTATATTCGTGTGTGTTATAATGTGCACGTTTAGTTAGCACTAATCAATGGTTCGAGATCATGGTATCCTAATCAATGCTATATATAGGTGCTGCAGTTGCGAGATTACCAATCGGGCTTCGATGTTCATGTTTGTGAATGTGTTATATTGCAGATGATGGAAGTTGTTGGAGTTCCAGCCTTATGACAGATATCCCCATGTTAATGTTTATGCTATTCGTGACTACCGTGGAGTTCCAGCCGTATGACAGATTAATTAATTAATTAGTTATTTAATGTTTATGCTATTCTGGACGATCGTGGCAATTCTCGCAACGTGCTGGGGAATAAAACACACTGGTGAGTAAATAATTCTCTCTTTCTCTCTCTCACTCTCTCTCTCACTCTCTCTCTCTCACTCTCTCGCTCACTCTCTCTCTCTCACTCTCTCTCACCCCCTCTCTCTCTCTCTCGCTCACTCACACACACTCGCTCACTTACTCACACACACTCATACTCACTCACTTACCCACTCACTCACTTACTCATTCACTCACTCACACACACTCGCTCGCTTACTCACACATACTCACTCACTTACTCACTCAATCACTCACTCACACACACTCACTCACTTACTCACACATACTCACTCATTTACTCGCTCGCTCACTTACTCACACACACTCACTCACTCGCTCACACTCACACACACTCGCTCGCTCACTTACTCACTCACTCATTCGATTCGGCAGACCTAAGTTGTCTGGCTGGCTGATACGTACACCAATATCGATAGGTATTAAATATGCAGTCTCTTTTAAAAGCCGACGATAATCCTAACGGATGTACGTCTCTAGATGTGTCCACTAAATTGCATTTCTACAACTATGCAGCATTCCCAACATGACGTAATAAACCATTTCCATATATGGAGTGCATTCCATAGAAATAGTTATAAATACAACAAGATGCAAAAGAATAATCAGTCACGAATATCGTTGACTGATACAAACTCGAAGATGAGGTCTCCTATATTGCGATGAGTAAAATGAGTTATGGATATATCGCCTGTATTCAGTTTTCCAACAGTAGTTGAGTTTTTCAATGCGTGTGATACATGTCAACATCCCTCCAATGAAATGGAGGGATTCCCATCAATTCAGTAACTGATTATGAATGAGAAATCCAGAGACGTAAATATTGTAAAATGTTCGTCGGCTTTTAACGAGACTTGATAAGATGGTGCCAATCCATTTAGCCCTTTCAGTGCCAACTTCCAAGTCCGACTTTTGTATCAACCCATATTTCCTTGATAATTTTTTTAATGTATTGATTACTAGCATGTTAGCCCGCCACTGGCGTGGTTGGTCAGAAACATGATATTTAAAAAAATATATATATATTAATTTAATGTTTTTTTTAATTTAATTTCGGTTTTTTTGAATTTTTTTATATTTATTTAATTTTTATTCTAATTGACCTATTTATTTAATTTTTATTCTAATTGACCCGATGAAATCCCCCCTTCCTAGGAACGACAGACAACGCATTCTTTGTTTTCCTTTTTTTGTAACCTGCCCGTACCCGTCCTAATGTCACAATATTTCGAGCGATAACATTGCATTGCATTGAAAACAAACGCTTCCCGTCGTGAAATCTCTCTACGATAACATTGCATTGAAAACAAACGCTTCCCGTCGTGAAATCTCTCTGCATAATATTTCGAGTCTGCCGTACCCGTCGTAATGTCGTGAAATCTCTCTGCATTTCAATAAACGCTTCCCGTCGTGAAATCTCTCTACGATAACATTGCATTGAAAACAAACGCTTCCCGTCGTGAAATCTCTCTGCATAATATTTCGAGTCTGCCGTACCCGCCCTAATGTCGCGAAAACGACGCTCTTTATATAGATACTGTGGAAAACGAACGCTCTTTATATATCAACGCTATTAACCCCGAAGTGCCGATTGCGGTGATATTTCGAAGATAACATTGCATTGAATTGAAAACCAACGCTTTCCGTCGTGAAATCTCTCTGCATAATATTTCGAGCGACAGGCTACAATTCGTCATACAGATAAGTAGATAGCGAAAACGACGCTCTTTATATAGACACTGCGGAAAACGAACGCTCTTTATATATCAACGCTATTAACCCCGAAGTGCCGATTGCGGGTGATTTTGATGATTGGGAAGGGAGAAACGGTGCTCTGAGCTTCTCCAAAACGCGACCACGGCGGTGTCCGTGGGATTTTACAATTATATACGAAATTTGAGCTCGATGGGTGCAGTCGTTTTCGATTCTATAAAGTACACACATATATATATATATATATATATATATATATATATATATATATATATATATATATATATATATATATATATATATATATATACGGAAGTCTCAAAATATATAGTATAGACTAGCAGGTTAGCCCGCCACTGGCGGCATTCGTCTCATGGCTTTGTTTCAGAAACATGACATGTTTTTAATTTAACATGGATAGCTCCACCCGTTTCCGAGATCTGGTCTGCGCATGCGCGAAGCTTGCGTCGCACGGGCTCGGCGACCCGATAAAATTCGTACCCGGGGCAAGATACATTCACATACCAAATTTCAAGTTGATAGCTCCACCCGTTTCCGAGATAACGCATTCTTTGTTTTTCAATGAGTTAATTCATGGTACCCGTCCTCCCCGTCCTAAACTTCAGAGCGGACAGTCAATTAATCCCGTCGTGAAATCCCTCTGCATAATATTTCGATCTCTTAGATCAATTCTGCCTTTTTAGTCGAGATAATTGCATTTCGTCCGCATCCGTATTTCGGACGCATGGGGTCAGTCGTTTAGCCACGTCCATTGGAATCCGCATCCGTATTTCGGACGCATGGGGTCAGTCGTTTAGCCACGTTCATTGCAATAAAGAGCGTTGATTGTTAACGCCTCCGTATACGGTCAATATAAAGATCGTTGATGTCTTAACCCCGAAGTGCCGATTGCGGTGATTTGGGATTGGAGAAACGGTGCTCTGAGCTTCTCCAAAACGCGACCACGGTCGTGTCGGTGGGATTTTACACTTACGTATGAAGTTTGAGCTCAATCTGTACACGCGTTTTGGATTCTATGAAGTACACACACACACATATATATACGGAAGTCTCAAAATATATAGTATAGAAGACTAGCAGGTTAGCCCGCCACTGGCGGCATTCGTCCCATGGCTTTGTTCGAAAAAGCAATTGCAACAGGTTCCGAGACACTTGTGCTGCATTGTTTTTTTTATTTTTAATTTTTTTTAATTTTAAATTGTTTTTGTTTCTGGCGGAAAAATTTACCCGTAGAAATCCCCCCTTCCTAGGAACGACAGACAACGCTCGAGCGATAACATTGCATTGAATTGAAAACAAACGCTTCCCGTCGTGAAATGTCTTTGCATAATATTTCGAGCGACAGGCTACAGACTCCCGTCATACAGATAAGTAGATAGCGAAACGAAATTTACCCGTAGAAATCCCCCCTTCCTAGGAACGACAGACAACACTCGAGCGATAACATTGCATTGAATTGAAAACAAACGCTTCCCGTCGTGAAATGTCTCCGCATAATATTTCGAGCGACAGGCTACAGACTCCCGTCATACAGATAAGTAGATAGCAAAAACGACGCTCTTTATATAGACACTGCGGAAAACGAACGCTCTTTATATATGAACGCTATTAACCCCGAAGTGCCGATTGCGGTGATTTGGGATTGGAGAAACGGTGCTCTGAGCTTCTCCAAAATGCGACCACGGCCGTGTCGGTGGGATTTTACACTTACATACGAAATTTGAGTTCAATCTGAACACGCGTTTTGGATTCCATGAAGTACACATATACACACATATATACGGAAGTCTCAAATTATATAGTAGACTAGCAGGGTAGCCCGCCACCGGCGGCTTGTCCGAAACATTGTTTATATTTTTTTTTTATTTTTAGCTCCACGCGTTTCAATAAGAAAAAATTGTACCCGGTAGCTCCACCCGTTTCCGAGATCTGGTCTGCGCATGCGCGAAGCTGGCTTCGCACGGGCTCGGCGACCCGATCAAATTTGTACCCGGCCCAAGATACATTCACATAGCAAATTTCAAGTCGATAGCTCCACCCGTTTCCGATATCTCGTCTGCGCATGCGCTGCACGGGCGTCGCATGGCCTCGGCGACCCGATAAAATTTGTACCCGGCGCAAGATACATTCACATTGCAATTTTCAAGTCGATAGCTCCACCCGTTTCCGAGATCTGCCTTTTTAATCGAGATAAATGCATTTCGTACCCGTCCTAATGTACTATTTCGAGCGATAACAATTGTCAGACTCCCATCGTGAACCTCAACACGAAGTAAACACGTGTTTCGAGCGATAACATTGCATTGAAGTCAGACTCCCATCGTGGACCCCCAAGACGACGTAAACACGTGTTTGTTCCCGTATAACTCTGGAGACTCTGACTTCATATATATATATAATGACGTTATTAACCCCGGCCGTGCCGTTTGAGCTGATTTTAATGACTGGGAGTGGAGTACGGGTGCTCGGAGCTTCTGGAAAACGCGTGGACGACATCGTACGTGATATTTTACCTCTAGATGGGAAGTTTGAGCTCAATCTGTCCAGCCGTTGTACTATTTCGAGCGATAACAATTGTCAGACTCCCATCGTGAACCTCAACACGAAGTAAACACGTGTTTCGAGCGATAACATTGCATTGAAGTCAGACTCCCATCGTGGACCCCCAAGACGACGTAAACACGTGTTTGTTCCGGTATAACTCTGGAGACTCTGACTTCATATATATATATAATGACGTTATTAACCCCGGCCGTGCCGTTTGAGCTGATTTTGATGAATGAGATTGGAGAACGGGTGCTCTGAGCTTTTCTAAACTGCGACCACGGTCGTGTCGGTGGGATTTGACACTTACATAGGAAGTTTGATCTCAATCTGTACACGCGTTTTGGATTCTATGAAGTACACACACACACACACACATACACACATATATACGAAGTCTCAAAATATATAGTACTAGAAGGTGACCCGACTTCGTCCGGGCTATTCAAAAACCAAATTTCAAGTCGATAGCTCCACCCGTTTCCTAGATCTGGTCTGCGCATGCGCGAAGCTGGTGTCGCACGTGCTCGGCGACCCGATAAAATTCGTATCCGGGGCAAGATACATTCACATACCAAATTTCAAGTCGATAGCTACACCCGTTTCCGAGATATATAGCCCAATGTCATTTGCGGATACCTCGGCCGGTGATGAGTTAACGCGACACAGTCAAATGCATCGGCAGGGTGAGAGTTAACGTAATCTAACTTTATGACCTCTGACGACGTCATAGAAATTACGCATTGATTTTATCCCGATAAAAGCATCGGACCACTTGTACCTAATAATTGAGGCAGATAACTAAAACGGATACATACATATTATATATCGTTGGAAAGAGGACACGCCACAGATTCTAACCGTGCAAATTATATGACTGGCAATTTATTATTCGCGCTATATCGAATCGATTTGTGAGCACCGAACTGAAATATATTAGCGCAAAAACGGCGTAAAAACAGATTTGACCTCCGCACGTGAAAAGTTGACCTCGCACGGACAAATAAATATGCCTATGTTCGTCTCCGGCCGAAAACACATCCAAATACCAAATTTCATCGAAATTGGCTTAGTCGTTTTTGAGTCCATCGATTTCAAACACACACACACACACACACACAAACAAACACATACATACATACACACACAGATCTTTCAAAATATATAATAGATAGACTAGCAGGGTAGCCCGCCACCGGCGGCTTGTCCGAAACATTGTTTATATTTTTTTTTAATTTTTAGCTCCACGCGTTTCAATAAGAAAAAATTGTACCCGGTAGCTCCACCCGTTTCCGAGATCTGGTCTGCGCATGCGCGAAGCTGGCTTCGCACGGGCTCGGCGACCCGATCAAATTTGTACCCGGCCCAAGATACATTCACATAGCAAATTTCAAGTCGATAGCTCCACCCGTTTCCGATATCTCGTCTGCGCATGCGCTGCACGGGCGTCGCATGGCCTCGGCGACCCGATAAAATTTGTACCCGGCGCAAGATACATTCACATTGCAATTTTCAAGTCGATAGCTCCACCCGTTTCCGAGATCTGCCTTTTTAATCGAGATAAATGCATTTCGTACCCGTCCTAATGTACTATTTCGAGCGATAACAATTGTCAGACTCCCATCGTGAACCTCAACACGAAGTAAACACGTGTTTCGAGCGATAACATTGCATTGAAGTCAGACTCCCATCGTGGACCCCCAAGACGACGTAAACACGTGTTTGTTCCCGTATAACTCTGGAGACTCTGACTTCATATATATATATAATGACGTTATTAACCCCGGCCGTGCCGTTTGAGCTGATTTTAATGACTGGGAGTGGAGTACGGGTGCTCGGAGCTTCTGGAAAACGCGTGGACGACATCGTACGTGATATTTTACCTCTAGATGGGAAGTTTGAGCTCAATCTGTCCAGCCGTTGTACTATTTCGAGCGATAACAATTGTCAGACTCCCATCGTGAACCTCAACACGAAGTAAACACGTGTTTCGAGCGATAACATTGCATTGAAGTCAGACTCCCATCGTGGACCCCCAAGACGACGTAAACACGTGTTTGTTCCGGTATAACTCTGGAGACTCTGACTTCATATATATATATAATGACGTTATTAACCCCGGCCGTGCCGTTTGAGCTGATTTTGATGAATGAGATTGGAGAACGGGTGCTCTGAGCTTTTCTAAACTGCGACCACGGTCGTGTCGGTGGGATTTGACACTTACATAGGAAGTTTGATCTCAATCTGTACACGCGTTTTGGATTCTATGAAGTACACACACACACACACACATACACACATATATACGAAGTCTCAAAATATATAGTATAGATAGATACTAATGTGATACATTCAATGTATCACATTATTATAATCAATAAATTTGAAAAATGATGAAGGAAATATGGGTTGATACAAAAATCGGAATTGGCACTGAAAGGGTTAAACACTTGTACACGATTAAAATGAACCCTTTCCTCGACCGGAAGCCAGTATAGGAGTTATTCGGTCAAATTTGTTAAACTGATCTTGTCATCTAATTTCATCTACAGTTGGACTCCATTGTAAACCAGAACAGATTCATCTCAGTTTTGGAAATGCACATTCTGAAATGGTTGTCCTCTGGACAACGACTGTAAGGACAACATGCCACGTGACTTATGGAGTAGATTCGAGGAATCAGACAAAGAGTTCTACTTCAACCACGGCTGTTCTTCCCGAACTGATAAATACGAATCTGACACTGATGCACCGTGCTGTGCTTGATGTAAGTATGTTACAAACAATTTTCCTGTACAGCCACCCGACTCGGTCCATGCACATTCCGATAGGGGCCGGCGAATATTCGCAATTCGGTTCGATGTCGATGACACCGGTGTGATTCGGTATCGATACCTCACCAGAACCGATACCGAATCCGATACCGAGGCGATACCGAGTCCAGGCCGATACCGAATCTGAGCTCCTGAAAAGTTTGCATTATCCAACATGTCTCCATCATCTTGCACTGGGTGATTGTTATCTAGATGTATATAGGAATGACATACATGTGCTACATTTTATACGGCACACATGCACAGTAAAGGGTGCGTCTCTTATATAACACCAGAAAGCGTACATAAGAGACAAGCTGTCCCAAGTGGCCTAACATGTGTATGACTATAACTGGTAACTGGTTATATTACTGGTGCGTAGGCCTATATATGTGCCCCTTTTCTCGCGAGTTGCACATATCATGAGTATAAATCACCGTGTTAATAGGATCATGGTCACGTTGTGTGCACCGACTGTTAACTGATTTTGTCATAACATGGCCCGAGCCAATGGAACGGATACTTGAGGTGATTAATATAACGATTGGTCTCACAATGAATATCTCTCTCAATTATGTGTATTTACTCTTTGCAAAAACATAGAAAGATTTATGTTAAATTTCACACCACTTAATGAAAGGGTAGAAATAAATATTGTTTAAACCAACAATCAGGGAACGATTGTAGTGTGGTAAGGTGTCTTTTCTCAAAAGGCCCTGTCATGGTTATTTGGTCACCACTTTGGCTTTTGTACTGATCCGGGCGTTCAAGAAGCAAAGCTTCTGATTCGGCGATTTGAGCGGTGACCTGCGATTGGTCGGCCAATTACATCTCTCGATCCGCTCAGATCGTATAAAAAGTCCACTGTTTCTTGCAACTTCGGTTCAGTCAAAATTATCTTGAGTATGGTCACCATCTCTTAATAGTTAGCTCTGATTACCCAGCCTTTGGCAATACATGTAGTTTTGGCGGAACATTATTATCACCACGAAATTGGGGAAGATCTTGTAACCGAAATTCGTATTCTCCGTCGTTTTAGACCGGCCTTGCATTCATATGGCCGGACGTAGTTATCTTCGATCGCTTCCTGTACCGGAAGTAGTATTCTCTGTCCACATAGACCGATCCTCTCATTTATATGACCGGAAGTATGTTCTTCGTTTATTTCATGTGCCGGAAATAGTATTCTTAAGTGCATTTAGACCAGTCCTCTCATTTAATGGCCGGAAGTAGTTTCTTTGTCCACTTCCTGTCGGAAGTTGTGAGATATTATCATTATAATTATCCATGTAATTTGACATATTTCAATGGGCATTGAAGTTATAGAACGTTCATATATCTGGCTCCTCCCATTATATAGTGTACTCATTATATATAATATATGTATTGTTGAATAAACTCATGACTACTTCTCCATCCTACTTTATTAAATAGGTCGGGGGAGTGTGGAAACATAAGACTTGGGAACCTGCACCCTCTAAGTATATATCCACAGGCCCTCCGCGCTTATGTGAACCCCCAGTTGACTACAGTAACAATGACAACAACTTTAGAATATAAAACTCGGGCATAGATCTGGATTGCTCGCATTACTGCATTTTCGTCCATCATGCAGGTATTGTGTACGAGACAACGAGATTATCTATTCAAATCTCAATGTAAACTACAATCGACTCTGCAATCCGACACGTTGGTGTAGTCAAGGGGCAGAGAATTACGTAACAAAATCGGCCATGTGATAGTTATGGAGGGAACTTGACACTTTTGTTTGTGAGTCTACTTCGATTGTTGAGGCAGCGTGGGTCAACAAACGTTATCCTTCATAGATCTAGTTTTAAGATATTTTTGGGATAAAAACAATCAGTGATCTACCATTTCGCATCATTCATCGATGCAGAACTTTTTGAGTCAGTCATGGCTATTTGGTAGTCGCGAATAATAAATCCCTGTACATACACACTACATACCCACTAAATACCCACTACATACCCACATTAACAAAAGCGTATGTTTACAAAGACTGGGCTCGCTGTTTTGTATACCCGGTTACATGTTACAATCATAATAGCTTATATCGGGTATTCTGTGACATGAACTCAGTTACTTATTCCTTATTGGACATGCGCATTCGAAAAACAAGTTGGTCCCATTTTCACGGAATAAACGGCATGGTCGGATGGCTGTTGATGAATAATTAAGATTCCACCCAAAATTGTATCGCCCAAAACGACTGGGTTTCCACATGCACCGTACCATCCAAGGTGGTAAAATGCCCAAAATCGTATTTCTTGTCCGAATTTCCCTGAATAAACGGCATTGTATGGTGGCCGTGAACGAACTGTTATGATTCTATCCAAACATGTTACTACCCAACCCACTGTGTTTCCATAACGAACCACACAAAGTGGTAAAATGCCAAAAATGGTAAAATGCCCAAAATCGCATTTCTGGTCCGATTTTCACAGAATAAACAGCATGCATCGTAGAGTGGCCGTTGACGATTATTAAGATTTCATCCAAAACTTTTACCACGAACCCATTGGGTTTCCATACCGTATCACCCGAAGTGGTAAAATACATAACATCGAATTTCTATTATGATTTTCACGGACTGAACGGCATATAGGGTAGCAGTTGACAAATAATTATGATTTCACCCAGATTTCACTACCCAACCCACTGGGTTTCCATATCGTACCACCCAAAGTGGTAAAATGCCCACACTCGCATTGTTGGTCTTGATTTTCACGGAATAAACGGTATTGTAGGGTTGCTGTTGACGAATAATTAAAATGCCTCGCATACATTTTACAACGAACCCACTGGGTTTCCATGCCGTCCCACGTTCAAGTTGTAAAATTCTTGAAATCGTATTTTCGGTTTGATTTTCAAGGAATAAACGGCATTGTAGTGTGGCCGTTGACAAATAATTAAGAGTCCACCTGAGTCCACCCACAAACATTGCCTTACAACCCACTGGGTTTCCATACCCTACCACCCAATGTGGCATAAAGCTCAACGTCGCATTTTATATTAAATATATTTAAGATTATTATTTAATATGTTATATTATTATATAAATATTATTAATGGTATTGATATAATATACATATTAGAGGCGTTTACATGGTATTTGCGGGATGCTGTCATAATATTATCACCAAGCATTTCGGGATTTCATATAGTCAGGTGTGATGAACCTGGTGACCCATGATAAAAGTCACAAAACTGATGGATGTATTTTGGTATCTGATAGTCCCAAGTTTAACCCTTTCTATACTAAATGGATTATCCCATACAGTGAAAAAGTATGTACATTGGAATAGACTATTATTAATTTGGAGTGATGTGAAGGTTGTAAAAGCAGACGACAGATATCCAAAAGTGCAGAACCGGTATTGTTGGCAATGAATATTATTTTACATACAGCTTCCTCTCTCCTAGTATAGTGGCACTGAATATAATATTGTTATTTTAAATATAGTTTTCTCCCCCCTACTGGTATAGTGGACACTGAATATTATATATACTGATATTTTTAATATAGTTTTCTCTCTCCCCTATATATCGGTATATTTGGCACTGAATATATATACTGATAATTATGTTAGCGCTTCCTTTCAGGGTCTCGGCAATGAAACCAAATATTACTACACAGTTGTGTGCAAAGGAATTAATACCAACGCCTCCTCTCCGACGTATAACTTCAAAACCGCCAGGCAGCCTGGGGTAAGTCGTACAGGCCAAATATATACATTCTATATATAGGATCAATCTTTCGATCTTCTGGTATACAACTGTCAAATAAAAAATTTGGCAGTCGCAGTTGGTGATCAAGCGCTTTTTCATTTTAATTTTATTTTCATATTATTAATCCGATTCGATGGTCCCCGTATCATAATAATGTTACTAATATTGACCAGTTTTATTTAGCGATCAACCGATTACTTGCTCTAACAAGCTTTTAAACATTACAATATTACCCCAGTCATTTGTACAAGCCAACCAGTGAACCAGCTGCAGCCATTGCAGGCGCTGCTCGAGTTTAATCAGAACATGATCTGATACTCATCAGTATGACAAGCTGACTGGTACTTGTTTTGCGCATGAGTTATGCGAAGCCGACACAGTACCAGCGACCTTGCTCAATGGTCGCAAGGGATTTGAAACAGCGAGTAATCCGACAACTGCACGTCGCTCAAGCGACCATGCATCTTCTGTGTGAAAACTCACAATAGACCAACGACGCGCTGCGAACTGAGTGATAACTTGACTAAACGAAAAAAAATTCACGTGTGAAAATCTTTCCAGAAATGGTAAATGGAATCTATGTTGTTGGGAAGATCAAGTAAGCACGATTTGATCATTTGCGTTATACCTTATCTGAATATTTCCTAAGGGAACTACTCATCAATGAGTATTTAGTATAGAAAGGGTTAAACTTGTTATCTGAACATCTCCTGTGGGATAACTACTCCTCAATGATGCTTTTCTATAGACATGGTTACACTTATTATCTGAACATTTCCTACGGGATAACTACTCATTAATGATGCTTTAGAATAGACAGGATTAAACTTATTACCTGAACATTTCCTATGGGATAACTACTCATCAATGATGATTTAATACAGAAATGTTAAATGAATGGCATACAGATAAGACCGAGAATTAAAAAGAAAATATCCAAACTGCAAGGCAGAGTGCAGTCCCCTGCTACGCTGGTCTGAGATAGAGTTCATTCCCCTGCCATTGGTCTTAGATTGAGTTCGGTCCCCTCCTCGCTGATATAAGATATAGTTCAGCATCCTGCTACGCTGGCCTGTAAGTTAGATTTCAGTCCCCTGATACGATGGTCTGTAAGATGGAGTTCAGTCCCTTGCTACACTTTGAGATGGTGTTCAGTCCCCTGCTACGCTGGTCTTAGATTGAGTTCAGTCCCCTGCTACACTCTGAGATGGAGTTCAGTCCCCTGCTACGCTGGTCTGATATGGAGTTCAGTCCCCTGCTACGCTGGTCTTAGATTGAGTTCAGTCCCCTGCTACACTCTGAGATGGAGTTCAGTCCCCTGCTACGATGGTCTTAGACTGAGTTCAGTCCCCTGCTACGCTGGTCTGATATGGAGTTCAGTCCCCTGCTACGCTGGTCTTAGATTGAGTTCAGTCCCCTGCTACACTCTGAGATGGAGTTCAGTCCCCTGCTACGATGGCCTTAGACTGAGTTCAGTCCCCTGCTACACTGGTCTGAGATGGAGTTCAGTCCCCTGCTACACTCTGAGATGGTGTTCAGTCCCCTGCTACGCTGGTCTTAGATGGAATTCAGTCCCCTGCTACACTCTGAGATGGAGCTCAGTTCCCTGCTACGCTGGTCTGCGATAGAGTTCGGTCCCCTGCTACGCTCAGATGGAGTTCAGTCCCCTGCTACGCTGGTCTGCGATAGAGTTGTCTCCTCTGCTACGCTGGTGTGAGATGGAGTTCAGTCCCCTGCTCTCAGATTGTGTTCAGTCCTCTGCTACGCTGGTCTGAGATGGACCCTCTCCCCTATTCTGGACCGCAGCATAAAACAAAATGTGTTAAAATTTGCGATTTTGGTGTTTCAAATTAATTTAATTCGAATATGATGAGCACTAGTATTGCACTGCAGCTGTACATGTCCTAATGGACGACCAATGTACTGGACATATCCTAATGGACGATCAATGTACTGGACATATCATAATGGAGACCAATGTACTGGACATATCATAATGGAGACCAATGTACTGGACATATCATAATGGAGATCAATGTACTGGACATATCCTAATGGACGATCAATGTACTGGACATATCATAATGGAGATCAATGTACTGGACATATCCTAATGGACGATCAATGTACTGGACATATAATGGAGATCAATGTACTGGACATATCCTAATGGACGATCAATGTACTGGACATATAATGGAGATCAATGTACTGGACATATCCTAATGGACGATCAATGTACTGGACATATCATAATGGAGATCAATGTACTGGACATATCATAATGGAGATCAATGTACTGGACATATCATAATGGAGATCAATGTACTGGACATATGATAATGGAGATCAATGTACTGGACATATGTTAATGGAGATCAATGTACTGGACATATGATAATGGAGATCAATGTTCTGGACATATCCTAATGGACGATCAATGTTATGTACCGAGGAAAAATAAATTGTTGGATGCTGACTAAGTTATTTATATGCGATTATTTTTATTGTTGTGGTTTACCAAGGTGTGATATTTTGTCTGATCCGCTATAACCGGTCCTCTGATATAACCCAATCCAGTTACCGGGGGAGGGGGGTTGGCCTATCCACGATGATCAGCAAATTGTGGTCTTACGATTTTGATCGCAAGAAAAATTCAGCATACTGCACTCCAGGGCGAAGCTCATTTTTCATTTTTATGGTAACCAAAACTCTCAAGAATTTGTCATTACGAAAAAAAATAGGCAAGTTTGGTTCTCTTTGGATTCAAGCCTTGAATAGTGTGTGTGTCATTTGCAGAATGAGGTCCCTAGAGGGTAAGTTTAGTGACGCTACACTGCACATCGGGCTAGCAACACCAAATTCACCCTCTGGGACTTCATTCTGCTTAGGCCTCATCTTCTGGCAAGTATATATATTCTCAAATTAGCAATGTTTTAATCGAATTGACTAATGGGTGAACATCACCAACTTCAACTTGGTTTCCGCCACCACATACCTCGTCCATGTATTAATCAGATAATGCCTTGGTTTCCGCAGGATGGCGCCAGCACATACCTCGTTTATTGAGATTGATAATGTCTTGGTTTCCGCGGGGTGGCGCCAGCACATACCTCGTTTATGGAGATTTAGGGGTACTATGATGTCATGGTTTCTGCAGGGTGGCGCCAGCACATAGTCCATGTATTAATCAGATAATGTCTTGGTTTCCGCAGGGTGGCGCCAGCACATACTTCTTTTATGGAGATTGGGGATACTATGATAATGTCTTGGTTTCCGCAGGGTGGCACCAGCACATACCTCATTTATGGAGATTGATAATGTCTTGGTTTCCGCAGGGTGGCGCCAGCACATACCTCGTTTATTGAGATTGATAATGTCTTGGTTTCCGCAGGGTGGCGCCAGCACATACCTCGTTTATGGAGATTGGGGATACTATGATAAGAGTACGCTACCAGGGCTACTCACAGAAGTTCATAGAACAGAGTTAGACGCTGTGTGGCATCTCGGTGACTTCGCATATGAGATTTGGCAAGAGCATGTAAGTATTAAATTTAACCAACAGGTGATGATTCCCCGCGCATGTTTAACCACAGGGGCTTGTAACGCGCTCCGTTTATCCCACACCCCATACACGATTATTTAATTAACCACATGGGTTTGTAACACGTTCCTTTGACCCCACACCACCATACAAGATTATTAAATTTAACCAACAGGTGCTTGTAACGCGCTCTTCTGACCCCACACCCATATATACAATATTATTAAATTTAGCCACAGGTGATTGTAACGCACTCCGTTGACCCCACACCCCATACAATATTATTAAATTTAACCACATGGGCTTGTAATGCGCTCCGTTTATCCCACACCCCATACAAGATTATTAAATTTAACCACATGGGCTTGTATCGCGCTCCGTTTACCCCACACCCCATACTCAATTATTAAATTTAGTCACATGGGCTTGCAACACGCTCCGTTTACCCCACACCCCCATACAATAATATTAAATTTAACCACATGGGCTTGTAATGCGCTCCGTTTATCCCACACCCCATACAAGATTATTAAATTTAACCACATGGGCTTGTATCGCGCTCCGTTTACCCCATGCACACCCCTTACAAAATTATTAAATTTAGCCACATGGGCTTGTAAGGCGCTCCGTTTACCCAACACCCCATACACGATTAATAAATTTAACTACATGGGCATGTAAGGGCAGTAACGCACTCCGTTGACCCCCCCCCCCCCCCCACACCCCAAACAAGATTAATAAATTTAACCACATCACATGGGCTTGTAACGCGCTCCGTTGACGACCCCACACCCCATGCAAAATTATTTAATTTAACCACATGGGCTTGTAACACGTTCCTTTGACCCCCCACACCACCATACAAGATTATTAAATTTAACAACATTTAGAAACCAATGGCAAAATATGCTATGGAAATTATAGCTGGTGGAATTATTGCGGTAAAACATTTTTTCAATAGCTGTATTCTGACAGTAGACCTTAGTTTTTCTTCTGGTCGGTGTACTTATAATGTTGTACATATTCAATTTAGGTTCTTTCTGAAAATGGGCAGGATCTTTTTAATTACTTTTGGGGCCAATTACTCGCCCAGTTTCTAAGAACCTATCCATTAATAAATTTTCTGTTATAAAACCCCATTGTTTCTAAAAAATATTACTAATATTACTGAATATTATCTCATTAAATTGTGCGAATATATCCTCCTCCATTCTTTAAATGTCAGTTTAGAGCTTTTGAATATTGGGCAAATTTATATTGTTCTGAGTTTTGGCTGCCATTTTGGACTCCATCTTGGGTGTAATTGCTCAATTAAGAATTCAGATGGATAATAAACACAATATGTACAGCTATCGACTCGCCGAATAACTGAATTTGCGACAGTCCCAAGTTTCTTTCGCCGTAAATCAGCTAGTGAAATCGGCAGGAATAATATGGTTTAATTACGTCAAAGTACGATTGCCGTACGTTTCACATATCTAGTGGCGGGATTTTTCTTCAAATTTAATCGACTTTATCATACAAATCAACACAAGAGTTATATCTTAAAACCCTTGTGTACAGTAATTACACACAGTACCGCGCGGCAAAATAAATATGTCTACAGTGACGGCGTCAACTGTGGTTAGTCGTTTACACAGTAACTGTTGTTTGAAGTTATTATCAAAATCCGCTGATAAATACACATACTTATTATTGAAGTGATGGTATGTGTATTTTTGTTGGGTTTTGATAATAATTTCCAACAACTGTGTTTCGTATGTTTCCTTTGCGACTGTGTTTCGTGTGTTTTATTTGCGACTGTGTTTCGTATGTTTCCTTTGCGACTGTGTTTCGTGTGTTTCCTTTGTGATTGTGTTTCATATGTTTCCTTGGCGACTGTGTTTCGTGTGTTTCCTTTGTGACTGTGTTTCGTGTGTTTCCTTGGCGACTGTGTTTCGTGTGTTTTCTTTGTGACTGTGTTTCATATGTTTCCTTGGCGACTGTGTTTCGTGTGTTTCCTTTGCGACTGTGTTTCGTGTGTTTCCTTTGTGACTGTGTTTCCTTTGCGACTGTGTTTCGTATGTTTCCTTGGCGACTATGTTTGGTGTGTTTCCTTGGCGACTGTGTTTCGTGTGTTTCCTTTGCGACTGTGTTTCCTCGGCGACTGTGTTTTGTGTGTTTACTTTGTGACCGTGTTTCGTATGTTTCCTTGGCGACTGTGTTTCGTGTGTTTCCTTTGCGACTGTGTTCCGTGTTTCATTTGCGACTATGTTTCGTGTGTTTCCTTTGTGACTGTGTTTCGTATATTTCCTTGGCGACTGTGTTTCGTGTGTTTCCTTGGCGACTGTTTCGTGTGTTTCCTTGGCGACTGTGTTTCCTTGGCGACTGTGTTTCGTGTGTTTCCTATGCGACTGTGTTTCGTGTGTTTCCTTGGTGACTGTTTCGTGTGTTTCCTTTGTGACTGTGTTTCGTGTGTTTCTTGGCGACTGTGTTTCCTTTGCGACTGTGTTCGTGTTTCCTTTGCGACTGTGTTTCGTATGTTTCCTTGGCGACTGTGTTTCGTGTGTTTCCTTTGCGACTGTGTTTCGTGTGTTTCCTTTGCGACTGTGTTTCCTTGGCGACTGTGTTTCGTGTGTTTCCTTGGCGACTGTGTTTCGTGTGTTTCCTTGGCGACTGTGTTTCCTTTGCGACTGTGTTTCGTGTGTTTCCTTTGCGACTGTGTTTCGTATGTTTCCTTTGTGAGTCAAGGGCTTTTGTTATTCGCGTATTTTAGTTTTAAACAAATAACTGATGCAGCTAAGCCTGAGTTTAGTGTGCCTGTCATTTGCAAAATTAGATCCCTAAAGTGTGAATATAGTGACGCTACCCCGCACAACGGGCCATCATCACTAAATTCACCCTCTGGGGACCGCATTCTGCATGGCCTCATCTGCTATGGGAGACATAGACTCAGATTTAAGTTCCCAAATGGTGAATATTGTGATGTACACCCATTGGGATCCTCGATCATGCAATGTCCCTTCTGTCAAATTGGGGATATAGAGAAACAAAACTAAAAAAGAAATATAATCTATGTGAAGAAGTTTCTAGATAAATTTTATAATAAAGAAACTTTCGAGAGAAGATGAGGCCTAAGCATAATTAGGTCCCCAGAGGGTGAATTCATTTATGCTAGCCCGCTATGCGGGATAGTGTCACTAAATACACCCTCTGGGGACCTCCTTCTGCAAATGACAGACACACTAAACTCAGGCTTGGATGCTGCAATGTACAATCACAGTCCAAAACTGGCCTCCAGTGTCTTCATTCTTTACCGTCATTGTAAAAGTTAGAATTAGCCAAACAACCCTATCGTGTTCTGTGTCACCAGATTATGATAGCGACATAATTTTGTGTCATATTGGGCCGGGATAATGGATTACATGCATCGGTCTGTCCGTGCATGCATCCGTCTGTTGTAACAATATAGAGATCCAGGGGGCGGGAACACCGTAGATTACAGGGGTAAATCCGTCTTCGGTAACATGGACAAAGGCGCGTAATAAACCTATAGGTACACATTCCGAAGCGCCACACGGACAATTTTGAATGTCAACATAAATGTAGAATAAGTATAGAACGGCAGCGTACCAGTTAAACCGTTCAGCAAGCTTAAATCAAAGGGATATGAATACCACGAGGGCCACAAACCAAGCAATACACAGATCATTAGTGTCGGCGCACGCGATCCCGATTGTGTCCGGTAAATCCGGCTGCGAGATAAATCGGGCCCGATAAAATCGGGGGGGTTCAGCGCACACGAGTCCGATTTTCACTCCGGTCATATGCATGCTATGCCTATAGATGGTCACTGTAGTAAATAGCCAACTGGTGTGGTCAGCCGATCTAGACATTTACTATAGCTAGTCGTGGTGATTTATATTAATATGTATTTCTAAAGACTAATATTTATTAATAATAAACTGAATGAATATATAATATTAATAATAATATATTGAATTTGAGGTCACGGGAAATACTGTCAATACTGCCAATAGCCGTAAATTGGCGTAAACTACCTTTCCACAGCTACCGCCCTCTTCTTGCGATTACTATATACGGGCACCTATTTTCTGCCCATAGGTCTACCAGCAGTTGTTACTTGTCGATTTATCAGAATTCTAGACATAATTTTCGAATAGCGGTCGCTGCTAACTATTCCGACATTTTGAATGATGTTTTGGTCATGTGACAAGCAAAACACGCGCGTTGCCATCGTCACGAGCCGGTTTTTCCGGATGAAATCAAACTCAGTTTGATCGGTCCGGTTAAATCGGATCCGACAAAAACCGGCCCAAAGCGTCGGTGCACACGATCCCGGTTGTCCCCGGTTGTCCCCGTTTTACCCAGCTGCGGGGTAAACCGGGGACAACCGGGATCGTATGCGCCGACACTTATACTATACACGAATTATTGTAAAAACGTACACATAGACTTTCCTGATTGTACTACCAGGAAAATTCCTTATTTGTAAATAAAAGTGTATGTTTATACATTGGCTGTACTGTCAGATGATAAATTAGGTGGCGATTACAGCAATGCTCACATCGTACATAATTGTATGAATAGTAAAGCACTTACCATGTTATCACTCGAATACGGTTCGGTGTGACATTACATTATCGGTTATATGCCCAGTTCTCCGTGTGCTTTCTCAATAGCTGGTTTACATCGAAGGAAACTTGCACTGTTTCTACCGCTGAACATCACGGAATACAACACAGTAATCCCCTAATTTATATTTCACAATCTATATAGACATCTCTAAATCTGTTTCAGACAGGAGAGAAATGGTTTCAGGATCTCGAACAGATCGCTGCCTACACGCCATATATGGGGTTTCCCGGTAACCACGGTAAGTTTTAACATCTCAACATGCCGTATATGGCGTTTCCTGGTAACCACGGTAAGTTAACACCTCGACATGACATATATGTGGTATCCTGGTAACCACGTTCAGTTAACACCTCAACATACCATATATGGGGTATCCTGGTAACCACGTTCAGTTAACACCTCAACATACCATATATGGGGTATCCTGGTAACCACTAAAAAGATAATGAGTTTCTTCATGACATGCATGAGGTGTTCTGGCAACCATCAAGTAAATTAGCCCCCTCAACACACCATATGTATGGGGTTTCCTTGTAACCACAGTCATTCAACACCCCAACATGCCATATAAGGGGTTTCTTGGCAACCTTGGTAGATTTGCCCAACACGGTATATATGGGGTTTCCTGACAACTATGGTAAGTTAGCCCTCAGCCTGTCATGTATTGGGTTTCCTGGCAACCATGTTATGTTAGAACATCAAAACACCATATATATAATGGGTTTTCTTGACAACCAAACATGGCAGGTTATCTCCTTATCTCAACGCACCATATATATATATGGGGTTACCTGTTACCAACTTACCCGTCCTGGCAACCATGGTAAGTCAGTTCCTGAACATGCCTTGTAAGGGGTTTCTTGGCAACCTAGCTAGATTAGCACAACGCAGCGTGTATGGGGTTTCCTGGTAACTATGGCAAGTTATTGCCATCAACGTGTCATGCATATATGGTATTTTCTTGCAACCAAGGTAAGTTATTCCTCAACACGTCATATATGTGCATGAGGTTTCCTGGCAACCGAGCTATATTAGTTTCCTTGCATGCAACTACATGTATGATAAGTTATCCCTCAAAACGCGATATATGGGTTTTCATAGCAACCATGATCAGTTATCCTTCAAAATGCCATATATGTGGTTTCCTGACAACCAAGATTAATTATCGCTCAAAAATGCTATACATGGGTTTTCATGGCAACCGTGATAAGTCATCCTTAAAAAATGTTGGCAAATTGTGTGTTTCATTGCTGATCGTGATATTATACCTTAAAAGTTGAAAAGTAATTTAATGTAGATTTATGCTATCACCATTACAATGTCAACACAATTACCTCATCGAAAGAATTTCTGTCTTAGTTGTATATTTTTTTAGTTTTATGTAATCGTTCCCAGAAATATTTGTTTTTGGGGTGGGGACTATTAAAATAGCCGGTGTCCGTTGGGCCGTTCGGAAATTTCCGGATGAGAACTTTATTTTTGGGCTATCGGATTGAAACCAAATTTGGTATGTGAGTTTATTAGCTCAAAACACAGGTCAAGTTCGAATATGGTTCGGTCCGCCTCTTTTTACCGGAGTTATAGCCCCATTTCAACCAAATTTGGTATGTGAGTTTATCAGCTCCAAATACAGATCAAGTTCAAATATGGGTTCAGTCCGCCCATTTTTGATGGAGTTATGGACCTTGTCAACCTTTTATCAATAATGACTATCCCTAGAAATTATTCTTAGATTCATTCGATGCTATTGAAAAATGTCGTCAAGAAATCCTTGTGGGACAATCAAATGTTCATGTCGGAGAAAATGGTCTTAAGTGTGTCACTGCCTGTGGGGATTGTCGTGGGGAGATTTGCACGAATGTTTTCAACAGTTGTTGATCAGGAACTGGATTGAATGTGGCTTTATCGCCAGAAAGCAATCTCAACACTCAATAGATATATCTTTCTTTTTGGGTGGGGATTCAAAGTCAATACATTTATAATGTGGAAAATTAGTGGGAAAATAAAGAAAAGAAATATTTTCCGGGTTTGGCTGACATTCTGGCCGCCATGTTTAGGTCTTTTACCCGGAAACATAGTTTGTTCTGGAAATATAGTGTATACACTACAAAAGGATTTTTGGTTATAACACGGGTTGATAGTTTTATATTGTGCGTCAAACAATAGACTTCTAGAAATTTTTAACTTTCAAGCGGCCATGTTGGACGCCATCTTGAATAAAAAAAAATCCCCAAGGCGGATTTTGGATATGCTCACCAGGAGATTATGCTGCATCGAATGACACCAAATTCAGCTTGTTAAGAATTTTTCCTGGTTCAACCCTTCAACAACCAGACTATTTATTGCCATAGATTTCGATAAGCTATTAGTCTATTGATCTATCCCAACGCACATCGTCTGCCTCAACAAAATAAAATGGATTCAAACAGATTTGTTTTAAAGGTAGGCTACTCACTCCGATCAGACGGTCCTCATATCACCAAGTTACAACAACAACAACAACATTTCTTCAAAATACGCTTTAGTTATCAGAATCGATTAATTACAACAAAATAATGGTAACCACTGTCGACTAGGGTATCAAATTTCCCAAAACATGTTATTTATCAACATATAATATGGCCGTATTATCACTCGATTATCACAAAATTTGAACCACTTGATTTTAGAGTTATCCATCTTCGTCCGCAATTTGTCCGAGACCATTGACTTGACAAATTTGTTTCCAAGCCACAAATAAGTACATATCTCGAGAAATAACAAAAATCAATATATCATCACTTAGTCCAAGTCTTCTCGTACTAAAACTAGCTAAGATTTTGGCATGGAGAGATGCTAGTAAATACTAGCATCTCTCCATCCCAAAATCTTAGCTAGTTTTAGTACGAGAAGACTTGGACTAATCATCACTCTGTGTTTTGAATCAAATATTTTTTACCCCCGAAGTCAAAGAAATAGTAATTTGGGAGTGTTAATTTGGGAGTGTTAATTTGGGAGTGTTAATTTGGGAGTGTTAATTTGGGAGTGTTAATTTGGGAGTGTTAATTTGGGAGTGTTAATTTGGGAGTGTTAATTTGGGAGTGTTAATTATGGAGTGTTAATTAGGGAGTGTTAATTAGGAAGTGTTAATTAGGGAGTGTTAATTAGGGAGTGTTAATTTGGGAGTGTTAATTTGGGAGTGTTAATTTGGGAGTGTTAATTAGGGAGTGTTAATTAGGGAGTGTTAATTTGGGAGTGTTAATTAGGATTATGCATCTTTAAGGAGATTTTGATTTTCAAATTTTACAAGCTCGAAAAATATGATCTATCTTTGCAGAAATACATAAGGACTTTATCATGTACAGACACAGATTAAATATGATCTATCTTTGCAGAAATACACAAGGACTTTATCATGTACAGACACAGATTAAATATGATCTATCTTTACAGAAATACATAAGGACTTTATCATGTACAGACACAGATTAAATATGATCTATCTTTACAGAAATACATAAGGACTTTATGATGTACAGACACAGATTAAATATGATCTATCTTTGCAGAAATACATAAGGACTTTATGATGTACAGACACAGATTAAATAAGATCTATCTTTGCAGAAATACATAAGGACTTTATGATGTACAGACACAGATTAAATAAGATCTATCTTTGCAGAAATACATAAGGACTTTATGATGTACAGACACAGATTAAATATGATCTATCTTTGCAGAAATACATAAGGACTTTATGATGTACAGACACAGATTAAATAAGATCTATCTTTGCAGAAATACATAAGGACTTTATGATGTACAGACACAGATTAAATATGATCTATCTTTGCAGAAATACATAAGGACTTTATGATGTACAGACACAGATTCTCCTTTCCTGGCTCACCGTGGCCGATGGAATACGAAGGACTCTGGTACAGTTATGACGTCGGCAATGTTCATTTCGTATCGTAAGTGTTTAGTCCCCTTTTGAAAAATAATGGTATGTACATCTTTGGTATCGATCACTTTTCTAGAAGTCTCTCTTTGTCTATGATGGTTTGCGATGAGCAGTGGTGGTTGTTGTGAGTTCGGCAGGGAATATTTAAAAAAAACAATTCTCGGAAAAATATGGTTATTTTTTCGCGGTTCCATGACTATTTGAACCAGAATAAACGATGGAATTTTAGGATGACGCATATGCCTACTGTTTTCAGCAAATACGCATGTCTTGAATTTTCTTTAAATCTTAGATAGTGACATAACAGCTAGAAACCAATAAAGTGTTTGTCAATACCGTAACGGCTACCGTAAATAATTTATGCATGAAAACTAACTAAAAGGGTCAGATGTATAAAATATGTTTATGTCAACCATAGTTACATAATATGTATAGGCGTTCTCAATGTCCAGGTTATATCGTCAGTGTTGGCCTATAACCACCTTTTTTCAATTTGTTCAACATAATTACTACATCGGTCGGACCCATCAACATCATTACTAAAACGGTCGGACCAATCAACATAATTATTAAATCAGTCGGACCAATCAACATCATTACTAATTCAGCAGGACCCATCAACAACATTACTAAATCAGCAGGACCCATCAACAACATTACGGTACTAAATTGGTTGGACCCATCAACATTACTTAATAAAAAGGACTCCTCAACATCATTACTAAATCAGCAGGACTAATCAACAACATTACTAAATCAAAAGGACTCCTCAACATCATTACTAAATCAGCAGGACCCATCAATAACATTGCTAAATCAGCAGGACCCACCAACAACATTATTAAATCAGCAGGACCCATCAACATCATTATTAAATCAGCAGGACCCATCAACATCATTACTAATTCAGCAGGACCCATCAACAACATTACTAAATCAGCAGGACCCATCAACAACATTACGGTACTAAATTGGTTGGACCCATCAACATTACTTAATAAAAAGGACTTCTCAACATCATTACTAAATCAGCAGGACCAATCAACAACATTACTAAATCGTTGGACCCATCAACATTACTAAATCAAAAGGACTCCTCAACATCATTACTAAATCAGCAGGACCCATCAACAACATTGCTAAATCAGCAGGACCCACCAACAACATTACTAAATTGGTTGGACCCATCAACATTTCTAAATCAAAAAGACTCCTCAACATCATTACTAAATCAGCAGGAACCATCAACAACATTACTACTAGTAATCAGTCAAAACAATCAACACTATAGCTAATTCGGTCAGACCCTCCAACGTCAGTACTAAATCGGTTGGACCCATCAACATCATTATTAAATCAGCAGGACCCATCAACATCATTACTAAATCAGCAGGACCCATCAACAACATTACTAAATCAGCAGGACCCATCAACAACATTACGGTACTAAATTGGTTGGACCCATCAACATTACTTAATAAAAAGGACTCCTCAACATCATTACTAAATCAGCAGGACTAATCAACAACATTACTAATCTGTCAGATACATGAACCTCATAGCACTGGGACAGAATATATGCTGGTCGCTGATTTTTGGCTCATAATTAGTATTCATAATTAGTATACATTTATGTTGATCTTGTTTGCAGATACAACACTGAATATTATTTTATTAACGACCAGGACCAGGTTTGTAAGCAGTATTACTTCCTATTGGATGATCTGATTGAAGCTAATAAGCACCGAGATGTCCGGCCATGGATCATAGCGATGGGTCACAGGCCATTCTACTGCACCAACAAAATAGACAACTGCTCTGGCGCATACAATGTTCCTAAATTTGTAGCTCATGGGTGAGTTTTATACAATAATGATGACGGTTTTATATATCGCTTAACAAATTGCTTACTTTTTATGGGGGGCCAAATTTACCTATATTAGCTAATTATACTTAAGCATTAATTATGCTTCAACATAATTCCATTTCGCTCAAGCGTAATTCCATTATGCTTAAGCGTAATTCCATTATGCTTAAGTGTAATTCCATTATGCTTAAGTGTAATTCCATTATGCTTAAGTGTAATTCCATTATGCCCTAAGTGTAATTCCATTATGCATAAGTGTAATTCCATTATGTTAAGTGTAATTCCATTATGCTTAAGTGTAATTCCATTATGCTTAAGTGTAATTCCATTATGCTTAAGTGTACTTCCATTATGCGTAAGTATAATACCATTATGCTTAAGTGTAATTCCATTATGCTTAAGTGTAATTCCATTATGCCCTAAGTGTAATTCCATTATGCTTAAGTGTAATTCCATTATGCTTAAGTGTAATTCCATTATGCCTAAGTGTAATTCCATTATGCTTAAGTGTAATTCCATTATGCCTAAGTGTAATTCCATTATGCTTAAGTGTAATTCCATTATGCTTAAGTGTAATTCCATTAGTCCCTAAGTGTAATTCCATTATGCATAAGTGTAATTCCAGTATGTTAAGTGTAATTCCATTATGCTTAAGTGTAATTCCATTATGTTAAGTGTAATTCCATTATGCTTAAGTGTAATTCCATTATGCGTAAGTATAATACCATTATGCATAAGTGCAATGGAATTACTCTTAACACTTTCAAGACTGGAGCTTCCTGAAATTTTGTGAAAACCCTGTGCCAATGCATTCTCTTATATACGCGAGTCGACCATAGGTCGCCTCCCATTTATGAGAGAATGCATTGGCCTAACAAATTTTAGATTATTTTTTTTAACTGTTGAAGAATGTTAGAAAAATTAAAAAAAAAAATTAAAAATTGTCGAAGAATGTAAGAAAAACATGATAAAAATTGATATAAAGAATGTAAGAAAAATTGATCAAAAAGAATAAAAAATTGTTGAAGAAGTAAGAAAAAACAATAAAAACTGATAAAATTGTTATAGAATGTAAGATGGTTCGATGGTTGTTTTACGAAAACACTGATCTATCAAATTTTATGAAACTAATTTGGAAAAGTGGGGTTGATGACTTTTTTATATGCCTAGTCCCTAGGCCTATATAAAATAATGTGTATTGATGCTCTTAAAGTTAAATATACAGCATTGGGTCTAATCAACAGGTAACCCTATATAATTTGAAACCAAACCCTCAGATCCGATAATTAAATTACAGGGATTTCATGTTGTTTACTGAGAGGGTCATCGCCGTTAGAGATTCCATGAAATAGACAGCATTATTTCCGGTATCGATTATAACCAAAGCTGCAGCCGATCTCGAATTCACTCGAAATATGTTAGGATCTGCCCAGGGGGTCGAAAAAAAAATTCAGGCACATAGGCTGATTTTATCCTTTCGATCCTTGTTGGGACCCACCCACCCCCGCGTCTAAATGTTTTTCCGTTTTCGGCAGTTTTTTTCAAACCATTTTTGGACACCCACCCCCTTTTAACACTGAAATAGAGATTTGCGGGGGGAAATTCAATGTAAACAGCTGTATATGAATTTCTGTGCATACTATTTATCATGGATGTTAACATTGACATGTAAATAGGAACGAGTCATTTTGGGGTCATTCGGCCAAAAAAACATGGCTGCCAGCGGCCATCCTGGATTTCAAAATGCAATCCATTAGCATGGGCTACAGGCTATACTGTTTTAAGCCAAACTCATTGCAAAAACAGTCAAAAAGACTTGCAGGAAAAACAATTTTGAGTTGCGAAAAAAATGTTTGTTGGTCCCATCGATGGGCATACATGCCCGGAAAAAAATTAATGGAGAATTCCACAGCTGTCAATCAATTATTTTTAGCATATATATTCTATGAATCAGTGACTTCCGTTTTGTTGTCAAATCATAATGTACTGAAATTTGGATATGTGCAATGATCATCCCTGATTATAACACTATTTGTTTTTTTTGCGTGACACTAGTGAGTCATATTTATTTTTTGCGTGACACTAGTGAGTCATATTTATTTGCGTGACACAAGTGAGTCATATTTATTTTTTGCGTGACACTAGTGAGTCATATTTATTTTTTGCGTGACACTAGTGAGTCATATTTATTTGCGTGACACAAGTGAGTCATATTTATTTTTTGCGTGACACTAGTGAGTCATATTTATTTTTTGCGTGACACTAGTGAGTCATATTTATTTGCGTGACACAAGTGAGTCATATTTATTTTTTGCGTGACACAAGTGAGTCATATTTATTTTTTGCGTGACACTAGTGAGTCATATTTATTTTTTGCGTGACACTAGTGAGTCATATTTATTTTTTGCGTGACACAAGTGAGTCATATTTATTTTTTGCGTGACACTAGTGAGTCATATTTATTTGCGTGACACTAGTGATTCATATTTATTTTTTGCGTGACACTAGTGAGTCATATTTATTTTTTGCGTGACACTAGTGAGTCATATTTATTTGCGTGACACTAGTGAGTCATATTTATTTTTTGCGTGACACTAGTGAGTCATATTTATTTTTTGCATGACACTAGTGAGTCATATTTATTTTTTGCGTGACACTAGTGAGTCATATTTATTTTTTGTGTGACACTAGTGAGTCATATTTATTTTTTGCATGACACTAGTGAGTCATATTTATTTTTTTGCATGACACTAGTGAGTCATATTTATTTTTTTGCGTGACACTAGTGAGTCATATTTATTTTGCGTGACACTAGTGAGTCATATTTATTTTGCGTGACACTAGTGTTATATTTTTCACAATTAAAGACGAAAAGAATGTATGTGCTCTGGTATATTATAGCATAGTCTCTTTAAAAAACCAACGAAAATTGAACAATATTTATGTCTCTGGAAATCTCATTCATAATCAGTTTTGTTCAACGAATTTTGGCTGCATTGTCTAATATCCAATACCCAAAGCAACTTCATTTTAGAGTTATCATCTTCATCTTCAATTTTGTCTGAAACTGTTGTCTCATCGACTTTTCGCCAGGCTGCCAAAAAGTACTGGCGGTGAAAAATAATAGTGAACAATAATAGATTTCAAAAATCGATATCTGATCACTCTGAGCTTTGATGGGTGGGTTCATCGACTAAAATGAATTTTTTTTTTACCCCCGAAGCCAAAGAAATAGTAATTTGGGAGCGTTAATTCAGATTATGTATCTATAATATGTGTGGAATCCTCAATTCTCCACATATCTATACTCCATTCCAGACTGGAAGAGCTTTTCCACGTGCAAGGTGTTGACTTGGTTCTAGAGGCACACGAGCATTCGTACGAACGCCTATGGCCAATGTACCGAGGCGCAGCGACATCGCATGACTATATCAATCCACGATCAGGTGTGCATTACATTGCTGGGAATGCTGGAATGACCAATTCTAAGGACTTCCAACGCAAAAAGGCTGGTAAGTGTGCCTCAAATGTTTTCGTTGTAGTCAAGTTGTTTTCCTTCAAAAAACTGGACATATGATTTGTGAGGGACGGTTTCCGGGTGGGTGTCCCACGGGCAGCCCTAATCCTCTAAAACTTAGCCATTTACTAAACACCTCAAAAAAGAAAGTCCCCCTGATATATTTGGTAATATTTTATGAGATATTAGATGGATTTTGATGAAACTTTACTGTGAGTTATGTTATGACCGACTGAGCACGAATTGAATGATAGAGGGGTGCTTTTCAAAAGTCTCCTCGACATTGGTTCCTCGGGGAGACAATCCGCAATGTGGCCCTCGAGCCACGTCACCATTTTTATAGTAGTTTTCCCATAGGAAATGTTCATATACATGTAAGTTTAACCTTTTCTATACTAAAGCATCATTGATGAGTAGTTATCCCATAGGAAATGTTCAGATAATAAGTTTAACCCTTGCTATACTAAAGCATCATTGATGAGTAGTTATCCCATAGGAAATGTTCAGATAATAAGTTTAACCCTTGCTATACTAAAGCATCATTGATGAGTAATTATCCCATAGGAAATGTTCAGATAATAAGCTTAACCATTTCTGTACTAAAGCATCATTGATGAGTAGTTACCTTATTAACCCCTTCTATACTAAATCATCATTGATGAGTAGTTGTCCCATAGGAAATGTTCATATAAGTTTAACCTTTTCTATACTAAAGCATCATTGGTGAGTAGTTGTCCCATAGGAAATGTTCAGATAATATGTTTAACCTTTTCTATACTAAAGCATCATTGATGAGTAGTTATTCCATAGGAAATGTTGAGATAATAAGGTTAACCCTTTCTATACTAAAGCATCATTGATGATTTATAGTTATCCCATAATAAAAGTTCAGATGATAAGTTCAGATTATATATTCAGGTGGTTTTATTGAATTATTATCTAAACATTTTCCTCAATAAATAGGGCTCCTTCTGTACTTTTATTTATCTATCATCTGCTGTGGTCACTTAACATCCCTCCAAATCAATAATATAACATTCCAATGTACTCTTTCTAACTGACTGACTACGTTTGGACAGACGGACGGAGCCCTCGGCTATATGCCCCGAACCTTGGGTTGCGTGCTTAATACTAAGTTGATCCACAATATATATTTAAAGGCATGAATGGCCTTTCTTGTAGCTAGGTTATAATTTAGAAATAAATGTTACCAAATTATGAATTTTCACAAGAATATACTTATAGTATAGTATAATGACAGTATGAATGCAACATTATCCACAAAATACACTTTGTGTTATCAGAACAATTCCCGCACTAAAAACTTAATGACATAATGGAGAATCAGAACGGTAGTTTTGTTGACAATTTTCGCAAGCAACTTGTCAAAATTGGAGCAAATTAGAACTCTTGTGTCTGACTTGCCAAGTTGCCATGCATTTTGATGTGCATTTTGACATCTGTGTTGATAAAATAATCGGAGAACCGAATCACACAGTTTCGAAATATAGTTCTTCCGTTTTAGTGGGACTTTTCAAACTTAAGGTTCATTTATTTAGTGTATTACATTTATATCTCCAATGTTTAATTAATCTATTTATTATTTTATTTATTGACACACATAATTACGATTACAATGGAGAATTCATCGTAATTTGCGTTGTTGTCTAAAATCTACGGAATATTTTCAACGGAAAATGCCGAACACAGTTCGCGAGGTCAACCGAGTTCGCATACTTTTAAAAAATTGTAAACATTGAGGTAAATGTCTCTTTTCGCATTAAATTACCGTTTTAAATTCACAACTGATGTGGGTTTCAGATAAAATAGCATGTCTTCTGCGGAAAATATCCGTTTATTGTCGCAATTGTGATATTTTATTTCATATAATTGTGGTTTTATTTGAGCGGGTCACTAACGCTTAAGTCGTGTCATAAGAATGCATGGGCCTGGAACTCGGACTAAAGACCGGCACCTCCATCCCAATATCTTAGCCGGTTTTAGTACGAGAAGACTTGGACTAGTAAATAGTGAGCGATAAGCAAAATGCTCAACATCGTGGCGATTTTTAGTAGAGTGATTCATGGGGACCCATTCAACACTGGAGTGGCACAAATTAATAAGTGCTATATCGGTATGTTGTATAAAATTTGGTGGCCATTTCTAACCAAAGTTCAAGTAGTGGGGTCTCCTTGGTGTTGAGTGTTTTGCTTATCGCATACTCTTTACGTACTGTTAGTTTACACAACATGGCATCTGTTTAAATAACACAGAGTACTAACATGGCAATAACATGCAATTTATTCGATAATTATGATTGGTATAAGAACAAGGTTTGTCAAAAATACAATATTCTTTCTGTTTATGGCGATTTTAACCAATGCGACTATTTTAATAGCAATACCGATTGCCAACACTTACCATATATTTAAAGTGATGTGAAACACTCCAGTAGGGTGATCAAATAGAAATGGCGAATAATCTTCCTAAAAGTAGTTATTTTATACAAATATTATATCCAAGTTGACATGACACACCATCATTCTTATACATTTATTAAATGTAGCGACTCTCGATGGTGAAATCATTTTCATTAGTTTTTCGCCAGTAGTTGAGAGGTAAATATTTACAATTGAGCGTAGTTCAGACGATGTTTTCTATGGAGTGTTATGGTCGATTTGCTTGATATTTTTGGTGATGTTAGTAGAATGCTACATTCCACCAGTTGGCATAGCGTCTCTGAATACTAACATATCATGGACTTGTTCGGGTACGTGAAACTGATATGTCTTTAACACACACAGTAATGCCCTAAGTAATCGACTCCTTAAACACAGCAGAATTATGGGTAACTTTTCAGGATTTAGTCGGAAATATGGCTTGTTGCCATTCATCGGAAAGCTCTTGGGGAGAGCTTTCCGATGAATGCAACAAGCCATATTTCTGCTGTGTTTAAGGAGTCGATTACTTAGGGCATTACTGTAGCCGCATGTTTCTGACTTTCACTCTGTATTACTTTTCAGCTGACTGGGCAGCATACAGATACGTGGAGAATGGGATCAACACATATAGCCGCATGTTAGTCTATAACAACACCCACCTGTTAATAGAGCAGCTCACCGTATCCAATTCATCACCATTCGATTCGTTATTGCTGGTGCAGCATCATCATGGACCATTTGTAGCAGACAATATCACATGTAATCAACACTCCACATCCACCCATCAGACGTGTTTTTGTCCGTTCATTTTTCGGATGCATACCGGACTCCGCTGGCTCATTGTTGTACTGAAATTCATCAAGTGTGTTTACCCTGTGGTGTGTCTGTTGAGTCTGTGGAGGATTTATATATTAATTCGAGCGGGATGGAGAATAATACTCATATTAATTCCTTGTTTAGCGGCTGTCATGGTTTATATATATCCTATTCTTTATGAATTGACAATTCCACTCAAGTTCTGAAGTTCTGTTAATGGTTACACTGGTGTAAATAGGGTTCGGAGTGACATCTAGCGGATGCGGGAGGGATATATAGGAGAGAATCAAATAGACACTGGGCCCTGATTGGTCAATAGCCTTGTGTGCTTTTTGCATAAAACAATCATCACACCTCTTCCCTATGATTTCCCATAGGTAAAATAGCCAATGGCACCGGAATTAACCCTTTGTAGTGAAGTTTGATTTTTTTGGTGTGGTCTAAAAAAATATGACAGATTTTTTTATGTGGTTCTGACACTAGTTACAAAAACACAAGATTTAAAGGCGAATTCCCTGCTAGGCGGACATTATTTTTTTGTGTATAAAGTTTTCCCAAATGTCAAATTTTCAGATTTAAAGAAAATTTTGGACCCAAAATTTTTATTGCCAACAGTATACTTTAAAACGTTAGCACTGAGGCCTATGGAAAACATTTATACCAGTGTAACCTAAAAGTCACAGTTAGGACAAAATAAAATGGTTGCACGTTTACAGTCAGTCTCTTTGATAAGCCGACGAAAATCCTATATCGGATGTACGTCTCTAGAACTCTCTATTAAAATCCTATATCGGATGTACGTCTCTAGAACTCTCTATTTAAATCCTATATCGGATGTACGTCTCTAGAACTCTCAATTAAAATCCTATAATCGGATGTACGTCTCTAGAACTCTCTATTAAAGTTAGGTTCTGATTTGAAGGGATTCCCTCAATTTCATTGGAGAGTTGTGCAGACTACTCGTGATTTCATTGGTTTATGTATTAACAGATCACTTGACAGATCTGAGGTCAATGATGCATTGACAATTTTCCCATGCATTGTCAAACTCAACTTTTGTTGGAAAACTGTATACAGGCGATATATCCATAATTCATTTTACTCATTGCAATATAGGAGACATCATCTTCGAGTATTTATCAGTCAACGATATGCATGACTGATTATTCCTTCGCATCTTGTTGTATTTATAACTATTTCTAAATACTATGATTCTCACAAACATTTACTACACCAGGAATGCACTCCATATTTGGAATCTGGTTATTACGTCACGTTGGGAATGACGCATCGTCGTAGATATGAAATATAATGGACACTTCTAGAGACGTACATCTGTTAGGATATAATGGACCCTTCTAGAGACGTACATCCGTTAGGATATAATGGACACTTCTAGAGACGTACATCCGTTAGGATATAATGGACACTTCTAGAGACGTACATCCGTTATGATATAATGGACACTTCTAGAGACGTACATCCGTTAGGATATAATGGACACTTCTAGAGACGTACATCCGTTAGGATATAATGGACACTTCTAGAGACGTACATCCGTTAGGATATTCATCGGGTTTTCAAAGAGATTGGTTTACAGTAAGGCCAAAAATAAAACCTCTGTTTCCGATACCCTGCCTAGCTGAGATTGTCTTGCCTGCTTCAATTTTTGTTTTAAATTTTCTCCAGAAGGCTAGTCGACCTGTATTTTCTCGGACACAAAACGTGTTTTGTGAATAACATCGCATTCATATCATCATTATGCCATACTATTAGTAAATTCTTGAGGAAATTAAGGAAACAAAGACCGCCCGTTCCCTTTAACATGTCTGGTTCCGAGCTATCTCTCAAATTTATATTAAACGTTTCTTAAGACGATCATCAAAATGCCGAGCATGACGTAATCTGTGCCAAACTTAACTCTTTATATAACTGTATAACATGACATGACGTAATCTGTGCCAAACTTAACTCCTTATATAACTGTATAACATGACATGACGTAATCTGTGCCGAACGGCCAGCCTGCAAAATGGCGTGTCTGTCATTTGCAGAATGAGGTCCCCAGAGGGTGAATTTAGTGATGCTATCCCGCATAGCGGGCTAGCATCACTAAATTCACCCTCTGGGGACCTCATTCTGCTAAGGCCCTCAACTGCTATGGCAGACCTAGGATCAGATTGAAGTTCCCCAGTTGAAGTTGGTGATGTTCACCCATTGGGCACCTCAATTATGAATTTTATCTTCTGCAAATTAGGGGATATAGAAACTTCCTCGAAGGGAAATTTAACTAAAAACAATGTTAATTTAATACTATAGATACTTCCCAGAAGATGAGGCCTAAGCAGAATGAGGTCTCCAGAGGGTTAATTTGGTGATGCTAGCATCACTAAATTCACCCTCTGGGGACCTCATTCTGCAAATGACAGACACGCTATTTGCAGGCTTGCCAAATGGCCAGCTGAATAACAATTTACTCATCTCTTCAAAATAACTATACCACACCACTATATGATTTATATATGATTTTCTTTATGTTGCCAGTGAGAGAGTGGCCCAAGTGAAATTCACTCGGGAGCGTGCAAAAGTGAGTGCAAGGATATTATATGTCTCAATGTATCGTTACTCTAATGTTTATGCTTTACGTCTGTCTGTTCGTCTCATCTTCTTGTTATATTTATTTCATCAATAAACCTTAATTTAAAAAATGAAAAAGGTGCATTACTCTGCCAAAAATGGGTGCACAGAACCGAAGATCTAAGTTGACATAAACTTTATGGTTTCAAACATGCATACCAAATTTTATTCCATTCAGTAAGAATTAACTGAAGTTATCATGAAATAAAAAAAAACCCAAACTTCAAAGTCGAAAAAAGTTTGTAACTCTGGTAGAAATAGGTTGATAGAACAAAAGATCAAACTTTTCAAGCCTGAGTTTAGTGTGCCAGTCATTTGCAGATTGAGGTCCCTAGAGGGTAAACTTACTACTTACTGATGCTACCCCGTAAAGCAGACTAGCATCACCAAAATTCACCCTCTTGGGACCTCATTTTGCATGTAACATTCGGAGTACGATAGTGAACAGGGTATATACCGTCGGATTTCAATTCCACTGTTGGAGCATATACACCCATCTTCACAATAAAAGAGAAATGCAGTTCCGTTCTATATGTATTTAGTTATGTAAATTTCCGTCGCAATGGTCTTTAATACACAACTGACATTCGATTCAGATACAAGATTTTTCCTAAACTAGTTTTGTCAGTTTTGAATAAGCAAGATCACTGGATCGCGGCCGTAAAGGATTCATCCAGCTCCGTTCCGTGGTTTCAGAGATTCTTCCAGAGATTCTTCTTTTAGTGGTGCTGGTCAAAGTTTTGGAGTAGCATTTCCATATATGGAGCTTTTGAATTATTCATGACTTCCATAAATGGAATGCTACTCCAAAACTTTGACCTGTAGCATTAAACCATGGAATCGGACCTGGTGGATCCAATATGGCCACGAGTTACTGACAGGGCATATTTGCACAACACCGTGGATGAATTCAAAGTACACAAATTAAAATCTATAATAGTGAACAAGAGCATGCCGTCGGGGCGTGGCATAATACGCCCGTTTCTGGAGTAGAGTGGGGCATGTAGACAGAACCCATATTTGAACTTGATCTGTATACCAAATTTTTTTCAGTTCACTCGATTCAATCTAAAGTTATCATCTGGAAACCGCTTATCAGGTAAAATCTAAGTCGAAAAAGGGGCATAGCTCAGTCAAAATCATGCGGACAAAACCCATATTCGAACTTGATCTGTATGTTGGGGTGGTAAACTAATATACCAAATTTGGTTCAGTTCACTAGATTCAATCTAAAGTTATCATCCGGAAACCAAAAGCAGACGGACAAACGATGGATGGACGATGGACAGACAACCCATTTACATAATACGACAGTTTTTTCAAACAGGCGTATAAAAATAGTCCTGAATAATAGATGAATACAGTAACTATTATAGTTGAATAATAGCCAGACCTGATAGCTACAGTAATGCCCTAAGTAATTGACTCCTTAACCATAGTAAAATTATGGGTAACTTTTCAGGATTTAGTCGGAAAGCGAGAGCTTTCCGATGAATGGCAACAAGCCATATTTCCGACTAAATCCTGAAAAGTTACCCATTCTGCTGTGGTTAAGGGGTCGATTATTTAGGGCATTACTGTATGAATGAAATGAATCTGAGAAATCCATAGAGATATGGCTCATTTATATCAACAATTTATTTTGCTTAAAGCATGTTATAAATTAGTAAGAAAAGGTCATTAAAATAAACATGTACATTCTCAGGCCATTACACAGCAAAAGATGATGGATGAGAATTGTTTTATTACTAACACGGTGGGAAATCACGTGGTTTCGAGGTGGGTGAGTACCACGTATTGAAAACGTTCAAAAACATAATATATGAGGAACTGACACAAAACATAACAGTTTGACTGTTACGAGCCCATGCTAGTTTATTTTAAAAACAAGTTGATGCCTTATTTGTTCGGAAATACTCAGTAGTTTTCTATAACATTCTGACCAAAGTTGCCAGTCGGAGATACGAGTCAATACATATAGGAGAATTGTTCGACTAACAACTGTGGTCAGAATGTTAGAGCAAACAACTGTGTGTTTGGACACAAATGAGGTATCAGCTTGTTGGGAAAATAGTATAGCATATGCTCATAGCTGCCAAAATACTGCGTAATATATTATTATCCTAGTTTATTACCTTTTTCCTCGTTTCTGGTCGCGTTTGAGATCGCCTCGGCCATTTTGAGTACGTGATACCTCATCAACTAGAAACCATGTGATTCCCCACCGTGACTAAACTTCACATGGATTGTTGGGATGACCACAAGATGGGAGTAATCCAAATTTCGTTGAAAAAACATGCCACTGGCCGCCATTTTGGATTTTACTCTTTGCATGACTAAACATTTAGCACTTCCTACAGTCCACTTCCCTCATACCATCATCACCAAACTTAATATTGATCTTGATATTGATCTACTGGATGAGAGATATCAAATGTTTTTGAAATTCATTGGAAAACATGGCTGCCAGCAGCCATCTTGGATTTTACTTTAGATATTTCTCTTCATGTTGATATCTAGTATTAATACTTAGACATTTCATCTTTGATTGTAACACATGATTTTCCCGTCTCAAGTTTAGCTACAGTGTCGTTGACACTTTCAAAACGATTGAACACTCCATTGAATGCCCTCATAGATGTGAACATCCATATCAAATTTCATTCAGATCCGACAACCAGTGTTTGAGATACCAGATGGACAGACAGATGGATGGAAAAACGGAGGGATATAGTTTAGATGGATGTACAAGGTCAATCCAGTATGCCCCCCATTCTCTATGAGTGGGGGGGGGGGGGTATAACAAACACTGCCAATGTATGCATTAGGCTTATCAATTTTATAATACACAACGACTATTCAAAGGATCAACAGATGTAGCTTAACATAGTGTGCACATCCATACGTGTGACTCGCCACAATTGTACCCGGATGGTATCATGTAATGTACTAGTACATATCCTAAAGAACATGCCGACATGACTTGACAGATGAATACGAAACAGTATCCATGACGGGAGCTGCGCTGATGCAGCATTAAAGATCCTTTACCCAACAGAAGGGCCCTGTGCCAATGCATTCTCTTATATATGCGAGTCGACCATAGGTCGCCTCGCATATATAAGAGAATGCATTGGCTTAACACATTAAAAATTATAAAATTGTTAAAGAATGTAAGAAAAAATGGTAAAAAGTGTTAAAAAAAGATTTTTTTTAGGCCAATGCATTCTCTTATATATGCGAGGCGACCTATGGTCGACTCGCATATATAAGAGATGCATTGGCACAGGGCATAACTGTAACTATCACAATGTGGTCAAGGAGCCGGTTCCAATGATATCCATATGTGTATGGTTCTATTGAGACAGACCCAAGATAATTTAGGCTGTTGAAGCTTTATTTGGCCGGTTTTGGCCGGTTTGTTGGGTAAAGGGTTAAAGATCCTTTGCCAGCGCATTCTCTGATATATGAGAGTCTCCCATGGGGAGCCTCGCATATATATTGTTAGGCCAATACATTCTCTTATATATGACAGGCTCCCTATGGGAGACTCGCCTATATGAGAATGCATTGGCACAGGGTTTTTGCAAGATTTCAAGAAGCTCCAGTCATAGGAGGGTTAAACATTAAATTGAATCAGTCCTCATAAACAATTCGAAATTATACGAATCTGAAAGCCAATTCGGTATCGATCCCGAGTCAGATTGCAGATTAACCGAATCAATTCTTCGCAGGGCACTGTAACAAAGCTAACATACAGACAACACTTTTGCTGACTGATCTATAAAAAGATCAATATTTGATGTGAATTGAAATATTTTACCATATTTAAATTAAAAACACCAAATTCGCACATTAAAGTTGGCTGTATCCTTAAGGGGCTCCGGCACACAATTTGAAACAAAAAAAATTGCATATGAAACAAAACAATTTGTGGAGTTTTATCAAGAAGTGGGTAAATTTTTATAGCCTCAACTGAAATTGATTTAACCTGAAATCATACATGAATAACATTAGGATACTCCCTTGCATATCACATGAGACAAGACCACACCTCGTTATTATAGCGTGTCTGTCATTTGCAGAATGAGGTCCGCAGAGGGTGAATTTAGTGACGCTATCCCGCATAGCAGGCTAGCATCACTAAATTCATTCTCTGGGGACCTCATTCTGCTTAGGCCTCATCTTCTCTGGAAAGTTTCTTTATTATCAAATTTCTGTAGAAACTTAGATTCCATTTCTTTTTTAGTTTAGTTTCTCTATATGTGAATCCCCAAATTGGCAGACAACACATTGCATAATCGAAGTTTCAAATGGGTGTACATCAAAATATTCACCATTTGGGAATCTGAGTCTACATCTCCCATAGCAGATGAGGCCATGCAGAAAGAGGTCCCAAGAGGGTGAATTTGGTGATGCTAGCCCACTATGCAGGGTAGCATCACTAAATTCACCCTCTCGGGACCTCATTCTGCACACGACACGCATAAACTCAGGCTTGTTGTCTTGCTAACTGCTACGATACTGGTGCCATGGGGCAAGATTATTAGAACCCAGCATCATAGAAAATTAGCAGGACCTCTTGACCAGGGATGAAGACAGCCCAAATATATGACCCGCCATATCAAATCCAGTCGTAAGTCGGGATTTTTTTACCCTGTGCCAATGCATTCTCTTATATATGCGAGTCGACCATATGTCGCCTCGCATATATAAGAGAATGCATTGGCCTAACAATTTTTTACAATTTTAATAATTTTTTCTTGTATTTTTTAACAATTTTATAATTTCACCCATACAGAGCCCCAGACAAATATGAGCAGACGACACTCTTCTATATGCTTCTATATATGTGTGGGGCTCCCTGCAGGGTAATGGATGTTTTTTTATTTTATGTCCTAAAAATTTTAAGAAACATTTATTTAAAAAAAATGATAAAAAATTGTTAGCCAATGCATTCTCTTATATATGCGAGGCGACCTATGGTCGACTCGCATATATAAGAGAATGCATTGGCACAGGGTAAAAAAATCCCGACTTGCAACTGGATTTGATATGGCAGGTCACATATATGCTATAATCAATAGTTAAATATGTGACATCATTATCTCTGATCATTCCCATCGTCACCACGATGCGCGTGTGTCACAGTGTGTCTGTCATTTGCAGAATGAGGTCCCCAGAGAGTGAATTTAGTGATGCTATCCCGCACAGTGGGCTAGCATCACCAAATTCACCCTCTGGGGACCTCATTCTGCTTAGGCCTTAGCAGAATGAGGTTCTCAGAGTTTGGTGAACACCAAAAGCTAGCCCGCTGTGTGGGATAGCATCACTAAATTCACCCTCTGGGAACCTCATTCTGCAAATGACAGGCTCACTATTTCAAGGCTTGTCGTCACCACGGCAGGGGTCGATTTAATGTTTAAAATTTGTAAAGCAATTGGCAGCACTGGGTAGATTTTGTATAGCATTCCCAACCAATACATGTTTTTCATTGTAAATTGATTAGCAGAAATTGGAAATCGCATCGCACATTGCAATGCAAATCCAGATAAATCGAACCCTGCACCACGGACATCATCACCACAGACATCATCACCACGGATATCATCACCACGGACATCATCACCATGGATATCATCACCATGGACATCATCACCATGGATACCATTATCACAGACTCTGACTCAGATGTTTTCGACAGGACATTTCTTTGGGTCTTTACAACAGTAGTAATGAACGATGACACCGTTTGGATATCTTGCGAAGGCACTGTAAAATAAAATGTTCAAAAATTCAGGCATCAGCAAATGACAGGGTAATAATATACAGTAATGCCCTAAATAATCGACTCCTTAATTACTGCAGAATTATGGGTAACTTTTCAGGATTTAGTCGGAAATATGGCTTGTTGCCATTCATCGGAAAGCTCTCACTGAGAGCAGCTTTCCGATGAATGGCAACAAGCCATATATTTCTGACTAAATCCTGAAAAGTTACCCATAATTCTGCTGTGATTAAGGAGTCGATTATTTATGGCATTACTGTACTTAGACCATAACTTTGACAGAAATCAACACATCAGACTTAGTGATGCGGACCACACTGGACCACCCTAGACCCTATGTGGTCCACTGACTAGGTGATCCAGTCCAGGCCATTCCGGTCTGGTAGCCTTGCCTGGACCGGTCCAAAGTGGATATATACTTTTAGAGATGGTTTACCATTGTTGATGTAAATATTAGGCAATTAAAGATGCACATCGCTTTTTGGGACAACATTCTGGAGTAAGATTGCTATTTGAACAGTACAAGTTATTCTGTTCCCTGTTTCCTTCAGGGTGCATGGTTTCATGTTTCATATTATTATCGATGCTACAGAGGGGTATGAATGGTATAACTATCGCGTACTAAAAGAGGTGCGACACCATTATCGATGCTACAGAGAGGGGTATGAATGGTATAACTATCGCGTTCCCGGCCTGGAATTTATATTCAAAAGATCCACCCCAGCAGCAAGGTTGAATATAATTTCCAGGCCGGGAACATGACGCCATGCACCCAGACAGGAAACAAAATGGTGTGTCATTCACTCATTGGGTCTTGAAATGTTTATCAGACTAATTAATAACTGTGATATTCTATAATTGTATCATTATAAAAACAGAAACAAAAATAACATTAGGCTCTTAATGTCAATACCAAAGATTAAGGTAGCGTGTATGGGAAATTTGTCACAATTTGCATTTGGCAGCATCTGAAACCTGACGGAATCTCACAAACAACAGTATACATATGTTGAAGTCACGTATAAGCATACATATATTCTGGAACCACTCATGCTGGACTAATCCAGAAGGGGTGGTCTGGTCCATGGTCCGGTTCAGCCATGGACCAGTGCTGGACCGGACTTGATTTTAAGTTTGAAATTCATTTCAATTGAAATAAGGTGGACAATAGCAGGGGCACTGAAAGCAACCAAGGGGGAGGGGAAGATGAGTGAGTGAGGGGATGAGGAGGCAAGGGGATATTAAGGGACAGGGAAGGAACAACTTCCAGAAAAGGGCACTTTTCTCAGTGTTCATGTTTGTTTACATGTCATATTACAGCATTTTAGAGCACTTTCAAGGACTATGCTATATACATGTAAGCTGAAATGAATATTATACTCTAGAACGGAAAACAGGAAAAAACGATTGAACACTCAACGAAATTTTTTTTTAAGAGTGAATATTTGTTTTTAGAAAAAGGGCCATAAATCAGTTAAAAATAGTCTTATCATTATATTGGAATCTCTTGACCAAGTATTTCCTTTTCACATTTAACTCAAGGCTGTGGTGGTTCAGCATTACAGATCCTGTTCCAGTGCATTCTCTTATATAAATGTGAGTGACACATAAATTCCAATAATTTGTGTTATGTGCATTGTCTATAATAGTACCTAACAGTATACTCTATAATTCAACATCAAAACTCTCATTTATGATTCCGATCAGAATAATTTACTTTCGCCAAGGGATGGGTTAACATATGCCGATCGTGATCGGCCTCTCGTTGAGTGTTCAATATTCAAACTCGATCTGTCTTTTGTGCTGAGAAATTCATATACAAATTTGGTTCCGATCAGATAGAAAATGTTTGATTTATCGCACCATGTGTAAAGTGTCTACAGACAAACAGACAGATGGACTAATGACAGTTGGTCAATCCGGATGTTGACACTTCCATACTATGATATGGGTAAACATAAAAATTAGTCTTTTGTGGGTACTTATGCAGGGGGGGGGTCATCCACTTTTTTCCATACACTAGGCCGGGGTGGGTGGGTGGTTCAGCTGCGAAAAAGTCACTTTTTTCCTGAGTGGTCGCAATTTTTTCCTCTTACAACATTTTTTCAATATAAATGCCTCAAAGTGTTCAGCATCATTGTTAAGGTGTGTATGACACTTATGGCAGTGCTTAGGGGGTAGTTAGTGTGGATATGGGCATGATGCTTCTCAGAAATCCAGATTACGAACCAACTCTCAGGATTCGCCTTTTACATCCGATCACATTGCCATGTACCAATGCTACTGGTTCCAGATGAAAATGGACAGTTATGTAGCACATGAATAAACTTTAATATAAATAAAATGAAAAAAGCTATTCATTTATCTCATTAATATTTACTCATTATACCTGATCAGACCAGATGACTCAGTCAAAATTGTATCGGAACTTGGCATGGGACTGTAGCCTGCAACAACGCATATCACTGAGATAATAATCTTGAGATGGTGGGACCCAGATAAAAGATTTGGCGAGCATACATAGACCTTGAATGTGTAGATATGGAGAAGGCTGCTAAGTGGAATAAACAAAATCAGTACAGATGAGTGAAAAGAAGGGAAAGAAAATATAATATAACTTAATATAATATGCAAGTCTAAAAATAATGTGCTGGTCATCAGCAAAATGATCGAAGTCTGCAGAGGGCGAATTTGGCGATACTACCCGGCATAGCATCAACAAATTCAACCTCTAACGACCTCATTCTATTTTGGTCTCGACCAACCATGGAGAACTAGCTACATATGAGGGTCACATATGGTGAATTTGGTAATGCTATAGCCCACTCTGCTGGGTAGCATCACAAAACTCACCCTCCTTGGAGCTTATTCTGCAGACTGCATATGACCGTCTTATTTTCAAGTTTCTATTTACACGCAGTACATGTATTTGTATGAATGCTTGACCTGGGTCTGGCCTTAGCACAGTACCTAGCCCAAGAACTCAGCTCATGGAAATGAAAATTAGTTTTGTGATACATAGTGGATTTCAGCTGAATACCTGTATTGTTGGAGAGTTAATTGCCAGGTGGTGTTGCCCTAATAATTTTTTCAAAAATCATAATTGACATATAAATTCATGTGATACTATGGGACACATCTAAAGTTACACTTTCTGTGATGAAAAGAAGGTACACTAATGCTTTTATATTTGTTGACATGTATATTGAGCATTAGGAGCTACCTTAGACAATATTTGGGGAAGAATCAATCAATAATTTACTGATCAGCACATGTATTCTGTGTGTTATTTTGGGTTTTTCCAGGTATTTTTTTAGAACCTGTTTCGTGTTGTTACAAAAGTTGGAATGACTTAGAAGAACCAGAAATGGAAATAGGGTAACTGTTATTAAATACTGACCATCAAGCTTAAATGGTGTGATATTACAGATTTGGAGGTAAAAAGGGGGTGGGTACCCCGCATGAAATTGGAAAAAATATTTGTTCCTTCAAATAGGGGGGTGGTGGGTACACAAGAGCCGGAAAAAAGTTTGTTCAGCCTAATGTCATGTCACTTTTTTCCGACTCCCCCCCTGACTTAAGTATAAATTTTCCCCATCTCCACTAGCATGGGCATGCATTTGATTTTTTTGTCTGTGAAACACTGGACAAACATGACAAAATATGTGAAAAACACAATTTATTCCCATCTTTCCTGGCATAGAGACCTCTCAGAAATCCAGACTAAGAGTGCAAATTAATTACTGGTACATAGAGCTGCAGCCTGAATACCAGTGTCCTATAAAAGTATATCTGGTTTCACTTCACACTGATGGCTAAAAATAACTATAATTATCAATTATACAGATTTACTGTTTGTCTCTCACAGAGCTAAAGTGATACCACTGATAATCAATTAGCTGTAGGCTGCTATGGTTATCTGTTCAATTCTTAGTTGAAAAAGGGGCATAACTCTTGTATAAAATGTCAGATCTAACCCATATTCAAACTCGATCTGTATTTTGAGTTGTGAAACTCACATTCTAAATTTGGGTCCTATCAGTTGAAAAATGGTTGATTTAGCGAAGCATGCATGAATTGTATGTCAAAGGGCCATAACTCCAATAAAAAATATCGGATCAAACCCATATTCAAACTCGATCTGTATTTTGGGCTGACAAACTCACACACCAAATTTGGTTCCGATCAGATGAAAATTGTTTGAGTTATGACAGCATGCATGAATTCGAAATATAAAAAGGGCCATAACTCCGTATAAAAAACTCGGACAAACCCATATTCGAACTCGATCTGTATTTTGGGCTGAGAAACCCATATACAAAATTTGGTTCCGGTCAGATAGAAATTGTTCCGAGTTATCGCACCATGCGTAAAGTGTCTACAGACAGACAGACGGACGGACGGACTAACGACGAGTGGTCAATCCGGAGTTCCGGACAACGACACTATGTTTACCATACTATGGTATGGGTAAACGTAATAAAACGATTGAACACTTAATTGATTGCCCTCATAGTAGTGAACATCCATAACAAATTTCACTGAGATTCATCAACAGAAAATGCGGTAAAAGGTTCTTGAAGTTCAATTGCACATAACTCTGGTATTTCTCAATGGATTTTCACAATTCTTTCAGTTTTGGAATCAGTGCGTTCATTCATCAATCTGCTCGGACGGACAATAAACAACATTGACAGATAAACAAAGATGAATAACTCTAGAACAGCAAATGCGGGATAAAAATGATTGAACACTCCATTGAATGCCTCATAGTAGTGAACATTCATCCCAAATTTCATTGAGATTCATCAACCAAAGGTGGAGATATCTGCTCAGACGGACAAAAAAACAACATTTCCAGATAAACAAAGATGAATAACTCTAGAACGGAAAATCTGGAAAAAACGATTGTTAAATGACCTCATAGTACTGAACATCCATAAACGATTGTTAAATGACCTCATAGTACTGAACATCCATAAACGATTGTTAAATGACCTCATAGTACTGAACATCCATAAACGATTGTTAAATGACCTCATAGTACTGAACATCCATAAACGATTGTTAAATGACCTCATAGTACTGAACATCCATAAACGATTGTTAAATGACCTCATAGTACTGAACATCCATAAACGATTGTTAAATGACCTCATAGTACTGAACATCCATAAACGATTGTTAAATGACCTCATAGTACTGAACATCCATAAACGATTGTTAAATGACCTCATAGTACTGAACATCCATAAACGATTGTTAAATGACCTCATAGTACTGAACATCCATAAACGATTGTTAAATGACCTCATAGTACTGAACATCCGATTGTTAAATGACCTCATAGTGCTGAACATCCATAAACGATTGTTAAATGACCTCATAGTACTGAACATCCATAAACGATTGTTAAATGACCTCATAGTACTGAACATCCATAAACGATTGTTAAATGACCGCATAGTACTGAACATCCATAAACGATTGTTAAATGACCTCATAGTACTGAACATCCGATTGTTAAATGACCTCATAGTACTGAACATCCATAAACGATTGTTAAATGACCTCATAGTACTGAACATCCATAAACGATTGTTAAATGACCTCATAGTACTGAACATCCGATTGTTAAATGACCTCATAGTACTGAACATCCATAAAACGATTGTTAAATGACCTCATAGTACTGAACATCCATAAACGATTGTTAAATGACCTCATAGTACTGAACATCCATAAACGATTGTTAAATGACCTCATAGTACTGAACATCCATAAACGATTGTTAAATGACCTCATAGTACTGAACATCCGATTGTTAAATGACCTCATAGTACTGAACATCCGATTGTTAAATGACCTCATAGTACTGAACATCCATAAACGATTGTTAAATGACCTCATAGTACTGAACATCCATAAACGATTGTTAAATGACCTCATAGTACTGAACATCCATAAACGATTGTTAAATGACCTCATAGTACTGAACATCCATAAACGATTGTTAAATGACCTCATAGTACTGAACATCCATAAACGATTGTTAAATGACCTCATAGTACTGAACATCCATAAACGATTGTTAAATGACCTCATAGTACTGAACATCCATAAACGATTGTTAAATGACCTCATAGTACTGAACATCCATAAACGATTGTTAAATGACCTCATAGTACTGAACATCCATAAACGATTGTTAAATGACCTCATAGTACTGAACATCCATAAACGATTGTTAAATGACCTCATAGTACTGAACATCCGATTGTTAAATGACCTCATAGTGCTGAACATCCATAAACGATTGTTAAATGACCTCATAGTACTGAACATCCATAAACGATTGTTAAATGACCTCATAGTACTGAACATCCATAAACGATTGTTAAATGACCGCATAGTACTGAACATCCATAAACGATTGTTAAATGACCTCATAGTACTGAACATCCGATTGTTAAATGACCTCATAGTACTGAACATCCATAAACGATTGTTAAATGACCTCATAGTACTGAACATCCATAAACGATTGTTAAATGACCTCATAGTACTGAACATCCGATTGTTAAATGACCTCATAGTACTGAACATCCATAAACGATTGTTAAATGACCTCATAGTGCTGAACATCCATAAACGATTGTTAAATGACCTCATAGTACTGAACATCCATAAACGATTGTTAAATGACCTCATAGTACTGAACATCCATAAACGATTGTTAAATGACCGCATAGTACTGAACATCCATAAACGATTGTTAAATGACCTCATAGTACTGAACATCCATAAACGATTGTTAAATGACCTCATAGTACTGAACATCCATAAACGATTGTTAAATGACCTCATAGTACTGAACATCCATAAACGATTGTTAAATGACCTCATAGTACTGAACATCCATAAACGATTGTTAAATGACCTCATAGTACTGAACATCCATAAACGATTGTTAAATGACCTCATAGTACTGAACATCCATAAACGATTGTTAAATGACCTCATAGTACTGAACATCCATAAACGATTGTTAAATGACCTCATAGTACTGAACATCCATAAACGATTGTTAAATGACCTCATAGTACTGAACATCCATAAACGATTGTTAAATGACCTCATAGTACTGAACATCCATAAACGATTGTTAAATGACCTCATAGTACTGAACATCCATAAACGATTGTTAAATGACCTCATAGTACTGAACATCCATAAACGATTGTTAAATGACCTCATAGTACTGAACATCCATAAACGATTGTTAAATGACCTCATAGTACTGAACATCCATAAACGATTGTTAAATGACCTCATAGTACTGAACATCCATAAACGATTGTTAAATGACCTCATAGTACTGAACATCCATAAACGATTGTTAAATGACCTCATAGTACTGAACATCCATAAACGATTGTTAAATGACCTCATAGTACTGAACATCCATAAACGATTGTTAAATGACCTCATAGTACTGAACATCCATAAACGATTGTTAAATGACCTCATAGTACTGAACATCCATAAACGATTGTTAAATGACCTCATAGTACTGAACATCCATAAAATATTGTTAAATGACCTCATAGTACTGAACATCCATAAACGATTGTTAAATGACCTCATAGTACTGAACATCCATAAACGATTGTTAAATGACCTCATAGTACTGAACATCCATAAACGATTGTTAAATGACCTCATAGTACTGAACATCCATAAACGATTGTTAAATGACCTCATAGTACTGAACATCCATAAACGATTGTTAAATGACCTCATAGTACTGAACATCCATAAACGATTGTTAAATGACCTCATAGTACTGAACATCCATAAACGATTGTTAAATGACCTCATAGTACTGAACATCCATAAACGATTGTTAAATGACCTCATAGTACTGAACATCCATAAACGATTGTTAAATGACCTCATAGTACTGAACATCCATTCAGATCTGACAACTGGTGTTTGAGATACCTGCCCGGATGGACGGATGGAGGGAAAAATGGAGGGATAGATGTCCGGATGGGCAAGGGTAATCGGGTATACCCCCATTCTCTTTGAGAGTGGGGTATAATTAGGTTACTAAATGGATATACTTTTCTCTAAGGACAATATAATAGTTTGGTTTTAGCTGATGTACTCAAGTGTTCCAAATTGTTCTAGCATTCCACGTTTATTAATTTTATTGAAAATATCCGCCTTGCATGTTACTTATTTGGGTCTGCACGTTTATTTTATTTGCTCCCTCCAGTGGAAACCTGAGTATGTGTTAACAAAAATCGCGGGGAGCTGTTTCGTATCTCTCTGTACATACTCACCCACAACTAACTATTGGACCCTATATGTGTGCTCCATTTCATGTACACAACACGCTACAGAACTGTTTTTTCTGAGGTTCATAATAGTAAGCAGGTCAGACACATCCTGAATTCAACTATTATCAAGCCTTGAAATAGTGTGTCTGTCAGGCTAGCATCACTAAATTCACCCTCTGGGAACCTCATTCTGCTGAGGTGTAAGCAGAATGAGGTCCCCAGAAGGTGAATTTGGTGATGCTAGCCTGCTATGCGGGGTAGCATCACTAAATTCACCCTCTGGTGACCTCATTCTGCAAATGACAGACACACTATTTCAAGGCTTGACTATTATAGTTGAATTTGATAATGACAAATTCACCATTTCCCTGTTTTTGTGGAAATTATGGGAGTTTGTGGAAACTATGAAGTTTGGTGATGATTGGATGAGGAATGTGGCATATAGTGTGTGCTGAAGGATTTAGTCATGAAAAGAGTAAAATCCAAGATGGCTGCTAGCAAAACAAAATTCGGAACAATTTGATGGCTCCCATTTAGTGGTCAACTAGAAGATCAATATGAAGTATTGTGATGATCAGATGAAGGATGTGGTCCTTAGGGTGTGTAAAAGGATAGAGTCATGCAAAGAGTAAAATCTGAATGTGCTTACCTGTTTCCTATTCGTTTGCGACAAACCAAACAATTCTTTTCCTCGTTTATTATGACCTTGACCTTCTCATAGTACATTTTTTGCTCATTAACCTGAAAGATACAATAATCCAATTGAGACACCCACAATGAAGTCAAACTGATTAGTGGGCACCACCAGATCATTGGACCGTTCATTGTTTTCAGCCACAAATAGAAGGTTTCACACTGTCAGGACCCAAGTTGACCAAAGGCCGGATTTTTTTGAAAGTTGCCAAAGAAAATTTCATTTAACTTGTCAAAACAATGATGATTAGAAACTAGAACAGTGTAATTTCTTAATCAAGTGACAAATTGACAATACTTCTTTGTCGTTTAAAAATAAGACAATACAGGCATATTTCCATTGTCACTTTTATCCAAATCGAAACATCTCAGTTATTTTTTGTGCATGTGGTATATATTTTTGTGCATGTGGTATCTATTTTTGTGCGTGTGGTATCTCTTTTTGTGAATGTGGTATATTTTGTTTTTTTTAGTTTTGCATTTCTCAATGATCCCATATTTGTTTCTGAAAATTGGCCAAAAAATATGTTAAAAATAATTTTCTGGCCAAAGTGAGCCCTGATTTATTGAGGTGGTAAATATCTGTGGCAACTTTCAAAACAATTGACCACAAAATGTTGCAAAAAAATAATTAATGAAAGTGTCAATGACACTGTAGCTCAACTTGGAAAGGGAATAATTTAATGTATTACAGTCAATGGAGCGATTAGGAATGTGGAAAGTTGAATTTCTAATACTATACATGAAGAGAAAAGTAAAATCCAAGATGGCTGCTGGCGGCCATGTTTTCGGCCGAATGACCCCAAAATGAGTCGTTCCCATCTACATGTCATTATTAACATCCATGACAAATTTTATGACGATCAGACTAAAGGTACGACCTGTAGCCTATGCTAAAGAATTTAGTCATACAAAGAGTAAAATCCAAGATGGCTGCTGGCGGCCATGTTTTTTGGCCGAATGACCCCAAAATTACTCGTTCCCATCTACATGTCAATATTAACATCCATGACAAATTTCATGATGATGATCAGACGAATAGTACGACCTGTGGCCCGTGCTAATGGATTAAATTTTAAAATCCAAGATGGCCGCTGGCGGCCATGTTTTTTGTCCGAGTGCCCCCAAAATGACTCGTTCCCATCTACATTCCAATTTCAACAGCCATGACAAATTTTATGATGATCAGACTAAAGGTACGACCTGTAGCCCGTGCTAAAGGATTTAGTCATACAAAGAGTAAAATTCAAGATGGCTGCTGGCGGCCATGTTTTTTGGCCGAATGACCCCAAAATGACTCGTTCCCATCTACATGTCATTATTAACATTCTTGACAAATTTTATGATGATCAGAATAAAAATACGACCTGTAGCCCGTGCTAAAGAATTTAGTCATACAAAGAGTAAAATCCAAGATGGCTGCTGGCGGCCATGTTTTTGGACCGAATGACCCCAAAATTACTCGTTCCCATCTGCATGTCATTGTTAATATCCATGACAAATTTTGTGATAATCAGACTGAAGGTACGACCTGCAGCCCGTGCTAAAGAATTTAGTCATACAAAGAGTAAAATCCAAGATGGCTGCTGGCGGCCATGATTTTTGGCCGAATGACCCCAAAATTACTCGTTCCCATCTACATGTCAATATTATCATCCATGACAAATTTCATGATGATCAGACGAATAGTACGACCTGTGGCCCGTGCTAATGGATTAAATTTTGAAATCCAAGATGGCCGCTGGTGGCCATGTTTTTTGTCCGAGTGCCCCCAAAATGACTCGTTCCCATCTACATTCCAATTTCAACAGCCATGACAAATTTTATGATGATCAGACTAAAGGTACGACCTGTAGCCCGTGCTAAAGGATTTAGTCATACAAAGAGTAAAATTCAAGATGGCTGCTGGCGGCCATGTTTTTTGGCCGAATGACCCCAAAATGACTCGTTCCCATCTACATGTCATTATTAACATTCTTGACAAATTTTATGATGATCAGAATAAAAATACGACCTGTAGCCCGTGCTAAAGAATTTAGTCATACAAAGAGTAAAATCCAAGATGGCTGCTGGCGGCCATGTTTTTGGACCGAATGACCCCAAAATTACTCGTTCCCATCTACATGTCAATATTAACATCCATGACAAATTTCATGATGATCAGACAAACAGTACGGCCTGTAGCCCGTGCTAATGGATTGAATTTTGAAATCAAAGATGGCTGCTGGCGGCCATATTTTTTTTCCGTATGACCCCAAAATTAATCATTCTGGTCTAAATGTTGATGTCAACAGCTATGACAAATTTCATAATGATCCGACCAAAGGTACGACCTGTAGCCTGCATTGTTGACGCCTTACGTACACACGTACACACGCACACACACACACACGCGCACACGCACACACGTACACACGGACGACAAAGCCATGGCAATAGCTCAAACTTTACAAAGTAAAGTTGAGCTAATAAAAAAGGGGGATAACTCCACTACAAAAGTTGGATGGTATTTATAATCACAAGTGCAGTTTCGCATGGTACTAAATATCTTTGCTAAGTTTAAAAATAAATTGACTGAAAAATGTAGGAATACAAGATCGGGCAAAATTGAGTCCACAGCTGGACGGACGGACAGACTTCATTAAGGAGGTTATAATGAAGAAGTAGGCTATTCCTATGTATACTTTTAGATATGAATGAGTGGAATATATTCCCTCACCTGTAGGTTTAATATACTCCCTCACCTGTAGGTTTAATATACTCCCTCACCTATAGGTTTAATATACTCCCTCACATGTAGGTTTAATATACTCCTCACCTGTATGTTTAATATACTCCCTCACCTGTAGGTTTAATATACTCCCTCACCTGTAGGTTTAATATACTCCCTCACCTGTAGGTTTAATATACTCCCTCACCTGTAGGTTTAATATACTCCCTCATCTGTAGGTTTAATATACTCCCTCACCTGTAGGTTTAATATACTCCCTCACCTGTAGGTTTAATATACTCCCTCACCTGTAGGTTTTCAGCAAACAGCATACTTTTTAGAATTTGGTTTTCCCGTTTGGTTGCAGCTTTCTGTTCCATCACGTTTTCAAGATAGGTGAGAATATCCTTAAGCTCTGTTTGACTTGGAAGCAACTCCAGTGCCTAGAAAATCAATCAATTTATTATTCAATCAGATAATAAGGAATGCATAGATAATTAATAATTATATTAATTGATATTTAATAATCATTAATAATTAATCAATCAGGAAAGCCTAATAATTAATAATAATCAATAATTATTAATCATTAATAATTAATCAATCAGATAATAACGAATGCATAGATAATTAATAATAATTAATAATTAATTAATAATTAATCATTTAGGGGATAATGGGGTGGGGTTTTGTGATTTCGGAAAGGTACATGGCGAATATACTGTGGCAAATTTAGTTAATGGGCGACGGCGGAGCCGGAGCCCATTAACGGGTATTTGCCAGAGTATATTCGCCATGTACCTTTCCAAAATCACAAAACACCACACTGTTGTCCCCATTCTAATGCTCTTCGAACTTAAAAACGTTATTTAGACAAACAAATGCCTCGTAATTATCAACGAAATGTGCGGCCATAGAAAACACTCAGCCAATTCACGACTTTTTATTTTAAATTTAATGCGCTAGATAAAATATAGTCCCTCAATTAGCATCGCTCTTATCGTTAAAAATGCTGATAAACATGAAAAATTGCCACCTCAAATAGAAATAAATATGCACAACAATTAGTTTCTGCATGTAACTGATGTCTTTTTCAGATGTTTACTACTTACAAATTGGGGTTTTTATTTTACCGCGAACTTGAGGTTGAATTGAAACAATGGGAAATTGATTACTCAATTCGATGTATTTCACGCTGTGTCTGTCGCGGTTTCATGACAAGAAATTTGGTCAAATGATATCGAGACACTGACATTGATGGGATATAATGCCAATGGTGTGGTGTTTTGTATTTTCTGAAAGTACATGTATACAGGACGAATTAACTGACTGTCAATTTTCGACAAAAGCGACATCGCTGGTTTGTTTATATAGCAACGAGCTAGTAACGGAAGTCAGTTGCAAGGGCGCCAACTCAATACATCTATTCCGTTACGTCGCCGGCATGTACTGCGTAAGGGTGACGCCATGGAGAGAAACAGAACACTGAGCGGGGCTGGATTGGGCATGGCCGAGATTAGGAATTCAGCTAACGGCAATATTGGCGCGTAGGAATATCTAACATTGAAGCAGTGAACCGGACTATACATTGCGACAGGTTATTGATGAATAACCCCCCGCAAATATGTGGTGTTTCCAGTGGTATATTGGCCTAAGTGCATTAGAATAATAATTAATCAATCAGAAAAATATGGAATGCATAGGTAATTAATAATTATATTAATCAGTATTTAATAATCATTATAATTAATAATTAATCAATCAGGAATGCCTAGATAATTAATAACAATAATAATAATAATCAATAATAATTAATCATTAATAATTAATCAATCAGGAATGCCGAGATAATTAATCAATTGGATAATAATAATAGTTCTTTATAGGTTCAGGCCAGCATTGATGTCAACCCCACTCCCCCTCCCCATGGAGCGTGGTTAGGGGGGTCAGACTACATACCCGGAGACCTTCCCACCGGTCCCCGAATTTCTTACCATAGAACTATTAATTTTGATGGCATGGTTCTTCATAAGATCCAGGCCAGCATTGATGCAACCTGCTCCCCTCCCCTACATGCAGTTGGGGTGGGGGTCTGGAGAACTTCCCTCTGGTCCCTGAGTTATATATAATTTCTTACCTTTGAAGTATTAATTTTGCCGGCATGGTTCTTCATAAGATCCAGGGCAGCATTGATGTCGACCCGAGATCTCTGAGCCTGAGCCTGAGCTTCCGCGGACGATATACCCAACGACACCAAGCTCGGGGGCTGCAGGTACATCTTCAGTAAGTGAACGTACACCTGGAATTATTGGAATTACATTGAATCTCCGCCGACAATATACCCAACTATGCCAAGCTCGGGGGCTGAAGGTACATCAGCTGATGGATATAACCAATGACACCAAGCTCGGGGTGGAGGTAGGTCTTTAGTAAGTGAACATACATCTGCAAGTACCGTACTGACCCGGCTCAAGGCCCATGCCCGTGTTTAAGCCCACCCATATCTTTTGACCAAATTCCATGCACAGGGGTATATTCGTGTTTAAGCCCACCCCATATTTTGTTAAATTTCAGCGGTGGTAAGTAATTATTTGCTAATGATACTTCCCAAATAAATAATTCCAATATATAAGTTATAACGGGAAGAATATTCACAAACGATCGGTGACGGCGAGAATGCCACGAAAAATGGAAAGTTATACTTCGTAGGTAAGTGATAATAATATATAAAATAAAATAAAGTGAATCTTAAAATCTCATGGGTTCATTGTTATCCTAATCGGATTAAGTCGCTCTCTTATATGTTGCATAATATTTCCCTGTACAATTTTCTGACATTTTTTAATTATCTGAACATTGATATAAACTATAGATAATAACTATAGATATAGACTATAGATAGTGGATTTACCCAACTGTCTGAAATGGCAGAAAAATCCGATGACGCATGATGCTTACAAACTGTCATTTATGGGAATTTTGGGCAATAAAACAAGACAACAAGTAATATTTTAATATACACATAAAAATGAAACAAATAGTTTCTCAAAGTAACTTATACTTAACTTTATTTAATCTGGAAGACGTGTATATTTCACCGAAACTCTGCTGGATCGACTTTATTTTTTCTTCAGTTTTACTGTCCCGATTTCTTGGGATTTTTGGTTTGCAAAGGGTCATATTCGGGTTTAAGCCCACTTGGATTTTTGAGCTCAAATAAAACAAAGGCCCCCTGGGCCTAAACGCGGGTCAGTACGGTATGAGAATTAATCATAACTGAATTTGAACATCTGCTGACGATATACCCAATGACACCAAGCTCAGGGTGGAGGTACGTCTTTAGTAAGTGAACGTACAACTGCATGAATTAGAATTATATGTAGACCACAATTATTTCAGTCAAGAATTCCGTCAATATTCTTAATAAATGCCAAACTTTATGCTAACAGTTGTGGAATAATTCAGTCATCATTTTAACATACAATATCTTAACTATTAATATTTCAGTCTAGAACTCGGCCAATTCTCTCACAGATACCTAACTTAACCCTTTCATGACGGGAGCTGCACTGTCGCAACATTAAAGACCCTGTGGAAATGCATTATCTCATATATGCAAGTCGACCATAGGTCGCCTCGCATATATAAGAGAATACATTGGCCTAACAATTATTTATCATTTTTTATCTATTGTTCTTACATACTTTAACAATTTTTATCATTTTTTCTTATATTCTTTAACAATTTTATCATTTTTTCTTACATTCTTTAACAATCATATCATTTTTTCGTAATTTTTTCTTACATTCTTTATCAGTTTTTATAAAAAAAATTATCATTATTTCTTACATTCTTGAACAATTTTTTTATAATTTGTTTTATTTTTCTTATATTTTTTAACAATTATAAACAATAATATAAAATTTGGTCAACTCATATATAAGAGAATGCATTGGCACATGGTTTTCGCAAAAATTCAGGAAGCTCCAGTCATGAAAGGGTTAATGGCTGGATGTGATGCATCATTATGTTCATGTACAACAAAAAGTGTGAACATGTAAGCCTAATAATCATCCAGAAGCCGTTTGTGATCAAGTCTGAATTAATGTGTCTGACATTTGCATAATGAGGTCCTGCTGTGCGGGATAGCATCACTAAATTCACCCTCTGGGGACCTCATTCTGCTTGAGCCTCAACAATTTGTCATTACGAAAAAATAATAGGCAAGTTTGGTGCCGTATGGTTTTAAGCCTCGAAATAACGTGCCTGACATTGGCAGAATAAGGTCCCCAGAGGGTCAATTTAGTGATGCTACACCGTACAGCGGGCTAGCATCACTACCCTCTCGGGACCTCATTCTGCTTAGGCCTCATCTTCTGGGAAGTATCTATAGTCTCAAATTAACATTGTTTTAGTTACTTTTTCCCTTCTGGGAAGTTTCTATATCCCTTAATTTGCAGAAGATAAAATGCATAATCGAGGTGACTAATGGGTGAACATCACCATCTTCAACTGGGGAACTTCAATCTGATCCTAGGTCTCTCATAGCAGTTGATGCCTAAGCAGAATGAGGTCCCCAGAGGGTGAATTTGGTGATGCTAGCCCACCGTGCAGGATAGCATCACTAAATTCACCCTCTGGGGACCTCATTCTGCAAATGTCAGAAACACTAAATTCAGGTTTGTTTGTGATAGTCGCATGCTCACACTTTGGAGGGACAATGTCTATCCTAAAGTGTGCAAGTCCAAAAAAATTGGCATACTGTTTTACAACTAGTCTTTCAATGTACATCGAACGAATATATATTTCACATATATCTTCGGAAAAGCTGCATTAACAATCATATTAATTAGCACAGGATAAAGTCCCATAATGAGTGTGTACTGAGAGAGTAATGGCTTGGTTTAAACAATATTTATTCTACCCTTTGTTGTACATCAGACAAAACACTGAACATTATGATTTAGATATAACATGATATAGTATCTTTATTGGTGATGCTAGCCCGCCGTGCGGTGAGTGTGTACTGAGAGAGTAATGGCTTGGTTTAAACAATATTTATTCTACCCTTTATTGTACATCAGACAAAACACTGAACATTATGATTTAGATATAACATGATATAGTATCTTTATTGGTGATGCTAGCCCGCCGTGCGGTGAGTGTGTACTGAGAGAGTAATGGCTTGGTTTAAACAATATTTATTCTACCCTTTATTGTACATCAGACAAAACACTGAACATTATGATTTAGATATAACATGATATAGTATTTGCTGATGCTAGCCCGCCGTGCGGTGAGTGTGTACTGAGAGAGTAATGGCTGGGTTTAAACAATATTTATTCTACCCTTTATTGTACATCAGATAAAACATTGAACATTATGATTTAGATATAACATGATATAATATTTGATGATGCTAGCCCGCCGTGCGGTGAGTGTGTACTGAGAGAGTAATGGCTTGGTTTAAACAATATTTATTCTACCCTTTATTGTACATCAGATAAAACATTGAACATTATGATTTAGATATAACATGATATAGTATATTTATTGGTGATGCTAGCCCGCCGTGCGGTGAGTGTGTACTGAGAGAGTAATGGCTGGGTTGAAACAATATTTATTCTACCCTTTATTGTACATCAGACAAAACATTGAACATTATGATTTAGATATAACATGATATAGTATCTTTATTGGTGATGCTAGCCCACCGCGCGGTGAGTGTGTACTGAGCGAGTAATGGCTGGGTTTAAACAATATTTATTCTACCCTTTATTGTACATCAGATAAAACACTGAACATTATGATTTAGATATAACATGATATAGTATTTGGTGATGCTAGCCCGCCGTGCGGTGAGTGTGTACTGAGAGAGTAATGGCTGGGTTTAAACAATATTTATTCTACCCTTTATTGTACATCAGACAAAACACTGAACATTATGATTTAGATATAACATGATATAGTATCTTTATTGGTGATGCTAGCCCGCCGTGCGGTGAGTGTGTACTGAGAGAGTAATGGCTGGGTTTAAACAATATTTATTCTACCCTTTATTGTACATCAGACAAAACATTGAACATTATGATTTAGATATAACATGATATAGTATCTTTATTGGTATCGGTGATGCTAGCCCACCGCACGGTGAGTGTGTACTGAGAGAGTAATGGCTTGGTTTAAACAATATTTATTCTACCCTTTATTGTACATCAGACAAAACACTGAACATTATGATTTAGATATAACATGATATAGTATCTTTATTGGTGATGCTAGCCCGCCGTGCGGTGAGTGTGTACTGAGAGAGTAATGGCTTGGTTTAAACAATATTTATTCTACCCTTTATTGTACATCAGACAAAACACTGAACATTATGATTTAGATATAACATGATATAGTATCTTTATTGGTGATGCTAGCCCGCCGTGCGGTGAGTGTGTACTGAGAGAGTAATGGCTTGGTTTAAACAATATTTATTCTACCCTTTATTGTACATCAGACAAAACACTGAACATTATGATTTAGATATAACATGATATAGTATTTGGTGATGCTAGCCCACCGCACGGTGAGTGTGTACTGAGAGAGTAATGGCTGGGTTTAAACAATATTTATTCTACCCTTTATTGTACATCAGACAAAACATTGAACATTATGATTTAGATATAACATGATATAGTATCTTTATTGGTATCGGTGATGCTAGCCCACCGCACGGTGAGTGTGTACTGAGAGAGTAATGGCTTGGTTTAAACAATATTTATTCTACCCTTTATTGTACATCAGACAAAACACTGAACATTATGATTTAGATATAACATGATATAGTATCTTTATTGGTGATGCTAGCCCGCCGTGCGGTGAGTGTGTACTGAGAGAGTAATGGCTTGGTTTAAACAATATTTATTCTACCCTTTATTGTACATCAGACAAAACACTGAACATTATGATTTAGATATAACATGATATAGTATCTTTATTGGTGATGCTAGCCCGCCGTGCGGTGAGTGTGTACTGAGAGAGTAATGGCTTGGTTTAAACAATATTTATTCTACCCTTTATTGTACATCAGACAAAACACTGAACATTATGATTTAGATATAACATGATATAGTATTTGCTGATGCTAGCCCGCCGTGCGGTGAGTGTGTACTGAGAGAGTAATGGCTGGGTTTAAACAATATTTATTCTACCCTTTATTGTACATCAGATAAAACATTGAACATTATGATTTAGATATAACATGATATAATATTTGATGATGCTAGCCCGCCGTGCGGTGAGTGTGTACTGAGAGAGTAATGGCTTGGTTTAAACAATATTTATTCTACCCTTTATTGTACATCAGACAAAACACTGAACATTATGATTTTGATATAACATGATATAGTATCTTTATTGGTGATGCTAGCCCGCCGCGCGGTGAGTGTGTACTGAGAGAGTAATGGCTGGGTTTAAACAATATTTATTCTACCCTTTATTGTACATCAGACAAAACACTGAACATTATGATTTAGATATAACATGATATATAGAGGATATCCACACTTTGGTGATGCTAGCCCGCCGTGCGGTGAGTGTGTACTGAGAGAGTAATGGCTTGGTTTAAACAATATTTATTCTACCCTTTATTGTACATCAGACAAAACACTGAACATTATGATTTAGATATAACATGATATAGTATCTTTATTGGTATCGGTGATGCTAGCCTGCCGCGCGGTGAGTGTGTACTGAGAGAGTAATGGCTGGGTTGAAACAATATTTATTCTACCCTTTATTGTACATCAGACAAAACACTGAAACATTATGATTTAGATATAACATGATATAGTATCTTTATTGGTGATGCTAGCCCGCCGTGCGGTGAGTGTGTACTGAGAGAGTAATGGCTTGGTTTAAACAATATTTATTCTACCCTTTATTGTACATCAGATAAAACATTGAACATTATGATTTAGATATAACATGATATAGTATTTGGTGATGCTAGCCGCCGTGCGGTGAGTGTGTACTGAGAGAGTAATGGCTTGGTTTAAACAATATTTATTCTACCCTTTATTGTACATCAGACAAAACATTGAACATTATGATTTAGATATAACATGATATAGTATCTTTATTGGTGATGCTAGCCCGCCGTGCGGTGAGTGTGTACTGAGAGAGTAATGGCTGGGTTTAAACAATATTTATTCTACCCTTTATTGTACATCAGATAAAACATTGAACATTATGATTTAGATATAACATGATATAGTATTTGGTGATGCTAGCCCGCCGCGCGGTGAGTGTGTACTGAGAGAGTAATGGCTGGGTTTAAACAATATTTATTCTACCCTTTATTGTACATCAGATAAAACATTGAACATTATGATTTAGATATAACATGATATAGTATTTGGTGATGCTAGCCGCTGTGCGGTGAGTGTGTACTGAGAGAGTAATGGCTTGGTTTAAACAATATTTATTCTACCCTTTATTGTACATCAGATAAAACATTGAACATTATGATTTAGATATAACATGATATAGTATTTGGTGATGCTAGCCCGCCGTGCGGTGAGTGTGTACTGAGAGAGTAATGGCTGGGTTTAAACAATATTTATTCTACCCTTTATTGTACATCAGACAAAACACTGAACATTATGATTTTGATATAACATGATATAGTATCTTTATTGGTGATGCTAGCCCGCCGTGCGGTGAGTGTGTACTGAGAGAGTAATGGCTGGGTTTAAACAATATTTATTCTACCCTTTATTGTACATCAGACAAAACATTGAACATTATGATTTAGATATAACATGATATAGTATCTTTATTGGTATCGGTGATGCTAGCCCACCGCACGGTGAGTGTGTACTGAGAGAGTAATGGCTTGGTTTAAACAATATTTATTCTACCCTTTATTGTACATCAGATAAAACACTGAACATTATGATTTAGATATGATATAGTATCTTTATTGGTGATGCTAGCCCGCCGTGCGGTGAGTGTGTACTGAGAGAGTAATGGCTTGGTTTAAACAATATTTATTCTACCCTTTATTGTACATCAGACAAAACACTGAACATTATGATTTAGATATAACATGATATAGTATCTTTATCGGTATCAGTGCAGGATCCGTTCGGATGTATACGCTATAGTTTAGAAGAGGGTGAAGAGGCTCTAACAAGCAGGTCACCGTCAGAGCTGTTTGTTTCACAGATTGTCCATGAGACTCCTGCATTACCATCGCAAAAAAAATAAAATACGACCATGTACCAATTTCTCCCGCATGTGGCCCCAATAAATTCATCTGATTTTCGTTGGCAAAATGGAGAGGTGCAGATGCGCTTTGATTGAAGGATGACAACCTTAATTGATTTTCACACTCTCCCAAAGCCATGATTGTGTCATGATGTGTGAAATGCTGTATAAACATGACAGAAGTGAAAAATGACAATGTAAACAATAGAAGGGGGAAAACTCTATATTTCTATAGGATGTGATTATTTCCATGGCCGCTGTAGCATTCTACTGTGCATGTCTTATAGGTTATAAGCAACTAAATAATTGAAATTATGCCCCTTGGCATTTGTGTAGGGAAACTCGAGTCAGCATAAACAAAATACCGGCAGCTGAATGGTGTATAATATCTTCGGTTGTTTAAAGTGAAAGAAAAAAGAAATTCATAGGCTATGTTAAAAATCCTCGGCCATTTGTGTGGGATTGTTCGTCAAGCGTCTATGTTGGTCGCTAAATTTGGTAGGGGGTGGGGGTATTTTTCTATACTGAAATTTTCTGCACAAAAGGGGGTAGTTGTGGAAATGCCAATTTATTTCCAGGAATAAGTATGGTAAGGCACCATTTATTTTTTGACAAATTATGTCCGACGTGGAGTTATACACACACAAAAATATTTAAAGTTTGGCTCAGTACGGTAATGAATCGAGGCCATGGCTTAACCCTAACACTGTCGCCTATGGGAAATATTTAGTTGATTGTAACCTATAAGCCACAGCCGGCAGGCTAAGCTGGCTACAGCCTACACGCTCAAATACGGTCACTATTTCTCAGCCTCTGGGGACCTCATTCTGCTTAGGCCTAATTTTCTCTGCAAAGTTTCTTTATTATCAAATTTCTCTAGAAACTTCTTCACACAGATGCTATTTCTTTTTAGTTTAGTTTCTCTATTCCCCAAATTGGCAGACGACACATTGCATAATCGAGGTTCCCAATGGGTGCACATCACAATATTCACCATTTGGGAACTTCATTCTGAGTCTAAGTTGCCCATAGCAGAAGAGGCCATGCAGAACGAGGTCCACAGAGGGTAAATTTGGTGATGCTAGCCCACTATGTGGGCTGGCATCACTAAATTCACCCTCTGGGGACCTCATTCTACACATGGCAGACACACTATTTCCAGGCTCATGTAATAATTTAGTCAACTTACATCTTTACTATTCTCTTTATGTCTGTTGTAAGTTGTTTTGCAGTATCTGTAAAAAATAGGTTGTTGATGATATCATAATAGTATATAATTAGTGATGATATAGAGGATATGAAACGAGTCTAAGAATTTTCAGTTTTCTCGAGCCTCCGGCGAGAGAAAACTGAAAATTCGTGACGAGTTTCATAAATATCATATGAGAGAAACACGAATTACATATTCTATTTATCATATGACACCTATAAATTGATTATGATGTCCAAAACGCACACAAATCACTAAATATCTATATGACATCGGCAGCAAAAGGTTAATGTGACGTCACTTTATTGCACCGGAAGCCCAATTACACCTGGTGAACTAGCAGAAATAATATGCACGCGAAGATATAGTGCGCTATTCTGTTCTCAGTTTGTGACATTATATCGTATGTTTATTAGATAAATACGAATTACATATTCTATTTATCATATAACAATGTCCAAAACTATATATTTCAAGATTATAATTGCGAGAATTTTGGCATCGCGTTGATTGACGCGCACGAATTTGACCTGCATTTAGTTAGAGATGCGGCTCGGCCCCGGCTGCCATTCAGCCAATCAGAACACACTTTTTGTCAACAAACCAATCAAATTATCGGAAGGTGATATGAACTAGTAATTGATATGAAATTGATTTATGACATACTTTCCAACGTAAATAATGATTGAGTCATATGATATCATAATATCTAATTTCTTGTTAGGCCAATATAAATAAATTGCTAGATTTACATCAAACTTATTTAGCAAAATGGGTGGGAGGGCGAATTTTATTATTTATATTTTATTCTTCCTAACATAAATGGCCATGGACAGTTCTAGATATTAAAGCAGTATCCTATCTTATATATTACAAGGCGATTTAGATTGTCGAACTTGATCAAAATGGACTGAATAATAGATCATTGAAATTAACCCTTCCATGACTGAAGCTTCCTGATATTTTACGAAAAACCCTGTGCCAATGCATTCTCTTTATATAAATGCCCATATGGTGCCTCACATATATAAGAGAATGCACTGACCTAACAATATTTACCTTGTAAGCCAGGCATTCTCATATGTATTTGAGGCTCTCTATGGGAGACTCGCATAAATAAGTTAATGTACTGGCACAGGGTCTTTAATGCTGCACCCGAGCAGCTCCAATCGTGAAAGGGTTAAGGCATGAGAAAAAAATATGCATAAAAGATATGCAAATAAAAATGAAAGTGTCAATGACACTGTAGCTCAACTTGGAAAGGGAATAATTTAATGTATTACAGTCAATGGAGCCATTAGGAATGTGGAAAGTTGAATATCTAATACATGTTTATAGACATGAAGAGAAAAGTAAAATCCAAGATGGCTGCTGGCGGCCATGTTTTCGGCCGAATGACCCCAAAATGAGTCGTTCCCATCTACATGTCATCGTTAACATCCATGACAAATTTTATGACGATCAGACTAAAGGTACGACCTGTAGCCCATGCTAAAGAATTTAGTCATACAAAGAGTAAAATCCAAGATGGCTGCTGGCAGCCATGTTTTTTGGCCGAATGATCCCAAAATGACTCGTTCCCATCTACATGTCATTATTAACATTCATGACAAATTTTATGATGATCAGACTAAAGGTATGACATGTAGCCCGCGCTAAAGAATTTAGTCATACAAAGAGTAAAATCCAAAAAGGCTGCTGGCAGCCATTTTTTGGGCCGAATGACCCCAAAATTACTCGTTCCCATCTACATTCCAATTTCAACAACCATGACAAATTTTATGATGATCAGACTAAAGGTACGACCTGTAGCCCATGCTAAAGGATTTAGTCATACAAAGAGTAAAATCCAAGATGGCTGCTGGCGGCCATGTTTTTCGGCCGAATGACCTCAAAATGACTCGTTCCCATCTACATGTCATTATTAACATTCATGAGAAATTTCATGATGATCAGACTAAAGGTACAACCTGTAGCCCGTACTAAAGGATTTAGTCATACAAAGAGTAAAATCCAAGATGGCTGCTGGCGACCAGGTTTTTTGGCCGAATGACCCCAAAATTACTCGTTCCCATCTACATGTCATTGTTAACATCCATGACACATTTTATGATGATCAGACTAAAGGTACGACCTGCAGCCCATGCTAAAGAATTTAGTCATACAAAGAGTAAAATCCAAGATGGCTGCTGGCGGCCATGTTTTTTGGCCAAATGACCCCAAAATTACTCGTTCCCATCTACATGTCAATATTATCATCCACGACAAATTTCATGGTGATCAGAAGAACAGTACGACCTGTGGCCCGTGCTAATGGATTAAATTTTTAAATCCAATATGGCCACTGGCGGCCATGTTTTTTGTCCGAATGACCCCAAAATGACTCGTTCCCATCCACATTCCAATTTCAACAAACATGACAAATTTTATGATGATCAGACTAAAGGTACGACCTGTAGCCCGTGCTAAAGGATTTAGTCATACAAAGAGTAAAATCCAAGATGGCTGCTGGCGGCCATGTTTTTTGGCCGAATGACCCCAAAATGACTAGTTCCCATCTACATGTCATTGTTAACATCCATGACACATTTTATGATGATCAGACTAAAGGTACGACCTGCAGCCCGTGCTAAAGAATTTAGTCATACAAAGAGTAAAATCCAAGATGGCTGCTGGCGGCCATGTTTTTTGGCCGAATGACCCCAAAATTACTCGTTCCCATCTACATGTCATTGTTAACATCCATGACACATTTTATGATGATCAGACTAAAGGTACGACCTGCAGCCCGTGCTAAAGAATTTAGTCATACAAAGAGTAAAATCCAAGATGGCTGCTGGCGGCCATGTTTTTTGGCCGAATGACCCCAAAATTACTCGTTCCCATCTACATGTCAATATTATCATCCATGACAAATTTCATGATCATCAGACGAACAGTACGACCTGTGGCCCGTGCTAATGGATTAAATTTTTAAATCCAAGATGGCCGCTGGCGGTCATGTTTTTTGTCCGAATGTCCCCAAAATAACTCGTTCCCATCTACATTCCTATTTCAACAACCATGACAAATTTTATGATGATCAGACTAAAGGTACGACCTGTAGCCCATGCTAAAGGATTTAGTCATACAAAGAGTAAAATCCAAGATGGCTGCTGGCGGCCATGTTTTTCGGCCGAATGACCTCAAAATGACTCGTTCCCATCTACATGTCATTATTAACATTCATGACAAATTTCATGATGATCAGACTAAAGGTACAACCTGTAGCCCGTGCTAAAAGATTTAGTCATACAAAGAGTAAAATCCAAGATGGCTGCTGGCGTCCAGGTTTTTTTGGCCGAATGACCCCAAAATTACTCGTTCCCATCTACATGTCATTGTTAACATCCATGACACATTTTATGATGATCAGACTAAAGGTACGACCTGCAGCCCGTGCTAAAGAATTTAGTCATACAAAGAGTAAAATCCAAGATGGCTGCTGGCGGCCATGTTTTTGGGCCGAATGACCCCAAAATTACTCGTTCCCATCTACATGTCAATATTATCATCCACGACAAATTTCATGATGATCAGAAGAACAGTACGACCTGTGGCCCGTGCTAATGGATTAAATTTTTAAATCCAATATGGCCACTGGCGGCCATGTTTTTTGTCCGAATGACCCCAAAATGACTCGTTCCCATCCACATTCCAATTTCAACAAACATGACAAATTTTATGATGATCAGACTAAAGGTACGACCTGTAGCCCGTGCTAAAGGATTTAGTCATACAAAGAGTAAAATCCAAGATGGCTGCTGGCGGCCATGTTTTTTGGCCGAATGACCCCAAAATTACTCGTTCCCATCTACATGTCATTGTTAACATCCATGACACATTTTATGATGATCAGACTAAAGATACGACCTGCAGCCCGTGCTAAAGAATTTAGTCATACAAAGAGTAAAATCCAAGATGGCTGCTGGCGGCCATGTTTTTTGGCCGAATGACCCCAAAATTACTCGTTCCCATCTACATGTCAATATTATCATCCATGACAAATTTCATGATCATCAGACGAACAGTACGACCTGTGGCCCGTGCTAATGGATTAAATTTTTAAATCCAAGATGGCCGCTGGCGGTCATGTTTTTTGTCCGAATGACCCCAAAATAACTCGTTCCCATCTACATTCCAATTTCAACAACCATGACAAATTTTATGATGATCAGACTAAAGGTACGACCTGTAGCCCATGCTAAAGGATTTAGTCATACAAAGAGTAAAATCCAAGATGGCTGCTGGTGGCCATGTTTTTCGGCCGAATGACCTCAAAATGACTCATTCCCATCTACATGTCATTATTAACATTCATGACAAATTTCATGATGATCAGACTAAAGGTACAACCTGTAGCCCGTGCTAAAGGATTTAGTCATACAAAGAGTAAAATCCAAGATGGCTGCTGACGTCCAGGTTTTTTGGCCGAATGACCCCAAAATTACTCGTTCCCATCTACATGTCATTGTTAACATCCATGACACATTTTATGATGATCAGACTAAAGGTACGACCTGTAGCCCGTGCTAAAGGATTTAGTCATACAAAGAATAAAATCCAAGATGGCTGCTGGCGACCATGTTTTTTAGCCGAATGACCCCAAAATTACTCGTTCCCATCTACATGTCAATATTATCATCCATGAAAAATTTCATGGTGATCAGACGAACAGTACGACCTGTGGCCCGTGCTAATGGATTAAATTTTGAAATCCAAGATGGCTGCCTGCTGGCGGCCATGTTTTTTGTCCGAATGACCCCAAAATGACTCGTTCCCATCTACATTCCAATTTCAACAGCCATGACAAATTTTATGATGATCAGACTAAAGGTACGACCTGTAGCCCGTGCTAAAGGATTTAGTCATACAAAGAGTAAAATACAGGATGGCTGCTGGCGGCCATGTTTTTTGGCCGAATGACCCCAAAATGACTCGTTCCCATCTACATGTCATTATTAACATTCTTGACAAAATTTATGATGATCAGACTAAAAGTACGACCTGTAGCCCGTGCTAAAGAATTTAGTCATACAAAGAGTAAAATCCAAGATGGCTGCTGGCGGCCATGTTTTTGGGCCGAATGACCCCAAAATTACTCGTTCCCATCTACATGTCAATATTAACATCCATGACAAATTTCATGAAGATCAGACAAACAGTACGGACTGTAGCCCGTGCTAATGGATTGAATTTTGAAATCCAATATGGCCACTGGCGGCCATGTTTTTTTTCCGAATGACCCCAAAATTAATTATTCTGGTCTAAATGTTGATGTCAACAGCTATGACAAATTTCATAATGATCCGACGAAAGGTACGACCTGTAGCCTGCATTGTTGACGCCTTACGTACACACGTACACACGTACACACGGACGACAAAGCCATGGCAATAGCTCAAACTTTACAAAGTAAAGTTGAGCTAAAAATGACTCGTTCCCATCTCCATGTCATTGTTAACATCCATGACAAATTTTATGATGATCTGACCAAAGGTACGACCTGTAGCCCGTGCTAAAGGATTTAGTCATGCAAAGAGTAAAATCCAAGACGGCTGCTGGCGGCCATGTTTTTTGGCCGAATAACCCCAAAATGACTCGTTCCCATCTACATGTCATTGTTAATATCCATGACAAATTTTATGATGATAAGACTAAAGGTACGACCTGCAGCCCGTGCTAAAGGATTTAGTCATACAAAGAGTAAAATCCAAGATGGCTGCTGGCGGCCATGTTTTTGGGCCGAATGACCCCAAAATGACTCGTTCCCATCTACATGTCAATATTAACATCCATGACAAATTTCATGATGATCAGACGAACGATGCGACCTGTGGCCCGTGCTAATGGATTGAATTTTGAAAACAAAGATGGCCACTGGTGGCCATGTTTTTTGTCCGAATGACCCCAAAATGACTCGTTCCCATCTACATTCCAATTTCAACAGCCATGACAAATTTCATGATTATCAGACTAAAGGTACGACCTGTAGCCCGTGCTAAAGGATTTAGTCATACAAAGAGTAAAATCCAAGATGGCTGCTGGCGGCCATGTTTTGTGGCCGAATGACCCCAAAAATGACTAGTTCCCATCTACATGTCATTGTTAACATCCATGACACATTTTATGATGATCAGACTAAAGGTACGACTGCAGCCCGTGCTAAAGAATTTAGTCATACAAAGAGTAAAATCCAAGATGGCTGCTGGCGGCCATGTTTTTTGGCCGAATGACCCCAAAATTACTCGTTCCCATCTACATGTCAATATTATCATCCACGACAAATTTCATGATGATCAGAAGAACAGTACGACCTGTGGCCCGTGCTAATGGATTAAATTTTTAAATCCAATATGGCCACTGGCGGCCATGTTTTTTGTCCGAATGACCCCAAAATGACTCGTTCCCATCCACATTCCAATTTCAACAAACATGACAAATTTTATGAAGATCAGACTAAAGGTACGACCTGTAGCCCGTGCTAAAGGATTTAGTCATACAAAGAGTAAAATCCAAGATGGCTGCTGGCGGCCATGTTTTGTGGCCGAATGACCCCAAAAATGACTAGTTCCCATCTACATGTCATTGTTAACATCCATGACACATTTTATGATGATCAGACTAAAGGTACGACCTGCAGCCCGTGCTAAAGAATTTAGTCATACAAAGAGTAAAATCCAAGATGGCTGCTGGCGGCCATGTTTTTTGGCCGAATGACCCCAAAATTACTCGTTCCCATCTACATGTCAATATTATCATCCATGACAAATTTCATGATCATCAGACGAACAGTACGACATGTGGCCCGTGCTAATGGATTAAATTTTTAAATCCAAGATGGCCGCTGGCGGTCATGTTTTTTGTCCGAATGTCCCCAAAATAACTCGTTCCCATCTACATTCCAATTTCAACAGCCATGACAAATTTTATGATGATCAGACTAAAGGTACGACCTGTAGCCCGTGCTAAAGGATTTAGTCATACAAAAAGTAAAATACAGGATGGCTGCTGGCGGCCATGTTTTTGGGCCGAATGACCCCAAAATTACTCGTTCCCATCTACATGTCATTATTAACATTCATGACAAATTTCATGATGATCAGACTAAAGGTAAAACCTGTAGCCCGTGCTAAAGGATTTAGTCATACAAAGAGTAAAATCCAAGATGGCTGCTGGCGGCCATGTTTTTTGTCCGAATGACCCCAAAATGACTCGTTCCCATCTACATTCCAATTTCAACAGCCATGACAAATTTTATGATGATCAGACTAAAGGTACGACCTGTAGCCCGTGCTAAAGGATTTAGTCATACAAAAAGTAAAATACAGGATGGCTGCTGGCGGCCATGTTTTTGGGCCGAATGACCCCAAAATTACTCGTTCCCATCTACATGTCAATATTAACATCCATGACAAATTTCATGAAGATCAGACAAACAGTACGGCCTGTAGCCCGTGCTAATGGATTGAATTTTGAAATCCAATATGGCCACTGGCGGCCATGTTTTTTTTCCGAATGACCCCAAAATTAATTATTCTGGTCTAAATGTTGATGTCAACAGCTATGACAAATTTCATAATGATCCGACGAAAGGTACGACCTGTAGCCTGCATTGTTGACGCCTTACGTACACACGCACACACGGACGACGGACGACAAAGCCATGGCAATAGCTCAAACTTTACAAAGTAAAGTTGAGCTAATAATTGAGGAGGGGACTAAAATTAGGGTCCGGAGGGGATATAAATAGGGTCGGGATGGGATGTAAATCTATCAATTGTCTTATATTGGCCTTATAGGAGAAGTACAAAATAGCTGGATCAAGAACTTAGAGACTCCATGCTCACCCAGGATTCACGTTGCCGCTTCAAAAATTCGGCCAATGGAAAAATTATTTTTCACATTTCGTATTTAGAAAATGGATGTTGAAACCGTCTATGTCACTAACACCCCATACCAAGTAATGGCTTCTGTTGATTAGGGGAAGTTATCACCTTTCATGATGGGACTGCAGTGATAAAGCATTAAAGATCCTGTGTCAGTGCATTCCCTTATATATGCAAGTCTCCCATAGGGAGCCTCGAATATATAAGAAAATGCACTGGCTTACAAGGTGAGGGTAAATATTGTCAGGCTAATGTATTCTCTTATAAAAGCGAGGCTTCCTATGGGAGACTCGCATATATAAGAGAATACATTGGCACAGGGTTTTCGCAAAATTTCAGCAAACTTCTCGTCAAACTAACATTTTTCTCTATATCCACAAATTGGCAGATGACACAATGCATAATCGAGGTGCCCAATGGGCTAGCATCATTTGAAGAATGAGGTCCCCAGAGGGTGAATTTAGTGACGCTATCCCGCATAGTGGGCTAGCATCACCAAATTCACCATCAGGGGACCTCATTCTGCAGGGCCTCATCTGTTATGGGAGACATAGACTGAAGTTCCCAAATGTTGAATATTGTGATTTACACCCATTTGAGAACCTCAATTATGTGTCGTCTGCCAATTTGGGGATATAGAGAAACTAAACTAAAAAAGAAATAGAGTCTAAGTGAAGAAGTTGCTATAGAAATTTGATAATAAATTTGATAATTATTCCAGAGAAGATGAGGCCTAAGCAGAATGAGGTCCCCAGAGGGTGAATTTAGTGATGCTAGCGCACTATGCGGGATAGCGTCACTAAATTCACCCTCTGGGAACCTCATTCTGCAAATGTCCATGCCCATATTTTGAGGTCCTGTGCACCGTTTCTTACGTCTCGGCCAATTTGGAATCTTTGAGGACATGAATATAGATTCCTAAAGCCTGCTCATGTCGTCCAAGTCGGCCAAGTAGAATCGCTCGTTCTTCATGGAACCCTGAAAACAGTATAATTAGAGATGCTTCAATTCCAATTCTAAAATATCAATTCACATAATACTGTTAATATAGGTGTCGTATCTTTTATGTATCATCAGCCTTTAGTGGGTTAACCAGAATGTGTGTCAGTGTGTGTACACGAGATACTGTGATTGGCTTTAATTTCGTCGGCTTCAATTTTCGTGGTTTCATATAAAAAGGCTATTTCGTTTGGGTGTGAATTCGTGGATCAGGTATCATATTTATACACATCAACAGGTCATACAATAGCAAGTTTATGACATATTTCAGTAGACATTAATGAGAAATCAAACCTCAGGTTTTCTGGCACCGAAATGGTATCATGCACAAGCCTTGAAATAGTGTGTCTGTCATTTGCAGAATGAGGTCCCCAGAGGGTGAATTTAGTGATGCTACCCCACATAGTGGGCTAGCATCACCAAATTCAACCTCTGGGAACCTCATTCTGCTGAGGTGTAAGCAGAATGAGGTCCCCAGAGGGTGAATTTGTGTACTAATAATAGCTATCGGCTTCATTACAAAGTATTATAGCAGGGATCAGACAATGTTTTATATAAATAGTTATGAAAAGGCCATTAACAAATGTGACCCACCATATCAAATCCAGTCGTAAGTCGGGATTTTTTTACCCTGTGCCAATGCATTCTCTTATATATGCGAGTTGACCATAGGTCGCCTCGCATATATAAAAGAATGCATTGGCCTAACAATTTTTTACAATTTTAATAATTTTTTCTTGTATTCTTTAACAATTTTATAATTTCACCCATACAGAGCCCCAGGCAAACATGAGCAGACGACACTCTTCTATATGCTTCTATATATGTGTGGGGCTCCCTGCAGGGTAATGGATGTTTTTTATTTTATGTCCTAAAAATTTTAAGAAACATTGATTTTTTTTAAATGATAAAAAATTGTTAGGCCAATGCATCCTCTTATATATGCGAGGTGACCTATGGTCGACTCACATATATAAGAGAATGCATTGGCACAGGGTAAAAAAATAGCGGCGAGATGCTACCTCCACAGCTGATTTACATTTTACGTAATTTCGTTTCATCTTGTCTTCCGCGTTTTGGTGGGTTTTGATTTTGTGGTTGGGTTGATCCACGAAATCAACGAATAATGAACCCCCACAAATAACAAGGATTTTACAGTAATATGATTGACAGTATACCCATTAATACACGACTGCCGTGATGAATGCATTAGTAAACTCATAGTAATATGATTGACAGTATACCCATTAATACACGACTGCTGTGATTATGTTCTAACGTCGTGATGAATGCATTAGCAAACTCATTTTAAAAATGTGTCAATGATACTTAATTGGGTGAAATAAATCATTTCTTTTCTTTGTCAGGTTGAAGTAAATAATTATCCAAACTTGGCATACTGATATATTGCCTGATATAGAGGCTACTTGTGGCTCTTTAGACATAAACCATTAACAAGTACCTACCATCTAATGGAAACCTTGGCAGCAGCCGATCGGGCTCATAGTATACGGAAGACGTCAGGAACATGATAAGTTTATGTCGGAACTCCACCACATCCGAGTCATCATTCATTTGATTCGTATTATGACCTGGTAACAAATAATAATAAATGTATGCCCAGATCAGGCCCAGATAATATGGTGCCCGGACATTTGCAGAATGAGGTCCCCAGAGGGTGAATTTAGTGATGCTCCCAAACACAGCGGGCTAGCATCACTAATTCTCCCTCTGGGGACATCATTCTACATGGCATCAACTGCTATGGGAGACATCGAGTCATAGACTCAGATTTAAGTTCCCAGATGGTGATGTGCACCCATTGGGTACCTCGGTTATGCAATGTGTTGTCTGAAATTTGAGAATATAGAGAAACTATACTAAAAAAAAAAAAAAATGTAAAACATTTCTAAAGAAAATAAAAAAAAATTTTTACTTGGGGGCGAATCCTTTCATTATGATCGGGTACCACAAGTAATGAAATTACAATGGGCAATGAATGGAATGATTGAGCGTAAATTCAGCGTAAATACTCCGAGTACCCTGGCTACACCTATGGCTGAGGAGGTGTAATTTCTAGAGTATTGTAATGTGACATCACTTTCCACGAAAAGAATGGTTGTCAACTGAGAAATAACCTGGAAAATATTTATGTAATGGACTAAATGAATTTAATTTTTAATAATTTGTCATAAATATGTAATATATAATTCAGAAATATATAATTCACTTTTACCCAGGGTAATTTACTCGTTGGAGCCGAGTGTAATGAAAGGAATCGCCCCTTGATACTTTCCAGAGAAGATGAGTCCTAATAGAAGGTTGTCCCCAGAGGGTGAATTTAGTGATGCTAGCCCACTGTGCGGGGTAACGTCACTAAAATCACCCCCTGGGGACCTCATTCTGCAAATGTCCAGATCCATATTCTCAGTCCTGGCCGAGATGTCAGTAAAATGATAAGTTTATAACAGAACTACACAACGTTCAAGTCATCATTCATTTGATTCGTATTATTAACTGGTTAAAGTGATAAGTTTATAACAGAACTACACCACGTTAAAGTCATCATTCATTTTATTCGTATTATGAACAAGCCTTGAAATAGTGTGCCTGTCGTTTTCAGAATGAGGTTCCCAGAGGGTGAATTTAGTGATGCTATCCCGCATAGCGGGCTAGCATCACCAAATTCACCCTCTGGGAACCTCATTCTGCAAATGACAGGCACACTATTTCAAGGCTTGTTATGAACAGGTTAAAGATGTATAATCCGAATTAATGCTGCCAAATGACTTTGGGTTCGGGGGTAAAAAATATTTATTTTGAGTTGATGAACCTACCCATCAAAGCTCAGAGTGATCAGATATCGATTTTTGAAATTTGTTATTTCTCGAAATGTTTAATTATTTGTGGCCCAGAAATGAGTCACGGACAAAATTGTGGATGAAGATGGATAACTCTACAATGAAGTGGTAATATGGCCAAATTTCGAAAGTGATAATAAGGCCCTATTTCATTGAACAACATGTTGATAAATATCACGTTTTGGGAAATTTTATACCATAGTTGACAGCGGTTAGCATTATTTTGTTGTAATTAATCGATTCTGATAACAAAAGCATATTTTGAAGAAATGTTGTTGTTGTAACTTGATGATATTGGCAAGCCTTGAAATAGGGTGTCTGTCATTTGCAGAATGAGGTCCCCAGAGGGTGAATTTAGTGATGCTACCCCGCATAGCGGGCTAGCATCACCAAATTCACCCTCTGGAGACCTCATTCTGCTTACACCTCAGCAGAATGATGTTCCCAGAGGGTGAATTTGGTGATGCTAGCCCGCTATGCGGGGTAGCATCACTAAATTCACCCTCTGGGAACCTCATTCTGCAAATGACAGACACCCTATTTCAAGACTTGGATATTGTGACAGTCTGATTGGATTGAGTACCTTTAAAATGATTTTTTTTAAATCCTAATTATTGGTAAATTGGTGATAATTAAACGTCAATATCCATGGTATTCTGTTAGTTTAAACGTCAATATCCATGGTATTCTATTAGTTTAAGAAGATCTGGTTTTGTGATATGCTATACGCCTCTATCAGAGTTTCTTTGTCAATTCATGACAACTTGATAAATAGGCCGCATATAAAATTGCCACTCATTTTAGAATATTCTCATGTGCTGACATAACATGTTAGAGGTCTTCTAGTAGTGCTGAAACGGTTGACCTATTTCGGTTAACCGCGAGGAGTAACCGGATGATAACCGGATATCCGTTTTTTTCAACTGCGAACTGTTTCACTCATTGTGTACACTGTGAAATGTGCAAAGACCTTGCCATAATCTGGTCAAATAACTGTATGGCGAACTCAATGTTTACAGAGACAGAGCTTATATTAAAAGAATGTGAATCACAAAACGCGAACGATAATAAGCCAGAGGAGCCACGTGTTGACACGAAGTAGTTAACTAAAACTCGCAGTGTTATAAATAGACGTGTCACACTTGACCTGTTTGTATATTGTAGTCGCAACTCGCTAAACCTGACTTGTTCTCGTTCGCATTTGGTGATTAACAAACTCACGCACGACCCAATTTCCGTGTTGTTCTAAGTGTATGCGCTTTATGTATACACATAGGACAATATGGAACTCAGGTCCTAAAGGGTATTATTTGAATACAATGAAAGAATGGTTGATGAAAGTTAGACACACTTAATAAGTTTCTAACTTTTATGAACTTTAATACGTATAATGAAAATAAAAATCAGCAAAAATCAGTGTTTCTGTTCAACTGATGAACCATCAAGCGATGAGCACTTAGTCATAAACATTAACCACAACTCGATGCGATCAGTTCATTGGAACTTTACTATATCCATTGAGATTAATTATTACTCAAACCAGACAAGGGCTGGTCGCTAGTAGCAGGGCTGGTCTGTTGGTAATGGGGTGAACACCCTGCACTCTTGGTAATATTGCCATGTAATGGGGTCACTGGGATGGCCGAAGTACATGTATGTTCAGTGTCCGTCTCCAATGCAATTTCTAGATTAGCCGAAAGCTCAGAACTGGGAGCATGTTCAGCATTCTTGCGAAGGTACTCACGTATGAATATCAGTTCATCCACTGTGTCAGAATCTAAACTAGCTCGTTTCTTAGTAACAGTATTGCCCGCGACCGAAAAATACTCGCTTGGAAGGAACAGATGTTCCAGGTATTCCCAAGTATTGGCGAGCTTGGTTGCAATCCCCCTCATCGTAATACTCCCCCCAACAGAAAAGGGATATGCTGCTTCATGTTTGAAGTAGACCCCGAGTAAGTAAACCGTGTACCACATAGTTTACATTCGGCGAATTTCTTGTTGTTTTCATTGCGGAGAATGAAATTCACCCAGACATCGGATTTTCGTCTTTCTTGAGTATCCATGATATAGTATGGTACTGTTTAGTTGGTCTGACAATTGTCAAATGACCAGGCCGTATTGCATTGAAAACAATTGCATTGATCTTTCCCCGACGACTCAGTGCACGTGTTCCCGACGCAGGGACATGAAATACGACATCATAAAGCTTTGATGTTAAGCCGACAAAGCCAGTCAAATTGAGTCAATGTAACTTTCAATTGATGGAGGACTTTTGATCTCGCACCCGATTCTTACTTCCAATACACATAATTTCGACTTTATACAGTAGAATACACGCTTGATTAATACAGTTACCGGTATACTGATGTTTAAAAGATACTACCGACACCCTCGCGTTGATTATGGGCATTTATATGTTAGTTGTTGTCATCGGCATCGCATGTGTGTATTATATAGCGGTTAACCGGTTAACCACACTTCAACCGGTTGGCGACAGTAGCCGGTTATCAACCGGATAACCGGATATCCGTTTCAGCACTATCTTCTAGATTTACAAAGACCTCAACAATTACAAAAGAGCGGTTTGTCGCGATATAAAAAATGTCAAGTTATGTCCCTTCTTACCTTCAGGAAGTGCAGCTAGGTATTCTGTCTGTAGCGTTTGTATTTTCTCTTGATACAGAATGACTAGTTTATTGTGATACATTATAGAGTTATGTCCCTTATTACCTTCATGAAGTGTAGCTAGGTATTCCATTTGTAAGGTTGGTACGTTCTCTCCATGGATACAGAATGACCAGTTTATTGTGATACATTGTAGAATTATGTCCCTTCTTACCTTCAGGAAGTGCAGCTAGGTATTCCTTCTGTAGCGATTGTATTTTCTCTCGATACAGAATGACTAGTTTATTGTGGAATTCAGCAGTTTTATCATCTAAATTCAGAGTAATATGCTCCTGAAAATAAATATAGCATATGTAGCTAGTGTCATCGCTTAACCCTTCCATGACTGGAGCTTCCTGAAAATTTACTAAAACCCTGTGCCAATGTATTCTCTTATATATGCGAGTCTCCCATATGGAGCCTCACATATATAAGAAAATACATTGGCCTAACAATATTTACCTTGATATCGTAAGCCAGTGCATTCTCTTATATATGCGAGGCTCCCTATGAGAGACTCGCATATATAAGAGAATGCACTGGCACAGGATCTTAATGCTGCACCAGCGCAGCTCCCATCATGAAAGGGTTAAACTGTTTATGTGCGTGAGTGGGATTTGAGCATAGGCAAGACTTCGCAGAGTCCAATATATGCCAAAACCCCCAAGAGGGAAGTTTAAGCAACAGTATTTATATCTACATATTTTATTTATCCATCGGAAAAACTTGCTTTTTGTGGGGAAATTCTGTCATTTTCCTAAGTTACTTTCGATGACACCCTTACGTTTATCAGATCAAGAAAATCTAATCAGTCTTCATGACATGAAATCTAATCAGTCTTCATGACATGAAATCTAATCAGTCTTCATGACATGAAATCTAATCAGTCTTCATGACATGAAATCTAATCAGTCTTCATGACATGAAATCTAATCAGTCTTCATGACATGAAATCTAATCAGTCTTCATGACATGAAATCTAATCAGTCTTCATGACATGAAATCTAATCAGTCTTCATGACATGAAATCTAATCAGTCTTCATGACATGAAATCTAATCAGTCTTCATGACATGAAATCTAATCAGTCTTCATGACATGAAATCTAATCAGTCTTCATGACATGAAATCTAATCAGTCTTCATGACATGAAATCTAATCAGTCTTCATGACAATGAAATCTAATCAGTCTTCATGACATGAGCAAACTCGAGAGCCACTTAGAGAAAAACAGTTTGTTTAGGTTTTTGATAGTTATTCTAAAATGGCCAAATTCTGATAGTTCTGCAGCGAAAATGCATATCCGTTTTACGTATCTTGTATCAATTAAGATGAATTATGGATGAAAAATGTCCCACAATCACATTATTTAGGCCAGCTGACAGCCCTAGTTACCTGCGCAATTTGCATACTGTATACATCCGTCACTAAACCCATCCTCGAAGATAATTAGATAAACCCAGTCTGGGTTTTTTACCCTAAATACAACATGGGGTCCTCGTAGATACATGTAAGCCCACCCCCATTTTTGAGCATTTGAAAGGTGAATATAATCACATCTTTCGATGCTGTAGAATAGGAGAAGATATTCAAGCAGATAGGTGCTTTTATTAGTTTTTCCAGTTGTTTTTCTTTAAAAATAAAGATGTATAATAGTATACACTGGTTATTCAAATTGATCCCAAATGTATCACTCTTTCTGGTTATTATCATTTGATTGATTTTATCTTCTTAATAATATAAATAAAACACAGTATTATCTTTATTCAATACAAAACATGATATTGGTATAAAATATGATGGTAGGTCAGCACCTGAAGGCTAACTTAATTTTTGCACGGGGGGGGGGGGGGGGGGGGGGGGGGGGGGGAACCTCGTGAGTAAGCCCAGTACCCACTTTTTGAGTTTTTGAGCAAAGATGTGCACTAGCCCCCCTGGGCTTACTGACGGGTGTATACAGTATATAATTACGCCACCTACCTAATAAAGCTACGTTGACCTAATAAAGGTAAATTGACATAATAAACAGGCTGGCTTTATGTAGACAATAGAGGTAGTGAGCGGTGGATAAATAAAAGTAAAATGCTTTATTTTAAATCTTATCTGACAGTAATTTAATTCAACATTCAGACTATATGTTCATGCAATAGCAATTCGAAATTTCAAAGTTCACAGCCTTTATTCAACATCATTTTTAATTGTGTATAAAATAACACATTTGGATCGAGAAGTGCTACATGAACGATTCTATTTTGTTTGATACCTCACTGGACAAAACAAGTGTTTGATACCCCACTGGACAAAACAAGTGGCCGATTTTTGGCAACATCTCCCGGGCTCCCGATCGGGAGATGGAATCTCCCGATATCACGCACCCCCGTAAATCAAAATGAGAGTGCTTACGATTTTATGACCTATCGCTGACACAAAGTGCAGGAAGTTATCTGCTTGTTATAATCTCCGATTGCAATTAGCCCTGAGTCAATTAAACAGGTCTTCATTGTCAAAGCATGCCTATCATTCGACCACCGTAATTACGGCGATGCATAGTAAACAAAGGCACCATTGTTTACTGGCCGTTGCTTCGTATTTCTGTACTGGCTTCAACAGCGGATTACCAAATGACTGGCGACTCAGGGACGACCAAAGTTATAAACAAAGTAGTTCCGTACGACGTCAGGGAGAATCAATTAGCCAATGATATTATCGCGATCGGATTTGTGGCACGTGACTACATCGATTACAACGAAGGGTGCGATGGAGTACTTTCCAAATTCTACCGAGATGTGCGGGCTTTCTACTCTGCGTTTGTCGGCAAACTGATAAAGAAGTTCCCCTTTAGCGAGAAAGTGTTACCGGATCTCAAACTCATCAATCCGAAACGAGAATTATGCGAGGAGATCGACATTAAATCGGTTGTGCGCTTGGCGCTGGCGAAGCGGTTCAATTTAGATATAAACTTTGACGATCTGTGCGATGAATGGAACGATTATGTCACTGCAGTGAATCTTCCAGACAGGTGTGATGAATACTGGATGTTGATTACAGGACTGAAAACCCTAGGTGGACAATGACGGTTCCCAAATTTGAGGACTCTCATGGTATGTGTGTTGTGTATACCAAACAGCAATGCCGATAGCGAGAGAGTGTTCTCGATTTGCAAAAAAGTGCACACATGCTTTCGTTCGGAATTGGACAATGATACCATTTGCGCATTGCTATCATGCAAACTAAACACAGACAGTTCATGTTACGACTTTGTTCCAAACAATGAAATGTTGAAAGATGCCAAATCTGCTACAATGTCAAATAACAGGGAGCATTCTTCCAAGAAGTAATTTGTTAATGTTAATATTGTTGATAATTATGTTGGAATAAAATTAATAAATTTAAAAAAGTTTTATTTTCATGTTATGATGGAGGGATAATGCGATGAAAAAAAATCTCCCTATTTCTCCCTAAATCTCCCTATATTGGAAGACTGATCTCACTATTTCATATAATACCAGGTTGACATGTCTGTTCGCATACCAATTAAATATTCTCACTAAATATGGAATGGCTTCACAAACCAATTGAATATTGTCACTAAATATGGAATGGCTTCACAAACCAATGGAAGATACTCACTAAATATGGGATGGCTAAATCAGCTGAGATCCGTATTAAATACTCGAGGACGCTATCACGTGGTAACAATTCTACCTCCGGCAGATCTTCAGTGAATATCTGAAAATACCAACATAATTTACTTCATATTAGACTTAAAAATTCAATAACTTAACATGAACATATTTATTTCCAATTCTATGCATATTTGATAAAATTCATCAAAAAAGCAATAATCAATATATAGGAATGAGCAGGATCTGTCTATCTGTCTGTCTCTGTTCAAGTTTTTCAATAAGGAGTTCAATCTAAAATAAATTCAAAAATTCAAAAAAATATGTTTTGTTTTTAAATCCAACCTATTAAATGATCAAAACGTGCAGGAAAATTGAATCAATAAAAAAAAAATGAATTCTAAGCGGAAAATAGATCATAACCCTTAACCCTTTACCCAACAGAAGTGCCCTATGCCAATGCATTCTCTTATATATGCGAGTCGACCATAGGTCGCCTCGCATATATAAGAGAATGCATTGGCTTAACACATTAAAAATTATAAAATTGTTAAAGAATGTAAGAAAAAATGGTAAAAAGTGTTAAAAAAAGATTTTTTTTTAGGCCAATGCATTCTCTTATATATGCGAGGCGACCTATGGTCGACTCGCATATATAAGAGAATGCATTGGCACAGTGAATAACTATAACCATCACAATGTGGTCAATGAGCCGGTTCCAATGATATCCATATTTGTATGGTTTTATTGAGACAGACCCAAGATATTTTAGGCTGTTGAAGCTTTATTTGGCCGGTTTTGGCCGGTTTGTTGGGTAAAGGGTTAAATCATCAAACTATTACCAAATCTGAACAGGGCCTGGGTGTTCTCAAATATAAACTACATAGCAAATCTGAACAGGGCCTGGGTGTTCTCAAATATAAACTACATAGCAAATCTGAACAGGGCCTGGGTGTTCTCAAATATAAACTACATAGCAAATCTGAACAGGGCCTGGGTGTTCTCAAATATATATAACAGGGCCTGGGTGTTCTCAAATATAAACTACATAGCAAATCCCATGGAATTCTGATTAATATTATCAAAGTTATGATCGGGACATCCAGATGCACAGATGGCAAGGCAGACAGACGGACAGACATGCTAATTATAATAGTCATCCAAAAATATTCCAGGGGATAATAGAATATAAAGCTTTACCTTAAGTCCATCTTCAGGGTGTTTCTTGAGAACCCATTCTGCATACTCAAATATTAACAGTAGGTTGTTAACACCTGAAAACAGTAATACATATCAGGCCTGGTAAAGTCGTTTATAAAGTTTTCATTTTAATATCAATAAAATTTATCCTTATAAAATATTATTTTTAAAAGTATAATACATTTTTCCTTACAGAAAGTCTGAACACTGAACTATATCGATATATGTCCTGCTTTGTAAACCACACTAGGAAAGGGTTAACTTTTTGGTCGCCTCCCGACGCCCATTGTCTTGCTCAGATTAGTCACGCATGAACTGTCCCCATATAAACCGCGGTACACGACGGGACACTTTAGTTTTATTTCCGACTCAATCAGGAGATTGGCGAGTTGCGGGGTTGGGAATGGCACCGCCATGGGAGAGCCCTATGATAGTTCAGTGTTCAGGCTTTCTTTAAGGAAAAATGTATTATACTTTTAAAAATAATATTTTTCCGCTAAAGGAAGCCTTCACACTGAACTATATGGATTAGAATGCAAGCCCAGGAGGAGGCACGAGCAATAAAGTTAATAGCCAAATTTAGAGGGAATGTACTCTTCTAAAGCAGATTGTACATAAATATGAACTCTTAATGAATCTGTTATGAGTATAGTTACGTGAAATAACTCATATAGTTAGAGTGCTATATTGCTCAAACGTGTACCCCCCCCCCTTGTTTTGGAAGAAACATCACAGGAGGTGCCATCCAATTCATAGTTGCGAGTGAACCGAGCAAGTATAACTGAAGGAGATACTCTTCATTCTTCTCTTTGTTGTCTTCTTCGTTCTTCATCTGTCAGTTCTAAGGTCCCACCCGCCATGGGATGCAAGGAGACTAACTCACTCTCCGCCTTAGCGACAGAACGACCTGCACAGGAGGAGGCCCACTCCGAAGATGGCGAGACAACCAACATTAAGAGTTAACTAACTGCTGTTCGCCAAAGCAAAAGGCAGATAACCTGATGCCCAATTTGTGGCACAGGGATCAAATTGAGAACCCATTAGGCCAAATGGGTTGTACAACGATAATGGAGTCAAGCCATCGGATCAGAGGGAGCCCCCACCACCGCATGCTGCAAGGTGGTCATGCCCAAGCCAATATCCTGGCCAAGCTGGAGGGTGGGGAGAGGTCATTGTTCTCCGAGCCCCAAGACGGTTGAGTGGCAAGCAAGGCCTTGTCTGAGATGAGAGCGAGGCCAGGGGGTCTCGACTTGCTACCGTAGTGGTAGGGCCACTGCCCTGCGCTTAAGCTGCCGAAGGCCCTTCGGCCGGTGTCGATTCGTGCGCAAGCGAGTTGGCAACTTTAGCGCCCAGAACCGCTGGCGTTTGGTGGGGGACAAATGTCCTGGAGGTCCCAAGTACCCTGTCTACTCCACCAGACGCATCCCCACTAGCTGGTTGAACCGTTGAGACGTAACTGGAGGAGCGTGAACTGGTCCTGCCTTCCTTCTTAGAATAGTGATCACATGTCTCTGAGGTACCTATGTATCACAAGATATCATTGCAGAAACCATGTGATACAAATCTTTCGCGTATATAGATATATAAAATGATATACATGTAATAGATATATCAGGGTGATATATAAGTCAGCGTGAGATCATGTCAGAAGGCCCTACCAAAGCTGCGCCCATCAATCCAATGATCGGAGCCAGAGCACAGATCCCTGGCATGATCCAATGTATCACTAAATATATATACATGTATATAGCCCCTCAGAGAACATGACTAACAGCCATAAGCACATGGAGCTCATGGCCGAATACCGCAGGTGACCAGAGCAGCCACTGGGAAAGCAAACTACTACTCTCAGGTGCCAAACAATAGTGTCGGTACGAGTATTAATTTTGGAGAAAATTCCCAACGATCACTATTATTTGGAATGGAGACATAGAGCGAAATTGCAATCACTACTATTATGTTCAGCCTAAATCCACACACATCACTATTATTAGGCCCTCACAACCATTAGGCACCTGAGAGCAGCCCACGTTCCCAGTGGAATACCCACCGCGATCTGATTTCAAGAAATGAAGGCGCACAGATCATGTCTATATAATGTACGTAATTAAACGACCGTAGTGAAATATTCAGACAGTTGACAACCGAAATCAGTACAAATGATGTACAATGCAGTCAGATGATAAACACGGGTAAATTGTCACGGTCACCATACGTAATATTCAGGTCTGAGCCTCGGCACAGAACATCATGTAACTTTCCCCCAAACATGCAGCAGAATGACCTAGGTGTGTGATAGGTAGGTTAGTATGAAGCATGCAGCAAACTAGGGGAAGACCCGCTCTAAATATGGCTCCCCTATGAAGGAAACAAATGAAATTATCATCCTCCTAGTAAAGGACACTCATCCCTTATAATGGTGCGTTTTTACTTATTGAATTTAATAGCCATATGATAGAGAGGTACTCCCCCTACCTACATAATTTGTAAGTGGTCCTGTTTAAGGCATGTTTATAACTTTAAGGAAAAGAGGACAAATATAGCATCAGGGTTCCTGCAAGCAAGGACTGATCAAATTTAAGGCTATTCAAGGCCGTTTCGCGACATTTTTCAGCTATTTTCAAGGCCCTTTGATACCCAAATTCAAGGATTTTCAAGGCTTTAAAATAAATTAATCAGTATTCTAACACACATTGCCATGTTGTAATTATTAACATTACTCAGGTTGGGTACTATAATACCATGTACTTTTCCCAGATTATTATACTCACACAATTCAATGCAGATAATCATTTTTAGGTCCGACTACGAATGGAAATGGTAGCGTCTTTTTTTTGTTCTTCAAAACTTTAAGATGTTTGTCAGATTTCACATGGGAATCCAACGCGGCTTTTCCCATGTTCGCCACGCTAAATGTTTTCAGGCAAAGTTTGCATTTTGCAGAATACCTGTCGCCCAGAACGATCATTAACCAGTCTTTGTAACTTTCGGAAGTTAAACAACAATCTTGGAATGTGCATTTCCCCATTTTTTATTGGTAATTATCGAAAACAATCATCGAAAAACAGTACACACACACGACAACATTTTAGCAGACTGACACGACAGTCACATGCGATAATACGTCGCGCTTTGCGATTGGCCAACGTCACTGCAACTATCCAATGAGAATGCTCGATACATCGCTGCTCTATTATAATATAACTGCGCTATTTATATCTCGCTCTATGCGGTCATTTACCGTAAACCCGGAAATGTAAGAGGTGATTAATTACGGATCATCGGCGTGTTGTTGTATCGCGAATATTCAAGGCTTTTCAAGGCCCATTGCCCATATTCCAGGATTTCAAGGCCTTGAACCACACCTTGTCAAATTCAAGGCCGTTCCTTGAATCCAAGGCCCCGCGGGAACCCTGAGCATAGACCGAAGCGCGCAGAGTTGGCAGCATGGTTTCAGGCCATTATGAACCGTCATCTGGTGCCATGGGGTTGGGATCCACTCATACGGGGTGGTCCCCTGCCTGCGGGGAAAGGTCTGTAATGCTGGTCAAATAGCTTCCTCGAAAGCTAAGCTGGACAGCGCAAACGTCCTGCCTTTTTTATTTTCTATGTGCCAGATAATCAAATTGATATGGGCAATAGAAGTATGAAGAGCCATGTGATGGACTCGTTTTGGAAAGGCTATTGGCAGTGGTCGTGGGGCATGTGACAATATAAATGCTTTCCATGTAAATGTGCTTCATTCTTGTGTGAAGTCTATTCGCCATATCAACGGTACGAAAGGTAGTAATAGAATGCGAAGAGTCAAGGTCTGGATATGTTAAATTCATGTAGACTCCTTGCTGGTCAATGAATACATTCAAAATGCCTACCAGGCCCTTTATGAAGAATGCTCCCTGCATGGTATGCACAGCATGTTCGTGTACCGAACTCACATTTGATAAGGTTACTTGCCATTTAAGATCCCCCCTTCTTGGAATACCACTGCTGTTATATCTCATTGGGGGCCTTCATCCAGGCATCTCAAATTTTGGCCACGGTCTCAAGAAATGCTGCGAGAAACGTGGCGGCCACATGAGGAATCAAACATGCCACAGCAGCAATTTACTGTTGGCCAGTGAACTGGAGGGGTCAAGTCACCACGATTCTAAATCTTGTCAGTCTGAGATCATGAAGAATTTGAGTCAACGATAGACAATGTGTAGACCGGTATGCTTTAGTCGGGATCTCCACAGATCACTATTATTAGGCCATCACAATTATCATGCACCTGAGAGCAATACAAGCCCACCGGTTCAGACCGGCTTGCGTAGAATCGCAGCTATTGTTCATTAGAGCAGAAGCAACGATATAGATATTAAATCGACCCACATGGCTGAGATTGATCATTAGCTATGATGTCCGGGGGACAATGGCATGTCATGTGTGCAATCATCAAATGATAGCAGTTCTAAATTCTACAGTGAAGTGGATGCTCTGTTAAGAGAATCGAACTATGAGCAGAATTCTGACACTAGTCAGATATCAATCCCTGTCTGAAATTAATAATGACACTACCGATTCGTAGTACTACAACTGTCATATTAAGTAACAAATTAACAATTATTATTATACATGAAACGGTTCCATTCTGATATTGATAAACTGTATATGCAGTCAACGTCAAGGTCAAGCGACGACTAACACATCGGGATCATGGATACATGTGTGACAGTATTGAAACATAAAACAACAATGTATTATGTGAATGCACGTTGTTCATAACATTATGATAGATATTAGCGTCAGTAGCGAGGGAATTATTAAAAGAAAATTCCGCGAGTTGAAACACCAAATATAATAAAATCGCACGAAATTAGGAAACTTTGTTTTAGCGAACCACGTGGCAATTTCGATCGGACCAAATCTATCATACCTTATAGGTTCTATAATAATTCCATAGATGTATTTCTCACAATAATCTATGCGTGTCATACGGCAATGAAACGATGGCCGGTCTATGACGAAATTATCAATTTGCAGACGCGATGGTTAGCTTGATTCCGATATCGACCAGTTCGAAAACACGAAATAATTGTATGTTTTAAGCGAAACGGTCCATGAATTCGAAACCGATAAATATAAAATGAACGAGGAGGCAACCAAAAGATTAATGTATCGACAAATTGAATTGGTTGAGGTGTGTTAAACACAAATTCAAAAAGATACTGTCCTTTGGATCAAGTTGGTTTCGCAGTAGGAATAAAACTAAAGTATCCTGTCGTGTACAGCGGTTTATATGGGGACAATTCATGCGTGACTAATCTGAGCAAGACAATGGGCGTCGGGAGGCGACCAAAAAGTTAACCCTTTCCTACTGTGATAAGACAAAGGCAGAAAATGCACTCTAGTCTAGACTATTGAGACCAAAAGGCGTAAGCGTCTGTAGTAGATAAATCCCATGCTTTTCCCGTTTCTGACGGAAATGCGTGTTACTTACAATCACAATTTAGGATCTGGATGATTCGGATTTGGTACTTTAGTACTACCGGCTACCGGCTACAAAACCGGCTACCGGCTACTAGCAACACTATATAAAGGATACTATTTGTTTGCTCATCACACTTCCAAACAGAATCTCGCTGACGAGTTGCATTTAGCAACGAAACCAGTCCGAATAATTTATTCATATATACTCGTTCTCCACGTTCTTGAGTTCCTTCTACTTTATAATTTACTTTCCTACTGTGGTTTACAAAGCAGGACATATATCCATATAGTTCAGTGTGAAGGCTTCCTTTAGCGGAAAAATAAGAGAACAATGAACTGATGACTGTTGTCTGCTTGGGTCCATGTGAGGCGCCATACGGGAGTACTATATAATTAACCCTTTATGGAGCCCCATATAGAGCCCCATATAGAGAGAACAATGCACTGATGACTGTCGTCTGCTTGGGTCCATGTGAGGCTCCATACAGGAGTGCTATATAATTAACCCTTTCATGACGGAGCTGAGCTGGTGCAGCATTAAAGATCCTGTGACAGTGCATTCTCTTATATATGGGAGTTTCCCATAGGGAGCCTCACATATATAAGAGAATGCTCTGGCTTACAAGGTCATAGTAAATATTGTTAGGTCGATGCATTCTCTTATATATCTATGGGAGATTCGCATATACACAGTAATGCTCAGCGATCAGCGGACAATCCAGAATCTGATGCCCGAGATCCGAAATGAAAAGAATTACATTACGGTTACGGTCAAAACATTACAGTCACGGTCAGCGGATAATCAAGAATCTGATGCCCGAGATCTGAAGTGAAAAGAACTACATTACGGTTACGGTCAGGCTCAGCTTACCCTTCCATGACGGAAGCTCCACTGGTGCAGCATTAAAGATCCTGTGACAGTGCATTCTCTTATATATGGGAGTTTCCCATAGGGAGCCTCACATATATAAGAGAATGCTCTGGCTTACAAGGTCACAGTAAATATTGTTAGTCCAATGTATTCTCTTATATATGCAAGGATCCCTATGGGAGACTAGCATATATAAGAGAATGCATTTGCACAGGGTTTTCGCAAAATGTGTTAAAACCTGAATTCTAATGCACATATGTCAATATACCCCCTGAAACATTACATATTTGCGGGGGGGTTAATTATCGATAAACTGTCACAAAGTGTAGTCTGGTTCACCGCTTCAATGTTAGATATTCCTAAATGCCAATATTGAATTCAGATGAATTCCTAATCTCATAAATGGCCAATCCAGCTACGCTCACTGTTCCGTTTCACTCCATGATGTCCCCCTTACATAGTACATGCCGAGGACGTTACAGAGTAGATGCATAGAGTTGGCGTCCGGTCTACTGACTTCCGTTACTAGCTCGTTGCTATATAAACAAACCAGCAGCATCACTTTTGTCAATATTTGACAGTCAGTACATTCCCCCTGTACTTTCAGAAATCACAAAACACCACACCGTTATATCCAATCAATATCATTGTCTCGATATCATTTGTAGGCTTGCCACGATTATACCATGCCTGGAAGTAAAAGTTAACAGCTTCCTTTGATAACGCAGCCGACGTTTGGCGGTCATATTCAAAGAGTTCGGTGTGGCATTGATGTCGTGTTACAGGCTTGCCATTGTTTATATATTATATTTAACTGTAAACGTATCTTCCTATGGATCTGTAATTAGCGATCATCATATCCAAAATGGACGACATGCATGGGACTACATCTATATTTCTTTTTTTTTCAAATTTGATACTGTAAAATGTTCACAATTATTGATATCACTTATTAGTGCTAAATACATTACATTCTCCAACTTGGTAACGTATATACCCCACCCCGCTGCACGATGTGTTGCGCACACTTTGAATACCGGTAACAAAACTAAAAGTATAGCAACAGGCAGCGCCCGCACACATCGAAACCCGCGAAATAAAGATTAAGTGCTATAATATGTCAGGTGACGCGATCGGTACATAATGGAGTTTTTCTGCAAAACTAACTATAGTCCGTTTTCAATAAGTATGCGACAATTCTTCATGCACTCATTTGGCACCATGACCGTGGTGCATGTTCACAGGAACATTGATTGACTAGACAGGTATGTTTTAAATTTCTCGTCTGCGGGAATAGCGATGAGGAAGGCATTTACCTGCTGCGTAAATTTTGAGTTTAGGTGGCCGATGACAGGCGGGAGCATCAGAATGACAAGCCGGCTGACTGACAGTTTATAACTGTGTTCAGACTGGATGTAATGTAGTCATTGTAATTTCGATTTGATCACATCTTTACCTGGGTTCAATATAGGCCACATATATAAACGATTAATCGACTAACCGTCGACTATAGCGGTTGATTATTCGATTATGAAAACTAATAGTCGTGGCAACCCTAATCATTTGACCAAATTTCTTGACATGAAACCGTGACAGATACGGCGTGAAATACATCTCAATGAGTAAACAATTTTCCATTGTTTCAATTCAACTTCAAGTCGTGAATTGCCTGAGTGTTTTCATGCATATTTCATCAATAATTACAAGGAATGTGTGTGTCGAAATAACGTTTTAAGTTCGAAGAGAATTAGAATGGGGATAACAGTGTGGTGTTTTGTGATTCTGGAAAGATATAGGGCGAATATACTGTGGCAAATACCCGTTAATGGGTTCAGGCTCCGCCGTCGCCCATTAACTAAATTTGCCACAGTATATTCGCCCTGTACCTTTCCGAAATCACAAAACACCACACCATTATCCCCTAAATCAAAAACATATATATATAGCTGGCAAAGGGTTACAATCTTTAAAATTGTTAAAGAATACAAGAACAAATTATTAAAATTGTAAAAAATTGTTAGGCCAATGCATTCTCTTATATATGCGAGGCGACCTATGGTCGACTCGCATATATAAGAGAATGCATTGACACAGGGTAAAAAAAATCCCTACAAAGGGTTACAATCTGCTTTTCAGTAAAACTTCAAATAATGTTTACACCAAATATTCAGTCCTGTGGTTAGAAGGAAGATTTGTAAAGAAATATTTATGATTGACCAGATCAGAAGTAACCATGCATTTAATAAACATGGACAGATCAGAAGTAACCATGGTAACCATGTATTTAATAAACATGGACAGATCAGAAGTAACCATGGTAACCATGCATTTAATAAACATGGACAGATCAGAAGTAACCATGGTAACCATGTATTTAATAAACAAGGACAGATCAGAAGTAACAATGGTAACCATGCATTTAATAAACATGGACAGATCAGAAGTAACCATGGTAACCATGTATTTAATAAACATGGACAGATCAGAAGTAACAATGGTAACAATGTATTTAATAAACATGGACAGATCAGAAGTAACAATGGTAACAATGTATTTAATAAACATGGACAGATCAGAAGTAACCATGGTAACCATGTATTTAATAAACATGGAGAGATCAGAAGTAACAATGGTAACAATGTATTTAATAAACATGGACAGATCAGAAGTAACCATGGTAACCATGTATTTAATAAACATGCATGTTTTAGTCATGGTTTATCATCCTTCCAGAAAGATATTATAAAATTTGGGGTCCATCGTCACTAAGTGGTATTTAACAGTATCGACACTGGTATCGACAAACACTTTCTGTTTCTATTGTATCAATATTTCAGATTTTTAGAAAATTCAGAACCTGTGCATTTACCGTAAAAAGTTTGCAGTCTGACCATCCTATGATTTCAGCATTTATTCTCGTTCAAATAGTTATGAAAAGGCAAAAAATTTAAAGTTTTCCGTTAATTATTTTTATTTAATTCTCCCTACGGAACCTAAAATTATTCACAGTGCGTATGGCAAACCAGAGACATAGAGCGACTTCCGTAAAAACGTGCTCATCGATATTAACGATACTTCCTCACTATGTATCATATAAATTCAGAGTGGTCTGTGATATGACAACTATAGGCCTCCTAAGATACAGACAGAAAGAACATCACAAGTCAATAACATGGGCTCTTGTGATAACATTTCACCTTTTACTAGATGTCGGAGATACTGCACTGTCCGATAATGAACTTTGACCCTTACCTAAATGTTGGAGATATTGCACTGTCCGATCGTGACCTCTGATCGTAGATTCTGGACGGGCGGCCTGTTGCATCAGGAGATTCAAGGCTGAAGTAAAAATATTGAGATTTCATGGAATAATGCTGAGATACTGATTTATCCCACCCTTACACATGTTAGCATAGACAACCCATGTGAGATAGCTGAGGGAAATATTCCTTTATCCCACCCCTATACATTTTAACGCATACAAAAATCATTTTTTAACACTTTTAACCATTTTTTCTTACATTCTTTAACAATTTTATCATTTTTTCTTACATTTTTTAACAATTTTTTTAATATTTTTCTACATTCTTTGACAATTTTATCATTTTTAATATGTGTTAAGCCAATGCATTCTCTTGTATATGCGAGGCGACCTATGGTCGACTCGCATAAGAGAATGCATTGGCACAGGGCCGTTCTGTTGGGTAAAGGGTTAATGGTAAAGAACTTATTATCTGAACATTTCCTATGGTAACTACTCATCATTGAGTATTTAATGGTATAGAACTCATTATCTGAACATTTCTTGAGGTAACTACTCATCAATGAGTATTTACTATTGAAAGGCTAAAAGAAAGGGACATTTTTGGGAAAGTGATTTCAATGTTTGGAATATGTTTTGATATGAATGTTATATGAATGTTATAAATTATGGAGGTTCTGGTGAATTCACTTTTTTTATGTAGTGCTTTTTGTTGTATAGAATAATACATTCACCATCTTTATTAAAGGTACTCAATCCGATCAGAGGGTCCCCATCTCAACAGATTCCAACAACAACAATCCGATCAGAGGGTCCTATATTACTATTTCTTTGGCTTTGGGCTGCTTTGGGGTTAAAAAATATTTGATTCGAGTCGAGGAACCCATCAAACAAAGCTCAGAGTTATTAGATATTGATTTTTGAAATTTGTTATTTTCTCGAGATGAGTACTAATAATTGCCCTTAGCTTCGTAATCTGCTCGAGATGTGTACACCAAAACACTATTCAAACAGACAAGGATGGGTAACTCTAAAATCAAGTGGTAATAATAACGCAATTTTGACCGTGTTCTGGGACAGAAAGAATAGAAATAACAAAACTTCAAATATCGATATCTGATCACCCTGTGCTTTGATTGGTAGGTTCCTCGACTCGAATCAATTATTTTTTACCCCCAAAGCCAAAGAAATAGTAATATAGGACCCTCTGATCGGATTGAGTACCTTTAAATGCTTGAAGGTCGGAGGTTTATTAAATGCTTGAAGGTCGGCGGTTTATTAAATGCTTGAAGGTCGGAGGTTTATTCACCTTTTTGATGGAGTCCCTTTCGCTCGTATAGAATTATCAGTTCGCTATACTTCTCCCTCCTCTTTAGAACCCTCTCGCTCTCCTCCACATGACAACAGTTATCCTTCAGTCGTAACAGTGGGGCCACCAGCGCATCATTCGTCTGGAAAAAAATATTAACTGTACAAAAATATCACATAAAATAGGCGCTACCAGCACATTATTCATCTGGAAAAAAATATCACATAAAATAGGTGCTACCAACACACACATCATTCATCTGGAGAAAAAATATCACGTAAAATAAGTATGAAAGCCGAAGGTTGTTGCTAATTGCTAGTTGCTTGTTGCTTGTTGCAGACTGTACAATAACCAATGACATTCAACTTCACAAAACGCGATTTGGCACATGTATTCCCTACTATTGGTTTACATTTCAAATGAATGTCTGACTGAAATTGGTTTTAACATTACTGATAAGTGACGGAATGCTGGATTTTTTCAAGGTGCCTTTGATCAACCCGAATAATTAATCGACGACGCATGTAGGGGGGGGGGGGGGGGTCTTGTGATTTGTTTATAACTAACATTCAGTCTGTGATGCCGGATTACATTGGTCATTATCCCAACTAGCAACAAACAACTAGCAATTGGCAACTAGCAACAAGCATGTGCCCTTCGGCTTTTCATAAATATGAGCTGCCAGAGCAACATTCATCTGATCAAAAATATCACATTACAATAGGCGCTACCAGCACATCATAGATCTGAAAAACATCAAATAATAGGTGCTACCAGCACATCATTCCTCTTAAAAACAACATGACATACCAATAGGTGCTCTGAAAATATCATACAAAAATAGTTATCCTTCTGTGATAACAGAGTCACCACAAGTGAGTCATTCCTCTTAAAAACAACATGACATACCAATAGGTGCTCTGAAAATATCATACAAAAATAGTTATCCTTCTGTGATAACACAGGCACCACAAGTGAGTCATTCCTCTTAAAAACAACATGACATACCAATAGGTGCTCTGAAAATATCATACAAAAATAGTTATCCTTCTGTGATAACACAGGCACCACAAGTGAGTCATTCCTCTTAAAAACAACATGACATAACAATAGGTGCTCTGAAAATATCATACAAAAATAGTTATCCTTCTGTGATAACACAGGCACCACAAGTGAGTCATTCCTCTTAAAAACAACATGACATACCAATAGGTGCTATGAAAATATCATACAAAAATAGTTATCCTTCTGTGATAACAGAGGCACCACAAGTGAGTCATTCCTCTTAAAAACAACATGACATACCAATAGGTGCTCTGAAAATATCATACAAAAATAGTTATCCTTCTGTGATAACAGAGGCACCACAAGTGAGTCATTCATCTGAAAAACAACATCACATACCAATAGGTGCTCTGAAAATATCATACACAAATAGTTATCCTTCTGTGATAACAGAGGCACCACAAGTGAGTCATTCCCCTTAAAAACAACATGACATATCAACAGGTGCTCTGAAAATATCATACAAAAATAGTTATCCTTCTGTGATAACACAGGCACCACAAGTGAGTCATTCCTCTTAAAAACAACATGACATAACAATAGGTGCTCTGAAAATATCATACAAAAATAGTTATCCTTCTGTGATAACAGAGGCACCACAAGTGAGTCATTCATCTTAAAAACAACATGACATAACAATAGGTGCTCTGAAAATATCATACAAAAATAGTTATCCTTCTGTGATAACACAGGCACCACAAGTGAGTAATTCCTCTTAAAAACAACATGACATAACAATAGGTGCTCTGAAAATATCATACAAAAATAGTTATCCTTCTGTGATAACAGAGGCACCACAAGTGAGTCATTCCCCTTAAAAACAACATGACATACCAATAGGTGCTCTGAAAATATCATACAAAAATAGTTATCCTTCTGTGATAACAGAGGCACCACAAGTGAGTCATTCCTCTTAAAAACAACATGACATAACAATAGGTGCTCTGAAAATATCATACAAAAATAGTTATCCTTCTGTGATAACACAGGCACCACAAGTGAGCCATTCCTCTTAAAAACAACATGACATACCAATAGGTACTCTGAAAATATCATACAAAAATAGTTATCCTTCTGTGATAACAGAGGCACCACAAGTGAGTCATTCCTCTTAAAAACAACATGACATACCAACAGGTGCTCTGAAAATATCATACAAAAATAGTTATCCTTCTGTGATAACAGAGGCACCACAAGTGAGTCATTCCTCTTAAAAACAACATGACATACCAATAGGTGCTCTGAAAATATCATACAAAAATAGTTATCCTTCTGTGATAACAGAGGCACCACAAGTGAGTCATTCCTCTTAAAAACAACATGACATAACAATAGGTGCTCTGAAAATATCATACAAAAATAGTTATCCTTCTGTGATAACACAGGCACCACAAGTGAGCCATTCCTCTTAAAAACAACATGACATAACAATAGGTGCTCTGAAAATATCATACAAAAATAGTTATCCTTCTGTGATAACACAGGCACCACAAGTGAGCCATTCCTCTTAAAAACAACATGACATAACAATAGGTGCTCTGAAAATATCATACAAAAATAGTTATCCTTCTGTGATAACACAGGCACCACAAGTGAGCCATTCCTCTTAAAAACAACATGACATACCAATAGGTACTCTGAAAATATCATACAAAAATAGTTATCCTTCTGTGATAACAGAGGCACCACAAGTGAGTCATTCCTCTTAAAAACAACATGACATACCAACAGGTGCTCTGAAAATATCATACAAAAATAGTTATCCTTCTGTGATAACAGAGGCACCACAAGTGAGTCATTCCTCTTAAAAACAACATGACATACCAACAGGTGCTCTGAAAATATCATACAAAAATAGTTATCCTTCTGTGATAACAGAGGCACCACAAGTGAGTCATTCATCTGAAAAACAACATCACATACCAATAGGTGCTCTGAAAATATCATACAAAAATAGTTATCCTTCTGTGATAACAGAGGCACCACAAGTGAGTCATTCCTCTTAAAAACAACATGACATACCAATAGGTGCTCTGAAAATATCATACAAAAATAGTTATCCTTCTGTGATAACAGAGGCACCACAAGTGAGTCATTCCTCTTAAAAACAACATGACATACCAATAGGTGCTCTGAAAATATCATACAAAAATAGTTATCCTTCTGTGATAACAGAGGCACCACAAGTGAGTCATTCCTCTTAAAAACAACATGACATACCAACAGGTGCTCTGAAAATATCATACAAAAATAGTTATCCTTCTGTGATAACAGAGGCACCACAAGTGAGTCATTCCTCTTAAAAACAACATGACATACCAACAGGTGCTCTGAAAATATCATACAAAAATAGTTATCCTTCTGTGATAACAGAGGCACCACAAGTGAGTCATTCATCTGAAAAACAACATCACATACCAATAGGTGCTCTGAAAATATCATACAAAAATAGTTATCCTTCTGTGATAACAGAGGCACCACAAGTGAGTCATTCCTCTTAAAAACAACATGACATACCAATAGGTGCTCTGAAAATATCATACAAAAATAGTTATCCTTCTGTGATAACAGAGGCACCACAAGTGAGTCATTCCTCTTAAAAACAACATGACATACCAATAGGTGCTCTGAAAATATCATACAAAAATAGTTATCCTTCTGTGATAACAGAGGCACCACAAGTGAGTCATTCCTCTTAAAAACGACATGACATACCAATAGGTGCTCTGAAAATATCATACAAAAATAGTTATCCTTCTGTGATAACACAGGCACCACAAGTGAGTCATTCCTCTTAAAAACAACATGACATACCAATAGGTGCTCTGAAAATATCATACAAAAATAGTTATCCTTCTGTGATAACAGAGGCACCACAAGTGAGTCATTCCTCTTAAAAACAACATGACATACCAATAGGTGCTCTGAAAATATCATACAAAAATAGTTATCCTTCTGTGATAACACAGGCACCACAAGTGAGTCATTCCTCTTAAAAACAACATGACATACCAATAGGTGCTCTGAAAATATCATACAAAAATAGTTATCCTTCTGTGATAACAGAGGCACCACAAGTGAGTCATTCCTCTTAAAAACAACATGACATACCAATAGGTGCTATGAAAATATCATACAAAAATAGTTATCCTTCTGTGATAACACAGGCACCACAAGTGAGTCATTCCTCTTAAAAACAACATGACATACCAATAGGTGCTCTGAAAATATCATACAACAATAGTTATCCTTCTGTGATAATAGAGGCACCACAAGTGAGTCATTCATCTGAAAAACAACATGACATACCAATAGGTGCTCTGAAAATATCATACAAAAATAGTTATCCTTCTGTGATAACACAGGCACCACAAGTGAGTCATTCCTCTTAAAAACAACATGACATACCAATAGGTGCTCTGAAAATATCATACAAAAATAGTTATCCTTCTGTGATAACACAGGCACCACAAGTGAGTCATTCCTCTTAAAAACAACATGACATACCAACAGGTGCTCTGAAAATATCATACAAAAATAGTTATCCTTCTGTGATAACAGAGGCACCACAAGTGAGTCATTCCTCTTAAAAACAACATGACATAACAATAGGCGCTCTGAAAATATCATACAAAAATAGTTATCCTTCTGTGATAACACAGGCACCACAAGTGAGTCATTCCTCTTAAAAACAACATGACATACCAATAGGTGCTCTGAAAATATCATACAAAAATAGTTATCCTTCTGTGATAACAGAGGCACCACAAGTGAGTCATTCCTCTTAAAAACAACATGACATACCAACAGGTGCTCTGAAAATATCATACAAAAATAGTTATCCTTCTGTGATAACACAGGCACCACAAGTGAGTCATTCATCTGAAAAACAACATGACATACCAATAGGTGCTCTGAAAATATCATACAAAAATAGTTATCCTTCTGTGATAACACAGGCACCACAAGTGAGTCATTCCTCTTAAAAACAACATGACATACCAATAGGTGCTCTGAAAATATCATACAAAAATAGTTATCCTTCTGTGATAACACAGGCACCACAAGTGAGTCATTCCTCTTAAAAACAACATGACATACCAACAGGTGCTCTGAAAATATCATACAAAAATAGTTATCCTTCTGTGATAACAGAGGCACCACAAGTGAGTCATTCCTCTTAAAAACAACATGACATAACAATAGGCGCTCTGAAAATATCATACAAAAATAGTTATCCTTCTGTGATAACACAGGCACCACAAGTGAGTCATTCCTCTTAAAAACAACATGACATACCAACAGGTGCTCTGAAAATATCATACAAAAATAGTTATCCTTCTGTGATAACAGAGGCACCACAAGTGAGTCATTCCTCTTAAAAACAACATGACATAACAATAGGCGCTCTGAAAATATCATACAAAAATAGTTATCCTTCTGTGATAACACAGGCACCACAAGTGAGTCATTCCTCTTAAAAACAACATGACATACCAACAGGTGCTCTGAAAATATCATACAAAAATAGTTATCCTTCTGTGATAACAGAGGCACCACAAGTGAGTCATTCCTCTTAAAAACAACATGACATACCAACAGGTGCTCTGAAAATATCATACAAAAATAGTTATCCTTCTGTGATAACACAGGCACCACAAGTGAGTCATTCCTCTTAAAAACAACATGACATACCAATAGGTGCTCTGAAAATATCATACAAAAATAGTTATCCTTCTGTGATAACAGAGGCACCACAAGTGAGTCATTCCTCTTAAAAACAACATGACATACCAATAGGTGCTCTGAAAATATCATACAAAAATAGTTATCCTTCTGTGATAACAGAGGCACCACAAGTGAGTCATTCCTCTTAAAAACAACATGACATAACAATAACTATTATATTTTCATCAACTTTTTACATTAAAATATAAATTGTTTCCTCACTCCCAAAAGACAGAACATGTTATTCCAATCTAAAAATGTTTTTCCTACTCTCAGCACTACGGCATGACGTCATATTGTTTTGCGTTATTCGGTATACTTCCATGTTATTTTTTGCGTTATTCGGTATACTTCCATGTTATTTTTTGCGTTATTCGGTATACTTGCATGTTATTTTTTGCGTTATTCGGTATACTTCCATGTTATTTTTGCGTTATTCGGTATACTTGCATGTTATTTTTTGCGTTATTCGGTATACTTCCATCTTATTTTTTGCGTTATTCGGTATACTTCCATGTTATTTTTGCGTTATTCGGTATACTTGCATGTTATTTTTTGCGTTATTCGGTATACTTCCATCTTATTTTTTGCGTTATTCGGTATACTTCCATGTTATTTTTGCGTTATTCGGTATACTTCCATGTATTTTTGCGTTATTCGGTATACTTCCATGTTATTTTTGCGTTATTCGGTATACTTCCATGTTATTTTTGCATTATTCGGTATACTTGAATGTTATTTTTGCGTTATTCGGTATACTTCCATGTTATTTTTGCGTTATTCGGTATACTTACATGTTATTTTTGCATTACTCGGTATACTTGCATGTTATTTTTGCGTTATTCGGTATACTTCCATGTTATTTTTGCGTTATTCGGTATACTTCCATGTTATTTTTGCGTTATTCGGTATACTTACATGTTATTTTTGCGTTACTCGGTATACTTCCATGTTATTTTTGCGTTATTCGGTATACTTCCATGTTATTTTTGCGTTATTCGGTATACTTCCATGTTATTTTTGCGTTATTCGGTATACTTCCATGTTATTTTTGCGTTATTCGGTATACTTCCATGTTATTTTTGCGTTATTCGGTATACTTCCATGTTATTTTTGCGTTATTCGGTATACTTCCATGTTATTTTTTGCGTTATTCGGTATACTTGCATGTAATTTTTTGCGTTATTCGGTATACTTGCACGTTATTTTTTGCGTTATTCGGTATACTTGCACGTTATTTTTTGCGTTATTCGGTATACTTGCACGTTATTTTTTGCGTTATTCGGTATACATGCGCGTTATTTTAACAGAAAAGGGTGATGGTGTTGTAGCTTTAAGAACATGTTAGGTCTAACCATGAATCCTTGAAATAGTGTCTGTCATTTGCAGAATGAGGTCCCCAGAGGGTGAATTTAATGATGCTACCCCGCATAGCGGGCTAGATTCACCAAATTCACCCTCTGGGGACCTCATTCTGCAAATGACAGACACTATTTCAAGGCTTGCTAACCGTGTGTTCCATTATGGTCTGGGTCGTAAAAAACTGATATAGAAAATATAATAAACACAACAGTTAACTGTTCTGAGTAGCGTACAGGGTTTCTCCTTGAGTGAGATGCGAGGATTATTTTCACTGGACTAGCGCCTCATAAAAATAATCCTCCGCATCTCACTAGAGGAGAAAATCTGCAGCTACTCAGAAAAGTTAACTATTGTCTATTTATCAATTAGTCATAATGTCTATGATTTTGCCAGAGCTAGCTATGACAGCAGATTAAATAATTTACATGTAGGTAACATTTGAGGAGCGGTGTCTGTGATAGTTATGATGGCAGCATTATATAATTTACCTGTAGGTAACTATGATGGCAGCATTATATAATTTACCTGTAGGTAGCATTTCAGGAGAGTGGTGTCTATGATTTGCCGGAGTTGTTTCTTGGGAGTTTTCGCAATACTGCTCTCAACAATCGGTGTATTTATCATCTCGCGATTAGAATCTTTGAGAGAATGTCGAATCTAAAATGAAACATAAAAGGTCACTGGCCACACATCCCTCAACATGAGGTGGTTATTAGGTCACTGACCACACATCCCCCAACAAGAGGTGGTTATTTTGGGGCATTGTTTTTTTTTTAGAACAAAAAAGTCAAATTCTGGCAAAAATTTGATTCCAGCTTGACAATGACCTGCGTGTTTACAAAGGTGAACTGAATCACACACAACAAATATCAAGAGATTCTTCGAAGATTGCTCAAGTTATCTTTTAGATATCAGAAAAACTAGGATTTCTAAGTAAAAAAAATATGCATAATTCCATTAAAAAATCATTATGTCAATGATCGAATTCGACCTTCACTTGTATTTTCTGTAAGCCATTTACCAAATATTTAGAAATTCTGTTATGGTAACCATTGTTCAAGTTATCATCCGAACACTCCAAAAAATTATTATTTACTCAAAAAATTTATTATTTCTAAGTGAAAAAAAGAGGCATAAAAAATCATCCGACTGTGACCAAATCCGAACTGGCCTGTGTGTTCTCAAATATCAACTACATAGCAAATCCCATGGCTTATATTGTTAAATACAGTAATTCCCTAAATAATTGACTCCTTAACCACAGCAGAATTATGGGTAACTTTTCAGGATTTAGTCGGAAATATGACTTGTTGCTATTCATCGGAAAGCTCTGTGACTAAATCCTGAAAAATTACCCATAATTCTGCTGTGGTTAAGGAGTCGATTATTTAGGGCATTACTGTACATGTAAGAGTAAGTGTTTCATAACAGGGGTGTTTTTCAAAAATAGTTAGTTAAAAGTGTTATCTATATAATGTTATACAGACATAATATGATGAGGATGCTGGCCCCTATGACAGTTAAATCGAAACAGATTACCATTGTTCACATAGAAGAAAGTAAGTAGCCCTCAATCAAATGGTTTCATACATTACAATGTATTACAAGTAGCTTGGACACTAAAATCCATAACCTTCAATTTAATCATCTAAGAGCTCTGTGGCCCCTAAAGTTCAATCGACCATGACAATATGAACAAATGGGAAAATTGGAGGTGCCACGGTTATTGATTTTGATAAATCGATAATCGGTTGTCAATAATCGACTATAATCGATTAATCAGACCTAATATTAATAACATCAGTGGAAGTATTCCGTAATATGGCCTATTGGCTGGGTGCGGATTAACTGATGTCGTTGGTTGTTTCAGACATCGGCTGATGTAATTGTTATGTTAATAAAGTGGATCATAAACCACCGGTAATAACTAATGAGCATAATGTATTCAATACCAGCACAGTTCTCGGCAATGTCATGATTATAATATTTCTGAGTTCATTAGAATGAATGTAGCAATTAATTTCAGTGTTATGAATAGCCAAACATACAAACAATATGAAAGCAGGAATGCACGACAGACCGAAAAGAAGGAATCTAATGTTACGGAAACTATATAAGTTTCAGCAGCTGGAATAACAATCACAAAGGTGGACACCCACCTGCAAATTTCAGGACTCAGAACAAGTTAAGTAGTTGATAATAGTCAGTTTCATTCACCATCACAACTCCAATCAAGAGTGAGTGCATTCAGTTCATTGAACACAATGACGGTCGGCATATTTCAAAGATGTAGTGCCGCCTTTCATGTAGAAATATACAATGATGTCGCCATAAGTACAAAGCTGCAGCGCCGCCAATTTCTAGATTATACAACGACCCGAAAAGTAACCATGTCGCATCATCAAATGAACTGCCGACTGTTTGCAACATATTGTTGGAATCTCTTTGATATGCGTTCAAAGGTTGTTAACCCCTCAGTTGTAGATTAAACTGTATAAACAAACACAGTATTCAATATTACCAGACATTTTCCAACATCCGAAAATACACAGATTAAATGATGATGTAAATGGTATTATTGGGTTTATCAACGGTCATCGATTATACCATTAATTGTGGCAGCCCCTAGGGAAAATAAGGTTCCTGGAAAAAAGCTGCACCAAGTATTAACAATATCTGCCATCAACAACACTTTCTACAATTTCTCGATTTTCAAGAAAAACTTTCTGATCTGAATTAAGTAGTCGATGAGGAAAAGTATTCCTTTCTCTATGAGAGACAGGATGCCTTCCTCTAGTTCTCACCTGAGTTAAGTAGTCTATGAGAGACAGGATGCCTTTCTCGAGTTCTCCGCCTTCGAGGTCTGGGAGCTCCGGGTATTCTAGTTGGTTTCTGTAATCTTGAGGTAAGAGATTTGGGTAAAGCCCTATCACGTGTGATGGATCTGTACGAAACAATATATACAATTAACTTGATAATCAATCATTCAAAAATGTCTGATGATCACATGTTTTATGAAAGTAATAAGTCCAGGTCTTTAAACTCCCATGAATTCAAGTCAGTAAATGTTTTGTCTAAAATATGGATATGCACCCAATATAAACAGGAGAATTCATTTTCTGTCATTGCATGTTTATATATTACTGAGAAACACTGAAATAATACCACATTTATATCTATGAAATATTATCTGAGAACACATAATTTTCTGTATTTGCATGTTTATATATATGTGAGAAACACTGAAATTCGTTTGTGGAGATATTAAGAAAATAACTTTAACACGTTTAGGTATGTGATTGAATAGAAGTTACCAGTCAATGTGTTAACGAACAGCCTTTGACGGACATTTAACTAAACAGAGATTTCCGTTCCAAGCCTTGAAATAGTGTCTGTCATTTGCAGAATGAGGTCCCCAGAGGGTGAATTTAGTGACGCTATCCTACATGGCAGGCATCACCAGATTCATCCTCTGAGAACATTAGGGGATATAGAAACTGAACAGAAGGGAAAAAGTAATGAAAAACAATGTTAATTCGAGACTATGAGAAGATGAGCCCTAAGCAGAATGAGGTCCCCAGATAGTGAATTTATTGATGCTATCCCACTGTTAGTCCAAGTCTTCTCGTACTAAAACCGGCTAAGATATTGGGATGGAAGTGCCGGTCTTTAGTCCAAGCCCGCTTCTATACCAATCCTATCACACGAGTTACGCCCACGATCTGTGGCGGGAATCTGCGGTGTATTTTACTCGATTTACCTAATGAATCAATACATGATGCTATATACATCGGAAAGAGAGACATCTTATGGTCATAATGGTGTATAATAATCTAACTTTCATGTTAAATTACGCATAGAATATTCCGGTTGATTGTCACCAACATCGCTGTTTTTTCTGTTTGTTTACTTAACTGAAAGCCGAACTCAGGTTCCGAAGAACTTCGGCATTGACCGGTGTTTGTTCTGAGTATTCTAGTTTCCATTTCTATATATAGAGCGGGGTTTTCCGAACAAGATGGTGAAAACCGATCGCCGCAAAGTCCAGTTTCCAATGTGCTTTGAGAACAATTCCCGCACTAAAAACTTAATGACATAATGGAGGATCAGAAAGGTAGTTTTGTTGACAATTTTCGCAAGCAACTTGTCAAAATTGGAGCAAATTAGAACTCTTGTGTCTGACTTGCCATGCGTGTGATTTTCATCCATGTGCATTTTGCCTTTTGTGTTGATAAAATAATCGGAGAACCGAATCACACAGTTTCGAAATATAGTTCTTCCGTTTTAGTGGGACTTTTCAAACTTACCGTAAGGTTAAAAATTTATACAAATTTTGTTTGATTTTTTGTGTGCTTAACAAGAGCAGTATATTGCTCTGTTCGCTTAGTATATATCTTAATTTCGCTGAAGTCCACCAAATGTGGGAAATGTAGCACCATATTATTTATTCTAATGGTCGTTGTGTTTACACTGTTTTAAACTTTGAGAGGGTTGTAATTCCCCGTAATTTATTTAATGTATTACATTTATATCTTCAATGTTTAATTAATCTATTTATTTTTTATTTATTGACACACATAATTACGATTACAATGGAGAATTCATCGTAATTTGCGTTGTCAGTCGAAAATCTACGGAATATTTTCAACGGAAAATGCCGAACACAGTTCGCGAGGTCAACTGAGTTCGCATACTTTTAAAAATTTGTAAACATTGCGGTAAATGTCTCTTTTCGCATTAAATTACCGCTTTCAATTCACAACTGATGTGGGTTTCAGATCAAATAGCATGTCTTCTGCGGAAAATATCCGTTTATTGTCGCAATTGTGATATTTTATTTCATATAATTGTGGTTTTATTTGAGCGGGTCACTAACGCTTAAGTCGTGTCATAAGAATGCATGGGCCTGGAACTCGGACTAAAGACCGGCACCTCCATCCCAATATCTTAGCCGGTTTTAGTACGAGAAGACTTGGACTAGCCCACTGTGTGCAATAGCATTGTTAAATTCACCCTCTGGGGACCTCATTCTGCAAATGACAGGCATACTAGTTCAAGGCATGGACAGTTCCTAAAATTACTACAAATGAATGTGTAGGGTTCGCGCTGCCACTTGCCAAATTTGCCAATGGGAAAAATAATTCACATTTGGCAAAAAATATTTTCATTTGGCAAATGTTTTGGCGAGTCACTTTTTAATTCCTCAAGCAATATGAAGAAAAAAATATTGGTCAATCATTACCATTCATTTCAGGAAACTCTTACAACATAGTTATATTAGTGGTGTTTTATAAGGTTTGGGGAAAATAAACACCTGTTTTGAGATGCAGTTAATCTCATAGCATTAGTACTGATGGTTGGAGAGATTACTAATCCTCCTGTGGTGTGCCCATCTGATGAAGCAACCCTTCTACCATTGTATTGTTCGGTGATTGGCTTATTGTTGTATGATAAACCACAATAGAGATGCGAGTGTAATGAATACTTAACCAACTGCTGTTCTACCGATATCAAAAGTCATTCAACCCGCCAGTGTCGAAACATAATAATTAAGTTTGCAGAAAACGATACTATAATTTGGCAAAAAATATTTTCATTTGGCAAATTATTTGGCAAAAGTAAATTTCGGTCCAACGCGGACCCTGTGAATGTGTCAATGAAACCACAGCTCAACATGGAAAGGGGATAATGTCATACATCAAAGTCAACGAAGTGATAATGAATGCGGAAAGTTGAATTGTTCAAGTCATACTAGAGGTCATCACGAAGCCATATAAAGTCTGGGATCAATCAGATGAAAAATGTTGGCTGTAGGGCATGCCGTAGGATTTAGTCATGCAAAGAGCAAAATCTAAGATGGTTGCCAGTGGCCATATTTTTATTGATAATCAATAAAATTTGATAGCTCCCATCTAGAAGTTATTCTAAAAATGCCTCTCAATTTTATAAAAGTTTCTTTTAGAAATTTAAGCTTGCCAGGCATGCAGATGGATTCAATGTAAAATCCAAGATGGCCACTAACGGCTATGTTTTTCGACAAAATTCAGATCAATTTGATGGATCCCGTCCAGAGGTCACCTCGAAGATCCATATTAAGTTTGGGATGAATCTGATGAAAAGTGATGGCTGTATGGCATGCCAAATTATTTCGTCATGTAAAGAATAAAATCAAAGATGGCTCCCAGCAGCCATGTTTTTCATCGAAAATTGATCAAATTTGAAAGCTTCCATCTAAAGGTCACCCCAAAGATCTATGTAAAGTTTGGAATTAATCGGATATAAAATGTTGGCTGTAGGTGTGCCGAAGTTTTATACATTGTCATGTAAAGTGTAAAATCCAAAATGGCTGCCAGCAGCCATGTTTTTTATTGACAATCATTCAAATTTGATAGTTCCCATTTAAAGGTGATCCTAATTATTAAAATATTACTTTAATGAATGTTGGTTGCAGATGAATTAAAGTTGAGCTAATAACTAAAACATAAAATCTATCTACCGGTTTCGAGTTCAGCGAAGAGTTTAAGTGATTCCTCAAACTTGTGTTGACAGAACAAGTGAAATGCAAATTTATTCCTGATGCCTGTGATCAGCTTCTGTTTCTCCGACGTCGGGTCGTCTGTGCTACTCATCTCCTGCAGAGAGAAACTCGATTATTTCTCATACCAAGTAGAGTAATTAAAACAAAAGATCGCAGACCCCACGTCCCCGGAATCGAGGTGGATTATTACTCATACCAAGCAGAGTAATTAAAACAAAAGGTCACAGACCCACATCACTCGAATTGAAGTGGATTATTTCTCATACCAAGCAGAGTAATTAAATCAAAAGATCGCAGACCCCACGTCCCCCGAATCGAGGTGGATTATTTCTCATACCAAGCAGTGTAATTAAAATAAAAGGTCGCAGACCCCACGTCCCGGAATCGAGGTGGATTATTTCTAATACCAAGCAGAGTAATTAAAACAAAAGGTCGCAGACCCCACGTCCCGGAATCGAGGTGGATTATTTCTAATACCAAGCAGAGTAATTAAAACAAAAGGTCGCAGACCACACGTCCCGGAATCGAGGTGGATTATTTCTAATACCAAGCAGAGTAATTAAAACAAAAGATCGCAGACCCCATGTCCCCGGAATCGAGGTGGATTATTTCTAATACCAAGCAGAGTAATTAAAACAAAAGATCGCAGACCCCATGTCCCCGGAATCGAGGTGGATTATTTCTCATACCAAGCAGAGTAATTAAAACAAAAGATCGCAGACCCCATGTCCCCGGAATCGAGGTGGATTATTTCTCATACCAAGCAGAGTAATTAAAACAAAAGATCGCAGACCCCACGTCCCCCGAATTGAGGTGGCACATATCTTGCAGAGAGAAACTTGATTATTTCTCATACCAGAAATTAAATCAGTTGAAAATGAGAAAAACAGTTTAATTCCGGTTATCATTATATTATATGTTTCTTCTAATCTATTGCCTTCTTACAGACCCCATGTTCCCGGAATCGAGGTGGATTATTACTAATACCAAGCAGAGTAATCTATTGCCTTCTTACATCGGTTACAGTCACTCAAATGTTATTATGGTTTAATTTGTGTCATATAATGAAGCTATTACAGTAAAATCTCTCCAAAAGTAACATCTATAAACCAAATCCTTCTTAACCCTTTACCCAACAGAAGGGCCCTGTGCCAATGCATTCTCTTATATATGCGAGTCGACCATAGGTCACCTCACATATATAAGAGAATACATTGGCTTAACACATTAAAAATTATAAAATTGTTATAAAGTGTAAGAAAAAATGGTAAAAAGTGTTAAAAACAGATTTTTTTTAGGCCAATGTATTCTCTTATATATGCGAGGCGACCTATGGTCGACTCGCATATATAAGAGAATGCATTGGCACAGGGCATAACTGTAACTATCACAATGTGGTCAATGAGCCGGTTCCAATGATATCCATATTTGTATGGTTTTATTGAGACAGACCGAAGATATTTTAGGCTGTTGCAGCTTTATTTGGCCGGTTTTGGCCGGTTTGTTGGGTAAAGGGTTAATACAGAACAAATTGTCCGGTCTAGAATTTACCCAAGTGCATTCTCACTAAAATTGACCTTTGTAAACCGGAACCTCTGTATTCCAAACATCGGACAGTTTTGTAAGTCACATGTATTGTTACTCCCGGAAACCAAACACGTGTGCACACATGTAAAGTAGTTCCATACTGATTTAATTAGCAGTCTTTTGTTTGATGAATGCTTTGAACTGGATTATAACAACAGGTGTCTGATTATTTCACACATTGGATGAACAATGGTGAATTCACAGAGAATTAGAGCATATAAGTATATGATGGTGATGCATTGTCACCACAACAGACTGAATCGATCTTCCACAATGAATGAGTCATCATGAAAATAAATGACAGTGTACATAGTTGAATTTAGACCAGAAAGTTAAAATTATTAAAGATCTCCAGTCTACACCTAAGTTGACCTACAAAGAGCTGAGCACAAAAAGTATGGCATCGGTAAATCAACTATCAGCGACATATTCAAAAACCGCGACAAGAAAAAGCAACTTCACGATGATAACAGCACGAGCAACCGATCGCGAAAACAAGCTACAACCAATCAGAAGAGGTGAAATAGTGTGTCTGTCATTAGCAGGATGAGGTCCCCAGAGGGTTAATTTATTGATGCTACCCCTCACAGCAGGCCTGCATTAGCAAATTCACCCTCGGGGGACCTCATTCTGCTTAGGCCTCATCTTCTGGGAAGTATCTATAGTCTCATATTAATATTTTTTTTAGTTACATTTTCCCCTTCTGTTCAGTTTCTATATCCCTAATTTCAGAAGATAAAATGCATAATCGAGGTGAGTAATGGGTGAACATCACCAACTTCAACTAGAGAACTTCAATCTGATCCCAGGTCTCCCACACCAGTTGAGGCTTAAGTAGAATGAGGTTCCCAGAGGGTAAATTTGGTGATGTGGGATAGCGTCACTAAATTCACCCTCTGGGGACACCATTCTGCAAATGACAGACACACTATTTCTAAGCATGGAGGTGAACAAGCTGATGAGGGAATGATTTTGTAGTTTATTCAATAAAGTCACATTAATTATTAGTGCAGTGTTTGTGTCTTGGTCACTCTACAAGCCTTGAAATAGTGTGCCTGTCATTTGCAGAATGAGGTCCCCAGAGGGTTAATTTAGTGATGTTACCCCGCATAGTGGGCTAGCATCACTAAATTCACCCCCTGGGAACCTCATTCTGCAAATGACAGACACACTATTTCAAGGCTTGTCACTCTATGTATCAGAGGTAATATATTCCAATGGCTGCACAATTTTCTATAAAGTGAACACCTCTCTAAACCGAACAGAAGGTCAGTTCCGATGGGAGTTCGGTTCAGAGAGGTTTTACTTTGAAGGTAGCGGGGTAATGTCGCAAGAGCTATACTCGTCCTTGACCTCAATAAATGGTAAACTGGTAGGGCGCGCATCTATAATCTCAAATCAACTCCATTCCACACGCATGTGCAATTTGACTTATATATCAAGATGTTCCACCCACTTTGGTGCTCTAGAAACCACCTGAAAAAGACCCGTTAATTTGTTGAATATAACGTGACAGCAAATTCGGAGGTGAAGGTCGAGTATAGCTCTTGCGACATTACCCCTCTACCTACTTTGAAAGTACTCAATCTGATTAGATGGTCCCCATATAATCAGATTCCAACAACAACAACATTTTTAGAAATGCTGATTCAGTTATCAGAATTGATTAATTGTCCAAAAGTAATGCTACCCACTGTCAACTATTTAATAAAATTGCCCGAAAATGTGTTATTTATCAACATGTTGTTCGATGAAATTTCGCCTTATTAACAACAGAAAGCCTCTTGATTTTAGAGTTATCCATCTTCATTCGCAATTTGGTCTGAGACAATCAGCTCGTCGACTGTTTACTGGGCCACTAATAAATCTCGACGGTGAAAAAATAGTACATTTAAAAAATTGATATCTAATAACTCTTGAACATTGATATGTGGGTTCCTCGACTCGAATCAAATATTTGTTTACCCCCGAAGCTAAAGAAATAGCAATTGAGGGGCGCTTAATCAGATTATGCATCTTTACCACTACAGTAAATTATCTGGGAAGTATCTATAGTCTCATATTAACATTGTTTTAGTTACATTTTCCGCTTCTGTTCAGTTTCTATATCCCCTAATTTCAAAAGATGAAATGCATAATCGAGGTGAGTAATGGGTGAACATCACAAACTTCAACTGGGGAACTTCAATCTGATCCCAGGTCTCCCACACCAGTTGAGGCTTAAGTAGAATGAGGTTCCCAGAGGGTAAATTTGGTGATGTGGGATAGCGTCACTAAATTCACCCTCTGGGGACACCATTCTGCAAATGACAGACACACTATTTCAAAGCATGGAGGTGAACAAGCTGATGAGGGAATGATTTTTGTAGTTTATTCAATAAAGTCACATTAATTATTAGTGCAGTGTTTGTGTCTTGGTCACTCTTGGTAACAGAGGTAATATATTCCGATGGCTGGGTTTCCTCTATAGCGACAGGGGATCCCTTTTTGGGCCCCATTCCCCCAGCCAATTTTCCCCCTTCTGTCATACCACAGGACATATTCCATATGTATACAGGTATAAAGATGTTTACTTCTCAATTTTGTTGGGAAAGTACTATGAAATTTAAATAGTTGACAACTTTATTTGATTTCTAGCGAGAATGAGGTCCCCAGAGGGTGAATACACACTCGGACCGATCTAACGCAAACTGAGGAAGTGATCAGACCGGAGTTCGCTAAAACACATGCTTTGGAGTCCGCTGGTTATGTTGCTGCGGTTAGGTTACGAAAAATGACCGCCGATAATTTAATCATGTTATATTCCGGTATGTTATGCATCCAAACTTTCTGACGAGTCTTGAATAGTGGTCGTTTAACTTCAACGGGCGTGTTTCCGTATACAGCAATTAATTTTTATCTAATAAATTTTCTATGTTTTAAAGTTATTGCAGTTGATAGCATAGTAACTTAGGTAGAAAATGGATGCAAAACGATCAGCAAATCTACTCTCTGTTTCTTTTATCGGCCGATACAACAAAAGTAGGTCCACTAGTGTTTCCACAACATTGAAAACATTGACTGCATTTTCCCCTCGGAGGATACAGGACCCATTCCCCAAAACCTAGCGGAAACCCTGCCAATGGCTGCACAATTTTATATAAAGCGAACACCTCTCTAAACCGAACAGAAGGTCAGTTCCGATGGGAGTTCGGTTTAGAGAGGTCTTACTTTGAAGGTACTCAATCCGATTAGATGGTCCCCATATAATCAGATTCCAACAACAGCAACATTTTTAGAAATGCCGCTTCAGTTATCAGAATCGATTAATTGTCCAAAAATAACCACTGTCAACTATTTTATAAAATTGCCCGAAATGTGTTATTTATCAACATGTTGTTAGACTAAATTTTGCCTTATTAACAACAGAAAGCCTCTTGATTTTAGAGTTATCCATCTTCATTCGCAATTTGGTCTGAGACAATCGGCTCGTCGACTGTTTACTGGGCCACTGATAAATCTTGATGGTGAAAAATAATGCATTTCAAAAATCGATATCTAATAACTCTTGAGCATCGATAGGTGGTGGGTTCCTCGACTCGAATCAAATATTTTTTTAACCCCGAAGCTAAAGAAATAGTAATTGAGGGGCGCTTAATCAGATTATGCATCTTTACCACTGCAGTAAATTATCTGGGTCACAGGGTGTTGCATCACATCTCGAGGTCAGATCGCTTGATAAAACTCTCGATCTAAGACAGCACGATTGATCCAGCAACCTGACCTATACAACTCGTCGTGTCAATACTTCAAATAGCATGTCTGACATTTTCAGAATGAATGAATTTAGTGACGCTATCCCACACAGAAGGCTAGCATCACCAAATTCACCCCAGGGACTTCATTCTGCTTTGGCCTCAACTGCTATGGGTGACCTAGGATCAGATTGAAGTTCCCCAGTTGAAGTTGGTGTTGTTCACCCATTAGTCACCTCGGTTATGCATGTTATCTTCTGAATATTAGATGATATAGAAACTGAACAGAAAGGAAAAAGTAACTAAAACCAATGTTAATTTGACACTATCGATACTTACCAGAAGATGAGTCCTAAGCAGATTGAGGTCCCCAGAGGGTGAATTTAGTGATCACTAAATTAGCATCACAAAATTCACCCTCTGGGGACCTCATTCTGCTTAGGCCTCATCTTCTCTGGAATCTTTCTTTATTATCTAATTTCTATAGAAAATTCTTCACATAGATTGTATTTCTTTTTTAGTTTAGTTTCTCTATATCCCCAAATTGGCAGACGACACATTGTATAATCTAGGTTCCCAATGGGTGTACATCAAAATATTCACCAATTGAGGTCCCCAGAGGGTGCAATTGGTGAATCTTTTCCACTGTGTGGGTTGGTATCACTAAATTCACCCTCTGGGAACCTCATTCTGCAAATGACACATTATTTCCAGCATGGATACTGTGACTAGATCAATTCGCTGTAGTGATAATATGTATGTAATACATACCGCAAGTTTGAGAGCTAGCTCAAATTCTTTATTCTCTAATAGTTGTTTAATCTGTGATGGTATGGCTACTGCAGCTAACCTCCACACAAACTTATTCGACGCCACATATACAATACCACTGAAAATTGACAAATTCTTCCAATTAATCCTTAACCCTTCCATGACTGGAGCTTCCTGAATTTTTTTGAAAACCTTGTGCCAATGCATTCTCTTTTATATGCGAGTCTCACATAGGGAGCCTCACATAGATAAGAGAATACACTGGCCTAACAATATTTACCTAGACCTTGTAAGTCAGTGCATTATCTTATATCTGCGAGGTTCCCTATGGGAGACTCCATATATAAGAGAAGGCACTGGGTATTTAATCCTGCACCAGCTCAGCTCCCAACATGAAAGGGGTTAAAGAGGAACTCCGTCTGAACACATATAATTTTCAAGTATATCAGAAATTTTATATAAATGTATGTAATGAAACAAGTCAAACATTTGATGTACAGGACTAATGGATCTAATGTCATGTTTGTAGACATTACTAATGGCATGTTTGTAGACATAAATAATGTCATGTTTGTAGACATAACTCTTTTTGAAGTTAGGCTAGGAAGTTATTTAACCCTTTCTATACTAAATTGATTATCCCAGTCAGTTAAAAATTGTACGTTGGAATGATCTATTATTAATTTGGAGGGATGTTAAGGCGTTAAAATCAGACCACAGATAAATAAAAATATAGAAGGAGCCCTATTTATTGAGGGAAATGTTTAGATAATAAATTCAATATGGTACATTTGAACATTTCCTTTGAGATAACTACTGATCAATGATGCTTTAGTATAGAAAGGGATAAAGACAAATTTTAATCAAAAATATTGTAATAATCTAAAAAAAAAAATAATAATTCAATGATTTGTTTTGAAAATCGATGCAATGTCAAATCTTCTACCATATTGATTCAAGATTCTATACGAAATGAAATAATATGAATTTAGGTTTACATATACTTTCATCCCATGATTATGTTAATCAAACTTACCTATTTCTACATATGAATTTAGGTTTAGTAACATTTATACTTTGAATCATTAACTTTGGTTTGTTGGTTCGGACTTCTATATACCGCGGTAATACTGCTATAATGTATGGTGGATCATGTTCTGAAAAAAAAAATATTAACATATTTTACTGGTAGCTACATGTATATAGAGTTCTTGAAAGTACAGCAAATATTATCTCATTCTTGACTGAGAAAATGTTTATTTTTTAAGTAGGCCCCTGCGAATCGGATTTTTTCGACCGAATCGAATACCGAATCGAATCAGGTAAATGATATTCGAATCGAATTCGAATCGAATCAGACACCGTATTGAAATGTGAGGAGTTCATAAACAAAACGTAAATACTTATGAGAGAATTCAACGTACACCTCGGCAGTAATACCGTGTGGAGTTGTCAACCGGAAGCCATTCATTTTATCCACGGAAACAGCCGAATATGGACGATGTAAAACAGAAATAAGTTGGGATTACTCAAAATATGGAATGATACATCGGAACGAGTCATTTGCGCTGCTGCTGGTGGTTGTATTTTGTATCTATAAATCTATTATACCACAACTTGTGTACCCGACTAAAACATTCAAGGAACAGGGAGCATCAGATTCTACTGGAGTCTGGCGATATCAATTCAAATCTCGAAAGTTGGACTCTTGGAAGCATATTTAATAGCTCAGAGACTAGTATGCTGACGACTACAGTATGGCCTCTTAGTAATGCTGAAGGGTCAAGTTCCAACCTCCACCACATATAAGCACTAGGGTACCCGAGTTAGGCACACGGGAACTAGTTCAACTAGAGTATAGGCCTACCCGAACTAAAGTTACAGGCAACGTCAACTCAGAAATCTGGTGCCATGTTTGTTGCAAATTGGTTTCTTTTAATACCATAATTTACATTTAAGTACACACTATTATTAGAAACTATATATACTGAGTACGTCGACCTCTCGCATGATCGTTGACTTTTGCGACAATTGGTCAATTTGGTCAAACCACCGGAAGTCGGGTATATACTCTAGTTCCCGCGAGCACAAACTCGGGCACCCCAACGCCTATATGTGGTGGGACCTAGCCTTCAGCCTTAGTAGTAGTCTACAACAGGCGACCCCAGGCCAACGAGTTGTTGAATCGTTGAGCATCAGATCATCACCTTGTTTCTAGCATTATAGACCCCTTGTGACGGCACGAAAGTGTTATACCGCCAATGGACAAGCCACGGAATCGTGTGCGACATCAAACTGGATAAACGCCAACCGTATACACGACATGATTGTGCCCAACCGTCGGCGAGATATTCGATCTAGTTATTCGACAACAACGTCAACGAGATATCTGAAATCGAATCGAATAGCACGAACAATTCGAAATTTCGAATCGAATTTGAATATTCGCAGGGGCCTATTTTTAAGAGTAGTTTGCTGCAAGCGAAAATACTTTTTATTATATGAAAACATTGACCATTTCTAATAATAAATCTGCTCATGTCGTCTTCAATCATCAAGATGATCCCATACTAACCTAGTACTGTAGGAATTTCACTCCATGTTGGTTAACCCTTCCGTTACTGGAACTTCTTGAAATTTTTAAAATCCCTGTGCCAATGCATTCTCTTATATATGCGAGTCTCCCATGCTCCATACATTGGCCTAACAATATGTACCTTAATTTTGTAAGCCAGTGCAATCTCTTATATATGCAAGGCTCTCTATGGGAGACTCGCATATATATGCACTGGTACAGGATCTTTAATGCTGAACCTGCGCAGATTCCTTCATGAAAGGGTTTATTGATACTAACCTAACACTATAAGAATTTCGCTCCATGTGAGTGGGTAATGAATATTCCATGTGAGCGAGTAATTGATACTAACCTAACACTATAAGAATTTCGCTCCACGTGAGCAGGTAATGTATACTCCATGTGAGCGAGTAATCGATACTAACCTAGCACTATAGGAATTTCGCTCCATGTTAGCGGGTAATTCTGTGTCGGGTCGCCGGCGGTATCGATGAGAATACAAAGTTTATCTCGACCAAGAACGAGCCTCTCCTCATCAAGTCGCATTACTAAAGGTTCCGTCTGCTCTGTGCCGAGGGGGAATAACTCCTTCAGGTCACCAGTATTAACCTGAAACAGGAAGGGCAGGCCTTTATAAGTATGTCATTTCATCTGACTCGTATACGATGACTTGTGTCACATGCTCTATGCTTAGGAGGAATAACTTCTTACGGTCACCGAAAACTAAGCATGGGAGATGCAAGAGCATCGCTAGGGCATGGCAAGAAACGCACGATAGCCATTTCGAATTGTACTATATTGTACTGCAAAATACATTAACAATTTAAGCTTACAAAGAATATCTGTTATATTCTCCTAATTTCAATGCCAAAATGCGGTCGAAATCTAATTTGAAAAAGGTCCGTAACTCATGTGAAAATAATTGGACAGAACCCATATTTGAACATGGCCTGTATTTTTAGCTGGGAAATACAAATACCAGCTGTGATTCAGATCAAATAATCAAAACAGAAAGTTATCGGTCGTAAACGGAAATGTTATAAAATTGGTCAAATTATAAGTCGAAAAAGAGCCGTAACTCATGTAAAAATAATTGGACAGAACCCATATTCGAACTTGGCCTGTATTTTAAGCTGGTAAATACACATACCAACATTGGTTCAGATCAAATAATCCAAAAGTGGTGTTATGTGTCGGAAACCAAAAATGTTAACGAAGGGATGGGCGTATAAAAATAGTCATTCCAAATGCGTAGAGAATGAGAGATGGGAAGGGTTGAATAAGACTCACTGATATCATAAAGTAGTCTCTCCTGAAACCAACACATATAGAATCTTTACACCAAGCCATCACCCTGGGGACATCATATAGACTGAAGTCATTCTGAAAATCAAGAAATAAAAACAGATGATTTGACTGTACCATTTGGTTTCACATAGATCATGCCATGAATTTCTACTCTGGCTAACGCCCGTACAGATCATATTCCACAAGTACAAAACCTGGGAACTTTTTGAAGTTTTGACAGGGAACCTTATAAAGTCAAAAAATTAACGTGGGGAATATATTTCTTAGTTATTGACTGTTCCTTAATGATGTACAGACCTTCTCAAAATAAGTGGCCCTTTTAACGCGGTCATCAACGTGGTTGTAACGCAGTCGTAACGCCAACACAACGCGGTATTTGCGTTGATAACGCGTTGGTGATACGTTACGACCGCGTTGGAAATCAACAGACCGCGTTGTAGTTTAACGCAGACTGCGTTGAAGTGTAACGCAGACCGCGTTTACTTTAAACGCGTTGCGTTAAGGATCAACGCACACACGTTAGAGATTACAATCACCGGCCGAAAAGTAAACAGACGATGAGTCACGTTATTTGGTTTTATACTGTTCAATTTTTTTGGATTAATTTACAATGACCTACATGTATGATTAATTTAGTGTAATTTCACCACTCACCGAAAATCACATATCTACGCATTCGTTCCAAAAAAGGCAGATTATTTGCAGCTTTTGACTCGTGTTAGACTTTGTTTGTCATACATGTATACATTGTATACGTCATTGTAATAGTGTATCGCATGGAGCGGTCGTGTTTCCCAATGTATATGGAGTAAAACACTACGCATGAAAGTATTGCCATACTGTATATGTCTGCTATAGAAATGCTGGCTGCTGGAGAGTAAATGTACATGTATGTACATGTCGTTGCAAACGGAACAAAGAATATATCTAATAGGCTTATCAACAGTAAATAAACCACTATTAACTATCATTCTGGTTTCGTAATCGGTTAACTTCGTCAACTATAATAGATTTAAAACGCGCAGTGTAAGCATGATGTTTGTCGTTTCTCCGCAGCAGTATGTCAGTCTCCGTTCAGGGTATGAATCTGACCAATTAGAAGATCAATTTTCAAATGTGGGTGGAGTTACAGAAAAGTTATCTGGTGGTGGTGGTGTGTTTGTGTTTTTTTTAGCGGGATATTGAATTACCGTATATATATTTTGTCCGGCGTCGACGTTTGAAATCAAATGGGTAAGCCATTATGTGTAGACTTATGATTTGAATTGCTGATATTTCATGATGTACTTGTCAGCAGAAATGATAACGAATTTCGGAGAATAATGTAAATAAATGTGCAAAAGATAAAATGCACAGGGGGCTGGGAACTTTTTATTTCATTATATTAATTTTTAATTAATGTCATAATAAAATGATAAAAAAAAATGTCCCAGTACCCCTGTGTGCATAAGATATCATTGCACGTTTATCTTGCGGTGGTTATGTTGCAGAATGTGTGCCGTTTTTGCCACCGTCTATCGTACATGTATCATACCATGAACTACATGTAAAGGTTTCTATAATTGACATATGAGGTTTTTATGACCAGATATCGGCTTTCACTTGTTGTCAGTCTTGCAAATAAGAAGCGATCCATATTTCCACCGAAACGTGGTATGTAATAAAGAGCGTTTAAATTATGATAGTTTGTACTAGTTTTCAACGTAAAACCATAATTGTATGTAAATATAGATCGATGGTAAAACGGTGGACATTTTTGTGTGTTTTCGCGATTTCTGTGATGGTGACTACATGTATATTAAAGATTTATTTCAACCCGAGATGCTAGAAAAAATAAAATTTTGTCTAATTTGTTATCGATTGCGTGGGACCGCGCTTGGATCTTCAAATGTATATATGTTTTCAAATATTTGATGAAGACAAATAAATAATTGAATTATAGTGATTTAATTCTGGTAAGAAAAACATTATTAAACTTATATACTACATGTAGTATACTACGGTAAAAAGAAAGTTAATATTTATCATATGATTGTCTTTATATACAATAGCGGACAATTACTGAAACGTACATGAAGAACTCTTCGAAGCCGTTTGAATACGATTTCATTAATATTTCGTCATCATGGAAATAACACGACCTCATCGAGTGGTAATTGTGATGCACGCTGCCCACTAGCCAACCAAAACCGACGAAGTTATTACAGCACAGTGTGTTCAATCGAGAATTCTGTTTGAGTCACGGGGTATCAATTTCAACTTTAGACCCAGGTCATTTCCTGTTTGTAAAAATTGACACGGGCGATTTACCGAAGACACGCCCCCTATTGTGTTTGAGTTCATTGGCACCGCTGTCAATCATTCGCGGCAGGCGTTTGATCCGCGGTCTGTCAGTGAAAGAGACAAATCATTGGTTACCAAATCAGAGCGCTGTTTGTTTCACAGGAATTGCACAACACATGGATAATTAATATTTTAAATTATTTGCATCGATTACCCACGTGCATGTACATGTGTTTTAGTGTACCATCACGAAGATTTCAAATGAAATCGGACCCTTGGATTACAGGTTACCGACCTGTATTAGGTGACGCTGAATATTAAATATTCAAAGAATACATGTACATGTACATTGCGACGTGAACTCAAATGTTTTGTTTGTTAGAAATGTCAATTGCATCTCTATTAATTCGCGCAGCGCGATCAATGTGATCTGCATTTATTTATTACATGTACATGTTTTGTTTTGGTTTTTTTTGGGGAAAAATTCTAAATGTAAATGTAAAACATTATCACCAATAAATCATGCATTACCCAAGCCAAAAACATTGTATTATATTGGCAACGTTCCTTTGTGAATCAAATGTTATCGTCTCGATTGATTACAATCGTTCCGTTTCCGATCAGAAAATTGTATGAAACTAACATTGGTGGCCGTCGTTCATTTTCTCTCTTTAATTTTTTTAATAAAATGAGCTCATGTCTGAAAGTTTGAATTCCCTGTGGTGAATATTCTTGTTTGTAATGTTATTCAATAATTATTACTACAGTTGATAAGCTATTCTCTCGACCTCGTTTGTTGCGTTGACGGTTATCGCGACCGTGTTTGTTGCGTTGACGGTCATGCCGACCGCGTTATGTTGCGTTGACGGTTACCTCGACCGCGTTGGAGTAACGTTACGACCGCGTTGGAGTAACGTTACGACCGCGTTTGAGTAACGCGGTCGTAACGTTACTCCAACGCGGTCGTAACGCGGTCGGGAGGGCCATTACTTTTGAGAAGGTGTGTACTTCACTGTAGGTGAGGGTCTCAAATCGAAATTTCACGATTTAAGTGAATTTGTGAGCGATTTTGCTTTGCATCGCTTACAATTATGAAATTTTTCCTGCGTAATTAAAATGATGTTTATTGCGATATCGGCTCACAAAAGTCAAAGAAAAGCAAGCAATTTTGAGTTGTGACATTCACCTGCAGTGAAGTACATTATTAAGGAAAAGATAACAACTAAGAAATATATTCTCCGCATTATGTTTTTGACTTTATAAGATTCCCTGTCAAAACTTCAAAAAGTTCCAAGGTTTTGTACTATGATCTCTACGGGCGTTAGCCAGAGTAAAGGTTCATGGCATGATCTAGGTTTCACACAGACTGAGTGAGGCACAATTATTACTTATGGCTGATTTTGTGGATTTTCTCGATGTCTGTGTGACATAAATGATGGTGTTATAAATGTTTTCATTTTCCTTTGCCTGGTATTAAAACAGAAAATTGGCCTACGAAATCTGGATAATTTGGTGTCAAATTGGACCATGGTAATTAAAGGATGTCCAAATCGGACCATGGTAATTAAAGGATGTCCAAATCGGACCATGGTAATTAAAGGATGTCCAAATCGGACCATGGTAATTAAAGGATGTCCAATTTGGACCATGGTAATTAAAGGATGTCCAAATCGGACCATGGTAATTAAAGGATGTCCAAATTGGACCATGGTAATTAAAGGATGTCCAAATCTGACCATGGTAATTAAAGGATGTCCAAATCGGACCATGGTAATTAAAGGATGTCCAAATCGGACCATGGTAATTAAAGGATGTCCAAATCGGACCATGGTAATTAAAGGATGTCCAAATTGGACCATGGTAATTAAAGGATGTCCAAATCGGACCATGGTAATTAAAGGATGTCCAAATCGGACCATGGTAATTAAAGTATGTCCAAATCGGACCATGGTAATTAAAGGATGTCCAAATTGGACCATGGTAATTAAAGGATGTCCAAATCGGACCATGGTAATTAAAGGATGTCCATTTGTAAAATTTACCTGTTGCTCTTGAAAGTCTCTATTTTTCCAGGTGTAAAACTGCAAAAATAAAAAAATATATCAAATATTCAAGATAAAGAGCACAGTTGTTAAAGATGGTCTATCTCTTCCTATAACAAGTTTTATATGGTTTCCTGGAAATAAGATAATAAATATGAATCAAAGACCCCTGTCTGGAAAAATTAATCGTATAAATTAATTTTATTTTGAATTTATGGTATACCGGTAATGCATACAATGAATTTGGGACATTTTACGGCTCGTGGAAATATACGGAGCATAGCAAGCAGAAGAACTCTATCTGAGATCACCTGAAAGATTTATGAGTCTGTTCTAAAAATAGTAATGAAATAATGTCCCAATTGATTATCGCATTATATAAGAAAATATTGATATAAAGTCAATATTGATTGATATAAACATTTCCTTGTATACCCGCGACATGAGAATTAAAACATTTTACCTTCCTTCTTGTATACCCTTGGCATGAGAAATAAAACATTTAACTGTAGTTTCCTCCTCCTTGTATACCCTCGACATGAGAAATAAAACACTTTACCTGTAGTTTTCTCCTCACAGAGACACACATCTTGAGGTTCGGAACGTCTGCATTTGCGGATGTAGATTTCTGCAAGATACAAGGATTTTAATTAGTGCATCTTATTTGGAAACATGACTTACACATGAAAGAAATTAATAGCATCTCTTCTTCAAAAATTAAGAAATATTACCACATCTTCTGAATATGACACATGAAATACCTGAAATAATACTCAGAATGACATAAACTAAAACCTCTTCTTGGTAAATTAGAACTGAGCATGTCTTGCCGTCAGGTTCCTTAAAAATACTTAACCCTTCCATGAACGGAGCTTCCTGAAATTTTGTGAAAACCCTGTGCTAATGCATTCTATTATATATGCAAGTCTCCCATATGAAGCCTCGCATATATAAGATAGTACACTGGCCTAACAATATTTACCTTGACCTTGTAAGCCAGTGCATTATCTTAAATATGCGATTCTCCCATAGGGAACTTGCATATATAAGAGAATACATTGGCCTAGCAATATTTACCTTGACCTGTAAGCGAGTGCATTATCTTATATATGAGAGGTTCCCTATGGGAGATTCGCATATATAAGAGAATGCACTGGCCAGGATCTTTAAAGCTGCACCAGCGCAGCTCGCGTCATGAAAGCGTTAATCACTGAGGTAATATTTATATTATTTAAACTTTATGTTTAATGTTTAGCCCAAAGGGAGCCTCACACAGATAGAAGCATGCACTATGAAGTGTCATCTGATCCAGTCTGTGTGGGGGCTCTCTATGGGTTATGCTATTTCATGTGAATCCACCGGGAGCCTCACACAGATAGAAGCATGCACTATGAAGTGTTGTCTGCTGCAATCTATATGGGGCTCTCTATGGGTTATGTTATTTCACATGAATCCACCGGGAGCCTCACACAGATAGAAGCATGCACTATGAAGTGTTGTCTGCTGCAATCTATATGGGGCTCTCTATAGGTTATGTTATTTCACATGAACCCACAGGGAGCCTCACACAGATAGAAGCATGCACTATGAAGTGTTGTCTGCTGCAATATATGTGGGGCTCTCTATGGGTTATGTTATTTCACATGAACCCACCGGGAGCCTCACACAGATAGAAGCATGCACTATGAAGTGTTGTCTGCTGCAATCTATATGGGGCTCTCTATAGGTTATGTTATTTCACATGAACCCACCGGGAGCCTCACACAGATAGAAGCATGCACTATGAAGTGTTGTCTGCTGCAATCTATATGGGGCTCTCTATGGGTTATGTTATTTCACATGAACCCACCGGGAGCCTCACACAGATAGAAGCATGCACTATGAAGTGTTGTCTGCTGCAGTCTGTGTGGGGCTCTCTATGGGTTATGTTATTTCTGTGTGGGGCACTCTAAAGATTCATCACCATCTCATTACACATTTTTAATGGAAGTCTTAATTGACCATGAATAGAGTTTTAATTAAAATTACAATGTCATTCAAGTTGAATATTTATCTCTAAAAGACGCATTCTGAATGATAAGTTAATCTTAGTTTTCGAGTCACCAGCAATGTCCGCTGAAGTCTATTTTTAATAGAGTACGCTCGATCGGGCGCGGACATTAATGGCGGACCAGTGTACACACCTACTGGAGTCACCAAAGGGTTATAAAGTTATTCGGCCAGGGTAGCACCTGGACCGGCTCATAATTGTCAGAAAATGACAGAGAGCTGTTATATGAAGAAGAAGAGTACAGTACATTTATCCCCAAAATATTGACAGACCGCTCACCTGGATGTCAACACAGAATAAGTTAGCTCCCTAAATAGTGACAGACTGCTCACCTGGATGTCAACACAGAATAAGACCGCTCACCTGGATGTCAACAAAGAATAGTGACAGACCGCTCACCTGGATGTCAACACAGAATAGTGACTGACAACTCACCTGAATGTCAACACAAAATAGTGACTGACTGCTCACCTGGATGTCAACACACAATAAGACCGCTCACCTGGATGTCAACACAGAATAAGACCGCTCACCTGTATGTCAACACAGAATAGTGACAGTCCGCTCACCTGGATGTCAATACAGAATAGTGACAGACCGCTCACCTGGATATCAACACAGAATAAGACCGCTCACCTGGATGTCAACACAGAATAGTGACAGACCGCTCACCTGGATGTCAACACAGAATAGTGACAGACCTCTCACCTGGATGTCAACACAGAATAAGACCGCTCACCTGGATGTCAACACAGAATAAGACCACTCACCTGGATGTCAACACAGAATAAATTAGCTCCCTTGGTTTTATTGATTGAAGTCAGCACGCCAAATGACACCAAATCGTGCACGCTGACGATGTTATCTGCAAAACAACAATCACATCGATGATTTAAAATATCAACACCCCAAGCAACACCAAATCATATATGAGTACACTTATAATATCAACACACCAAACAACACCAAATCATATATGTTGATGATCTTATCTGTAAAAGGACAATAATATGAGTAAACAAGAGATCAGCACCCCCAAACAACACCAAATCATATATGCTGATGATCTTATCTGGACAAGGACAATAATATGAGTTAACAAGAGATCAGCACTCCCAAACGACACTAAACATGTATGCTGATGATGTTGTCAGTAAAACGACAACCACGTCAGTTAATAGTTAAACTTCAACTCATTCAATAATAGGTCTTTTTTACAAGAAATTTCAACACATACTTTAATAAGGAAATATATCTCTTGAAGTTGAATATAAACTATATTTATTCCTTTGGTCCTTTGAAATTTAGAAATTCTTTGCAGATAACATCTATTAATCAGAGGACCATTGTGGAAATAAGTCTGCCCATTCATGGGTCAGACTTTTCAATGTTATCCTCGGTGCGATGGGTGAGTCTTATTACATCTCAAAGACCACATCTTTACAATTTAATATAATTTATTTTTTAAATCTAATAAATGAAACTGAAATTAACCATTCGTAATAATGTTTGACACTGTTTAGATATTTTCTTTTCTGTTTTAATAACTGCTGTACAATCTAAACTGTAACATCTTTAATACGAATGAAGATGAACTAAAGAATTGAGAATTTGGGTAAATTTCAGCACATAATTTTAATTATTTTATAGTGACTAGCTATCTATAGACAAACAATTTTAAACAGGACTTACCTGATAAGCTGATGAGTATGAAAAGTTCTGGAATTGCACATAGCTACAAGAAGAATAGATATCATACAGTAATGCCCTAATTAATCGACTCCCTAACCGCAGCAGAATTATGGGTAACTTTTCAGGATTTAGTCGGAAATATGGCTTGTTGCCATTCATCGGAAAGCTCTCCCCGAGAGCTTTATGGTGAATGGCAACAAGCCATATTTCCGACTAAATCCTGAAAAGTTACCCATAATTCTGTTGCGGTTAGGGAGTCGATTAATTAGGGCATTACTGTACATGTACATTTTATTATAGTTATATGGACATAATATTTCTATCACTTTTTCCATAGCATTATGTTAGCCATGTACACTGAGTGGTATTACAATTATTTTATTGACGTATCATCGGTGCAGTATACTCAACTTCAAAGGACTAAACATATATATAAACATTTCAATGACAGAACTCCCAGATATTTCTGCAGATCACAGGATATTAACCCTTTACCCAACAAACCGGCCACAACCGGCCAAATAAAGCTGCAACAGCCTAAATTATCTTGGGTCTGTCTCAATAAAACCATACAAATATGGATATCATTGGAACCGGCTCCTTGACCACATTGTGATAGTTACAGTTATGCCCTGTGCCAATGCATTCTCTTATATATGCGAGTCGACCATAGGTCGACTCGCATATATAAGAGAATGCATTGGCCTAAAAAAAATCTTTTTTTTAACACTTTTTACCATTTTTTCTTACATTCTTTAACAATTTTATAATTTTTAATTTGTTAAGCCAATGCATTCTCTTATATATGCGAGGCGACCTATGGTCGACTCGCATATATAAGAGAATGCATTGGCACAGGGCCCTTCTGTTGGGTAAAGGGTTAATGAAACTCAGAATAATAATTAATCAACCTTGATTGCGAGAAAGGCTAACTGGTAATAGAAATATCCAAATTGTACAAATTAGATAAACGATGATATTATAAATGATAAGCAAAAATTGAGCATGTTATACACTGGAGTATGCAAACATTTTAGTTTGTACATGAATGCATTGCTCAGAATTTTACATATGTACATGTATGTCAATTACCAGATATGCTGAAATGTATCAATTGAAAAAATAAGACCTGGTCTACTTCTACAATAGATAAAGTTGCAAACTTGCAAGGGAAAACCTAATCACATTGTCATTTGGAATAATTCAAGGGAAGCCTAACCGCATCGTCATTCAGAATAATTTTCGCAGGCAATTAAATGTGTGTAATTTGTTTTAGATATTCATACTGGTGTTCTGATATCGCTCAGTTCGAGCAGCTCATGTGAATTTATCATGATCAGAATTGGGGAGAGTTTAAATTCTCTCTTGTTTAAATAGCATTTCCCAGTGGTTTGGGTTCCTGACCTCAGTATTGACCATATATGAGGTTATAACTTATAGCGATGAACTTTAAATTCATACCTGAGTAATTGGCTTCTTTGAAAAAGATTTATTTGATCGCTCCAAAGAAACAGCAAATCTGGATTCACCTATAAAATTAGAAAAACACAATGAAGATATAAAGATCGAGCTGTTTCCCATAAAAAATTATATTATTGTCTTCACATCGTGTTCAAATTATAGCTTTTCTTTCAATGGCTTCAGTTCGAAGTTGATAATATTGTTTATCTTAAATAGAAATAATTAATCCTGAATGATTGGCTCAATCATCATTCAACAGTAGATGGTATTTGGGTTATTGCACATGCTGATTTAGTGTGGAAGGAAGTAACATTATTTGTCATTGATTCCCTTGACTGATAAACTAGGAAATTTTCAATGAATATTCTCCAAAATTATTGCCTCTTTCACAGAAAATGCATGCTTCATTGTCACCAATGACAGTTTTCCTGAGTCACATTGTCATAATTAATGATAAAATGAGACTAACTGGCCACTAATTGTTAAGGTAAGAAAAATTCAGATGGGGGAGGGGATAAACTGGGTAATTTTTCACCAATGATAGTTTTTCTTAGTCATATCATACAGTCATATTAAATGATAAAATGAGAATAACTAGCCTTTAGATGGAGAGGTAAAAACAATTCAGATGAGGGGTGCCATAGCCATGGTGAGATGCAGTTCAAAGCTAAACCTTTAAAGGTGGATTATCTCTTTGTAAACATGTATTATATAAGTTACCAGGGTATAAAATATTAGGTCTGAATCAAAGACTCCTGTCCGGAAATACTTCTATCGATTAATATTAATTTTATTTCGAAAATATTTTCTGGTCTAAAAAGGTGTGGTTGTTTAGCTAACGAACAATATTGGTTACTGGTAACAGAGACCACAAATTTTATTGTGTAATTTTGTCACAAATAAACGTTAATTATACTCATTATCGCTTATAACTATGGAATAAAACAATACAACTGATTAATCTGGGACATTTGATGTTCAGTATGTAGCCATAGGAAAAGCCTAATGCTCTATTTCACTATATGGTATCACCCGAATGGTCTGTTCTAAAAATAGACAAATAAACGGTCCCAATAAAATATTCGAAATAAAATCAATATTAATTGATAGAAGCCTTTCCGCACAGGGGTCTTCAGATCATATTTATTATTTTATACCCACGCAACTATTTCAAATTTGTTATTTAAAGATATAATCCATCTTTAAAAGGTGTCTGCCAACCAGTCTGAGTAAACTCATACCTAAATATTCATTACAACATTGAATATAAGGTCTGACGGATAACATCGCTATCTCATTTCCAAGTCCTCGGGATTCCGTAATCTGATTGATTGCGTAAATTATTTTCCGTCCAATGAAACCGTATGGGTTAATAAACAAGTGTTAGTGGGCGGAGACTCCCATAATGTCACCTCTAAATATAGTAACAGAGCGGAATTTCTCCGATCGAAAGCGATGCTTGCAAATACAACAGAGACAACAATGGCTTCGAAATTATATATTCGGATTAATTTGAAGGATGTGCTAGACCTGATAGATAGGCCTGCGCATGGTACCAACTTGGCCTCCCATAAATATAAATAGAACTCACTCATGTCCGTGTATTTGATTTACTTTCATGATTGTACCATGGTTTGCAAATCAAATTATTTGTCGTAAAAAAGTTATCTGAAAGTTAACACCGAGGAAATGACTTAATTTTATGCTTTTAAATAGTTCTAAAGCATCATTTTTGATGACGACCTTATTTTTTGCTCTCCGATGCAGCTTTCCGGTTGATGCAGCGAGTTCATCTCCCGAAAAAGAATAGTCGCACACACGACAAATATTATCTGCTGTAAGTTTATGTCGCGACACAGGCCATTGTTATTGCGAAGCACAACAAATAACACGTGGGGACACCTGTCAATCATCGATGTATTTTTTTTAATCCGTGACGTCATTTTGGGGAAGCTCTTCGCTGAATAGAAATGGTTTTGGCCACATAAGCTCCAGACTCTATATTTCAAATATAGAGTCGACGTTCACCCAGACTGTCTGCCAACATACTGCACCTGTCCGAAGTAATTAACCCATTAACTAGGGTTTTTATGCATTTATAACTGCAGTAAAACCATAACCGCAGTTAATGATTCGGTGACTGCTGTGATTAAATGCGGTAATGAAACCCCAGTTATATTCCTTGACTGCCGATACACTGTAGCTACAGTAATGCCCTAAGTAATCGACCTCTTAACCAAAGCAGAATTATGGGTAACTTTTCAGGATTTAGTCGGAAATATGGTTTGTTGACATTCTTTGAAAAGCTCTCGCCGAGAGCTTTCCGATGAATGGCAACAAGCCATATTTCCGACTAAATCCTGAAAAGTTACCCATAATTCTGCTTTGGTTAAGAGGTCGATTACTTAGGGCATTACTGTAACTGCTGACAAATTTCATTTCTGTGACATATTTAAATTTGCTGGAGCCGCAATTGTACTGGAAGTTACCGTTTCAAACCAGTTGATGATTACATGCATTTGAGCCATACAATCCTCTGGTTGTTGTGTGGTTTATAACAACATTTAATGTCTAACTGAAATTTTATTTAACTGGGGGGGGGGGGGGGGGGGCAGTACAGTACAAATGTATCTCATACCTGACTCTGTTATCTTGTATTGAATGAGATTTCCCTGTTTGGTGCCAACAAGAAGAATATCCGCTGAAAGTATAAAGTGAAGTATAAGATCATCATCAGTTTAGGGGATTAAGTCACATGACTTACACAGCATAAAGAAAATGGTAAATGTGGGTTTAAAAGTTTAGTTGTCATGACAGCTAGTTGTGTAGATATCATTCATGCCAAAAATTTCTATCTAGTTGCTCTTTGTAGCGATTCCGTGGAAAGGAGATACTGTAACTCTGTAACCCCTTATACTAGTACTGTTATCAATGTAAAGATTATAAAGTTATATTGCTACCTTGGTACAGGTTAAATGTGAGTTAAATTTATTTAACCAAAATTTATTAACTACTATAAATAAACTTTAAATATGCATGTGAATATGATCAGCTCTGGTACAACGACAATAGGGTGACTGCATCCTTCAGAAGGTACGGTTTTCACTTGAAACAATTGTGTATATTTGTAATTCTTTGAACTGACTCTACATAAATTGGTAAGAGGTATTCAAAACATATGTACGCATATTTGCATTCATTTAATAATTGCACTGTTCAAGAGAGATTCCATTGCGCTTGAGAGTGATTCAATTGCACTTCAGAGCAAACCATTGTAGAGGAAGTCAACGACACTTCAGCTCAATTCAATTGCACTGAATCTTAATCCAATTGATTTGAAACGCAATTATTACCATATGAACTTTTTATCTCAATGAAGAGCGATCAATTGCACTGAAGCAATTGAATTGCAATTATTAGTAAATGTGAAAACAGCTTCCCATAAACTTTCACAATATTGTTTTTTTTTCAATCAAAATTGAAAAAGTTGAAAATATCATCAAAACATCTGTACCATAAGAAACGATGGACTCTATACAGGTACAGTATTACTATCTCTTGGTACAACCTCATCCTCCTTTTCAACAATATGGGATGCCAAATTCACATTTATTTATAATTGCACTGAAGAGCAATTCAACTGCACTTCAGCACAACTCAATTCGCAATTACACTTCAGTGCAATTCATTGAGTGGAAGTCAGATTGTGTTGAATTGCAATTCAAATGCACTGAAGTACAATCCATTTGTGTTAAAACAGACCTATAGGTCCTGTGGTGGGTTAGCAGGGATTTTTTTAGGTGTCCTCAGGGTCCGGTAAACGGCCCCATTCCCAATGGGAAAAAGGCACTTTTATTCCCAATTTTCAACCACCAAATTCCCAATTGCAGGCAGGTATATAATACCAGGGTTTCCGCCAGGTCGGCTGCGGTTCCGCCGCCCGGACCCATTCCCCCTGCCGACCTTTGCCATGAAATCCCGAACATACACAAATAAATGACGTTATTAAAAACTTATTCAGTCTTGTCTGTCTCGGCAGGCTATATATATATGATATCTAATCCTATTTTCATTAATAATGACCAAATGGAATCGACACAGTCCATCTTCAGAAGAAAACAAATAACAGCATGAACAAACCATAAATAGTGACACCCCACAAATAGTTCCACTGGATTCCCCAACGTGATTGGTGGGGAATTCCCTATCAAGGGAGATATCATTGGTTCAATTTACTTCAGAGTATGGGAACGTGGATCATAAAAACTGCCTCATTTATTATCTTGACGTGAATATTGACGTTTGGACTAATTTATTCATCATTATTCCAACTTGTATAAAACATGTGTATAATTTGAGGCATGAGGAAACACACAAATATCGTATCATTTATAGTAATGTAAAATTACGACTTGGCTTACTGTTGTTTTAGGGCAATGGATCGTTAATTTAGTGGTTGCCTCATTGTCGCGAACTTAAGCATGAAAATGCTTGGGCTAATGGCGATCATCATAAAAGAATCTTTGTGCAACATACACAAGTTCGCGGCTTCGCGTCACTGCCCAATTCAGAGTAAGAGTTTGTCTAATGCTCGTTCCCGGGCTGGCTTAGATAATCATTCCGATGTGACCCCAATGTTTTGCTGGTCTTTTGCAGTTGAATTATCAGATACTAATACATATAATTTTATATAAATGTGTGAGACAGGGACTAAAATAAAGACAGAGTGAGAATGGGTTTGTTTATTTCTTTTTTTTAATATCGGATTTATCATCTTTTTAGATTTAGTTTGCACCGACATTTTGTCTTGTTGCTTACCTGTGATCGCTGTTTGTTTATAAAAAATTCAAAATCCTGATGAAAAATGCCCCTCATCCCATACCGATCCATAACTTGACCATAAGTCGCAGGAAGTTTTTAATAAGGGAAATTGGGTTAGAGAATTGCGACTTAGTGCCACCGCAGACGCTACGATTAAAATCGTAAGTGGGGAAAATCGTAGGTGGAGAAATCGTAGCTTGCCCGCAGACGCTACGGTGCTGCGATGTTTGCAGCTACGATTTTATCAACGTGATCGATCACATGATAGCAAAATGTTATACCACATTCTCCACATTATGCAACTAAATACATATGACATGTATCTCAATGTTCTAAACTAACAAGTTGATGTTGAAAGTTCAAGTGAAATTGAATATTTTTTTAATTTTGACATTTTTGTACCTGTCAACTCAACAGGCTCAGATGCCCCAATTGAATTTCAACAATGGCGGCAGCCCTCTACTCCTTGCCTGATATGTAGTATAGGCCTGCACTCCTTGTCGTGCCACATCTCCACCAATGTGGCCTCATTTTTGTAAGTGCAAGAAGTTTGTAAACTTTGCGCCATTTTTGAATGTTTTCTTTTCGTGGTATTTACAACATGACCAGTGCGACAGTGGTCAATACTGGTCATGTGACAGCTACGATCGCGCGCGTTGCCAAGGTCACGCCACGATTTTCCTGGTAAAATCAAACAGTGCTTGATTGCTACGATTTGGCCACGATATTGTCGTGGGCATGCGCATTGGATGCTTCCTCCTGCGATTTTCCCCACTTACGATTTTAATCGCAGCGTGTGCGGTGGCACTTATACATCGGCTGGTACAGTAAATGGTAAAATTACAGATAAATCGGTCTTCATATATTTTATTATTTACTGGGTTTCCCCCATAGCAGCTATCGGACCCATTCCCCGACCCCTAGCGGAAACCCTGATAATACCATCAGGTTTATTGAATAATTATCAAAGTTTGACAGTTATTATAGTAAATACGTCACTCGCTTGAGAGGAATTCCCACAAATAAATTGCTAGGATTATCTCATTATCAGGGGGACGCACCATGTTCTTCCAGAATACACATTTCCCCTCCCCGCATGCCTTTAAAAGGTGGACTCGTCGGTTTACGATTAAGCTGTGTATCCATGACGAGTTATGTATAAAATATTGCCGAGTTATGTATAAAATATAAAAATTTCACGTCCTCACTGTTAATTTTATAAACATTTGCTGGAAATTCCCCCTGCACTATTATTTGGGTCTGCACGTTTTATTTGGAGCCCGAGAGTAGTACCGTACTGGTACCTCAATGTGGGAATAACACGGACACATTGATGTGGTATTAATTATCTTATTTTATTTATTGAATTACAACTATATACCTATCCATCCTTGTGTGTTTCATTACCGTTTTTCCGTTGAAGTTTGGTGGATGACTTGCATCCTTTCGTTGTTATCTGTGAATTTTCAACTTACCTGAGGCTGAGAAATGGACCTCAATGGGCTGGGATTTTACTCCATCTTTGAGTTACCTATGTTTAAGTAGCGTTATACACCGAAAATTATGGTATTAGTACTATTTACTTGTGTGTAACAGTGATTAATTGAATTTTTCTAAAACATGGAAAATTCCCAATTTTGGTCTGTAAAGACACATTTTCCCAATTCGAACGAACCCGGACCCATTCCCAAAATAGGCAGAAAAATCCCTGGTTAGCTATTTGGTGCATATAAAATTATTAAACTTCAATTTCCACAAAACGCAATCAATTGAGATGAAGCAATTACAAATTTACAATACCGATTTCTTCGCAAAGATTATTATAACTTTGTGATTTTAACTTTCTGTTTCATTTTCGTCGTGTGTTCAATTTGTTTTTTTTAATTATTTGTAAAATCGCTCCGCGATCTTGTCTCACAAATCCTAATTTCCTTGCTTTACATCGGGCAATTTGGCGAAGACAAAGATAATTACACCATCTTAATATTTGGTGAAGTTACCTGGCTGCTTTTAACAACTGAAACGTTCAATAGCAAATTCACCAGTTGCTGACACTGCAGCATGCTAAGCACATATTACATTAGGCCTACATATTGGTCCTTTATACACAATAAGTTTGTGCTGAAACAGCTCGGGCCCCGATCTAAAAAAAATAAAATAAAAAAAACAATCCGCGACTATAACTGAACGACCGACGGAATATATCCCATATACTTTCAGATGACATAAAATGTCCGGTAGCCAGATAATTAAACATGGAACTAAAAGGTGCATTGTAACTTCATATTTATGATTTACACAGAGTTACTAGACATTTGGGATTCTAGAGTTTGGGCGCCCAGCCATGAAAACTATCAAAACTGTCCTCGATATTTCCCTGATGTACCATATTTATATTATGTAGCTCGCAGCCGATGACCATGCTCTGCAACTATTGCTAGTCACGATTGAAATCATATCAATGATATTATTGCAGGGCGCATTCGAATGAATAAAAAATCATTATTGTAGGTTTTATAACTAATGAAAACTAATACAATTATTTTAGGTTAATAGTAAATGTTAAATTGTTGATTATAAATTCTAATACAATCATATTTATGCTGAATTCAGTATTTAGGGACAGTTATGATACACATTATTAACATAAAGTTATATTAAATTGAAGTGTTTAGATCGCCAGAGGCAGTTTAGTAAAATACGCAGGGAGAGAATGACCCGCTTTCGTGGACCGAAACCGCAGCTTGGCGATCGACCAATCAGAATTGCTTCCGCATTGGGTCGCTTAGGATATAATCTGTCGACTTTGATGACAGAGAATAAAATAAATATTTATCACGGAATCCAGTGTCAAAAGTCATCTAAATAATGGAATCTCGAGCTGATAACTTCACATACCGATGAATAAATAATGGAATCTTGAGCTGATAACTTCACGTACCGATGAATAAACCATTAAGCTATGTTCAGGTATTAACCCTTTACCCAACAGAACGGCCCTGTGCCAATGCATTCTCTTATATATGCGAGTCGACCATAGGTCGCCTCGCATATATAAGAGAATGCACTGGCTTAACATATATTAAAAATGATAAAATTGTCAAAGAATGTAGAAAAATATTATAAAAATTGTTAAAAAATGTAAGAAAAAATTATAAAATTGTTAAAGAATGTAAGAAAAAATGGTAAAAAGTGTTAAAAAAGATTTTTTTTAGGCCAATGCATTCTCTTATATATGCGACCAATCAGAATTGCTTCCGCATTGGGTCGCTTAGGATATGATCTGTCGACTTTGATGACAGAGAATAAAATAAATATTTATCACGGAATCCGGTGTCAAAAGTCATCTAAATAATGGAATCTCGAGCTGATAACTTCACATACCGATGAATAAATAATGGAATCTTGAGCTGATAACTTCACGTACCGATGAATAAACCATTAAGCTATGTTCAGGTATTAACCCTTTACCCAACAGAACGGCCCTGTGCCAATGCATTCTCTTATATATGCGAGTCGACCATAGGTCGCCTCGCATATATAAGAGAATGCACTGGCTTAACATATATTAAAAATGATAAAATTGTCAAAGAATGTAGAAAAATATTATAAAAATTGTTAAAAAATGTAAGAAAAAATTATAAAATTGTTAAAGAATGTAAGAAAAAATGGTAAAAAGTGTTAAAAAAGATTTTTTTTAGGCCAATGCATTCTCTTATATATGCGACCAATCAGAATTGCTTCCGCATTGGGTCGCTTAGGATATGATCTGTCGACTTTGATGACAGAGAATAAAATAAATATTTATCACGGAATCCGGTGTCAAAAGTCATCTAAATAATGGAATCTCGAGCTGATAACTTCACATACCGATGAATAAATAATGGAATCTTGAGCTGATAACTTCACGTACCGATGAATAAACCATTAAGCTATGTTCAGGTATTAACCCTTTACCCAACAGAACGGCCCTGTGCCAATGCATTCTCTTATATATGCGAGTCGACCATAGGTCGCCTCGCATATATAAGAGAATGCATTGGCTTAACATATATTAAAAATGATAAAATTGTCAAAGAATGTAGAAAAATATTATAAAAATTGTTAAAAAATGTAAGAAAAAATTATAAAATTGTTAAAGAATGTAAGAAAAAATGGTAAAAAGTGTTAAAAAAGATTTTTTTTAGGCCAATGCATTCTCTTATATATGCGAGGCAGGCTTGGGGCAATTACTTGTGAATGTAATTAATTACAATTACAATTACTTCAACATTTTTCAATTGCAATTACAATTCCCATTACACCTATTTCACAATGTAATTAATTACAATTACTTTGAAATGTAATTCAATTACAATTACAATTACATTTCAGCACATAATTGATGTAGGAATACTGTTTATTTATATAAACTTTATTTGATAACAAAACATAAATTTAATACAAGCAAGATGAAATACATGGTGAAGCACACTTGGTACAGAGCAGCCAATGTACTGAGTCCAGTATAGGTGTTCGTAGAACTGAGCGAATCATGATTTATAGCTGGCAATTCTAGCGTGTTGCATTGGCAGATTGTAGTCGGGGTTGATCTTCTAAAAATTGGAATGATATCTAGAGGTGCCACGATTATTGATTTTGATAATCGATAATCGGTCGTCAATAATCGACTATAATCGATTAATCGTACCTAATATTAATAACATCAGTGGAAGTATACCGTAATATGGCCTATTGCCTCGTTAACTCAATAACTGCACTGTCGCTGGTCATTTGAGACATTGGCTGATGTAATTTTTACGTTAATAAAGTGCATCATAAACCACTGTTAATGACTAATGAGCACAATGTATTGAATACCAGCACAGTTCTCAGCGATGTTATGGTTATAATATGTGTGAGTTCATTAGAACGAACGTAGCGATTAATTTAAGTTTTATGAATAGCCAAATACCCTGCTGGACAAAACAAGTGTCCACTTAACTGCGGTGCGGTTAGCGTTGCCACCGCGGCCGAAATGCAACTACACCGCGTCTCCACCGGCTAACTACAGTTGGGCCGCGGTGTAATTGCCATTCAGCATGGTGTAGTTGATACGGTGTACTTTCATCAAACTGAAAAAAGAGAATACAAACCAGAAATCTAACCACAGTGTACATGCCAGTTGCCTTTCGGCCGCAGTGAACTTGGCGTTCGGCCGCGGTGCTCAACTGCAGTTACAAACTCTGACACCACAGCCGAACGGCAAATACACCGCGGTGCCAATGGACACTTGTTTAAACAATACAAAAGTAGGGATGAACAATGGACCGCCGGTTGTTCCTATGGTAAATAAAGGAATCAAATGTTATGGAAACTATGAGTTTCATCAAACTTCCAGAGCGTGGTTAACAATCACAAACGTGTGCCCCACCTGCAAATTGCTTGACTCAGAACAATTTTAAGTATTTGATAACAGTCTGTTTCATTCAGCATTCACCACACGATATGCGATAGCCTTTACTAGTAACTTCTAAGTATACATTTCTACTTATAATATCCAAACAAAGTACACTTGCAATGCAATTGGGGAGAACATCACTGATTAAAATGCCATATATACAATAATTATACATGTACATGTATATTGTTCCCTGGTTTTAGAGAGAATGTCAATCAACTTCCCATTGGTCCAATCAGATTCAAGGGCGAGTGCATTCAGTTCATTGAACACGGTGACAGTCAGCACATTTCAAAGACATATTGCCACCTTTCAAGTATATTAAAATATACAACGATGTCGCAATGTGTTCAAATCTGCAGTGTGGCCAATTTGTAGAATATACAACGATCCGACGAGAAACCATGTCGCATCATCAAATGAACTGCCAACTGTTTGCAACATATAGTACTCATGTTATTGGAATCTCTTTGGTACGCGATCAAAGGATGTTAACACCTCGGTTGTAGATATAACTGTGTAAAATAAACACGGTATTCAATAATACCCGGCATCTTCTGACATCCGATATAAATAACACAGATTAATCGACGATGGAAATGGTAATCGATTATCGGCTTTATCAACGGTTCATCGATTATACGATTAATCGTGGCACCCCTAATGATATCAGACATTTATGAACTTTGCTAACTATCTTCAATGCTTTGGCATTCTTGACCGATGTTTTTGCATACTGATATATCCTAATAGGTTGTTGATCACTTGCTGATGGTGCTTGTGTGACTGTTGATTCATAGACATCTTGATGCTTTCGCTATAAAATGAAAATAATAGAGTATTTTAGTAACACACATGTATCCATCATTTAATTATTAAGGGAATAAGACTATCTCAGTAAGTCAGACACACAGCCAGGCCAATTGTAAAGGACAATGAGATAATCAACACTCTGATTGTTAATTAGAGTCATAATCTTAATTAGCCTTTGTGACCACCAGCTTATTGGTAACACAATGCCTCCACTAGACAGTGCTAATTGGGGGATTACTGAGGCAGATAGTTGTCCCCACTTTGTCATTCAGTTGCAAATTAGAAGGGACAAGATACAATGCATATACCAAATCAAATCAAATCAAATCAAATTGTTTATTCACATAAACCACAATCGTGGTACAAATGGTGAAAAAGAATTACAAAAATAAATTAAATTACCAATACCACCATATGACTGAAGTTATATGTCAATGGAATTAAACAAAACTAATACATAGAAATGGAAACTTACCTTCAGATCTGTCACAAAATTTGAGGTAACTTTTTTGGAACTGGATATTGTAGTTGGGCAAAGTTTGCACTTCGCTTTCATAGGACACGATGTGTCTTTCTGCAAATTAAAATGCTGCCAGATTTTTTTGTAGACATGTTGATAGCATTAGCAATGGTTGGTATGAATTTCTACCATAGCATATATACCATAACAGATGGAGATAATGAAACATTATCATAAGAGTGATATATTATAGTGATCTATTGTCTATTATTTGAAGTTGGTTTCTCATTGTATTTATCAAAACAAGCCTTCTACCTCAAAGGTTAACCAATGCTTAAGCAAACAAACAGGAGGTGTCAACATAATTCACCATTGAGACACAGTGGATAAAAACTCAGTGTTGTGACAACATAGTGATAGCCAGCCACCAGTCTTACACTTTGAAATTTTGGAAAAAAACCATTGGATGAATCATGAAAGAGAACTTTGAGAAGAAACAAGTACCTGTGATTTTGAAGTAATTGAAATTAAACCCTAATTACAATTACAATTACATACTAACCAATTACAATTGCAATTACATGTAATTGAGAATAAACTCAATTACCAATTACATGCAATTACTTGAAAAAATGTAATTAATTACAATCAATTACAATTACAAATTACAATTACCCCATCCCTGATGCGAGGCGACCTATGGTCGACTCGCATATATAAGAGAAATGCATTGCCACAGGGCATAACTGTAACCATCACAATGTGGTCAATGAACAGGTTCCAATGATATCCATATTTGTATGGTGTTATTGAGACAGACCGAAGATATTTTAGGCTGTTGAAGCTTTATTTGGGCGTTTTTGGACGTTTTGTTGGGTAAAGGTTTAACAAAGAAATACATTCCCCACGTTATTTTTCGACTTTATAAGGTTCCCTGTCAATACTTTAAAAAGTTCCCGGGTTTTGTACTGGTGGAATATGATCTCTACAGGTGTCAGCCAGAGTAGAGATTCATGGCATGATCTACCATCCAATGTTCTCTACTTGACACTCCATCGCCCTCAATGTGCTGAGGATTATGTGGAGGACCAGGTGCTACCACGGCCGAGTACCTTTATAATAGAGATGGGCGGTATTGAAATTTCGATCTCGGTAACGGTATCGGTAAATTTTCGTCGATTTACCTCGGTATCGGTACGGTAATCGGAATTGCTATTAAATTATAAGACCAGAGCAGTTATTCCCGGTAAATTGTTGTAATTCAAGTTTTTAGCTGAACAATATACATGTATATATGACAATGGTCCACGGATTTACTACATTCGTGACAATAGCTAAATTAGGCAACAAAATGACCTACGCAATTAAGTAATATTCACACATCTGTTTGATGATTTACACGCATGTCGTCGCACTGATTTGAAAAGAATAAGAGCATGACTACAATATTTGTTCGTGTCAATTGATTTTCGTAACATTTCCATGAGTGAATTGAATTGTGAGTAGTAATCAGTGATCACAATTCACAAATTTATGAACGTATGTGCGATGTCATGAAAATCGACAAACCATGGCAATTTCCGAACTGCAGATGCCCAAACCCGCGTGTGGTTCATATTCTTCTCCTTGCAGCGTGATATACCATTCATGTATACAAGAGTCCCTCTTATGTATAGCACGCAAGCTACCGGTTGCACATGGTGCCCAAGTGTTAATTTAAAGCTATGACGCGATTTTTTTTGGTCAGATATGTATGGTCACATATGTATAATATACCGGTAAGTATATATATATGTTTAATAAAGTCATTTATAGTAGGATATAAACATATTTATACCGACATGTGCACAACTTTCCAAGAAGATGTACTATTTGCAATTGACAAGATCAGGTTGTATAAAAAAAGCTGCATCACCGTCTAATTATAATGTAACCTGTGAGGGGTTTCAATTTGTTGTGCACGGGGACCCCCCATAACACGTGCTTCGATTCCACATGCTTCGATCCAACTTGGGACACGGATTACAGACTTGCGGCCTGTATCGAGTTGCCCACACATTTTCCAGTTTGCACGGATACCGAAATTGACACATAACGCTCCAGCTATGAGTAGTCAATCGTCATGATGTTAGTTACACTGTCATTAATATGTCGCAATTCATGCATGTCACGGCGGCGGTGGCAAGGTGATGCACATACGTTGGCAACACATGAATAATTTCATTACCGAAAATACGGTATTTTTAGTTTTGATTCGGTACGGTAAATCAGTATTACACTGATACCGATACCGCACGGTAAATACCGAGTACCGCCCATCTCTACTTTATAACACTGTGGTGACTCCAGTAGCGTTCTTTAATGTGCGCACACCGAGGTGTGTACACGGGTCAGCCATTAATGTCCGCGCCCGATCGGACAGCGAACTGCACCCACGACAACATACCTGGAAAGTGTTGTAAGGGGGGAAGTTTTGCATTTTGCATTCGGATCTTTATTCAGTGATCTTGAATGAGACTTTTCAGCCTGACAAACTTGGTATCTGACCGAGTTCTGATTTTTGTCAGAATACCCTGACCAGGTTGCGATCCCCGGTCCGATAGCACGAGAGACCAGTACGCTACCGACTAATGACTAACTGAGCTCATTGTTGCTTAACTTTGGTGATCACACAAAGCGTCTAATGACTGTGACAAAGAGATCAAGATCTCCTGTGCAGAGAAGTCATCGGCCTTCTATAATAATACTATTATCTATATTTACTCCGCGACCGCTACACTAGTTACATATCGTAAGACAGGGTTTCCGCCAAGGGGAAATTAATGAGTCCGTATTGGGGAAACACATAACGCGACAGGACGACCATGGTTCGTCCCGTCTGGCGAATATTTTGTTATTTGACACTGAAAAGTAGCCATTTCCTTGCACCTGAGTGTCCCACAAAGCAATCCAAAGCTACGTATATTACGCAAGTCGATCATTTTCCGTGGGTGCATTAATTATGTTGATGGTATCCAGATAATTAATCATGTAATTACGCACATAAGACTGCCGTCTGATTGAATACTATATCAAGCTACAAGTTACAGTGTGTAAAAATTTATAACTTACAATAAGATTCCGTATAATGAAACTAAACACTAAAAAGCATCTATGCATTGTCCAATACTACCGCTATTCTCAAAGTAATTGACCAGAAAAACGGGGTGATACCCCGGTCATGACCGCGGTGATACCGGTAATAAACGGTAGCGGTATCGAGACGGTCATGGCGTGGAGTTACGATATTGGGCGATAATGATACCGTGGTCTTTTAGCGGGCACCGCATTAATTTTGTTGAATACCGCGGTGATTTTCATGGAACTCTTTTAGGGGAGGTATTTACTCACACATACTTGTTCGCGTTAACAAGCGGTATCAGTACCGCGGTATTGGAGGATACCGTGGTATAGTACCGCCATATTAACGGGGTGACACCACGTTATTGGTGGTCAATTACTTTAAGTATAGCGGTACCTAGCTGGGAGAATTGAATTAAGTATTTCCTAGAATTTCAAGTAGCTTCCGTGAAAATGAAACTGACTTTTGGGTGATTTCACGGGAAGTGTAGCATGAAGGAATTGGACACATATCTCCCTTAAATTCATGTTCAGTGTATGACCAACTTACCATTCATTTTTTATCATATAAAGGTATATTTATGTGACCGGCGCAGCAAATTTCAGCTGAATATGAATATTTTTGGCAATTTTATGACCAGAAATGTGCATTTTTTTGCCATTTTATCTGTGCCAAACAGGAAATGGTCTCAATAATAAGGTGATTATAAGAAAATATATAGTACAAAGGAAACAAGTTTCATACAGTAATTATAATCTAAGACATTCTGTTCTTATTAGTGAAAATTTCATGTAAAAATGTCAAAAATATGTCATTTTATGTCAATTTTTGTTATTTTGGAGACATTCCGTTAAAAAAATAAAAAAACACCAAAATCAAATCAACTACAGCCAGTATTGAAGAAAACACCATTAAATATGTCACATATGGTGTATTTTCAACAATAAGGATATGATATCTAATATAGATGTGCTATTATTTCTGTGATTAAAAATTAGTGATTTTTTTAGTTCTTTGATTAGTGATGACAAATATTCCGTTAAAAAATGTCCTTTCCTGAACATGGCTTTTTCTGAAATTTTCTCATTACCAGCCACCTTAACAAGGAAAGTAAAATTTAATAATGGCATTAGATGGCATGACAGACATAACTGTCAGAAAGTTTAGTATGTAACACACTAGTAATGTAAAAAAAATTGATTTATCATTGTTTAAAAAAATGTCCTTTCCTGAACCTTTCAAGTATTTTTTATAATTCTGTGGATTTTTAATTTGTAGAAGGCACACAAAAGTAGTGTTTTTGGGTTGTTTTTAACACTTTATTCAAATTTGTCATATTAAAGTAACAGCAAGGCTTTTGACAAAATATGATCACTTCCAAACACTGAAAGTGGAATAACTTTAGAACCGAATAAAAATTTTTAATTCTGTAAAAACTGTTATATTTTAGAAGCTCTCCTCTGCAGCTTGAGACATATTGTGGTAAATGAGATCTCATCTGAAATTTTCAGTTGAATTCCCTGTTTACTTTTGCTGTTTTTTCATCTTTAATTTAAAGATGTTATAGTGATGCCATATCTATGGTATGGTGTAACTTTTTAAACAATGGTTCCCATGCTATAAATTTTGTGAAGATGTGTTCCCTGTATTCCAGCTACAAAATAAAAACAAAACGAAAGTGATTGAAGAAACTTAATTTTTGAGTGCATTTGGCACTTTCCGTGCTACACTTCCCATGAAGTCACCCTTTTCCATGTATTCTGTCAATCGTAAAACTATTTGTGCACGTCATATATATTATACTGCAGGGTTTGTCTGCAGGAGATATTTATAGCGGCGAAATACGAATGGTAGCCAAATCTTTCAAACTCGGAACGCATACCCCGCTGGACAAAACATTGGCACCGCGGTGTATTTGCCGTTTGGCCGCGGTGTCAGAGTTTGTAACTGCAGTTGAACACCGCGGCCGAACGGCAAGTACACTGTGGCCAAACGGCAAATTCACTGTGGCCGAAAGGTAACTACCTTCGCGGCCGAATGGCATGTACACCGTGGTTAGATTTTTGATTTGTATTGTCTTTTTTCAGTTTGATGAAAGTACACCATGGCAACTACATGTACACCATGCCAAATGGTGATTACACCGCGGCCCAACTGTAATTGAATTGAATAGTATCATTGTAATTATTTTTTTTAAATGCAACAACACAATATGAATATTAGTGCTGGGCGGTTTCCCGATTAATCGTCAATACCCGGTTAATATTTCAATATCGTCAGTAATATCGTCTAAACTAAAATAATCGTAATATCGTCGGCAATAGAGGGTGCCAGACCATCATAAGCGTATACAAACAAATAGTTTAACTCAAGCCTAAATCGAGTTATTTAAGTTTTAAATTCCAACTAAATCCCCGTGTCCTGACTGTTTCAATATTCAAAGTAAACAACGTTTAGGACGACTAACGAAATTAGGGGGATATGAAAACCCCGAATACGTCCCCCTTTCGCTCACAATATTACACAAACCCTCCGACTTCCCTGCGTACCTTTTATTACAAGAGAATTCACCAAATGATTGAAGACTGATCGGGTGATAGATCAATATGAATGTCAGTTTTGCCACGCCTCTTCCTTCAGTACAACGATGCACATGCACCGTCAATCAAAATAGTAAATGAGCGAAGATACCGCCCCCTTCTCGTCTAGAATAAACCACTCACGGCGATTGGTTAAAACCAATATTATAGAATTAGGGCTTCAAACCCGCCCAAAATACATGGTGTCCTTGCTTGGCCGAATTCCAAAAGTTATGTACTACGTGTGTGTGTGGACTTCGCTAAAATTTGTCTTGACGGTAAACCATATTCCATTTGTCAAGCGACGCAAGTGTCATCGGGAACAACATATGTATTTGCTCAACATAGTTGAATATATAGTACCGAGTTAGAAAAGGATACTATATAGTATAGAACACTTTTAGTTTTGGCATAGACTAGATAATGGTTTTATTAATTATCGGTATATACCAGAATTTGTCAAGTCACCGGAAAGAAATTGTCCGAATAGCGGAATTTAACCGGTGAATTTACTTTTCATTCCGAATATCGATCGAGCATGAGGTTGTCACTGGTTGAAAGGTTGTGTATGTTATTATTGACGTCAACTTGTCAAAATTAATCACAATGATGTGATTCTAGCGAACAGTGAGAAACTGTTTAAGTTACTAGTATCTGATGTTTTAAAAAACCGCGATTATATCGTTAACCGCGGTTTTAATTTCCAAAAATCGCGGTTTTTATTTTCGTTAATATCGTCCAGCCCTAATGAATATGTCATTTTATGAAAATCATTTTATGATTTTTTTTCCACAAAAAAAGTTGAAAATCCAAGTCAGCAAATTTTACCATAAGAAGCAATGGACTCGATATCTAGAGGTAACTTCTCGAGAATCGGCACCGCCTCGTACGCCTCGTGAGGCATCTTCGTGTCTTATCGCTGCATGCACGTTGTTTCTATTTCAATCGACAAATTCTTCATCAAAAACTTTGAAGAAAATTGTAAACACGGAAGTGAAACCACGTGACTAGCTTTATTACCTTCAAACGCACAAGATTATCCGTCGATAAACTAAACATAGAGTTAGATCCCTTACTCCATGATGTCCAGAATTGTTCGGTCGTTGATCATCAAATGGGATACACAAAATATGTTTCTGGCGTATTTTTCTCCGGCGTGCTCTCACTGCTCTGGTATATATAGTGAGATATATAATTATAAATCGAAATATTATTTCGATTACAATAGTATAATGTCCGGACCGGGTCTTGGGTTCGAATCCATGTATCGCTTTGATGCAGTCCACTCTAGTTTTCAGAATTTCATTTTGGGTCAGATTCCATAATACATGTAGCTCCGAACCGAACCACGTTCTTGGCAAGATGACTGAATGAGGAACTCAGGGGAGTTAGACCTCTGGCATACAAACCAGAATTCGACAGTGTAAGAAAAAAGTGCTTCTCAGTTTATCACATACATGTTCAATAACATTATTTGTTTCATTTGTTTGTCTATACTTATCAATTGGGATTCCCAGGTGAACTGTCCACCTCATTAAATACATATTATGGACTTGTTCATGTGCGTTAAATTGTTAAGTTAGTTATTCAGGCGGCATGCCAGCTGGAGGAATATAGCATTCTACTACATCGCCGAAAATCTCAAGCAGATCGACCGTACCACTCCATAGAAAACATCATCTGAACTACGCTCAATTGTAAATATTTACTTCTCGATTCGGGAAGCAACAATAGGCGACAAAGTAACGAAAACGATTTCGCCATCGAGAGTCACTGAATTTAATTTTTATATAATAATGGCGGTGTGTGTTGTCAGTTTGGATTTAAGATTTGTAAAAATAACTACTTTGAGCAAGATATTCTCCATTTCTATTGGATCACCCTACCGGAGTGTTTAACATCACTTTAAGGTGTCCAGATCCCATGATCCACTGGCGTTTATACTTATTGGCTTGCTTCTTTGTCTCATTCAGCACCTTTGCTAGAGATTTAGATGAGTTACCCTTGTACCGCTATGTATAGCTATACATCACACACATATTAATAAGTGAATTCAAACCACGTTCAGTTAGTGATATGGGTAGCATGTCGTCTGCGTGGGTTGGGCATGTGCAATTAATTGATTCCATGTGAAAGCCATATATTGACTCTGATAGTAATTATATCAGTTCGTCAGTGTAGACCATGTAGAATTTCGGTGAGCAGAATCCCCCCCCTGTCTTGTTCCTTGGTCAATTTTGATTAATCTAGATGTAGCATCATTATATCTCACATTACAATAGACAGCAGATAGCAATTGGTGCACCAATTTGAAATCAATTGCAACTAGGCCCCTCTCATACAGTTTGTACATAAGTCCGCCTATCCAAACCGTATTAAAGGCTTTCCATACATGTAGAAAACAACACTACAATTTTTTGTTTCTTTCAGCATTAAAGTGTATACATTCCTGGGTTAGATAAGAAGTCATGGTAGAACTAATGTGTTTTGAAAGCCGTGCTGAAGAGGATTAACTGATAAGAGATGCGGTGTATTTAACACAATACGATTCAGGAAAACTTTCTCTAGCAATTTGTATAATGTATGCATTAGAGTTATGGCCCTGTGGTTGTTGAACGAGTGTTTAGGTATGGATCCTCCTTTGTGTAAATGTCGGCGCACACGATCCCGATTGTACCCGGTTAAATCCGGCTGCTGGATAAATTGGGCCCGATAAAATGGGGGGGGGGGGGGGTCAGCGCACACGAGTCGGATTTTCACTCCGGTCATATAATCATGCTATGGTCACTTTAGTCTATACAGCCAACTGGTGTGGTCAGCCTATCTAGCCAGTTACTATAGCTAGTCATGGTGGTTTATATTAATATGTATTTCTAAAGAATAATATTTATTAATAATATAAAATTAAATAATATTAATAATATATTGAGGTCACGAGCAATAGTCGTAAATTGGCGTAATATACACCTTTCCAAGTTTGCCGCCCTCTTGTTCGATTATTGCAGGCACTCGTGTTCTGCCCACATGCCTACCGGCCGTTGTTTCCTTGTTGATCACCAAAATTCTTGACTTTAATTTCGAATAGCGGTCGCCGCTAACAATTCCGACAGTTTGAATGATGGCTTGGTCATGTATCGAAGCAAAACACGCGCATTGCCATCGTCACGAGCCGGATTCTCCGGATGAAATCAAACTTACCCAACAGAAGGGCCCTGTGCCAATGCATTCTCTTATATATGCGAGTCGACCATAGGTCGCCTCGCATATATAAGAGAATGCATTGGCTTAACACATTAAAAATTATAAAATTGTTAAAGAATGTAAGAAAAAATGGTAAAAAGTGTTAAAAAAAGATTTTTTTTAGGCCAATGCATTCTCTTATATATGCGAGGCGACCTATGGTCGACTCGCATATATAAGAGAATGCATTGGCACAGGGCATAACTGTAACTATCACAATGTGGTCAAGGAGCCGGTTCCAATGATATCCATATTTGTATGGTGTTATTGAGACAGACCGAAGATATTTTAGGCTGTTGAAGCTTTATTTGGCCGGTTTGTCGGCTCGATGGTTAGTAGGCGCACACGGTCCGGATTGTCCCCGAATTATCCTGCAGCCGGATTAATCGGGGATAACCGGGATCGTGTGCGCCGACACTAATGTGATAATGGCGCCTCGTTTGGCAGCAACAGGTATATAACCATGCTGCAATACAGCTGAGAATAATTGACAAAGGCTTCCACCATCTATCTTCTATATCTATATTTACGAATGTATGTCTGTCTGTCTGTGTTCTATAGCAATTTACGGGGGATCATTTAGATGGGCGCCAAAGGGTCTAACAGGGGTAACTTTTTACGAGGAAGATAATGGTGTGGGTCAGAATGTTGTTGTCAGGGGCAGAAAAGGGGAGGGCAGAATATTTTGATTTCGCTGATTTCCACAAAATCATCTCCATAATATGAGGAATCTAATGGTGTGGCTTAAAGATGTCAAAAGTGGCGCCGTTCGAGTCAGAGTTGCATATAAGGGGAAGGGGCCACCAAAATTAATAAGCATATTTTAGCGCCGATTTCGACCAAATTGATACACACTCCTCTCCATTATACAAGGAATCTAGTCGTGGGATTTAAAGACGCCAAATTGGTGCCGTTTGAATGAGAGTTGGTGGAGGCACTAAATTTGATAACAATGTTTAGTCGCCGATTACCACCAAACTTATACATAATCATGCATCTCCATGATATCAGGAGTTTAATGGTGTGGCTTAAAGCTGTCAAATGTGACGTCATTGAGTCAGGGGTGAATTGAAGGGGAGAGGGGCATCAAATTTGATAAAAAATATTTATTTCGCCGATTTTTACCAAATTGATACACATTCTTCCCCATGATACGAAGAATCTAGTAGTGTGATTTAAAGACGCCCAAGTGGTGCCGTTTGGGTGAGAGATGGGGGGGGCACTTAATTTGATAAGAATTTGTTTAGTCTCCGATTTCCACAAAACTTATACATAATCATCTCCATGATATGAGGAGTCTAATGGTGTAGCTTAATGGCAAGTTAATGCTGTCAAAAGTGGCGCACTAAATTTGATACGAATTTGCGTAGTCGCCGATTTCCACCAATGTTATATATATTCATCTTCATAACTAGTCTAGTCTAATTGTGTGGAATGATAATGCCAAAATTGGCGCCACTTGAGTCAGAGATAGAGCGGGGAGGGTCACAAAAACTGATAAACATATGATTAGCGTCAATTTCCACCAAAGTCATACACATTCTTCACCAGTGATACGAGGAATCATATCGTGTGGGTTAAAGACGCCACATTAGGTACCTATATTTGCGAATGTCTGTGTTCTATTCTAACTAGAATTTCCAACTGACCCCCCTTGTTACCCCAATTCCTAAGTTCTGGAAAATCTAGGTGAGGTTGGAAATTTTCCATTCTGATGGCCATTTTTAACCCAACATTTTTTGTGTGTGCAAATGTAGGGAAATAGGCGAATTTTGGGACCAAAAGTCTAAACAACCGTCTTCATTCTATAACTACAGGTTGGAGTATCAACTATCAGAACAAATATTTCAACCTACTTTTTTTACCCTGTGCCAATGCATTCTCTTATATATGCGAGTCGACCATAGGTCGCCTCGCATATATAAGAGAATGCATTGGCCTAACAATTTTTTACAATTTTAATAATTTTTTCTTGTATTCTTTAACAATTTTATAATTTCACCTATACAGAGCCCCAGACAAACATGAGCAGACGACACTCTTCTATATGCTTCTATATATGTGTGGGGCTCCCTGCAGTAAAGTAGGTAACTAATGTTGTATGAGGTATGACATTTCCAACTGTTGAAAAATTTGGTCGAAGTTGGGGTGAGACACCCAACCCTGTCGCCACGCGCCACTACCTTCAAACCAACCATTGAAACAGTGATGCAGAATCGGGTACCCAGAGGGTGAATTTAGTGACGCTACCCCGCATAGCGGGCTAGCATCACTATATGCACCCTATGTGGAGCATATTCTACTTAGGCATTATCTTCTGGGTAGTATATAGTCTCAATTTAACATTCTTTTTAGTTTCTTTTTCCCTTCTGTTCAGTTTCTATATCCCCTAATTTGCATAAGCTAAAATGCATAATCGAGGTGACTAATTACTGAGCCACGGTGAACATCGCCAACTTCCACTGGGGATCTTCAATTTGATCCTATAGGTTTCCCGTAGCATGCAGTTGAGGCCTCAGCAGAATGAGGTTCCCAGAGGGATAGCGTCATTAAATTCACCCTCTGCATGGGGACCTCCTTCTGCAAATGACACACAGACATACGGTTCCAAGGGCAAACTCCATGCAGCGCCCTCTCTGTTATCATTGCAATAGATCGCTGCCGGAAGGATAGTACTTTGCGGACCGATATATCTATTTTTCACGTATCGTCGGAACTATATTTAGTCACGTATTATTTTATTTTTACCACCAAAGTTTGCAATAATGGTAATTCGTTCGGTATTGATAAGAACAATATGAACTGAGCCATGCAGACATAGACAATTTTAATGCTAAATCATAAGAACTATAAGATCATGTCAGAAATCCTTATCAAAATTTAATGACCTTGTGGCAGTGGTATCTCAGCGGAGTGATGGGAGATAACTCTGTCTGGAGTTTATTCCAAGGCTTGCTTCGAACGGGTGGTTCATTAGTTCTACTACCAATGCTTTCTCCCAATTAACCCTTTACCCAACAGAACGGCCCTGTGCCAATGCATTCTCTTATATATGCGAGGCGACCTATGGTCGACTCGCATATATAAGAGAATGCATTGGCACAGGGCATAACTGTAACTATGGTCAAGGAGCCGGTTCCAATGATATCCATATTTGTATGGTTCTATTGAGACAGACCGAAGATATTTTAGGCTGTTGAAGCTTTATTTGGCCGGTTTTGGCCGTTTTGTTGGGTAAAGGGTTAACTCGTCTGTTGAGAATACTTTCGAATTACGGACGGAATACCTCCGCATTCCGGCGGATTACAGACTGGGGCTAATGGCTGATTGAGAATCAACTAACTGCCATGATAAATGGCCGTGTCAAAATCGCTCCGCCAAAACTCGCGAGAAACGCGATAGTCAGTGGTGTAAGTTAACAAGAAGCAGGCCTCCGCGCGCCTCGTATATATGTCATACAGCAAGAGATATGGTGTGGAATATTACCGCTAATTGTGAATTATGTCTTGTGTCAACATGAACGTTTAACCCTCTGCCGCCATTTCTGCGCCACGGAAACGCGTTTTCTACTGTGTATAATATGTAACGTGCAGCTGTGCGCTGACGCTGTTAACCATTTAATGTCGGGAGCTGCGCTGGCACAAGATTAAAGACCATGTGCCAATGCATTCTCTTATATATGCTCAAACTTAGGGGATGTCAGGTTGGGGGTGTGTCAGGTTGGGGGGGGGTGTCAGGTTTGATATTACCAACAGTTGGACAGCTGGAGGTACCATGCAGATGGAAAATTCCAATCCAATTAGGGGGGGGTCCAAATAGAATTTTGTTTCCGGGAACTAAAGCAGACATACATCTGCCGTATGATGTCCCATTTGTGACCAACCACAGGGGTCCGGGAACATTTTATTTTATTATTTTTAGAAGGGTCGAATTTCCCATTTTGAGGAAATCACACCAAGCTTGGGGAAAATGTCTTAAAAAACACTATTTTTCAAAATATCAAATGTGTTGACAGCACTACCCCTTCCTTAAATAATAGTCTTCAGCACTAACATTCATAAAATGTGATAAAGCAAAATAGGTCTGAAAAATCTAGTCCCAAATTCAAAACCTGATGGATTTTGTTAATCTGTGAATATACTCGTCCGTTTAAAAGCTATTTCTTGACCCAAAAAATACGTCATTACTAGCAATTTAATTCGAAGCTATTATCTGCACAAAAAATATCCAGAGCTTCCATTTTAAACTGAAACACCATAATAGCTGTAATGTGGTTGGTGCAATTCAGGTTTCGCATCCAATCGTACGTTTTCTAATTCACATCGCTTGGCAGAATCTCTTTATCCGCAGAATCAAACAAGAGGCCGATCACGATCGGCAGATGTTAACCCATCCCTTGGCGATAGTAAATTACTGCAGATGTTAACCCATCCCTTGGCGATAGTAAATTACTATGATCGGAATCATAAATGAGAGTTTTGATGTTGAATTATATAGAGTATACTGTTATGTACTATTATAGACAAATGTACATAACACAAATTATTGGAATTTATGGGTCACTCGCATTTATATAAGAGAATGCACTGGTATAGGATCTGTAATGCTGCACCACCGCAGCCTTGGGTTAAATGTGAAAAGGTGACCTGGACATGGAATACTTGTGTTAATAGAGTCCAATTTAAGTTTACAATGATAATGTATCAAATTCTGCCAACCTCACTGCTGACCCATTAATATCATTTATATAGCAGAGCTGTCAACAAATTACAGGGATTGTTTATGTTGAAGGCTGGCATCTTTATTAAACCAATAACATTTATAATGACCTCAGACCATCTGTAGAGTGATATACTCAGCTGTGCAATGCAGCAGATGTTCCAGTCTACTATTAATATCATGTGATGTGTATTGTTGAAACTTTTTTTAAATTAGATACCATAGCTTTCTTTATCTGCACATTGGCATAAGAGACATCAGAACATAATATAGCCTTATCAATGGCTAAGTAGTCCAAAGGCATGGGATGGAATTGGGGAATTGGGTTTAATGTAGCTCCAAACAAATTTACCAGTACATATCACAAGATTTTGGACCGATTTAAACCAAATTTGGTGTGGTGACTCGGTGTACCCTTGGCAGAGTTATAATGTTGTTAGTTAGTTTAACTCAGTTAAAAATAATCGGATCAAACCCATATTCGAACTCGATCTGTCTTTTGTGCTGAGAAATTCATATACAAAATTTGGTTCCGATCAGATAGAAAATATTTGAGTTATCGCACCATGCGTAAAGTGTCTACGGACAGACAGACAGACAGACGGGCGGATGAACGACGAGTGGTCAATCCGGACATCGGCACTATGTTTACCATACTGTGGTATGGGTAAACATAACGAGAGGCCGATCACGATGGGCAGATGTTTAACCCATACCTTGGCGATAGTGATCAGCTATTTTCAGCTTGGATGCTATAATCCATAAGCCATAACTCCATTTAAACAAGACAGTCAATGAATGTGGGTCGCTCACCATACTTTAAAGACTGAGAAGACTGGGACTCTGACGACGACAGCAGTCAGAACTTGACAAAATCACTTAAGACAAGTAGTTCTAAACATGGACATAGCTGGAGGTTCTCAGATGAGCAGGGCTGTTCCCCTTGAAATTTCTAATTGCACACCACTGACAAATCAAAAATGGCTTACCCTTTTATAGAAGACAACCATACCACAGTACTAAGTTCACAAAAATTCTTTTGCACATCCCTCTTAGGTTGGATTTTACAACAAGTACCGGTACTTCAAGCTCTCAAACTTTTGAAAATTACCAACCTGACATCCCCCATAAAGTTAAAATTTGAATTTTACAACTGGTACCAGTACTCCAAGCTCTCCTGACAGCCCCCATAAAATAAAAAATTATGGCTAATTCGGTCCAACAGTTTAACCTGAAGTAGGAACATATGAACTGTTGGTTTAAGAACATACTGGTTGGAAAAATAAAATCAAACTATGAGAACAATTCTAACCTATTTTTGGTGTGAAAATCTAATCTAATGTTGTATCAGGCATGAACATTTCAACTGTTGAAAATTTGATAAAAGTAGGGGGTCAAAACTCCACCCCCTCTACACTCCCTCTACATTGCCTCAAACATTGCTCCCACCAGGCAGCCTATAAATCAATATTATTATAGCAGTTCCAAACAGCATAGATACAGGTAGGGATGGTGGGTGGGGGGAGTTCCCCTATTTGAACAAATGTGAATCCCATGAGATCCATTCATCTAATAAATTCAAAGGGGAGATTTAAGAGTTGAAGTGAAATGATTTCCTTCAAAAGTTTCCTAAAAAATAACCCTATTTGAACAAATCTGAACCCAAGGACAAACAGACAAATTCAATCCAATATAACCTCCAATTTTTCTTTGAAAACTCAGGGTATGATTTAACCTGGATAAGTGGTGGTTAAGAAAATAATATTGGAATAGCCAAGTCTGAATTTAGTGTGTCTGACATTTGCAGAATGAGGTCCCCAAAAGGTGAATTTAATTATGATATGCCGCAAGGTGGGCTAGCGTCACCAAATTCACCCTCTGGAGACTGCATTCTGATTAGGCCTCATCTGCCATGGGAAACCTAGGATTGATTGAAGTTCTCCAGTTGAAGTTGGTTATATACCCCCCATTGAGCACCTCGATTATGAACTTTGCCTTCCAAATTAGGGGATATAGAAACTGAACAGAGGGGAAAAGTAACTAAAAAATGTCAATTTGATACTCTAGATACTTCCCAGAAGATGGGGCATAAGCAGAATGAGGTCCATGGAGGGTGTATTTGATTATGATAGCCTGCTGTACGGGGTAGCATCACTAAATTCACACTATGGGGACCTCAGTCTGCAAATTCAGACACACTAAATTGAGGCTTGAGAACATAATTTTATTTTAATTTGATAATGACAACAGACAACAATGCAAGATTAGTTGTTTACGCAAACTGTCTGATATCTGTTATTCTAATCTCAATTAATGACAATGACTGTGTTTGTCTCTCTGCAGCTAATACCTGACCCAGCCCTCTGGTAGATAATAACTCTCTGCTTCTGGTGAGCAGAAGTATTGTGATATGATATGGGGTGTTGGTTGGGGGGCAGGGTGGGTTGGGGGCAGGGTGGGGATCTGGGTCATGTGGGGGTGGTGATGGAAAGTTTCAGTGATTTCATTAAAGATTAACGTTTCATAACTCTGCAGATGTTATAATGGCATTAGTTTTTCAAATTTTATAACATGATTAAAACAAAAACTATTTTTTGTTTGTTAAATTAAGCAAGGAGTTCAATCTGATTTTTTTTTTTGAGTTATGTCACTGGCTCCGCCCACATTCGACACAGTGACCTCATTTAACCAAATCTGAACCACAGTTACCCAATGACCCTTTATACCAAATATGAACCCATTCGACCCGATGGTAGAGAAGCAGAAGTCATTTTAAGAAATACTATGGAGGGAAAGAGTTATGGCCCTGTCTTCGCAACTATTTGACTCAGTGACCTCATTTGAACAAAACTGAATGTTAGTCACCTAGGGAACATATCCACACCAAATATGAACCCATTCGGTATTATGGATCGGGAGAAGAAGATGTTTAAAGAATTGTTGACGGACGGATGGACGGACCGACAGACGGATGGACGGACGAGGAGTGATGAATATAGCTCCACCGGAGACTTCGTCTCAGGTGAGCTAAAAAACGAATCAAACCCAAATTCGAATTCTAACTGTATTTTGGGCTGAGAAACTCAAATACCAATTTACATACATCTCAATAAAATGAGATATATCAGATGAAAGGTATTTCTGTTAAAGTATCAGGAATGTTGAGAAGGGTTCATTTTTAACTACAAAAATCCACACAAGTGAAGGAGAAACCTGGCAATATAATAGGAGAATGATTACATGAAAAATATACAAAAGCATAAAATTGATGACCAGAGTTAACAATTTTAACTTTATAAAATTAGGGAACTGTACCAGGTATGTCACTTGAATATTGCATTGATATGCTAAACCAGAGAGCTATGCCAGAGTTGATAAACACTGGGGCCAACACTTTCCACACACTATGGAAATGCAATAAACAACAGACAGCTAATAAAGTCTGCTTAAATTCAAAAGAACATCCCTACAAATCAAAAATAGACTATTCCAATTTATACTTTTAGAACTGAATGGGAGAGTCTATTGATTCATGAATGGGTTACACCTTACACTGATGGCTAAAAATAACTCAAATTCCATAATACATATTTACATCTTCTCTCTCTCTCTCTTTTATCGAAGCATGCATGAATTCTATGTCAAAGGGCCATAACTCCATTAAAAAATATCGGATCAAACCCATATTCGAACTCGATCTGTATTTTGGGCTGAGAAACTCGCATACCAAATTTGGTTCGGATCAGATACAAATTGTTTGAGTTATGGCAGCAGTCATGCATTCGAAGTCGAAAAAAGGCCATAACTCCGTAACAAAAAACTCGGATCAAACCCATATTCGAACTCGATCTGTATGTAGGGCTGAGAAACCCATATACAAAATTTGGTTCCGATCGGATAGAAAATGTTTTAGTTATCGCATTATGCGTAAAGTGTCTATGGATGGACAGACGGACGGACAGACAGACAGACATACAGACGGGTGGACGGACAAACGACACTATGTTTACTTAATGGGTTAACATAAAAACAGGTAAAAAAAGTTGTCATCTTTGGAACTTATTGCAACAACAAGATGCAATAGGCTCAGGGAGTGTTATTTTAAATCACTATTATTGCCATTCTCTGTTTGGTAGCCAGATTTTTCGGGGAAATATGTGTTATTTGATGACAATTCATCAAAATCGATTGGACTAGGAGAGTCTCTAAGTCCTAAGGAGACAGACATTTTGAGCAGTGTTGAAAAAATCTATCAGGTTTGAACTTTTGGATTTGGAATTGGATTTTCACGAACTTTTTATCGTCGTATTATATATATATTTTTTAGTGCTGATAATACTTTAGTATAGAAAGGGTTAAACTTTTTTTATCTGAACATTTCCTATGGGATAACTACTCGTCAATGAAGCTTTAGTATAGAAAAGGTTAAACTTATTATCTGAACATTTCCTTTGGGATAACTACTCATCCATGATGCTTTAGTATAGAAATAGTTAAACTTATTATCTGAACATTTCCTTTGGGATAACTACTCATCAATGATGCTTTAGTAAAGAAATGGCTAAACTTATTATCTGAACATTTCCTACTCATCAATGATGCTTTAGTATAGAAAGGGTTAAACTTATTATCTGACCATGTCCTAGGGGGTAACTACTCGTCGATTATGCTTTAGTACAGAAAGGATTAAACTTATTATCTTAACATTTCCTATGGGGTAACTACTCATCAATGATGTTTTATTATGGAAAGGGTTAAACTTATTATCTGAACATTTCCTAATGGATAATTATTCATCAATGATGCTTTAGTACAGAAAGGGTTAAACGTATTAATTGAACATCTCCTATGGGATAACTAGTCATCAATGATGCTTTAGTATAAAAAAGGTTAGACTTATTATCTGAACATTTCCAAAGGGATAACTAATCAGCACTGTTGCCTTAGCATATAAAGGGTTAAAATTTCAAAGATTTAATTTTTTGTGAATTATGACTCCACAGATGGGGTTAAGTCAGCGATGCATCAATGTATTGAATAATTCTGCAGTTATTCTATATACTGTGATAATTTCATGACATTACATTCTCAGCGGGTTCTAATTTCCTCAGTATTCGTGCTGCGTGAATTTAGTTCTATTTCACTGCAGTTCACACTGAGTTTTTAAATTGTCGAATTTAAGATAGGTCTAGAGTCAAACTGTGCGTGCAATTTATTATGCTTCAGATGGTCACAGACCGACGTGCATGTATGTTAACCCTCCACTCCCTTACGGTCGATCTGCGCATGTCTACACGCACGCGTAGTCAGTACGCGATTACTCTGCAATCTGACCGGGGTGCATCAGTAAGTACAAGAAAACCATAGTCAGAAATGGTAACGCCACCAAGATCATATTATTAGCCATAAATTTAAATTATAATATAAAATATATTGGTTACATGAATGCACCGCCTCAGAATGCCGTTAAAACAACTAATCCTTCAAATTATTACAAAAAACTACGGCTTATTACTGCAGGTTTTTCATTCACCAAACCAGAAAGCTTCTAAATGCGGATAAAAAAAAATTGGGTTCCCGCCATAAAATTTTCAAGTGTGCATGGCCCAGCCATTGTTTATACCTAAACATCGAACGCAATTAACGCGGTCATAATAGTTACATACTGCAACTTTAAGACATCCAGCGAATACACACCCAACGAAAACCCGAAATGTGTTATCCTGCGAGATATCCCATCGCTATAGCTCAACTTGACACGGCCAGATTAGCCTTTCTACAATATCCTAAAACAATAAAGCTTCTCAAATCATCGCCATAGTCAATAGAACTTTCACGAACTTGGACATTCCAACTACAGCTTTTATCGGACTCGGGGTGGCAGTACAACTTTAACGCGTCCAAAAATAACAGGGAAAAACAATTATCTATTTATAAAGTCCCCACAGGTCCACAGGTTTCTAATATTTTCACAACAGTATACACCGGTGGCGTTAATAAGGTGTGTACTCTAGATGGTCCAGGGATATCGTCCTCGTTCGAAGTTGGGCGGCTTTAAATGGATTCAATGCCTACGAAGTGGGTAGATGTGAACAGGGGCGCCGGAAGAGGGGGGGCAGAGGGGGCAGCTGACCCCCCTGCCCTTGACCAAGGGGGGGGGCGAGCGGGGGCAGGACTTGCCCTTTTTCTGGAGACAGAAAATGCTTTTTGTGTGTTTAATCTCGTGTTTTTATAGCAAAATGTGACTTTTTTTGTCCAAATACCACCAATTTCACAAGGAATATTAATTTTTTGTCAATTTTATCACAAAACGGCCATAAAAACGGACAAATGCCATTAAAATAGGGATTTTTGCCATAATTAATTTATGGTCATTTTCCCGAGTTTGCGGAGAAAATGCCCTTTTTTGCGGAAAAGTGCCCTTTTTGTAGGCTCTGCTCTAAAAGTATGTAAAGTAACTGTCACTAGCTAGTAACATACATGAACTAATATAGTTGGCTTTCTTCCTATTTTCACGATTAACCCTTTCATGACGGGAACTGCGCTGGTGCAGCATTAAATATCCTGTGCCACAGCATTCTCTTATATATGCGAGCCTCACATATATAAGAGAATGCACTGGCTGACAAGATGAAGGTAAATATTGTTAAGTCAATGTATAGCTATGGGCGATTCGCATATATAAGAGATTGCATTGGCACAGAGTATTCGCAAAAAAATCAGAAAGATCCAGTCATCAAAGGGTTAATAATTTAGATATTTAAGAACTATCAATAACGAATATAATAACGCAGTTGATCTATTTCTGCATATTCTTCTTTATATACATGTAGTGGTGATATTAACAGACTTCTATATAATCTGCCCACATTTAGTTAGCCACGGGTGCTGCATGCGAGTGCCTTCGGCCCAACTCCATCACAGCCTCCTTGGCTCACACGATATAAACTTCAAAAATCTAGTAACAATTTCATTTCTATTCCACGGGGTAGAAACTGCTCCATGAGAAAAGATCCCCTTGTGATTTTCGGTCCAGTTCACTATCGATCCGTGTCCAGTTCACTTGCGAGTGTTTTGGTCCAAAGCAGACGTGCTTTACACCATGTACCAAACTACCGTATCGCAATAACCATTAGCGATTAAATTCAAACACAAGTGAGTCTGGTGTGAAGTTTTAGTTCAAACATATGTGCACACTTATTTTACCAAAAATCTGTTGCATAGATGTTCAGGTAATGAACGGATCTTATCTATGGTGAACTGGGACCCATCACTATAGTGAACTGGAACATTTCTTAAAATGGATAAATTCTACTATTCCACATTTACTTAACAATTTCCATCTAGTATGTCTTGATAGTTGATGTAGCTGGGAAGATATATACAACAAATGAATTGCATATATATATCTCTGTTGCGTTATTTACCACGGGAAAATCCCCAGTGACCTTGACAAGATCGGATAAGAACTGGACCGAAGATCGAAAGAGGTATCAGCCTCGCGGAGCAGTTCCTACCCCGTGTATTCTAGACAACTTTGTGGTAGAATTGTCTTACTATACAAGTGCGTTATGATGTTATTATTAAGCGAGATCACTAAGTCGCAGCCATATTAATTCATCCAGTCCCCGTTCCGTGGTTTCAGATTTTCATCCAGCCCCGGTTCCGTGGTTTGAACTTTGACAAGTAGCATTAAAACCACGGAACCGGATCTGGTGGATCCAATTTGGCTACGAGCTGGTGATAGGGCGTATTAACCCTTTACCCAACAAAACGGCCAAAACCGGCCAAATAAAGCTTCAACAGCCTAAAATATCTTCGGTCTGTCTCAATAGAACCATACAAATATGGATATCATTGGAACCGGCTCCTTGACCACATTGTGATAGTTACAGTTATGCCCTGTGCCAATGCATTCTCTTATATATGCGAGTCGACCATAGGTCTCGCATATATAAGAGAATGCATTGGCCTAAAAAAAACTTTTTTTAACACTTTTTACCATTTTTTCTTACATTCTTTAACAATTTTATAATTTTTAATGTGTTAAGCCAATGCATTCTCTTATATATGCGAGGCGACCTATGGTCGACTCGCATATATAAGATAATGCATTGGCACAGGGCCGTTCTGTTGGGTAAAGGGTTAAAGCAAGCTACCTTTCTTTTGTGAATGACCTGCCACATACACTTTTAACTGTTTTCCAATTAATTAACCCGGTAAGCATACATGTACATGTACGCTATTTACCCTCGCTTTTCTTAATTGGCTTTGATCACAGACGAAATTAATATCCATGTACCTCATATCCACAGTAAGCATGAGTTTAGTGTGCCTGTCATTTGTAGAATGGGGTCCCCAGAGGGTGAATTTAGTGACGCTATCCCGCATAGCGGGCTAGCATAACTAAATTCACCCTCTGGGGACCACATTCTGCTTAGGACTAATCTTCTCTGGAAAGTTTCTTTATTATCAAATTTCTATAGAAACGTCTCCACATAGATTCTATTTCTTTTTTAGTTCAATTTCTCTATATCCCTAAATTGGCAGACGACACATTGCATAATCGAGGTTCCCAATGGGTGTACATCACAATATTCACAACTTGGGAACTTCAATCTGAGTCTATGTCTCCCATAGCAGATGAGGCCATGCATAATATGGAAATTGTGTTATTAGCTTACTTGTATCCTCACTTGGCAGCCATATCTTACCATATATTATAGCTAGATATAGCTATTATATAGCCATACATACCATTTAAATTATGCTATACTGCACAAATTAGCACATATGTATACCATATATGACGACTCATAACTTATGCTGAAGCTTCTAGACTGGTATTCTTATACTTTCATGTTGTTAGGATTAATATATAGTCCTATAAAGCACACAAATTTTCATAGTAATGTGATACATATATATGTGAACCTAATATTGGTTTTTGATTTATCTCCACCTGACAATATCCTTTTAAGACTGGACAGTCTTCGTAATTGAACCAATCATAAGTATTGGGGACCACTATGGAAATAAGAGGGATTATTTTGTCCTCCTTTAAGTGTTATCTCTGGTAATGATATATTTAATTAGAGGCTGGTCAGTATTAATAATAAAATTTATTAATATTAATACCACCGACTAACCATATTAAAACCTTATTGGTTAAAGGGGTACTGTACACAACAATTTCAATAAATTCCTGGTGACGATTGCGATCTAATATCAATATTATATTTTAAAATAACGTATTTGAGTCGACGATGTCTATTGAAAACGTTCCGGTTAACAGGCTATCATAAAAGTCAAATTGAATTATTTAATATAAATGAATTTATGGCTGGAGTCATAAAATTGCGAATTATGACATTACGAGTTACCGTTCTTGAAATCTCACATGTTGGGTGTCTTTTATCGACGACCGTTTACGACGAATATTATTTAGTTGCGAACAAAACATGTTACATGCAAAAGGAAGTCCCGCTATAACCAATTTGGAGAAAAAAAGAGAAGAAACAAGATTCATAAAGCGTCAAGTATTTTTATAGGGGTTGAGATTGTTCGATGGAAGAGATTGCAGGCATCAATTGAACTTCCGATTCATCCTGCAACCTGCGTCTTCTCCGGTGAAGGTAAAAAACATGGCGCGTATAGTTTGAAATCGTAATATTTTTATTTCCAAGATCAATATTTTCGTCGCTAAATTAGGTTTATACGAAACTCATATAACACAAACACAATCTAACTTGAAAGTTATGTCAATGGGAGTAAATAAAAAATTGCCTATCTCTGTGTACAGTACCCCTCTAAATCTTTTTTTGATTATAAATACACATTTAGATAGTGAGCTCACAGAGATATGTTAATGTCGACGCTTTTCCATCTAAAATTATTTACATTGCTTTTTCAATATGTATACATTTGTCAACTTTGTATAAATTGTATAGATATATATCATTGCCATTAAATAATCTAATCTGAAATAAAATACTGGACACTTCCAGCAAAGACTACCGACCAAACACGCCCTGGTTAAGCCTGGATATATAAATATGTCTGACATCTGCAGAATGGGGTCCCCAGAGGGTAAATTTACCCAGAGGGTAAATTTAGTAATGCTATCATGCACGGCGGAACAGCGCATCACCAAATACACCCTCTGGGAATCTCATTTTAGTTAGGCATCATCCTCTGGTAAGTAGCTATGGTCTCAAAGTAACATTGTTTTTAGTTACTATTTTCCTGCTGTTCAGTTTCTATGTCCCCTAATTTGCATAATCGATGTGACTATGAAATGGGTGAATATCACCAACTTCAATTTGGGAACTTAAATCTGGTCCTATAGGTCTCCCATAACAATTGAGGCTTAAAGGGGTACTGTACACTAAGATAGGCGATTTTTTTATTTACTCCCATTGAAATAACTTTCAAGTTAGATTGTGTTCGTGTTATATGAGTTTCGTATAAACCTAATTTAGCGAAGAAAATATTGATCTTGGAAACAAAAATATTACGATTTCAAACTACGCGCCATGTTTTTGACCTTCACCGGAGAAGACGCAGTTCGCAGGAAGAACCGGAAGTTCATTGCTCACAGCTTCGATTGATGCATTCAATCTCTTCCATCGAACAATCTCACTCCCTATAAAATACTTGACGCTTTATGACTCTTGTTTCTTTCTCCTTTTTTCCCGAATCGGTTATAACGGGCCTTCTTTTGCAGGTAACATGTTTTGTTTGCAACTCAATAATGTTCGCGAATGGCCGTCGATAAAAGACATGCCACATATGCGATTTCAAGAACGGTAACTCGTAATGGCATAATTCTCCATTTTATGACTCCAGCCATAAATGAATTTATATTAAATAATTCAATTTTACTTTTACGATAGCCTGTTAACCGGAACGTTTTCAGTAGACATCGTCGACTCAAATTAGTTATTTTATAATATAATATTCATATTAGATCGCTATTGTCACTGGGAATTTATTGAAATTGGGGTACAGTACCCCTTTAAGCAGAATGAGGTTCTCATAGGGTGAATTTGGTTATGCTAGCCCGCTGCTATGTTCAGAATATAGAAGCCCGTTATTTTCTACATAAATAACGTTTCATTATTTAGCATATAGAGGCGTTCATTCGTATTGGTGTATATATGTACCATGTTACAGTCAATCCAACCAGTTCCATCTCCTTCGATCTAAAATCTTAACCTTCAACAAATGATCAATGAGAGCAGTAAGGATTTTTATTCATTTATTCATATCATTATTCAAAATATTCATAAATAAAATTTATACAATCAATATAAATTGAAAGACATACGGCAATAATAATCGTGACGTTTCGGGTAATCATGATATGTCTGTGTGAGGTGTACACGTATAATCATGATATGTTCTGTGTGTGATGTGTACATGTATAATCATGATATGTCAGTGTGTGATGTGTACATGTATAATCATGATATGTCAGTGTATGAGGTGTACATGTATAATCATGATATGTCAGTGTATGAGGTGTACATGTATAATCATGATATGTCAGTGTATGAGGTGTACATGTATAATCATGATATGTCAGTGTATGAGGTGTACATGTATAACCATGATATGTCTGTGTATGAGGTGTACATGTATAATCATGATATGTTCTGTGTGTGATGTGTACATGTATAATCATGATATGTCAGTGAGTGATGTGTACATGTATAATCATGATATGTCAGTGTATGAGGTGTACATGTATAATCATGATATGTCAGTGTATGAGGTGTACATGTATAATCATGATATGTCAGTGTATGAGGTGTACATGTATAATCATGATATGTCAGTGTATGAGGTGTACATGTATAATCATGATATGTCTGTGTATGAGGTGTACATGTATAATCATGATATGTCTGTGTGTGAGGTGTACATGTATAATCATGATATGTTATGTGTGTGATGTGTACATGTATAATCATGATATGTCTGTGTGTGAGGTGTACAAGTATAATCATGATATGTCAGTGCGTGATGTGTACATGTATAATCATGATATGTCTGTGTGTGAGGTGTACATGTATAATCATGATATGTCTGGGCGAGGTGTACATGTATAATCATGATATGTCTGTGTGTGAGGTGTACATGTATAACCATGATATATCAGTGTGTGAGGTGTACATGTATAATCATGATATGTCTGTGTGAGGTGTACATGTATAATCATGATATGTCAGTGTGTGAGGTGTACATGTATAATCATGATATGTCAGTGTGTGATGTGTACATGTATAATCATGATATGTCAGTGTGTGATGTGTACATGTATAATCATGATATGTCAGTGTGTGAGGTGTACATGTATAATCATGATATGTCAGTGTGTGAGGTGTACATGTATAATCATGATATGTCAGTGTGTGAGGTGTACATGTATAATCATGATATGTCTGTGTGAGGTGTACATGTATAATCATGATATGTCAGTGTGTGAGGTGTACATGTATAATCATGATATGTCAGTGTGTGAGGTGTACACGTATAATCATGATGTCAGTGTGTGAGGTGTACGTGTATAATCATGATATGTCAGTGTGTGAGGTGTACATGTATAATCATGATATGTCAGTGTATGAGGTGTACATGTATAATCATGATATGTCTGTGTGAGGTGTACATGTATAATCATGATATGTCAGTGTGTGAGGTGTACATGTATAATCATGATATGTCTGTGTGAGGTGTACATGTATAATCATTATATGTCTGTGTGAGGTGTACATGTATAATCATGATATGTCTGGGCGAGGTGTACATGTATAACCATGATATGTCAGTGTGAGGTGTACATGTATAATCATGATATGTCTGGGTGTGAGGTGTACATGTATAATCATGATATGTCTGCATGTGTGAGATGTAAAATCGTGAAGTTTTGGATAATCATGATATGTCTGTGTGTGAGGTGTAAATGTATATGTGCAATTGGGTCAATTTGTTGGTGGGTCTGTTATCGGCATTAATTCAAGTTCCACGAATCGAAGCAGACCCATTGTCAGATACTCCATCCCCCAGAATTGAAAGAAATTCTTGTAACTGGGAAGTTATTTTTAAAATGAGGATCTGGACGATTAATGAACAGCATGATTCATTATGAATGAGGAACTATATGCAGATATGTATAAAATAGAAACATAATTATCACGAGTAGCCCCGGATTAGGATGTTTACCACGTGACAAACAGGAAATAAAACAACTCCACGACTCCATTGTGTGGGCATTGATAAGCACTATTGAAAACAAGAACTTCACGGTAGCTACCGAGGCTGCGATTGAGCGCGTACATATACTTTTTTTTCACAAAGTGTGACGTAAAATTCTGTCAAAATTTCATAAGCACATCCTTTAGTTGAATATCTCACAGGTCCGAGCCTCTGATGTGATACAGAACATTTTTAGTATTTTAGTCGTTAGTGGAAATTGCCTTTAACACTCTTTGCCTTGGGAATAGACAAAAGTGGTGTCATATTTGAACTCCAACATGAACGAATCACTGAACAAAATTTCATATACAAGCACAATCGCAGCCTGTGTGTAATATGCCGTAAATGCAAGCACAACCGCAGCCTGTGTGGGCTATGTCATAAATACAAGCACAACCGCAGCCTGTGTGGCGATATAAATAAAAATAATGACCTACAGTAATGCCCAAAGTAATTGACCACTTAACCACAGCAGAATTATGGGTAATTTTTCATTTCAGGATTTAGTGGGAAATATGGCTTGTTGCCATTCATCGGAAAGCTCTCGGCGGGATGAATGGCAACAAGCCATATTTTCCACTAAATCCTGAAAAATTACACATGCCGAGAGCTTTCCGATGAATGGCAACAAGCCATATTTCCGACTAAATCCTGAAAAATTACCCATAATTCTGCTGTGGTTAAGTGGTCAATTACTTTGGACATTACTGTAGTACATTACATCAACAACAAACTATGTCAATATTCTGGGTCATCATCACCAATATTCATATTCTACGATTTGGAGTAGTACAGGAGAACCCAAACATTCGTCAAAGTTCAATGATATTTCGAATGCTATTTACCCTTCACTGGTAATTTGGAAGACGTTAGTATTTATGTCATTTGCAGCATTAAAGATCATGTGCCAGTGCATTCTCTTAATTATATACGAGTCTCCCTTAGGGAGCCTCTCATATATGAGATAATCCACTGTCTTACAAGATCAATGTACATATTGTTAGGCCAATGTATTCTCTTATACATTGTATATGCCAAGCTCCCTATGGGAGAGTCGTCTATATAAGTGAATGCATTGGCACAGGGATTTCACAAAATATCAGGAAGGGCTAAAGTATGAAGATGAAATATACAGATGGAACCTTATGTTGCAGGACGAACTTAGTAATGTAACATTTTGAACAAAGATACATTGAGAAAACACTTTAAAGTTATCATGCTTGGTGGTTGAACATTGGATGGACATTTGGTACTCATCGTGCTCAATATAACATTGGTGGATGGTGACCCTTTCAGTGACATCGGTTTCTCCAAAGAATCATGATTAAAACGAATGTGACTTCACAGAGACATGGCTACATAAGGCTCGAATGAGGGGCATGCACTATTGAAACTGTCAACCATTTGGACCGAGTCTTCTCGGCCCAAACCAGCTTGAGATATCGGCATCATCCCAACCGATATCCCAAGCTGTGTTGTAGGCCGAGGAGCCTTGGTCTATCAACCATTGTACACATTATATTGTGCCTGATACTGATTATCACATTAATCAACAAAAGTAAGGAATTGAAAAGGTGTTTGCTGCTATCTCATAATTAATACTCAAAAGTGTGCACGAACAAGCAGACGACCTATACAAACAAACCTGGTGGACAGTGAAGTATGTAGAACTTAGCTTCTTATCTGATTCACCAAGTTTGACAAAAAAGTAAGTTTCCTCAACCCACCCCCATGGGCCTTGACACGTACCATGTCTCTGTGTGGAATTGAAAATAAAGCTATAACAAATTTCTTGGGCGGCATCCTCGACTATATCACCTTTCGAATACTGATATGTATCGACTATAAACGTCGCATTCCGGCAAGTACCTCGTACAAAACACCCAGCAACGCGCATCACAGTGCAAGACACGCATCACGGTGTAAGACACGGTCATGTATAGAGTCCACAATTTGTCTGGAAATATAGACAGAAGCCTTTGATCGATGAACGTCTCTGTGCACCTGACCTTTGATCCATGAACGTCTCTATGCACCTGGACATATGTTCTATCCCGCAGGTGAAGCATGTGTCTAACATGGCTCTGTTTTCAGTGAACGGAAACCATCGCGTAGTTAAACTGACTCATGAATGCCAACTGAAATCATGTCGATGTAATCCTCTCTCGTTCCAAAGGAAATAGGAAACAAAATCCATTTGTATTTTTATCTCATCTTTCGCAATGGTAGCCTACTTGACTGTCAAGCTCCATGCAGAGTTCAGTTCAGACATTGTGTAGCGAGGGGAGCGAACTCTTGTTTTGCAGCTTAATTGCTTGACTGTATGTTGTTTATGGGAATAATCAAGTCAAACTAATTAACGGTCGACCTGTTAAATTCACTCCACATGAATAACACAGTCAAAGTGAATATCCGTGGCCTCATTATCACATGGTAGATATCTCCTGCACTCTGACACGTGCCATCAAGACAACGGCGAGTTAAGTGACGTCATATTTGCCAAGATTGTCTAGTGTGACGTCACCTGCCCCGAGGCTTCGTTGGCTTTATGTATACTGACGTCCCATCATTCCTAGAGGCACTCCCGAATCCATTTTTGAAATGAGCAATCCGTCGCCCTGCAATAAGATAAAGTAACTTTATAAGTAACCATCAGTATAGTAAACTAAGCGATCTTTCAGGCAACCAATAGGTCTTAGACTTGGTTGCTATATAATTTCCCCACTAGTCATGCAAAAAGACAATACACCAATTTGATGTGCAGATTTATGAGAAAAGGGTAGTATGTCTGCAGTGCATATGGAAGGATATAATTATAATGTTAATTTGTCTGGGTCCCAATTTTATGCAGATAAATATTCATGACATGAATGAAATCGCATTTGCTTTCAAAACAATGTCTACGTAAATCGTTAACCCTTTACCCAACAAACCGGCCAAAAACGGCCAAATAAAGCTGCAACAGCCTAAAATATCTTCGGTCTGTCTCAATAAAACCATACAAATATGGATATCATTGGAACCGGCTCATTGACCACATTGTGATGGTTACAGTTATGCCCTGTGCCAATGCATTCTCTTATATATGCGAGTCGACCATAGGTCGCCTCGCATATATAAGAGAATGCATTGGCCTAAAAAAAAAAAATTAACATTTTTTCTTACATTCTTTAACAATTTTATAATTTTTAATGTGTTAAGCCAATGCATTATCTTATATATGCGAGGCGACCTATGGTCGACTCGCATATATAAGAGAATGCATTGGCACAGGGCCCTTCTGTTGGGTAAAGGGTTAATATAATATATTCCGAGTTTCAATCCTTGCATGATGGCACAAAAGAACACTGCGTCAATACATTATTCGAGTCATATTATGTGTAATGTTGGTGCATATCGTGCATGATAAATGAGTTTTATAGTGCATGATAACAATGCACTATAATAGGGTGCCAGATTGCACAGTAGTTACGACATGTGGTGTAACATTCATGCAGTGGCAGTCTGATTTAGTGCATGTCACATTACATAAACAATACTCAAGGAAGAATGCTATTGCTGAATTTATCGAGTTCCGTTGACTATGGGGGCCCAGGATCTCCAGAACATGGCTGTGAATGCCTGAATGGCTACCCACAATAGTATACTAAAATGATTTAACCATATATGTCTAAAACAATCAACATAGCATTAGTTACAAGTTAGGGGGTAGCAGGAAGACAGCCCGATAGGGCTAGGCTAACCCCCAACAATATATACAGCATTTATATTATTATATGTTACTGTCATTGTATTATTCATGTGTATATTGTAAATAAATTATCCTATCCTATCCTATAAAATCGTGAGTATTCGTGACTGTATATATAATTACCATGAAACAAGCGACTGAAGCCGATGGGGGCATAGTCATGTTCGTAGCCAGATTTTCAAATCGATCACGAGTGTAGCCATCTTTTTGAAGTCCATGATGCGATATATGACGTCATCGCGTCGCAACTACCATGGCGACACTTCTGACGATTTGAAAAGCTGTCCACGAATGTGATCGATACCTTGTGACAATGACCCCATCATCGTAACTGAGCCAGTGCTATCATTTGTCCAATCAAATTTGAGGAAAATTACATGTAGAAAGAAAACATATATAAGTGTAATTATATCTCAAAACAACTGCATGAAACAATGCATAATTGTATGTGTCGTCGCAGTCCACATTTCTGAAGTCTTTTTTTTGTGTTATGGTCATATATCAGGAAGTCACGTAGCTTACCTGCCCATGTGACGTCATCTGACATGACGAATCCCCTACATTGGTCGTCTGCGTCACAGAGGTCTTCTGCTTCTCGGATGTCGAACACAGACACAGCGCAGGCGTCGCCAGAAACCGAGAAGGAACATCTGTAGTCATACTGTTGGGGGAGATCTCTATGGCGGATCATCGTGTAAGCTTTAAAGAGATCAAAACACGATACATCAACTATCTGTAAGTGCAGATGGATATCGAACATTCGTCACATTTACTATTTAAAGATTAGGCTAGTTCAAAAGATTATAGTCAAGTCAAACATAATACATTTGAATGGTATAAGCGAGATCACTGAGTCGCCGTCATATACTTCCTGTCACTATAACCAAGTCCGGTTCCGTGGTTTTAGTGCTACAGGTCAAAGTTCTGGAGTAGCATTTCCATATATGGAAGTAATAATTATTCAAAATCTCCATATATGGAAATTCTAATACAGAACCTGTAAAACCAGGTAACCGGACCTGGTGGATTCAATATAGCCGCAAATAGTCATGAATTCCATATATTCAAAACTCCATATATGTAATACACCTCCAAAACTTTTACCAGTCGACTTAAACCGCGGAATGGGGGCTAGATGGATCCAATATGGCCCCGACTCAGTGATCTCGCTTATTATGGAATGTTGGAATTCTAAGGGCTTTTGAGTTAAAACTGATCATCCTCGACACAAGAAGGCGGGTCATTATGTAGCCATGTCTCTCATTAAATACGTGTGTGCCATGCACTTTAACAAACGCATCGCTATTAATCAAGTAATCGTATGACTGAACTCGTGGAACTATACAGAGAGAGTCTTGATTAATAGCGATGCGTTTGTTAAAGTATATACGTGGCACACACGTATTTAATTTAGATTTTGTTTATTTATATTGTTGCTCGTTTTTAACGACACGCCCCTGTAATAAACCATGGAATTTTCTGTTTTAATGTCAATAGTGTCACATGTCTCCGCGCATCCGTTGATGCTGATGCAGGTGTTATATTGAGTAGATGCTCATCAACTGTTCAACCACCAATATTCCTAACTATGAAATAGTGTATCCGTCATTTGCAGAATGAGGTCACCACTGTGCGGGATAGCAGCACTAAATTCACCCTCTGGGGACCTCACTGTGCCAATGACAGACAGACTAATTGCAGGCTTGCTGTTCAACAACCAATTATCGATCCTAACTTTGAAATTTCCTCAAGGCAACATCGTTCAAAATGTTCCAAGTTCCATTTCAAACTTACCAGACTGGTTGTCATCGACCTTTGACCTTGTGAGGTAGAATCCATTTCTATACAAATCAACAATCTTCTGGATGTGGACTAGAAGGTCAGAGCTCGACATCGTCAGGTTGGAGAATGCGTCTACGACTTTATCAACGAACGGACGTAACTTATGCGGCGCGCCGTGAGGCAGCAGGAACGTTGTGAAATGGCGACCAGCGTTGTATGTGTTCCTCTTCTCATTGTAGTGCTCACAAACGTTGTTGACACACTTGAGTCTGTAATATGAGAATATGTTACCTTGGTTACGCAGGATTTAACATCAGAGTTGGCATCATAATGTTATCATTGCTGCAATTTTGGAAAATTCAAAACATGTCTCACATTGATAGTAAAAAAAAGATGCCATGCACCGATATAATAACGCCAATCCTATTCGGGAAAACGCTACAAATATTGATAGGCTTCCATAGCCGTACAGCGCCATATGATCTAACCCCCCCCCTATAGCCGTACGGCGCCATATGATCTACCCCCCCCCCCCATAGCCGTACGGCGCCATATGATCTAACCCCCTCCCCCGTAGCCGTACGGCGCCAGAAATTTTATGAGGGCTGAGATTTTTTGCCCGAATTTTTGTTACAGCAATGCCCAAAGTAATTGACCACTTAACCACAGCAGAATTATGGGTAATTTTTCAGGATTTAGTCGGAAATATGGCTTGTTGTCATTCATCGGAAATCTCTCGGCGAGAACTTTCCGATGAATGGCAACAAGCCATATTTCCGACTAAATCCTGAAAAATTACCCATAATTCTGCTGTGGTTAAGTGGTCAATTACTTTGGGCATTACTGTACATGATATATTCATGGTTGTAGCACATTTGTTGTAGAATATAGCTTGAATATACACATAATTATAACAACATAGATTCAAACTAACCTTACATTTGTATAATTGGGGCAGAAATGAGAAAAATACTGTAATTTGTCACAATTACCTCCTGAAATACCATTCAATTTGCCCGAAAATTGTCCGAATTTGACCGATCATTGTCCGAATTTGACCGCAAACTGACCGAATTTTGAGCTTCCAAAACATTTGGGGGTGCAGCCCTTCAATCACCGGCCAGTACGGCTATGCAAGCTTCGGGTTACAAAGCTATATTGCAAAAACTTTTATATCATTTGTGTCAATCGGTCAAGACAAAAATATGGTACATGTAAAGATATATTGCACCATGCACGACGCAAACATACAGAGGATGCTGACAATGGCTCAAACTCAATTTGTCAACACCAAACACAAGACACCATTACACCAAAGCATCAAACACAAGACAACATTACAGTGATTACACCAAAGCATTTGCATGATTGTCCTTGGGATATCTCACCTCTGTGTGAAATTAGCAGACGAGAAAACAATGGTACACTCATCATCCGTAGAACAGCGAGGATCGCCGAATCCTACGTCATCAACGTCCGACAGCTTCATCTCGTCCCCGACGAGAACAAACTGCTGTCGCCGGAAGTCGTTCATAGACGTGCTACCATACGGCGTCTTGGCGAGGAAGTCCACTAGCTTAGTGACGTCATATGATATCTGAAATAAATCATAATTAAAGATGAAATTCAAACTGAAAATGTGACCTCGTTAAGTAGGCCTTCATGTATTTATATAATTAAACACTGCCACAGGAGTGGGAAATATGAAGCTTCGCTATTTTTAGATTTGGGGATTCCAGTAAAATTATAGCTACTCCGGAAAGATACTAATCCGCACGCCTATATATTAACTCGCGCGCTATTTTTTATAATTTATTTTCCAACGTCTCAAAACCAACGAGGTCTAACACTCCCAACGTTGGTCATAATTTTCAATAGTTGGAAATTTTACACTACAAATAGGTTGAAATTATTCTCATTGGTTAAAGGGTCCCCATATCATCAAGATACAACAACAACATTTCTTCAAAATACGCTTCAGTCATCAGAATCGATTAATTGCAAGAAAATAATGCTAACCACTGTCAACTATGGTATCAAATTTCCCAAAACGTGCATTTTATTCAATGAAATATGGCCGTATTATCACTTGAGTATTCACGATATTTAGCCGTATTACCACTTATTTTTTATTATCCATCTTCGTCCGTAATTTTGACCGAGACCATCCATTTGATGCGTGTTTCTGGGCCACACACAATAGAAATAACAAACTTCAAAAATCGATATCTGATCACTCTGAGCTTTAATGGGTAGGTTCCTCGACTCGATTCAAATATTTTTTACCCCCGAAGCCAAAGAAATAGTAATTTAGGGATGTTTAATCGGATTGAGTACCTTTAATTTTGCAAACAGTAATTAGTGGGGAATTTGTTATTTTTAAACCAACAGAACACATTTTTCTACTTTTGTCAAAATTTTGGTCTGAAATGGCCATCATGAAATTTTCTAACCTAAGTGGGTGTATATTGAACATTTCCACTGAACAGTTGGAAAGTCTATCCCAACTGAAACACTCTATAGGCACGTCCTGGGTCGACCGCCACTTGTATAATATTTGGAAAAGAATTAAATTTTCTGGTCGACACCATGCAGTCGCAATCATATGGCTGCAGCAGGTTGGTGGTGTCACGTGACTGGTGTATGAGATAATGATACCTGGGACCGCGGGGTATTTTTCTGTTAATGAGAGTGTCAATATTTGGTACGCTAACTCTGCTCTGTGTAAGTAAATGTTTGCTATGGGGAGGCCACTTCCTAGATCGATATAACTCGTGGTGTGGTACAACAGTACATTGTATGTAAAAGTGCCGACGCCAACAGCACCACACAGTGTATATATATGGGTGTGTGTGTGTGGAGGAGCCGGCACAAACCATCATATACTGCATGACAAAATGCAGTCGTAAATAAATTTCGAAGTACAATTGCTTGGCGCGCTAGTACCGTGCGCGAGTCTGGGAGCAAATGTACGCTAAGTTTACTTAGACTGGGCAAAATGGTCAGGTTATTTACTATGAATCAAGTCTGAGTTTAGTGTGCCTGTCATTTGCAGAATGAGGTCCCCAGAAGGTGAATTTAGTGACGCTATCCCAAATTGCGGGCTAGCATCACCAAATTCACCCTCTTGGGATCTCATTCTGCATGGCCTCGTCTGCTATTGGAGACATAGACTCAGATTGTAGTTCCCAAATGATTATTGCGATGTATACCCATTGGGAACCTCAACTATGCAATGTGTCGTCGGCCAATTTGGGGATATAGAGAAACTAAACTAAATAAGAAATAGAACCTATCTGATAAAGTTTCTATAGAAATTTGATGATAAAGAAACTTTCCAGAGAAGAGTTTTAGGCACATTAAACTACATATCGGGCGTCTAGTTGTAGCTTGCATGGTACGTATCGGGCGTCTGGTTGTAGCTTGCATGGTAAAAATGGGGCAGTTACTATATAGTGCTGAAGGGGTCACTCTCACCAAACAAAATGCTGAAGGGTACACAGGGTTTGAAAATGTGCTGAAGGGTACACAGGGTTTGTGATCGGCACGAACACCATTACTTAAATTGTGTTTATGAAAGTATGGCGTCCATTAGCTGTTTGTTTTCAGTACATTTTGATATTCATTGGAACGAAAACAATTATTCTCTAACAGAAATCATGACAGATACGAAGACTGAATGTCCTTTAGAATGACATTTCAAACCCTGTGTACCATTCAGCACATTTTGAAAATCCTGTGTACCCTTCAACACTTCTTTTGGTGAGAGTGACCCCTTCAGCGTTACTAGTAAGGACCAGTCTAATCTCTGACACACCAACCAACACAGTCTGGCCTCAGCTGCATCATCACCTGCGCACTCATCACACAACCAACGGGTGATGACACTCGCACAGGAGTGGGATGCGGGCACTGCACCATCGAGAGTTGATGAGCCCCAACCAACCTTAAGTCAACCGGCTGGCATTGCGCCCTCTTCCTAGAGTTGAGCCCGTAGTACAAGCCCGAAATACAACAGACTAAGTCAACTGGAGTCCATGCAAGCACCAAGTAGGACATTGTGTACAACTATTCACAACTCGAAACAATATATCTACGTATCAACAAACAAAACTCACACAGAGAAATCAAGGTAAGTCTTCTCCGCCTGTCCTGGTTCTGAATGGGAGGGGGGCTTTGCTTCTTGCTTTGGTGGCATCCACCTCATGCACAGTAGGCAAACACCTACTGTGCATGAGCATATATCAATCTAACAAACTCTACAAACGCTCTTCAGCGGAATCACGGCATTCAAAAGTGGGTTGTATATATAGGAGAGGGCCGACGGCCCTTTCAAATCTTCCCGAGTATCATCCCAAACTCCAAACTTGTTCAGTCTAATCTCTAATGCGCGAACTTCAGCAACAACTGTCTAGGTTTCAACTCCATGGAAGTAAAAGTACATTTTCATAACATATTTTCATAACATATTTTCATAACATATTTTCATAACATATTTTCGTTGCTATAGTTACTCAGTGAATGAAACTTTCTAACTAGCTGTCGTCTTTCGTTCTTTCCGCGACTCTCATGTCTGTTTATCTCCGCGCACTGAATATCTACTGCTGAATAGACTGGTTCTATAAGTCCGAAAGTGCAAAAAATCTGAAAACGTAGCAACGTGACACCTCAAGCTACAGTATACTGCGGCTGGTGTGGTATGTATGTATAAGGACAGACGATAATCTTGCCACAAATGGCGGGATTTCACTGTTAACTATAGCAAGAACTGAAGTAAGGTGTCGGCTCAAACCACCAAGTGGATGAAGGTACTTTTTAACATCATAAATTTGCCCTTCAACATCATATAAATAGTTAAATCAACATGACTCACCATGTCACATGATATCATGACCACTTAACCTGTGGTGATATGCCATATCCAGCAATATCAACATAAATTAAGGTTCCCTCACCTTCAATCGGTCCTCCCATGACATCTGCAGAATTTTTATAAGGTCCACGGTCTCGCCCAGTTCGGTTACCATGGCAATAAAGGGTGGGTTCTCCCTGGCGTTGTCGTCTGGAAAGCAGAATCCAAGAACCTGGAATATAATGTTTCCGTTATTAATAAATAGTGCCATAGTCTATACAGATATCCGAACGTGACCTCATGTAATATTAAACATAGCAATCGCTAAATGGATAATATAAAGTTATGGCTATGTATGGAACAAAGTTTGTTTGCGTCTCCATGCAGTTAAAATTACAGGCAGTGACTTTTTTGGATGTGATTGACCTTGCTTGCATGGATAACTCGTACCCAAAATGCACACTGGCATGAAATAGTCGACATTTATTTAGCCAATGTACAGTAATGCCCTAAATAATCAACTCCTTAACCACAGCATAATTATGGGTACATTGGTTAAGGAGTCGATTATTTAGGGCATTACTGTACATAACAATACTATATAATCTGTTTGTGAAACAGCGAAACCGAAGAGATTGCAGCCGGTTGTCGGAGATTCGTGGTATAAACATGTTGCCACAAACAGTGGGTTAACCCTTTACCCAACAAACCGGCCAAAACCGGCCAAATAAAGCTTCAACAGCCTAAAATATCTTCGGTCTGTCTCAATAGAACCATACAAATATGGATATCATTGGAATCGGCTCCTTGACCACATTGTGATAGTTACAGTTATGCCCTGTGCCAATGCATTCTCTTATATATGCGAGTCGACCATAGGTCGCCTCGCATATATAAGAGAATGCATTGGCCTAAAAAAAATCTTTTTTTAATACTTTTTACCATTCTTTAACAATTTTATAATTTTTAATGTGTTAAGCCAATGCATTCTCTTATATATGCGAGGCGACCTATGGTCGACTCGCATATATAAGAGAATGCATTGGCACAGGGCCCTTCTGTTGGGTAAAGGGTTAAAACATAGCACCAACTAAAGTAAGGACTCTTTAGCAGATAGAATCAATGTCTTTTGTGCTATAAAGAGGAAACATGGAAGACGTCAGTGTGATCGATAACGCTGAATGAGCGTCGATTGTTCGGGCCGCTGGGACCCCCGCCGCCACATTGTATGAGCAGACGATAGGCGCCATTATGCGCGCGCACACCAACAATTCATGACAGCTGTCGTCTGATGAATTTCATAAACAATCGTCGATAATAAACGCTTCCCTAATGAGAGACCTCCAAACATGACATTTCTTTTCTTTAGTTTGGATGTAATCATGCCTTATTTAAAATCGGTTCGATCAATTTGGGTAAATAGCGTTGTGCATATAGCAACGCGCATGTCGCCCGCGTATGCGCGAATGTGCAACACGTGACTGGTCGTTTGTCAATGACAGATATTCGTGGAATTGAGCAGCAAATGTTATAAACATGTGTGAAGTACATGTACTTGAAATGGCCACCCTTCAGATCCACGATTGTGACATGCAAGGAACACATGGCGACATGGAGGCTATTGAGGTGGGGTCCCAATATATCGATGCACGGGGGCGTGCAAGCGGTCTAAGTATTAAAACAAAGTTATAGAACTTCAAACGAATGCCCTTCGAATGCAGTTATACAAGTTTAGGATGTGATGTCCATGCATAAGCGAGATAACCGAGTCTCTACCATATTGGATCCATCCAGAGCCGTTCCGAGCAATCAGTGCTATACAGGTCAAAGTTATGGAGTGGCATTCCATATATGGAGCTTTTGAACATTCATGAATTCCATATGTAGAATTCATGAATATTCAAAATTCCATATATGGAATGCTACTCCAGAACTTTGACCTGTAGCACTTAAACCGCGGAATTGGGGCTGGATGGATCCAATATGGTAGCGACTCAGTGATCTCGATTGTTGTCTCAGCATCCGGTCACGTGATCTCGGTCGTTATTTTCAGATTGCGACAGCGAGATCGGCCTGTCAAGTGACTACTTTACAAGCTGATACTTTATAGATAAGAGCAGACGACACAGTAATGAAATCTCATGTTTTTATTTGATTAACTGCGTCATGAAATCATAGACGGGGATAAAGTTATCTCTGGGTGCGCCATAAATCTTAGCTGAAATGTCGTCTGCTGTATAAGATAAGATAATATTTAACGCATAACACACCTGATATGGCAGTATGTAAACAATGAAATGTAACAAAGTGTACCATATGGGACAATCGGCGATATATGCATGCAAAGCGTACCATGCATACAAGTATATATGAGACAATCGGCGATATTTCAAAGTGTACCTTATATACATAGAGGATATGAGACAATCTATTAATTTTTCTGGGAATGATAATGTTTCATACTTTTAATATAGTTTATGCCTTATGTCAGCTATTAATCAAATCGTTGCAACCTTCGATTCTACTTTACAAAGACAATGTTAAGGTCCGGGCCGATATATACATTAAATTACATTGCCTGTTACACTGAAGCAATCTTGGTCTGGTTCAAGTGGGGGGGGGTGCAAATAAATTGGTTTGGATCAACTTCAACAAGGGCGAGTGTAGATGGCATTGGCAAGGTGAACATACCACCACACCCCCCACTAACGGGGACCCCTGGGCCACAGGTCCCCTGGTGCGACAACCCCACCATGAGTATCCACCTTAAAATATCTTAATACAAGGTTTGTATCTACATGTATATACATATCAGGCCAATATTGAGCAAAAATTCATCAAAATCCCCTTTACATGAGATAATGCCACAAAACCAGTTCTTTAGCCCATATTCGCACCTTTAATTTGATGTATCTCTGGCATCGATAAGTTGAAGATCACAAAAGATATATATAAATAGGTGCACACTTTCGAAATCGGACAAACCCTTGAACAGATTCCCATCAAATATAGCATAGCAGCACTGTAGAATTGACTCTGCTGAGGTCACACAGACAGGACAACACATGGTGAATCATTGTGACAGGTCACACGGACAGGACCACACACGGTGAATCATTGTGACAAGTGGAATTCTGCAGGGCTAGCTATGCTTTATTTGATGGGAATCTGTGCAAGGGTTTGTCCGATTTCGGAAGTGTGCGCATGTTCTTATATATATTTGGTGACCTTCCACGTATCGATGCGGCAGATACATCAAATTAAAGGTGAGAATGTGGTCTAAAGAAATGGTTATGTGGCATTATCTAAAGCACAGGGGATTTTGATGAATTTTGATGGCAAGTGAGTCTATATATATGGCTATATGCTCAATAAAGGTCCGATAGATACAAACCTTGTATTAAAGGTACTTAATCCGAATTAACGCTCGCAAATTACTATTTCCTTGGTTGCCTCATTGGTTGTCTCATTGGTTGCCTCATTGGTTGCTCCTATATCATCGGTGTTAAAGATATATTATGTAATTATTCAGGTGCTACAAACTGGTAAGTTAGTATTCATGCGCTATGACAACTGAAGGAATGTAACATTCTACTAACATCGCCGAAAATTTGAAGCAAATCGACCGTACCACTCCATAGAAAACATCGTCAGAACTGCGCTCAATTGTAAATATGTATTACTCGATTCGGGACGCATCTATCGGCGATAAACTAACGAAAACGATTTCGCCATCGAGAGTCACTGCATTTAAAGGTACTCAATTTTTGCTTCGGGGGTAACAAATATTTGATTCGAGTCGAGGAACCCACCCATCAAAGCTAGGAGTGATCAGATATCGATGTTTTCAATCTATTATTTAAATTTTTGGTGGCCCAGTAAACTGTCGACGAGAAGAACTTATCTGACCAGATAGCGGATGAAGATCGATAACTCTAAAATCCGGTGGCTTTTTTGTGTCAGATATTTTACAACTGGCAAAATTTCGTTGAACAAAACGTTGATAAATAACAGGTTTTGGGCAATTTTATACTATAGTTGACTGTGGTTTAATTATAGCATTATTTTTGGGCAATTAATCGATTCTGATAACTGAAGCATATTTTGAAGAAATGTTGTTGTTGTTGTTGTATCTTGATGATATGGGGACCCTCTGGTCGGATTGAGTACCTTGGCTTTAAGCTTTTAAGGTGGATACTTATGGTGGGGTTGTCGTACCAAGGGACCTGTGCCTTATAGCCACGACGTCTCTGGACACAGCTGTTAGGTGGTGCACTTTCCCTGCCCATAAGACGTGTAAGCTGCCACCACACAATAATCGTCAGCATAATAACAACAATATCATAAAGTCTGACATCCCCCGCAGGTTCCAATCAGTTGATTATTGATGGAGTGGTGCCGCGTCACTGCCCATCCATGGATCCTTCCGCCGTCAACATATCGCATAGAGAGGTACCACGCTGCGCGAGAATGCGCAGACAACAAAAGCTGACATGTCATCGACGCAGCGGGTATGGTGTCGTCTGCACTCGTTAAACATGAACGGTCACGTCATATGTTATTTAGAGGATCTGTACCAGGATATCGCCAAGGACCAGGGACGTGTCCCATTAACCCCCAAATTTGGTCAATATTTTCAACAGTTGGAAATTGCATACTAGACACAACATCAATAGTATATAGGTTGAATTTTTAAGTATATGGATTGAATTAGTTCTGAATTATTTAGTGAACATTTTGTTGCGTTTAGATCAAAAGTCGAATATTTTCCTGGTTAAATGGGGTGGGGGTTCAAGGGGTGGGGGTTCAGTTGGAGGGGTACGATATGAAATTCCACGTAGACCCCCCTTCCTTGGCGGAGGCCCTCTAGCCACGTATGTGCGAAGATCGCATCGGTGGTGTACATGTAATAATGTGATGGCCTATATACGTGTTACTCTAACGATGGATCTAACGAAGTCAACTAATTTCATAATTCCAGATGATATGTGTTGTTGTTATGCTTTTGCTATGCTGAAGGATATAATATTTGAGTTGGAATATATACGGTTTCATGTCCCGATGCATAATCGAGTTGGATCCATGTTCATTATGCCCTGGCAACATTCTACCATCTTCAAATATATAGGTGGTTATATTTAATGGAATGTTTTATTTGTATTTTCTAAAATTTGGAAAGTTGTCCTGGGAATATTTCATGCCATGACATCCACTTTTTCAAGACCATGTCCACACGTGCAATTGCTATTTAATGTGTTTCATTAAAGACATATTATGTACTTGTTCGGGTGCGTGAAACTGATAAGTTAGTATTCAGGCGCTATGACAACTGAAGGAATGTAATATTCTACCAACATCGCCGAAAATTTGAAGCAAATCGACCGTACCACGCTATAGAAAACATCGTCAGAACTACGAGAAATTGTAGTTATTTACTACTCGATTCGGGACGCATCTGTCGGGGATAAACTATAACGAAAACGATTTCGCCACCGAGAGTCACTGCATTTAATTCATATATAAGAACGACGGTGCGTGTTGTCATTTGGATATAATTATACTCTTTGAAAAAATTACTACTTTGAACAAGATTATTCTCCATTTCTATTTGATCAACATACTGGAGTGCTTCACATCACTTTAATGTGTAAAGTGTTTCACGCACTCGACTGCTTGAGTTGTCCTGGTATTTCCATGTGGGACATAAAACCATGCCTTACCATCGGATACCCCATATATATATATAACGAATGATATATGATCCGTTATGTCGACAATTAAATGTGACGCGGCGATAAATATACGAATGGGTGAATGCACGGCTCACCCACACACCACACTGATTGCACTTATATACTCCGAATCTACACGTGTATCCGCCGAATACTTCCGGATTCGTGTTTTCACATGGGCCGGTGTGTATTACTCACGAACTTTCAGGGCCGTGGCTATAGGGGCCCCAGTTTACGGGGTGTCCTCCTTGAAATGTCCAACTGCAACACCCCCCCCCCCCCCCCGACCTGAACCAGACCAAACTCCCCTTGCAGCCCACACCCTTTGGTTTGAACTATCCAACCTGTATCTCAAAACTTTCAAACTGTTGGAAATGTCTATCCTTGACACCCAACTAAGGTTGGAACAATTTCGAACTGATGGCTTTTTCATATAATTTTGTTTACCAAAAGTAGAACAATACTGTTGGTCTGAGAACCATAAATTCCCTAATTATACCGGTTGAAAAATGAGAACAATTTCAATCTATATGTGGTTTAAAAGTTCCATTTAGGCATGAAATTTCAAACTTTTGAACAATTTGACAAAAGAATTCCCCCACAACGCCTGTCGCCACCACGTCCATGCTCGCGATGTTCCATAAAATATTGAAAATGTTTGTATCCTGATTACAGTTTGCCACATCTCGAAATTCAGTCAATGGCATCAAAGTGACCATATGAATATCATGTGTCATAACTATATATATATAGTTCACATATATATAGGGCACATGCGTATTTCCAATTTATGTGTCTGCAAATATCTTAACCCAGTATTCACTCAACCCAATATAAATTGACACCAATAAAGACTGAACGGTTTTAGATCATGCCATGAATCTCTACTCTGGCTATAACGCCTGTGGGGGTCATATTCCAGCAGTACAAAACCAGGGAACTTTTTGAAGTTTTGACAGGGAACTTTATAAAGTCGAAAATATTACGTGGGGAATATATTTCTTAGCTGTTATCTATTCCTTAATAATGTACTTCACAGTAGGTAATTGTCCCAACTCAATATTTCGTGATTTTCTCTGACGTTTGTTAGCCGATATCGCAACAAACATCGAATTAATTACCCAGTATAGAAACAGGTAGAAATTCTATAATTGTAAGCGACGCAAAGTAAAATCGCTCATAAATTCACTCATATCTTAAAATTTCGAGTTAGGATCTTCAACCACAGTGAAGTACATTATCAAGGAACAGATAATAACTAAGAAATATAATCCCCGCGTTATTTTTTCGACTATATAAGGTTCCCTGTCAAAACTTCAAAAAGTTACAACTTACAAGGCTTTGTACTGGTTGAGTATGATCTCTACGGGCGTTAGCCAGAGTAAAGATTTATGGCATGATCTACGCCAATGTGAACAGTCGACACAACTACTCTAATTGTCGCTGTGTTTTATGAATTGCGTTATATGGCTTGCGTTGACACCGACCCTTACTTATCATGAACTTGACACCAACCCTTACTTATCATGAACTTGACACCAACCCTTACTTATCATGAACTTGACACCAACCCTTACTTATCATGAACTTGACACCAACCCTTACTTATCATGAACTTGACACCAACCCTTACTTATCATGAACTTGACACCAACCCTTACTTATCATGAACTTGACACCAACCCTTACTTATCATGAACTTGACACCGCTGGAAGGTTACCGAAATTAGAGCGACTCTGTCTACGTCGAGGTATTTTCAGACAAACACACAAGCCTTGAAATAGGGTGTCTGCCATTTGCAGAATGAGGTCATTCTGCTTACACCACAGCATAATGAGGTTCCCAGAGGGTGAATTTGGTGATGCTAGCCCGCTATGCGGGGTAGCATCACTAAATTCACCCTCTGGGGACCTCATTCTGCAAATGACAGACACCCTATTTCAAGGCTTGCAAACACAGTCTATGTTCACCTTATTAATATGTAACTTAATTTTGATTGTCGCATGGTTCATGCTTATAAACACTGCACCAAATAGGCATCAACTCTGGAACATATAATCCAAACTTTAAAGTTCTGCAAGTATTGTCGAAAATGAACTTGGAACACCCAAGTATGGCGCATGCGCACTCATTTGCAGGGCTTTCGCGTGTAATGTCGTGTTTTCCATCTCGGAGATTGAACTTCAGTGCATTCATGAGACGTTCGCATTCGGCTCAGACGTATATATAGACTGGAGCCATTAGTTTAGATAAGAGAGTGGTCTGTTCCTTCTCACAGTTGACTTTAGCGCCATTAACATGCCATGAGATTTACCAAAGTACTACATTTCACCGCGGTCTATCCATAACAATGACATCTTACGTATCGCTACAACCCACCGCCACGTGACCAAACTCACGAGTTCACGGGGTGTATACACTTCAAATGAAGCACGTTTGTGGTTTTGGGTGAAAGTTAAGGATCCGTCTGGTTTGCTACAATGATGATATGGGTATATCCTGTCTACCCGGCAGGCAGAGATTAACGACTTGGCCGGCGGAGATTATAGTCCATATTAAAACACCTGCGGTCCAGTGTTGTCACAGTCCATAACTGTTGGTGGTGACTAACGTTTAATAGCGTGAGCCACATTCAGTTTATTTATTATACACGTTTTATTATTTGTTTGTAAAGATGTATTATGAATTATTATCAGTGTTTTAAGTAGAGTTCACTACTGAATATATATACTGTTAGATGCCCTGGTCTGACATAAACACGATGGCAAACACACAAGTGAACGTAAATTATATTCCAAATACTAGAGGTGGAAAGTATCTGGTATATGATGACTACAAATTCTCCGTTAAATCAAGGAGAAATGATCGAATTCATTGGCGATGTTGTAAGAAAGACTGCCGTGCAACCACCAACACTGAGAACGATATGGTGATATCCAACAGCGGCAACCATAACCACGAATCTGATTTCAACCAAGTAGCAGCAGATTCCTGGATTGCAGACCTCAAAAAGCTTGTTAAGACAAGTAACAAGCCAGTAACAACGCTATACCAGGAAGAAATAGGAAGTATGTACTGAGTAAATTTAATTTCGCATTCTCATTAATCTGGCAACGCTCTTTATATTAGTATTCAGAAAGAAAACTAAGCAAGTAATAACTAAAGTAAAACTGGTGTAATGTTATATTATATATATTATAATTATTATTAAAGAATAGAGAATACTAAGCAAGTAATAACTCTATTAATGTTTATAATTTAACCATGCTATTTTTTCTCTCCAACAGATCTTCGAGCAGACGAGACCGACCCTGAAATTATAGCGAAAATCCCGACATATTACAGCGTCAAAACAGCATTGTATCATGCCAGAGCCGAAAACCAGCCAAAGTTACCAATTCATCGTTCAGGAGTCGACCTTCCTGATGTATACAAAACAACAGCCAACAACCACAACTTCCTACTAGCCGATGACGGAGAGACTGAAAAGATTCTGATATTCGCGACCAGAGAAAATTTAGCTGTTGCCGGAACGATCTTCTGTGATGGAACGTTTGAGAAAAGCCCAACGATCTTCTTTCAACTGTACACGATACACGCATTCGTCGCCGGAAAGATGTGCCCTTTGGATGTATTTCCCATACATGCACCCCCGCCCACCCTACTGAATCCTGAACATCCAGTTAACATCAGAGAGGACAGAATCCTGCCTATTTTAAAAATTTGCATATCAAAAGCTAGACTGAATTATATATAAATTTTCGTCACCAACAACAAACATTCTATAGATAGGAAACTTTACTGTCCCAATTCCGAAAATTGGGAAAACATTTTTCTTAGAAATTACAGAATCTTCTGGCAACTGAAAGCTGAATGCCTATATATTTTGTATAAACCTTTAACCCTTTCATGACTGAAGCTGTGGTTGTGGTGCAGCATTAAAGACCCTGTGCCAGTGCATTCACTTATATATACCAGTCTCCCATAGGGAGCCTCGAATATATAAGAGTATGCACAGGCTTACAAGGTCAAGGTAAAGATTGTTAGGCCAATGCATTCTCTACGGGCGACTCGCATATATAAGAGAATGCATTGGGACAGGGTTTTCGCCAAAAAAAATCAGTAAGCTCCAGTCATGAAAGGATTAAACTACCCTTATGGAGCCCATCACAGACGTGAGCAGACGACCCTCAGCAATATGTATACAAGCTGCCACCTGTATGGGGCTCCACACAGGAATGGGACTGCCACCTGTATGGGACTCCACACAGGAATGGGACTGCCACCTGTATGGGACTCCACACAGGAATGGGACTGCCACCTGTATGGGACTCCACACAGGAATGGGACTGCCACCTGTATGGGACCCCACACAGGAATGGGACTGCCACCTGTATGGGACTCCACACAGGAATGGGACTGCCACCTGTATGGGACTCCACACAGGAATGGGACTGCCACCTGTATGGGACTCCACACAGGAATGGGACTGCCACCTGTATGGGACTCCACACAGGAATGGGACTGCCACCTGTATGGGACTCCACACAGGAATGGGACTGCCACCTGTATGGGACTCCACACAGGAATGGGACTGCCACCTGTATGGGACTCCACACAGGAATGGGACTGCCACCTGTATGGGACTCCACACAGGAATGGACTGCCACCTGTATGGGACTCCACACAGGAATGGGACTGCCACCTGTATGGGGCTCCACACAGGAATGGGACTGCCACCTGTATGGGACTCCACACAGGAATGGGACTGCCACCTGTATGGGGCTCCACACAGGAATGGGACTGCCACCTGTATGGGACTCCACACAGGAATGGGACTGCCACCTGTATGGGACTCCACACAGGAATGGGACTGCCACCTGTATGGGACCCCACACAGGAATGGGACTGCCACCTGTATGGGACTCCACACAGGAATGGGACTGCCACCTGTATGGGACTCCACACAGGAATGGGACTGCCACCTGTATGGGACTCCACACAGGAATGGGACTGCCACCTGTATGGGGCTCCACACAGGAAGCTCCAGTCATGAAAGGGTTAACACACTCAATCGTGAACGGATTCCCACATATAGATATCAATCTAAACATTTGAGTAATCTATTCGCCATTTGCTTGGATTAGAGCAGACTGACAGATATACGAAAGTCAAATAGCACATGGAGAGGCAGGCATGGCTATCGATTCCCCCTCTCCATCGATCGCCATGCACGTCACTGTGGAGTAAGTAGGGATGTTCATGTGACAAGTTCTGGTGTGTTATGTACATTGTGTCTGACTAAGCTAACACCACATCTACCAAACTAGAATGACAGAAACCAAGTCAGAGTAATGCACACCGGTTGACCAAGAATGCCATTTTGTTAGTCAAAAAAGGTTTCAGTAAAAAAGTAAAATGGCAAAAAACACATTCGTCATTTAAGTTTACCCAATTGGCGGCACAAAAATGTGTGGACGTTAAGAACAAGAGGAGGATGTCTGCAAAGCATATGCGACAACGGGTGTATAATATGAGCAAGGTCCCAATCACGTGCAGATACTTGGATCATCGTATGGCATGGAATATCAGGGCCATTGTTATATATATATAGAGCGCCCCCGCGCGATCACCACCACCGCGTCCCTGTGCATGGAGTACGTTGTTAAGGTGACCTGTGCATGGAGTACGGTTGTTAAGGTGACATGGAGTACGGTTGTTAAGGTGACCTGTGCATGGAGTACGGCTGTTAAGGTGACATGGAGTACGGTTGTTAAGGTGACCTGGAGTACGGTTGTTAAGGTGACATGGAGTACGGTTGTTAAGGTGACCTGTGCATGGAGTACGGTTGTTAAGGTGACATGGAGTACGGTTGTTAAGGTGACATGGAGTACGGTTGTTAAGGTGACCTGTGCATGGAGTACGGCTGTTAAGGTGACAAGTTCTGGTTTTTCTGTTGAACTGATCACTTAACAATCCCATCAGATGCATGACACACGTTTAGTCAAGTAGGTTTACACGAGTGATCGGCGTTGTGGAAACCCTAATTTTAATATATTTCATATAAATGGATGTTGAAGCTGCTGCGTATAAACACGTAACCTCACCTTGACCAAATTTCCATGTGACAGAGCATTGAGAACGAAGAATTCCTTTATTATCTTTTTCGCGGCTTTTCTGTAGCACTGATCTATGGTTCCGCCAGCCCCGAGACATGTCCTTACGTCCTGACCTTCTATGTCCACCGTTTTCACAGCCACATACTTATCACCTATCTTCCCTCTGTACACTGCCTTCGTCCAACCGGAAGCGATGTATGATCTCTCTTGAATCCTATCGATATCTGCGCATGTGAACAATTCCTTTGAAGAAATGTTCGCAAGTTTTGCTAGGTCAAGGCCAATGTCAAACAGAGGCGGTGCATGGGAAGACTCTCCCACATTCTCCATCAATTTTCGTAACCTGCTTCCGAAGTTTTCGTAACCACGATACGCTCCAGCATCAACAAGTTGTCGTCCATGTGGGTTGAGCATGTGATTATATTCCTCGCGATCGTATTGGTCGGAATACTTTGACACATATATTTCTTCTTCTGGTGAGTTTCTGTGAAAACTGTGATATAGTAATAGAATATTTCCCGCCAATATTGTCAACAAACAGAATGAGCAGACGTACAAAACATCCACGAATTTCAGAAACGATCTTCGTCGACGCGCCATTTCATTCGGCGCGCGAAGTCCTTTCCCGATTCACGTCATTTCTTTTGGTTTCACTAACAGTGAAAATATATACTGGACATCTGCGTTTATATGTTGACGTCTCGATGAAGGCAATATTCAATCCATGTGTCTATCATCTGTCTGAAAAGATAAAGAGCGGAGTTGAATAGTTTTGGTATATTACCGCTGTATAGTATAGATATGCATGGATGCCGGTGGTCAAAGATGTAATGAGGTCAAATTCATAAGTCACGTTATTGACTAACATGACCTCGTTCGGGGAGTCTAACTTGGAATTTCCAAACTGCATCTCTGAACCAAACTGAATTTCTCACACAGGGATGTGGCGACAGGGGTGAGTTTGTGGCGTCTACCCACCACAACTTTGGTCACCTGAACTGTTGGAAATGTCATGCCCTGCAAATTTGTTGGGAATTTTACACAATCTATATGTTGTAATTGTTCTCATTGTTTGATTTTCTTACCAATAATTTGTGGGAAATTGTTGTTTTTAGACCAACAGTGGACTATCGTTCTACATTTAGTCAAATGTTTGGTTTGAAATTGCTATCAGTTGGAAATTTCCAACCCAATGAGGGGGCGGGTGCAAATTTGGTGTGGTTCGAGTGGCGGATTGAGTTGTAAGTATGAAGGTGGACGGCTGAACACCCCCACCCAACAGAGAACCTATAGCCACTTCTCTATTGATTGCGACCTCTATTATTATTGTTCCACCATGCAACACAACAACAATATTTCAGGCATGGAATTCCAATTGATATACATTTTATGTTATATCGGCATGTTTTGAATGAGTGACAATCATATATATAGTGGTGAAACACCATTCCGGGCACTCGGAAATCATATCGGATGGCGGAACCAAGCACTCCCTTCTATATAGCACTAAGATAGCCCACTACTCCCAGCCACGTTCCCGGAAATCATATGGGATGGCGGAACCAAACACCCACTTCTATAGCACTAAGATGGCCCACGTGTGACACCATGAATTATATTAGATAAATATTGCCCAAATTGCCTCAGAATGCACTGAACTGTTTCCACATCGGTAATTCCCCACCAGTTCGGTGCAATTATCCGAGGGAAAGCGATTCGCACTCTACTCATACGGAATAATTAGATAACTGATTGTTCGATCATAGCCATATATATATTGTGTACGTTTGGGGGAAGCGTGTGCGGTTTGTGGTGAATTCAGCCACAATAGCCATATATGGACATTGGTGTGTATATATATATATATGGAAGATATATCAGTGCAGACGTACTTAACCCTTTCATGAGGGGAGCTGCGCTGGTGCAGCATTAAAATCCAGTGCCAGTGCATTATCTTATATATAGTCTCCCATATATATAGGGAGTCTCACATATAGCAGAGAATGGAATGGCTTACAAGGTCAATGTAAATTGTGAGGCCAATATATTCTCTTATATATGCGAGACTCCCTATGAGAGACTCGCATATATAAGAGAATGATTTGGCACAGGGATTTTCGCAAAATTTCAGGAAGCTCCAGTCATGGAAAGGTTAAAAGGAAGCCCATTCGCCGAGAGTTAAGAAGCGTATAATATGAGAAAAACGCGTCCAGTGGTATACGAACCATGGTTTCTCGACAATTCGATATTCCAAGTAAACCTACCTCACAATCCGTCACAAGAAACATACACAAAATGGGGTAGAAATAGGTAAAGAAACCATTATCGGCAACTGGTTCTCGACAATTTTCGACAACTTGAAGTTATATTATAGATTCAGCCTTCGAGGAATGCATGCCATGCATTCATTTATATTTTATGTCACGGTCCAAGTTATAAAGATATAGATACAGATATAAAGATATAGATAGCCACATATATATACTGTCAACAAGGAATTTGGGGACATTTGAGCTTCAAGGATTGGGCGCCAAAACATGTAACAGGCTATTTCCCTATCCTCCAAGTACATGAGCAGAAACTCGCCGATGGTCAAGCAAGTGTGATATTTACCAGGTAATGCAGGCCTCGTTTGTAGGATTTACATTGTTACGGGCGTCCTTTATATTCATAAGTGTCCCGCTAAGAGATACCATACAGTCATTATTTGATGCATCCTGTTTCGTCAAGTACACATATATGAAGAACTCCACCCACGGATAATTCAACTCAATTGTGTGTTTGTTAACTCTGCATTGGTGGTACACTCGACTAACATGCTAAAGCAAAATGTATTGTCCACTTGTTACAATATTCATTAAAAAATTGTTAGGCCAATGCATTCTCTTATATATGCGAGGCGACCTATGGTCGACTCGCATATATAAGAGAATGCATTGGCACAGGGTAAAAAAATCCCGACTTACGACTGGATTTTATATGGCGGGTCACATATAGCAACGTTCACCATTCAAGTTCAAAAATAGCATATAGTTCTTTCTCGGAAATTTTTAATTTATATTTTCTCGTGCATGGTGATATCGGGTTTCACTCAGAAAGGGTTAATTTATGTTTTATCGTGCATGGTGATATCGGGTTTTACACAGGAAGGGTTAATTTATATTTTCTCGTTCATGGTGATATCGGGTTTTACTCAGAAAGGGTTAATTATGTTTTCTCGTTCATGGTGATATCGGGTTTTACTCTGTAAGGGTTAATTTATGTTTTCTCATGCATGGTGATATCGGGTTTTACTCTGAAAGGGTTAATTTGTGTTTTATCGTGCATGATGATATCGGATTTTACGCAGAAAGGGTTAATTTCGGTTTTCTGGTGCATGGTGATATCGGGCTTTACTCTGAAATGGTTAATTTATGTTTGTTCGTGCATGGTGATATCGGGTTTTACTCTGAAAGGGTTAATTTGTGTTTTATCGTGCATGATGATATCGGGTTTTACGCAGAAAGTGTTAATTTCGGTTTTCTGGTGCATGGTGATATTGGGTTTTACTCTGAAAGTGTTAATTTATATTTTCTCGTGCATGGTGATATCAGGTTTTACTCTGATCAGTCGAAATGGAATTTATTTTATATTGTTTGTCGGAAAGCAGAAGTCACATTATCCCAATATGACCCCTGACCTGCACGGCCATTTGTTATTCAATTACGACGACAATTTGACAGACGCGCGACAGATGACACGAGACACAATTAATCCCAGTTTACACGGAACAAATTGTTCGGGGTCAGAGATCTCATTTGGTGAATCAATCGGAGATGGATCGTTATTGAACACCAGTCGTCCGTGTGTGGACTCAGTAGAGTAACCATCATAAATGGTTCCGCGTGAATCATATACATGAGCGATCACAAAAATAATCTCTCCACGAAGCATGTGTCGCTACATTCATAAATATGTGACCAACGAAACTCTCAGAACAACTGTACATGTCTTGCAAATCATCCAATAACCGGGATGACCCAATGCCGAAAATGTATGCATGGTCCGAAAATGTATGCAATGCATGGGCCACTGAGGATCTGACTTCTAGTTGTGCTCTTGACAGTCTCACCGACAGATAATGCTGCAACAGACTCTCTAATCAAATAGTCGATCCCATTGAAGACCTAAACAGTCTAGGTTTGCGACCCCGCTAAAGGACATTCATAATTACATGGACATTGTTGTTTTTTTTTGTTTTTTTTTGGCCTTTTGGTTGTGTCTCGCCACCCCTAACAAACTGAAGTTGGCTGTTTGAACATGGAACCAAAAACAATGACTAAACAGTGTTGCCCAAACTTCCCTGCAAGTGACGTGAATGAGCACACATAACTGCAAAGAAAAGTAATAGAAGTAACTCTGGTAGAATATACTATATATATATATACCGGTATATATATATATTCATGTAGCATGGATCTGTGTTTACCTCTTGTTTTGCCCTGTTGTACGGCAATGTTCCGTCGTGCATGCACATGCAGTTGAAGTTGTACATTATTCTCAAACCCATCTCCTACTCACTGACATGCATGGTGGCTTTAATCCTACAGGGAATCCAGGCCTATACCATTTGCTCACGTATCAGTTTGTAGATGATATCACGTAAATCCCGGAGCAATATTCGTGATGAGAAATCCGACAAACCACGCAGCCGTGCAATTCGAAGTGTAATCCTTCCTAATCCCTTGAGACATGTTCACAACGAAGATTTATCAGCAATCGAACACACACTGTTGCGTTACAGCACACGCAGACGGCAATCCTCGTTTCTCGATAGAAATCGCGCGAGAACAATTTTTTCCTCATTTCGTGTTTGTATTGAATCGAGTTCCAACATCAACACAATTCTCGTAATTTATGATATCGCTATTTTCAATTTCGTGCTTTCTAATTGACATGTGATATGGTGGTCGTAAGATCGATCACCTTACAACCGCGCGCGGAACACACAGCCATGGTAACAGGCGATATTTCCGGCAGATGATTGGAGAGTTGGGCGCGGCGATCGATATAGTCGTCGCGCGACACCATAGCGATAGTGATACCAGCATGTGGTAAGATCATTACCATCAGAGACAGTTTCCGATCCGTGTTCTAACATGTTCGTATTCCGTGTATAAAATTCCAGGCCGCGGTGGCTCGATCGGTGAGGCATATCCATCGCGCCAACACCATGCATACAATGTATATAATATGGAGTAATTGGGACCGTCGAAATCCCCTGTTGAGCCGGGGGAGGTCTGACGAAAATTCCGTACACATGGCCGGGGTGGGTGGGTGTTTGTTTGGTCTGGATCCCAGGTGCGTGCAGGTTGGGCATAATTATGCATATTAAGGTTGATTGGCTATATAGAGGGTCTCCGGTATGTGTGTGCATGGTGGTGGGTGTCCAAGTTGGTCCCGTGATAGTAACGCTTTCGGCGTCTACTTTCCAGAGCGTTGCGATTGAGCATTGCATGAGAACGAATCCAGGATTCATTAACCCATGAACTATCATTCAACAAGCTCCATGCATACATGTAGTTCACTAGTTCAGTCCCCTACGCAGGACTTACCGCTGCCCGCACATACACGGAGTGTGAAGAAATGTCGCATTTATTTATTTGAGACTTTTGTAGGTTACAATTCATTCTGCATCATTCTGAGAAACTGAACTGTCCATATTCATTTGAAAGTGGTCTAGATCAAGCCAGAATGAATTGTAACCGGCAAAACACTTCAATAAAAATGTTAGCTTTAATTAAGAAAATACACGTGCCGGTAGCGTTCATACATCGTGTAGCGAGGGGACTGAAATCTGTTTCGCAGCTTGATAATACTATGCAGTTTTAACCCTTTTCATGACGCTGTCGACGGGAGCTCTCATGTGTATAAGATAATGCTGGCTTAGAATGTCAAGGTAAATATATTGTTGGGCCAATGTATTCTCTTATATATATATATGCGAGCCTTGCTATAGGCTCCCTATGAGAGACTCGCATATATAACATAATGCATTGGCACATGGTCTTCGCTGAATTTCAGGAATCTCCAGTCGTGGAAGGGTTAAACCGAGGGTGCCCATCGAATAACATTAACACGCTTCAAGCCTCTAGTTCGGGGGGAAAACATCCCATATAAGGTATAGCACGTGAGTATGTGTCATGTGAATGATGTGATACTAGACCGGGAACTGACCTGTTTAGAACAAACAGTGCGGCCACTCCACATCCGACACCATATTTGTCTAGCCTCTCACGATGCGGCGGCGATGTTAACATGAGAACAATCTCATTTCTAGTCATTGTCTGATTCTCGTTGTACGATTTATTACTAAATTACCACCAACTATCCTTTATCTCGAGACAACACAGACGCGTCCCAAGTCCAAGTGAGAGTAAATTAATTTTGTGTCAATAGTTCGCTGGCCGCCAAGGTCAAAACCAACTTAGGTAGCTTATATGAACGAATGCATTGGGGTGCTACGTACTATATTAAAATATGTGTTTTTCCCATTATATATATCAATGTTAAAAGTTTGGACATAGGTAGGTCGTGTAATATTTTGTTTTATTTTATTCGTTTTCAAAGAAAAAATTTAAAAGTTTGGACATAGGTAGGTCGTGTAATATTTTGTTTTATTTTCTTCGTTTTCAAACTGAATTTTGTCTATAAGATCCCATCATAACAGATATGTCATATTTAGTTTTGTAAATGTTTCTCTTAATATGTTGTCATGCAATTTACATTTTAGCAGGAACTGTTTTCATCTTCAGAATATGAAGCATATGTGTCCATATATGGTGTAAGGCACAATAAACATAATAAATAAATGGCTGAATGATTGATTTATCTAGTGTTCCTCTATACAGCACGTATCTCATATACACCTGGTAGATTTTTATCGCATACACATGCATTAAGCGAGATCACTGAGTCGCGGCCGTATTAATCCAGCCCCGTTCCGTGGTTTCAGAGATTATTCCCTCCCCGGTTCCGTGGTTTTAATGCTATAAGTCAAGTTCTGGAGTAGCATGTCCATATATGGAGCTTTTGAATATTAATGACTTCCATATATATGGAAATGCTACTCAAAAACTTTTAAACTGTAGCACTGAAACCACGGAACCGGGACTTGTGGATCCAATATGGCCGCGAGTTCGTGACAGGGCGTTTACCTTATAATTTGATCGTGTTTCACATAGGGGTTATACTCTACCACCGTGGCAACGTCCCTATATGCCCTATCACTAACTCGCGGCTATTTTTGATCCACCAGGTCCGGTTCCGTGGTTTTACTTAACTTCCCATATATGGAAGTCATGAATAATTCAAAAGCTACATATATGGAAATGCTACTCCAAAACTTTGATCTGTGTAGCACTGAAACCACGGAACCGGGGCTGGATGAATCTATGAAACCACGGAATCGGACCTGGTGGATCCAAAATGGCAGCGAGTTAGTGATATAGGGCATATGGACTTAACTCTGTGCCTCGTTTTACAGCGAACTCTTCGAATTCGCCCCGGGCGTATATCTTTAACGTGTGTTCAACTATATCTCACGTTGGTAGAGATTGATAAGAGTTATCTGGCCACAAACGCAGCGGAGCTGGCGGCTGTTGTAATTGCTTGAGATATGTACTAAGTTCTGTTATCATGACATACAACCGGACGCCAAGATCCTGCCAAAACAACAGCCACCCAACATATACACATCGAGGTACGCAGCTCTAGCATTCGCAAGAACGTGCCATAGTTCTGACGGGTGAGAAACATGTGTTCTCTGGATAGGTACTGTTTGGAGTGCAATTCGAGAGCACCAAGCCAGAAAATGTGACACTATCTCGAGGCGATCTTAAGATCCTGACATGCGCAACCGGTGCTCTGAAAGATTACAATCAATATATGTGTCATACTTTGTATTATTAGCGTGCGCGCAAAAATGAACATTGCTTCCAGCCTTTCTCAGAATCTTATTTCTCGCATGACTTTCACAAAGTTAACTGAATTACGAAGTCGATGGCACCATATCTAAATCTAATTTTGAAGGAATGTCTACAGTGGGTCGCTTGGTTCGCTCCGGGCCATCACAACACACATATCTCTACAGAACACGAACCAATTGGCATCAAGCCTGATTTTAGTGTGCCTGTCATTTGCAGGGGGGATTTAGTGACGCTATTCGAATAGCGAACTATAGCATCACCAAATTCACACTCTGTGGAACTCATTCTGAATGGCCTCATCTGCTATGGAAGACATAGACTCAGATTGAAGTTTCCAAATGGTGAATATTGTGATGTACACCCATTTGGAACCTCGATTATGCAATATGTCGTCTGCCAATTTGTGTAGATAGAGAAAATAAACTAAAAAAGAACTAGAATATATCTAAGAAGTTTATATAGGAATTTAATAAAAAAAAGAAACTTTCCAGAGAAGATTAGGCCTAAGCAGAGGTCCCCACTCCCCAGTGGGTGAATTTAGTGATGCTAGCCCACTGTGTGGGATCTATCTAACTAAATTCACCCTCTGGGGACCTCATTCTGCAAATAACAGGCACTCTATAAACTCAGGCTTGATGCGCATCGTTATGGTATAAACGAGCACGATTCCGGAAGTCTCTATTTGTCTGTTGGTTTTCCATGCGCACGCGCACTGCGAATTGTTTGAGTTCGGGTAGGGAGGATTTAAATAAAAAAAAACAATTGCTTGAAAAACTAAATGTTTCGCCGTTTCATGACTATTTTAACCAGAAGCATGCTGTTTTCAGTAAAATGTATAGGTCGGTCTGAAATTTTCTTAAAATCTGGAATATTGACATAATAGAAACGGATAGTATATATTCGTCGATACTAATATCACTGAACCTATTGGACAATTCCACGGTCTCTGACGATACTAATATCACTGAACCTATGGGACAATTCCACTGTCTCTGACGATTGCAACAAGACAGTCATGACTGACCGACTTTCAAAATTGAAACTCTGGTAACTTACATTATCTGTACTCTTTCCTGTGCTGGAATTTCCATCTGGTACATGTACCTCAAGCTGCCCAACTATTGCAATTACCCAACGCAATTAGAACCCTCAAAATAATACCACACCAACCCAATTAGAACCCACAAAATAATACCACACCAACCCAATTAGAACCCACAAAATAATACCACATCAACCCAATTAGAACCCATAAAATAATACCACACCAACCCAATTAGAACCCATAAAATAATACCACACCAACGTAATTAGAATCCTCAAAATAATACCACACCAACGCAATTAGAACCCACACAATAATACCACACCAACGCAATTAGAACCCACAAAATAACACCACACCAACGTAATTAGAACCCTCAAAATAATACCACACCAACGCAATTAGAACCCATAAAATAATACCACACCAACCCAATTAGAACCCTCAAAATAACACCACACCAACGCAATTAGAACCCTCAAAATAATACCACACCAACGCAATTAGAACCCTCAAAATAACACCACACCAACGCAATTAGAACCCTCAAAATAATACCACACCAACCCAATTAGAACCCTCAAAATAACACCACACCAACGCAATTAGAACCCATAAAATAATACCACACCAACCCAATTAGAACCCTCAAAATAACACCACACCAACGCAATTAGAACCCTCAAAATAATACCACACCAACGCAATTAGAACCCTCAAAATAACACCACACCAACGCAATTAGAACCCTCAAAATAATACCACACCAACGCAATTAGAACCCATAAAATAATACCACACCAACCCAATTAGAACCCTCAAAATAATACCACACCAATCCAATTAGAACCCACAAAATAATACCACACCAACGCAATTAGAACCCATAAAATAATACCACATCAACGCAATTAGAACCCATAAAATAATACCACACCAACGCAATTAGAACCCTCAACATAATATCACACCAACCCAATTAGAACCCACAAAATAATACCACATCAACGCAATTAGAACCCATAAAATAATACCACACCAACGCAATTAGAACCCATAAAATAATACCACACCAACGCAATTAGAACCCACAAAATAATACCACACCAACCCAATTAGAACCCTCAAAATAATACCACACCAACCCAATTAGAACCCATAAAATAATACCACACCAACGCAATTAGAACCCATAAAATAATACCACACCAACGCAATTAGAACCCATAAAATAATACCACACCAACCCAATTAGAACCCACAAAATAATACCACACCAACCCAATTAGAATCCTCAAAATAATACCACACCAACGCAATTAGAACCCACACAATAATACCACACCAACGCAATTAGAACCCTCAAAATAACACCACACCAACGCAATTAGAACCCTCAAAATAATACCACACCAACGCAATTAGAACCCATAAAATAATACCACACCAACCCAATTAGAACCCTCAAAATAATACCACACCAATCCAATTAGAACCCTCAAAATAATACCACACCAACGCAATTAGAACCCACCAAATAATACCACACCAACCCAATTAGAACCCTCAAAAAATACCACACCAACCCAATTAGAACCCACAAAATAATACCACACCAACCCAATTAGAACCCACAAAATAATACCACACCAACGCAATTAGAACCCACCAAATAATACCACACCAACCCAATTAGAACCCTCAAAAAATACCACACCAACCCAATTAGAACCCACAAAATAATACCACACCAACCCAATTAGAACCCACAAAATAATACCACACCAACGCAATTAGAACCCATAAAATAATACCACACCAACGCAATTAGAACCCTCAAAATAATACCACACCAACGCAATTAGAACCCATAAAATAATACCACACCAACGTAATTAGAACCCACAAAATAATACCACACCAACCCAATTAGAACCCACCAAATAATACCACACCAACCCAATTAGAACCCACAAAATAATACCACACCAACCCAATTAGAACCTTCAAAATAATACCACACCAATCCAATTAGAACTAACTACATCATATCATACCCAATGATTTTAGCAACAAAAAACATTTAAATTTAATTTAAAATGTTTTTTATTTATTTTAAACTGTTGAAATATTTGGCCAATTCGGCACATGCTGTCCTGAGCTGTGACAACATCGTTGAAACTTGTTCAGAAATCGTGAAGGGGTGTAATCTTGTACATGTCTAATTCCGAGCATGACTGTATCCAAGGAGCGCGAGTGGCGTTCGATCGAATCGACCGGAACACATGGTGCTATTACACCGATCGAGAGTAAATCACGGGTTTAATGGGCGCAGATCACGGATCCCGCGATATCCCGCGATAATAACGAGCTTGGATACATCCTACGCATATTACTATCCTCTTAAAACCAACCAAATACGCTCCGCACTCACCATTTGATGGTCGTTTTAAATATGAGAGTATGGATCCGTCCTTCATATCACCGACACCGGCACAAACGTTATATATATCCCGGGCCGTATTATCGCGATATTATATGTGAAACACTCCGGTATAGGGTGATAAAATAGAAATGGAGAATAATCTTGCGCAAAGTAGTATTTTTTACAAATATTATATCCAAATTGACAACAAACACCGTCGTTCTTATATGTTAATTAAATACAGTGACTCTCGGTGGCAAAATCATTTTCGTTAGCTTATCGCAGATACACATTTATCACATAATTTGGCCATAAAAGCAGTTTCATAATTATCGGTAATAGACACGTTTAATATCAGCGCGTGCGATGACGTCGCGGCGTTCTTCAAATAACTTGCGATCGCTGTAGTTTATGATTGTTGTTTTCGATGAATATTTCGCGTTGCTTCGGGTTTATTTGATCATGTGATAAAAGGTATCTCACACTCGTCCTATTTTATACGTAATTTATCAACCTCGTCCTCTAAATTCTATTTGAGCCTCGGTAAACCTCGGCTCAAATCGAATTTAGTGAACTCGGTTGATAAATTCCGTATAAAATAGAAACTCATGTGAGATCCTCTAAGTATAGTATAGCGTCCCGAATCGAGAAGTAAATATTTACAATTACGCGTATAGTTCAGACGATGTTTTCTATGGTGTGGTAAGGTCGATTTGTTTGAAATTTTCGGCGATGTTAGTAGAATGCTATATTCCTCAAGTTGGCATAGTCCGAATACTAACTTATTAGTTTCACGGACACGAATAAGTACATAATATGTCCTTATAGTGCATTGATCGGAAACTGGAATCTGGTTACAATTATATCATGTACTATAGTTTCAAGGACTCTTTCATGATTTGAGTTTTGCTTAATTATAGAATGTAAGAATTTTTTTTTTTAATGATAAAAATTGTTAAAGAATGTAAGAACAAAATTATAAAAATTGTTAAAGAATGTGAGAAAAATTTATAAAAATTATTAGGCCAATGCATTCTCTTATATATGCGAGGCGACCTATGGTCGACTCGCATATATAAGAGAATGCATTGGCACAGGGTCTTCCTGTTTAAGTCGGGATATCTTTATATGAGCGTGTGCTCATATACCACCGTTTGCACGAAGTACATGTAACTTACAACACATAAAAATATCAAGTTATTTAAGATGTCGTATACTGTAAAGTACACTGAATCCGGCCATTTATATATAGAATCAACTTCTTTTTGTACTCAATAGAATATATGCAACACATGAATCAATTTGAGCCATGGATTAGTGCAACATACACACATGTTCTCTATAAACGTGTATGAACGATGTAAAAACACTTGGTAATTATAATGAGGTCCACAGAGGGTGAATTTAGTAATGCTACCCCCGCATAGCGGGCTAGCATCACCAAATTCACCCTCTTGGGACCTCATTATAATGAAAATGTATTTATGACTCCAGTCCAGTACAAAAGGAGATGATCCCATAAATGGCCGGATTTAGTGTACAGTACCCCTTTAACCCTTTCATGACTGGATCTTCCTGATTGTTTGTGAAGACCCTGTGCCAATGCATTCTCTTATATCTGCGATTCGACCATATGGCGCCTCGCATTTATAAGAGAATACATTGGTCTAACAATATTTACCATGATTTTGTAAGCCAACGCATGCTCTTATATATGCGAGGCTCCCTATGGGAGATATGCATATTATACAGAGAATGGACTGGCACACTATATTTAATGCTGCACCAGCGCAACGTCCGTCATAAAAGGGTTAATGCTGCACATAAAGTCACTGAATCCAGTGGTAATGTGTAGGTATATATATATTATATAGGAATACTGTGTAGGTATATATTATAGGTGTACTGCATGTGTAAGTATATATTATATATATAGGTGTGGTTACGGCACACACCGTCGCATTCGCCTCATTTCAATCATTGTCCTGATCCCCTCTTTGTATATATTGCTCTCTGTCTTTTACGCCCTTTTTTCTGCATGCCCACTAAATCCACTTTATTATATGTATGTCTAATTTGACCAAATTTTCAATGTTTATCGCGGTGTCATTGGGTCAAACAACTGTAGCAAAGGAATGGTGCACGGATGTGCCAACAAATTAAAGTATATATACTAATGCATGGACGACGACGACGCAATGCCATGTATGCGATGTGGCAATAACCCATATAACCAGATAACAAGGCGCCAGTATATAGCTGCATGCATTAATATTATTTTCATAATTGGGGCCATGCACTGCATTAGTTTGGTAACATATGACCCTATTCCGTGAGCACCCACATCAATGTAGCCAAACACTCCTTGTATATATCGTTCGATGCACATGCATATTTCGGGTCATGCAGATAAAATATTTGCAAGAGAAATGGGCGGCACATGCATGGTTGTAAATTCCGTATGTTTGTGACTTAAATTGTGGTGTCTGTGTTGTTATGCCGACCATTTGGTGTGACGTGTGTACATGGTTAAATGTCGTATATATGCGGCTTAAAGTTCGGTGTCTGCGTGGTGAAATGCCGATCATTTGGCCTGCATTGTAATTCGTGCGCATGGCTAAATGTCGTATATGCGGCTTAAAGTGTGGTGGCTGTGTTGTTCTATGCCGCTCATTTTGTGTGCATGGTTAAATGTCGTATATATGCGGCTTAAATTACTGTGTCTGCATGGTTAAATGACGATCATTTGGTGTGAAGTGTGTATGGTTAACTGTAGTCCATATGTGGTTTAAATTGCGGTATCTACATGCGCGGTGAAATGCCGATCATTTGTCCTGCAGTGTGCATGTACGTGGTTAAATGTCGGATATATAATGCCGCTTGAAGTGATGTGTCTGCATGCGCGGTGAAATGCCGATCATTTGCCCTGCAGTGTGCATGTACGTGGTTAAATGTCGGATATATAATGCCGCTTGAAGTGATGTGTCTGCATGCCCGGTGAAATGCCGATCATTTGCCCTGCAGTGTGCATGTATATGTCCTAGTTGTGCGGCTTGAAGTGTGGTGTCTGCATGCGTGGTTAAATGACGATTATTTGTCCTGCAGTGTGCATGTACGTGGTTAAATGTCCTAGTTGTGCGGCTTGAAGTGTGGTGTCTGCATGCGTGGTTAAATGACGATTATTTGTCCTGCAGTGTGCATGTACGTGGTTAAATGTCCTAGTTGTGCGGCTTGAAGTGTGGTGTCTGCATGCGTGGTTAAATGACGATTATTTGGCGTGCAGTCTGTGCATGGTTAAATGTCGGATATGCGCCAAGACAAGGAGGCACCTGAGTTTATAAGAGATCTTTGTCGAGTTGACAAGCAGTCAGCATGGAGTATACAATAAGGAAATTCAAACCATTGACTTAGCACGCATTCACACGATATAGTCAGTTTAGCTGAAGAGGTCCGCCTTACAGAGACCACGTGCATTTAACGCACCGAACCTATTCATATACCCCGTGGGAAACCCGCTGTGTCAAAATACATGTCGTGGTGGTCCACCACGGGCAATACGTATTTGCAGAATGAGGTCCCCAGAGGGTGAATTTAGTGACGCTATCCCGCATATCGGGCTAGCATAACTAAATTCACCCTCTGGGGACCTCATTCTGCTAAGGCCCTCAACTGATATGGCAGACATAGGATCAGATTGAAGTTCCCCAGTTGAAGTTGGTGATGTTCACCCATTGGGCACCTCAATTATTAATTTTATCTTCTGCAAATTAGGGGATATAGAAACTTCCTAGAAGGGAAATGTAACTAAAAACAATGTTAATTTGATACTATAGATGAGGCCTAATCAGAATGAGGTCTCCAGAGGGTGAATTTGGTGATGCTAGCCCGCTGTGCGGGATAGCATTACTAAATTCACCAACTGGTGACCTCATTCTGCAAATGACAGACACGCTATTTGCAGGCTTGGCAATACATATATACACAGACAGTCGAGACAGACGAATGACGATGTCACTCTCTACATTTCTATATATTACATGCAGTCTACCCATGGACATCCGTAACTTCCGGCTATATATATACTCATGGTATTACTAGTGTAAATATATATTATGTGACATTTTAACAAAAAAGTAACAGATGAGATGCAATAGGTGCACGAATGATGTAGTGATGGTAAGAGATTTGTTATTAAAGCCAAAATATGTCAGCGCAATGAGTGAAGTGGGACGGAAATTCCGCTTCACCAAGGACGTCCCATGTGTCATTTGGCATAATTTCAAAAAGTCCCGATCGAACAGACCGAAAACACGTTTTCGGACTAATTTTTAAACTTGACCTAATTGTTTTCAGTCCGAAATGTTTGGCCCGGATGTCCAAACGCGCAATTTTGACGTCATTTATGTCACCACTCACTAGGCTCCTGGTCCGTCCCTGACTTTGTCGAATAAGGAATAAGTAACGAAATTCACGTTGCTGAACCCACCCCATATACCCACTGCATGTGCTATGCACTACCCCATTGAAACTCCAGGCAGAGTGTTATCTGCCATCGCTCCGCTGAGAAACCACTGCCACAGGGACATTTGGTAAAGATTTCTCACATGATCTTAGTTCTTACGGTTTAGGATTAAAATTGTCTATGTCTGGCTCAGTTCACACAGTTCTTATCAATACCGAAATAATTACCATTATTGGTCAAAAAATAAGATATATAGGTGACTAAATATAGTTCAGATGATACGTAAAAAATAGATGTATCGGTCCACAAAGTACCATCCTTTCGGCAGTGATCTATCGCGGTGATAACGGAGAGGGCTCTGCATGGAGCTTGTACCCCCATTACCACTTCATGAGACCAAGGAACTCCAACACGGTATAACAATACGAATAGCTGAAGAAACTACCTCGCGGTTTAATATCCAAAAACTTACCGTCTGCTCAATAAACAATTATGCTAACGAGGTAGGAATTACAAGCTTGTTGACTCTTATTAATTCATCAGCTAACGAGTGCCTCGTCATCGGTAAAGCTGGTAAACTCATTACATTCCCATAACGACATACCGTAAAATAGCGCGGTATGTCGTAAAGTACCTCTATCGAGTTGAGAATAATAGACTGGCACTATGTTAAACATGCGGTTAGCCTTCATGCCTGGTTACCAGTCTATTGAAGCGTGTTGGCCTGAACAAACACAGGCGGCTGATGGAGAAGCCAGCCTCGAGGGTCTCCACTAGAGCTCCTCGTTAAAGACCCGCTGCTTTGAGTAATTATCCAATTATAGACGGATCTGGCAGGTTGATGCTAATTTCGATAAGCCATGGCAGCTATAAAATGTAGAGTACTTGAGGGCGATACCCTTCCGGCCGGAAACTCGTGAATCTGGCCGAGGAAACCCGAGAGAACTTCTGCGAAAAATAGGAAGCCGGAAACCATGAGGGCAATATCCCAGTGGCTTGACCAAGCCTTGAAATAGTGTGTCTGTCATTTGCAGAATGAGGTCCCCAGAGGGTGAATTTAGTGATGCTACCCCGCATAGCGGGCTAGCATCACCAAATTCACCTTATGGGGACCTCATTCTGCTTACACCTCAGCAGAATGAGGTTCCCAGAGGGTGAATTTGGTGATGCTAGCCCGCTAAATTCACCCTCTGGGGACCTCATTCTGCAAATGACAGACACCCTATTTCAAGGCTTGGGCTAATTGACTGGTTTCGTAGTCTTTCTGCTGGTTTGTCCACTCTTTGTGGATGTACATCCGATAGGAGTTTCTTCGGCTTTTCAAAGAGACTGTCCTCTTGGTAATACATAGAGTTTTAGGAAAATACTTCGGCCCAGGTTTCAGAGCCTATAGTACAGGTTCTTTAGGAATTAGGTCTAATGCATTTGGAGGATATGACAGGTTGATTCTAATTTCGATAAGGTGAGTTAGCTATTAAAGTGATGTGAAACACTCCGACTGGGTGATCAAATAGAAATGGAGAATTATCTTGCTCAAAGTAGTTATTTGTATTAACCCAAATTTACAACACACACCGTCAGTCTTATATATTAATGAAATGCAGTGACTCTCGATGGCGAAATCATTTTCGTAAGTTTATCGCCGATAGTTGCGTCCCGAATCTAGAAGTAAATATTTACATTTGGGCGTTGTTCAGACTATGTTTTCTTTGGAGTGGTACGGTCGATTTGCTTCAGATTTTCGGCTATGTTAGTAGAATGCTACATTCCCCCAGTTGGCATGGTGCCTGAATAATAACTTACCAGTTTCATGTACCCGAACAAGTACATAATATGTCTTTAAGTATACCTTTACTCGATTAATCTATTTTTTATCAGCTACGTTCGATGAATCGGTATTGTTGAAACAGCTAGAATAATCTTATCAGAAAGACTATCTTTGAGCGTTCACATGCACGCAGAAAGCCATGTCCAATGCCACGCGGGGTGCCACCTGGGACTGATATAATATGGAAACAACCCATCTTTGAGCGTTCACATGCAGAGAGCCATGTCCAGGGCCACACGGGGTGCCACCGGGGACTGATATATGGAAACATACCATCTGTGAGCGTTAGTTTACGGTGTTCCATGATCTGAGTCGCGAGGGGGGGTGGGCTCTGTCTGTGAGCACTCCCATGCATACATGATCTGAGTCGCGAGGGGGGTGGGCTCCGTCTGTGAGCACTCCCATGCATACATGGAGTCGCGAGGAGGGGGGTGGGCTCCGTCTGTGAGCACTCCCATGCATACATGGACTCAGAGTAATTGTCTCGGGAGGGTGGGTGGGCTCCGTCTGTGAGCACTCCCATGCATACATGGACTCAGCGTAATTGTCTCGGGAGGGGTGTGGGCTCCGTCTGTGAGCACTCCCATGCATACATGGACTCAGAGTAATTGTCTTGGACAAATAAGCTCAGACAACAATCCAGCCCTGAGTCATTAGGCCACGGAGTCCTATATACTAGTGGTATGTATATATATATATAGATATCAGAGTACCACCGAGCCGTGGGGTGTCCAGTCATGAGTCATTAGGCCATGGAGTCCTATATACTATAGTGGTATGTATATATCACCACCGAGCCGCGGGGTGTCCAGTCATGAGTCATTAGGCCATGGAGTCCTATATACTATAGTGGTAAGTATATATAGATATCAGAGTACCACCGAGCCGCGGGGTGTCCAGTCATGAGTCATTAGGCCACGGAGTCCTATATACTATAGTGGTATGTATATATCACCACCGAGCCGCGGGGTGTCCAGTCATGAGTCATTAGGCTATGGAGTCCTATATACTAGTGGTAAGTATATATATATATCAGAGTACCACCGAGCTGCGGGGTGTCCAGTCCTGAGTCATTAGGCCACGGAGTCCTATATACTATAGTGGTAAGTATATATAGATATCAGAGTACCACCGAGCTGCGGGGTGTCCAGTCCTGAGTCATTAGGCCACGGAGTCCTATATACTATAGTGGTAAGTATATATAGATATCAGAGTACCACCGAGCAACGGGGTGTCCAGCCCGGGGGTGTATATAAGATGAACCATTCCATCTTTGAGCGTTCGCATGCGGGGAGCCAGAGTAATTGCTTTGGACAAATACACTTAGACACCAATCGACGAGAAATATTCTTGGAATTTGCTGAATCGATCCAATGAGAAGTGGAAGGCATTTGAACAATGTTCCTCTGATCAGCAGTATTAGTATAACTGGATTATCCACGCTGGATTCCTCTAAGGTATCGAATAGTACGTTGTTCGGCCTTGATCAACGAAGGTTCAATACACTTACCATTGTAGATCATGCCATGAATCACTACTCTGGTTAACGCCCGTATAAAGATCATATTCCACCTGTACAAAACCTGAGAACGTTTTGAAGTTTTGACAGGGAACATTATAAAGTCGAAAAAATAATTCGGGGAATATATTTCTAAGTTCTTATCTGTTCCTTCGTAATGTACTTCACTGTAGGTAAAGGTCCCAACTCGAAATAGCATGCTTTTCTGTAACTTTTGTGAGCAGATATCGCAATAAACATTGAATTAATTACCCAGGATAAATTCCATAATTTTAAGCGACACAAAGCACAATCTCTCACAAAGTCACCTAAATCGTGCAATTTCAAGTTGGGACCTTCACCTACAGTGAATTACATATTATTAATAAACAGGTATTAACACAGAAATATATTCCCCGCGTTATTTTTTCGACTTTATAAGGTTCTCAGTCGACACTTCAAAAAGTTCCCAGGGGTTTTACTGGTGGAATATGATCCATACGGGCGTTAGCCAGAGTAGAGATTCATGGCGTGATCTATTGCCATTGAGGGACAGTTCCTGGCCCATGAGTGTACATTGCATGAGACTATTAGAAGACGAAATATATGAATTATTATTTAACCTTTCTCACTAAATACTCATTGACGAGTAGTTCCCATAGGAAATGTTCAGTTAATAAATTCAACAAATAGGTCGTTTGTTGAACTTATTATCTGAACCGTTCCCATGGCACTCATGATAATGAATATTTCAGATCTGATATTATCTTTTTACATGTATTCTTCTGCTTGTATTTCCTGAACACCCCTGCAGATGAATAATAGACCATTCCAATGTATACTTTTATAACTGGGTGGGAGGATCCATTTAATATAGTAAAGTTAACGAATGACCATTTATATGGCTTCTATATATACATTAAAAAAATATATAAATGAACCGAATATATGCAACAAATGAATGAATTTGAGCAATGGATTAGTGCAAAATACACTCATGTGCTCTATGAATGATGCAAACAGCATGGCAATTATAATGAAAATGAATTTATGACTCCAGCCATTTATTCATTTTCATTATAATTATCATGTTGTTTGCATTGTTCATAGAGCACCTGTGTGTATTTTGCACTAATCCATGGCTCAAATTTCATTCATTTGTTGTATATATTCTGTTGAGTATAAAAGGAGATGGTCTTATAAATGACTGGATTTAGTGTACAGTACCCTTTAATGGTTAAAACGACCGTCTACATGGCCATTAACCATTCCACCACTGGAGCTTTCTGAACTTTTGCGAAAATCATGTGCCAATGCATTCTCTTATATATGTGAGTCTCCCATAGGGCGCCTCACATATATAAGAGAATGCATTGGCATAACAATATTTACATTGACATTGTAAGCCATTGTATTCTCTTATATATGCGAGCTCCCTGTGGGAGAATCGCATATATAAGAGAATGCACTGGCACATGGTGTTTAATGCTGCACCAGCGCGATAGGGCGCATCACATATATACGAGAATGCATTGGCATAACAATATTTACCTTGACATTGTAAGCCATTGTATTCTCTTATATATGCGAGCTCCCTATGGGAGAATCGCATATATAAGATAATGCACTGGCACATGGTGTTTAATGCTGCACCAGCACAACTCCCGTCATGAAACGGTTAAATGGTCGACATTCAGTCAGAACAATCTGCATTATAAATGATTTAGTTGACATAATGATATTGTAGCGGGTATTCTAATTGCTATATATTGCCTAACAACCAGATCATTACACATGATATAGATATATATATATATATTTGATCAGGTGTGGGCCGTGCATGGCAATGAATATACCTGATGATTTATATACATATTACAATGCCGGTGATAAAACAAAACATGGATATATAAATCGCCCGCATATTCCGGGAGACGAAACTGTTGGAGACATCCAATAATGACACCATGAAACCATTATCTCGTGTCACAGCCTGCGGCCCATTTTCTCGATTGTAAGCCTATTTGAATACTTCTACACATCTGGAGTCTTTATGATCATATCCCCCATTACTCATTAGCATGTCTTGGTAGTTGAAGAGTATTCATTCTATAAATCGGTCTGTACACATGCATATCCAGGCTGAAATTTCTCACTATTATCCAATAACTAACTTTTATTTCGCTAAACACTCATGTTTTCACGCAGTCTAGTAATAACGAGACCAAGGTTTCCTTACAGTCAACTCTAAGTTGAAAGTAATGAAAATTAGGTCTGGTTTTAATAATACTGGTTTTCACGTTTTAATATACAGTTATCGCAAAATGTTATGTTATATTAAGTTTAATAATTTGATGATACTCTGTTAATCAATAAATCATATTCTATTCGGTGTGTATCCCGACACTATCTTAACCCTGTAGATTCTCCCACCCAGATAGAAAAGAATACCCTGGAATAGTCTATTATTCATTTGGAGGAATGTTCAGATAATAAACGCAGACGCGGGAAAAACATAATACACAAGAGCAGAATGATTCATATTCAGTTGTGGGAAAAGTTCAGATAATAAGTTCAACAAACGACGTAAAATGACATATGGTCGTTTGTTGAATTTATTATCTGAACATGTCCTATGGCTATTTAGTATGAAGAAACTCTGATCGATGCAGTTATAAGGGTGCTCGAATCAAGTTATATAATAATATGGAAAAACATTTGAGGTCGCTAATTCTTAAAGACATATTGTGGTCTTGTTCTGGTGCGTGAAACTGGTTAAAATTCAGCTAGTCGCTATGCCAACTGGAGGAATTTAGCATTCTACTGACATTGCCGAAAATCTCAAGCAAATTTACCTTACCACTCCATAGAAAACGTCGTATGAACTGCGCTCGAATGTAAATATTTACTTCTCGATTCGGGACGCAACTAGCAGCAATATACCAACGAAAACAATTTCGTCATCGACAGTCACTGCATTTAGTTAATACATAAGAAAGACGATGTATGTGGTCAATTTGGATATAATAGTTGTAAAAATAACTATTTTGAGCAAGATTATTCTCCAGTTCTATTTGAATACCCTACCGGTGTGGTTCACATCACTTTAAGGGACACGATTCATATCTCTTACATGTACATGTATAGACTATAAGAATAGCCATGGACGGTGAATAGTTTGTCAGGCATAGAACGCATGCGCACATGTTGCATTCTTATTTCTATATACACTCTTAAAATGTTGGTTCCATATATATTTATATAAAGATGAAGAGGGCTTGAAAGAAATTATATTGATTGGAGATGTTTCCATGGAAATCTGCACAGCAAAAGTTTCAGAGTTGCAAATACTTCTGAGTGTGACTTGGTGTGGTATTGAACACAGGTATTTATATATCTGGCGGTTCTGCTTGGAGATTGTACCCGCACCCAGTTAGATATTTATATGACTGCTCAATAATTTTCATGTGTTGCACGGTTCCCGGAAAAACTGCTTCTTACATAAATTTTACCCAGGGGATTTGCACGGAAATTCATCATAATTATATCGGATATCCAAAAGTAAAAGTACATGTATGCAAATTTTTTTGGCATTTTAATTTTTATTTGATCATAAGTTTAATGATTGAGTTACCAGTGGATGATACGGGGGTCCAAAGAATAGCACTGAATTGTTTGTTCGCTCATTTGAATTATAGTAATTATACTATATGACATATCTAAATATGTGGACCCCATTGCCAAGAAAGAGTTAAAAACGAAATAAAAAATTTTGAAATTAAATACAAGTACATATACACCTACATGGAAAGCAACATTGACTGAGTTAATACCGGTTACCAGTTACCAGTGGATGAGGCATTGGGTATCCCGAGAATAGCCATGAATGGTTTGTTCACCCAAGGGATTATACTATAGGGTATATCTAAATATGTGGACCCCATTGCTAAGAAACAACGGAAAACGAAATAAAAATGGTTGCAAATTAAATAGAAGTACCTATATTAACCTACATATAAGAAGCATTGATTGAGTCACCAGTGGATGAGACTGGGGTGTCACAAGAATATCCCTGAATGGTTTGTTCACTCAAGGGATTACCGTGCATTGGGTATATATAAGTATATGGACCCCATTGCTAAGAAACAACGGAAAACGAAATAAAAATTGTTGCAAATTAAATAGAAGTATACCTATATTAACCTACATATAAGAAGCATTGATTGAGTCACCAGTGGATGAGACTGGGGTGTCACAAGAATATCCCTGAATGGTTTGTTCACTCAAGGGATTACCGTGCATTGGGTATATATAAGTATATGGACCCCATTGCTAAGAAACAACGGAAAACGAAATAAAAATTGTTGCAAATTAAATAGAAGTATACCTATATTAACCTACATAGAAAGAAGCATTGATTGAGTTACCATGCAGTGGATGAGACAGGGGTGTCACAAGAATATCCCTGAATGGTTTGTTCACTCAAGGGATTACCGTGCATTGGGTATATATAAGTATATGGACCCCATTGCTAAGAAACAACGGAAAACGAAATAAAAATTGTTGCAAATTAAATAGAAGTATACCTATATTAACCTAAATATAAAGAAGCATTGATTGTGTTACCAGTGGATGAGACAGGGGGTGTCACGTAGGATATATATAAATATGTGGACCCCATTGCTAAGAAACGATGGAAAACGAAATATGAATGTTTGTAAATTAAATACAAGTATCTATACACCTACCTGGAGCGAAGTATACTTGAAATTGAATATATAGTCCCAATCAAAGATTTGTGAGATTTCAGAAAATTGGAATAATTCCCGGTGTGTAATCCAGCTATCAGATGGAAGAGTAATTCACACTGAAGACACGAAGCGCTCTGTAATCCTCACGCAGCCTTATCACTAAAAGTTCCGTTAAGAACTAAAGCTAAACAGAGTGTAGCGCGTGATCGTGGTGTAATCCAACAACACCGCGCACACCGATAAGAACTAGTCTGAGATATGTTCAGGGCAGGCAGCGCAAACATTTCAACGTGTTCACAAAATGTGTGGGGTTAGAGAGGTCAGTTATGGCATCTGTCAGCCGGAGTAACACCGCCCCCTGATAAGCTAGACAAACAAACGGTTTGTAGGACCTACGCGAAGTGCACCGCCCCGCTATTTCAATCGTACCGCGGCTTGACAATAGCTTTAATTCGCCCTGTATAAAATAGGCTATTTTTCATGCCGTCAAAATTAACTCCCGTTGAGGCGATGTTCTGGCAAGCGCGTGCAGATATGTTTCTGTGGTTTATAAGACAAACTATTAAAGTTACATGTCCGGTTTGGTTGTCTTAAAGCGACACATAGTGCTCATTTTGAGGCGATGTTCTCTGCACTGCCAAAAAAGTTTTTCTACCTAAGAAAATATTTCTTATTTTGAGATTTAATTTCTCATTTGCACCGCTAAAGTTACATGTCCGGTTTGGTTTGGTTGTTTTAAAGGGATACATAATTATTATAATGTTCACATTTTTGAAGATTTGAACACTTAAAATTTCAGTAACACAATTATGTCAACGGACAAATCATTCAAAAATCAACATAAATAGGCAGGTTTAGGTCGATAACTTCTAACCTCAAACGGGGAGTCAAATCTGTTTACTGCCAACTACCAACTGAGTCATGTGGTCGTCAGACGTTTTCTTATATGAATATCGGTCTTAAGATTTAAAGTGCATGAGAGCAAGTCATATTCGAACAAATTTAAACAGTGGAGTCGATGACGTGCTTCGTTACTGGCTACAGAGTGTGATTTGTTTATTTATGTTATTGAGGATTATGGTCGTATCAGCTAAACACCATATCATGGCGTTGCTAGTTTTGGGAGTGAAGGAAAGACCGCGCAGGTGGTTATTTTAACCAGGAAATCATTTGACTGCATGTAGAAACCACCGACCTCGGAATACAACAGACTAACATGTTCAGATACACGGACCAGGTTATACCATCCTATATAGATAATTGTTGAGGAACGTATGGACGCACAGGTACGCACGAACTCATGGACGACGGACGCCAACCAAAAACGTTCAGTCGAGTCGCTGAGAAGGAATGCAATATTGCTTGGATTTTATGCGGCATCTATATATGAAATCTATACTCTCCAAGTCTGAGTTTAGTGTGCTTGTCATTTGCAGAATGAGGTCCACGGAGGGTGAATTTAGTGACACTATCCCCCCCTGGGGACCTCATTCTGCTTAGGCCTAATCTTCTCTGGAAAGTTTCTTTATTATACAATTTCTATTGAATCTTCTTCACATAGATTACATTTCTTTTTCAGTTTAGTTTCTCTTTATCCCCAAATTGGCAGACGACACATAATCGAGGTTCCCAATGGGTGTACATCACAATATTCACCATTTGGGAACTTCAATCTGAGTCAATGCCTCCCATAGGCCATGCAGAATGAGGTCCCCAGAGGGTGAATTTGGTGATGCTTGCACGCTGTGCGGGATAGCATCACAATTTCACCATCTCGGGACCTCTTTCTGCAAATGACAGGCACACTATAATCAGGATTGGTACTCTCGCTATTGAACTGCTTGTGATGGTTCACGGTATTAGTATAGTGACATTTTGAGTGACTTGAATTTTAAATTTGGAAAATGTTGTGTAAGTCTGATTAAAACCAAACAGACTGCCGTCGTGCCACTTGAAAATAACCGGAATATATGCCTTTAACCCTTTACCCAACAAAACGGCCAAAACCGGCCAATTAAAGCTTCAACAGCCTAAAATATCTTGGGTCTGTCTCAATAGAACCATACAAATATGGATATCATTGGAACCGGCTCCTTGACCACATTGTGATAGTTACAGTTATGCCCTGTGCCAATGCATTCTCTTATATATGCGAGTCGACCATAGGTCGCCTCGCATATATAAGAGAATGCATTGGCCTAAAAAAAAAAAATTAACACTTTTTACCATTTTTTCTTACATTCTTTAACAATTTTATAATTTTTAATGTGTTAAGCCAATGCATTCTCTTATATATGTGAGGCGACCTATGGTCGACTCGCATATATAAGAGAATGCATTGGCACAGGGCCCTTCTGTTGGGTAAAGGGTTAATCCCTGCGTCAGCGTTCGGTAGATATTCTCGACATCTCGATGGTTACCTGGCAGCTAATATTGACAGCAAGAAAACTTTTTTACAATCTTCCCCTGCTGTGGGATGATAAGCATGATAAGGGGAAGTGAGTGCCGAGAACAGATGTGCTCTCGTGGAATATCGTCTGGTCCCGCGTTAATTTGAGTGGACATGCGTATTGACATATCCCGTACAACTTCTTCGTGTTTATTAAGCCGGTCTAGACGCTTCTCGACGTGCTATAAATCATACCGGTCTCATGGCATGGTGACAGGTATAATGCGAAGAAAAAATGTTTGGCATAACCGAACTCATCACCCTGAGAATAAAAAAAACCTGAATCAGAGGCAACGGGGGCAATCAAGAAAGGGGCTACTCTATATAGGATGATATGGGGATCCACAAGATGATTAATTTTCTGCAAAAAAATCCACCATGTATATATATAAGATCCTTATTTGTGTTTGTATGTTTATTAATGGAAGATGGCCGTTGGCAGCCATGTTTTTCAACAAATTCTGAGAAAAAAAAATCGATGGCTGCTATCTAGAGGTCCCCCTGAAGATTAAAGTTTGTAAATGATCGGACGAGGGATGCGTGTGGTCTGTTGGGTGTGCCAACGGATTAAGTCATGCAAAGAGTACAAGATGGCTGCCGGCGGCTATGTTTTTAATCGAAAATCATTCAAATTCGATAGCTCTCATCCTAATCATACCTGTAAATTTTCAATACATTTTTTAGATATATATATGCAGGCTGCAGAGTGTGCCAATGAATCAAATTTGAATTCCAAGATGGCTTACTGGTGGTCATGTTTTTAACCAAATTTCAGAAATAATCGATGGCTCCCATAGTCCCATATAGAGGACATCCCTAAGATCCATGTGAAGTTTGGTGGCGACTAGATAAGGGATATGGTCTGTAGGGTGTGCCAAAGAATTTAGTCACGCAAAGAGTAAAATTCAAGGTGGCTGCCGGTGGTCATGTTTTTCATCGACAATCGCAAAAATTCCATAGCTCCCATCTTTTGAGGTGATCCTAAAAATTCCTGTAAATTTTCAAAACATTTCTCCAATAAATGCGGGCAGCAGGGTGTGCCGACGGATTCAAATTTGAAATCAAAAATGGCTGCTGCGGCCATGTTTTTTAACGAATTTCGGGGGGGGGGGGGGAATCGATGGCTCCCATCTAGAGGTCACCCCGAAGATCCATTTGAAGTTTGGTGATGATCGGATGAGGGACGCAGCCTGTCGGGTGAGCCAAAGGAAATTGTTGACGGACGCACGGACGTAAACATGCACCCACGGACGACGGGCGCCAACCCACGGCAATAGCTCGAAATTTACAATGTAAAGTTGAGCTAAAATGCTTGTTAAAAAATCATAGAGGGGGCTAGGTTTAGTATCCACAACCACCTGGTATTAATAAGCGAATTACATTATAGTGTAATTGTGAATGGATAAATGTTCTCTAAATGTTCTCTATAGCTTGATGCTGATGAGGACTCAGTGCTACATAAATGGTCAGGTTACTAATAATAACTTACTATACGATTTCGACTTTTCGGTGAACAAAGGCAAGGAATGTTCTATATATATCGCGCGAAATTCGACAACGACTGTCTAAATTTCTTGTTCATGAAAGTATATATAAGTATTTGAATGAATGATTTTCTCAAAAAATAACCGCTTATATATATTATATATAGTGAATGCAAATTGCTATATCTATAGCTGTCGTCTGTCATTGTTTACGTGACTCTCGTGTCTGTTTATTTGCGCGCACTCAATGTCTCTTGTTGAATTGACTGGTTCCTGGCCTAAAACTGCAAAAATCTGAAAACGTATACATAGTAACCTGACCCCTTCGGCATCGGTGTTAGCATAAGGGATCATGTCTTATTCAGTAATATCTAAGAGTGTATTTAATAGCACCATCAATTAAGATAATGCAGCCAGAACCATTGGGATCTTCCTATAGTTTTTTTCTTACATATATATGTGACCCGCCATATCAAATCCAGTCGGAAGTCGGGATTTTTTTACCCTGTGCCAATGCATTCTCTTATATATGCGAGTCGACCATGGGTCGCCTCGCATATATAAGAGAATGTATTGGCCTAACAATTTTTAATCATTTTTTTTAAATAAATGTTTCTGACAATTTTTAGGACATAAAATAAAAAACATCCATTACCCTGCAGGGAGCCCCACACATATATAGAAGCACATAGAAGAGTGTCGTCTGCTCATGTTTGTCTGGGGCTCTGTATAGGTGAAATTATAAAATTGTTAAAGAATACAAGAAAAAATTATTAAAATTGTAAAAAATTGTTAGGCCAATGCATTCTCTTATATATGCGAGGCGACCTATGGTCGACTCGCATATATAAGAGAATGCATTGGCACAGGGTAAAATAATCCCGACTTCCGACTGGATTTGATATGGCGGGTCACATATATGGTGGCCCTGAGGCGGTCGCCGTTCTAGTAAGACCCTTGTGGTCAATACTAAACAGAACAAAAGTAAAAGACATAATTCTGCAACTCAAACACAATTGAAAGATATTTAATATATATATATATATTTGTTTGTGTCCAGTAACAGTTTACTATGTTCGAGAGCTAATTTGGTTGGACAAACTGGCCATATATGTTTACACAATGCAAAGGGACGCGGTGGTTACAAATATTTCGGATGAGGTGTACAACCACCACCAAAAAAGTACAATCTCCTGTTTCAAAATTCCATGATGTTGTTTCGTGCATTATATATATATATACAGTTCTTTTGCGTTCAAATTGTACAACATGTAACAGCGTTGCTCGCCAAAACCACCACCACAAGTGACCCACGCCTACCGGATCTACACACCTGCCATAAATCTGGACCCATCGCGGCCATACATGAGGGTATCACCCCCCCCCCTTTTTTTCGGTACACGGGATTCAGGGTGTTTTGAAGCCGTACGCGGGATTCATACCCCCGAATTAACTGGCATTCGGGTTCAAGCAAAACAACTTGGACGCAGGTTTTGATGGCGCAAAGTAATATTTTGTGTTAGTTATCTGTATGAATGAGTGGGTAGAATAGCTTCTTGGGCATATTCGACCACCATGCCACCATAAAGTATCATTAATCGTATCACTACGGCCTCACAACGCGACCGGCATCATAATGTGTCTATGTAACTTCTGCTTGTATACATCTGTCTGATATTAAAACAGTCAATTTGTATGTCATTTATCGCATATTATTTCTTAACATGTATACAGGATTCACCCCCCAAAATTAAGTGGTATTCAGGATTCAGGGGGAGGGAGATACCCTCATACATGGCCTAAGCTTAGCGACTTTTGAGGCAATCATCGCGGGACATGCGGTATATTATACCTGAGGACATGTTATGATATGAGAGATATTGGAGCGGTATAATACATGCAGCCACAAAACAAACAAGTTTAACGCTATCTACCCCAGATCAGGTACTTATCAACGCAGACATCTCAAAGCCGTAGCCAAGTTAGCTGTCATCCGGGTACGATAACATTGACAGCTCAAAAACGCGGAATCATCTCGTCTCACGCTTGGTGGACCACATAAGGAGGACAATTGAACCCAATTTTACTCAGCTATTGTCGGACTGGCACTTGTCAAATGACAGAATTGTTGACTTCGCTTGAAAGGCATCCACCGTCGAATAGTCTATTTTATCGAGCGACATGTGTTTTGGCCATGTCCATTGTGTTTTTCATTGTGGTTTATCCCGTGTAATTGGCGATTTGATATCATATTTTCTGGATCATTGTCGCATTATGTCTGATTCAATCAACGAAGCCGCGTTATTCATCGACAAGCTCTCACAGCGTCGTGTCATCTCAGGTTTTTCAATTCAAATACTAAGTTTTCGCATGTATACGCATGTTCTGGTCTAGGAAGAGCTGTAGGTGCAGATAGAAACAACCCCCTCCTTCCTAGATCCCTATTGTCTGAAACCTGCTATAATCACGTCCCAGACCGAGGGGGAATCAGGGGGGCATCCCCAAATTGAGCCATGCCAAAAGGGATATGAACATTATCGATAACATAACCGTGCACTCCATATCAACACGTGCACCATGACGTCACGGCCATGCATGTGATTTGACCTCCAGTCGGGGGATTTAGTACCGAATTCCTGGATATCGCATTTTTAAGCCATCTATGAATAATTATCCGCGTACAAATCCACAGATATTTATGAGATATACAGCGGACCAATCGTTGTATACCAATATTGACGACAAGCCAATCGGAACAGTCGGCATGTCCGCCATCTGGTATCATCTTCTGATCTGGTTGTATAATCGCTGGAACTATTTACATCGATTGGCTCTCTGCCGTCGCGGACTAATTAGTTAATCCGAGATGTTTGCAGAATTAAATTACCGCTTTCAAATAATATAGATGTGGTATATAGCTGACTATAATCATATAATTCAATAAGTATGTTAAACTAGAGTCGTGCATGGTGCATTCACAGGGACGTGACTATATTGTGCTTCCATGGAGAGGGGTTACCACAAGACACCCCACATGCACCCCATGTCGCCACGTCCCGACATGGGCATGCATACACCCTCGATTTCCAGAAATCAAGTTTACTTGCACCGGTCCCAGGGGTTTTGCTAGAGGTTCTCCATTGGGGGAGGGGTCGCATGCGCAAGGAATTTCCGACTCTACACATTTGAACCAGATTATAATGTGTCCATCTCCACGAAATTCCATTTGCAACCCCTGGTATACATGTACCTAAAGTTTTCGAACTTTTGAAAATCTCCCACCTAATTTACACCACATGCGCTGTGGAAAATTTTCCAACTGGTCTGAACTGGTGACCATTTCAATTCAGTGCAAAATAATTGACAACAAGTAGGTATATATTAAAAATTGTGTCTAAAAAGAACAAAATTCACACTAATACATGGTTGTAAAATCAAAATATCTGAACAATTTCACTTGGACAACTGATCCTGCTATATATGATGATGTAATATTTGTGGGTCTGGCTGCATGGGAAAATTGATCATGACAAAACATTAATTATTAAAATTTGATCGTTGATTTTACCCACAGTATATATTTGTGCAGCATTTGGCAAGTTCACGATAAGCCATGCAATTACCCTTGGATAATTCAATCATATATTAAAATACTTACATATCAGATTAATGGAGGCACCGGCTTCAGTGATCATGAACACATTCTCATTTCTTATCGAGCGTGTCATATAATAGCATGTACACGTTCCCATGCTTGTAGCCGGATCCGTCACATGCTTGTAGTCGGACCCGTCCCCCATACACGTAGCCGGACCCGTCCCCCAATGTGTGTAGCCGTCCCCGTCCCCATGCTTGTAGCTGCTGGACCCGTTCCTATGCTTGTAGCCGCCATCCCCATGCTTGTAGCCGGGTCCGTCCCCCATGCATGTAGCCTGACCCGTTCCTATATATGCCTGTATAGCCGGACCCGTTCCTATGCTTGTAGCCGCCCTCCCCATGTTTGTAGCCGGAACCGTCCCCCATGCATGTAGCCGGACCCGTCCCCCAATGTGTGTAGCCGGACCCGTCCCCATACTTGTAGCCGGACCCGTTCCTATGCTTATAGCCGCCCTCCACATGCTTGTAGCCGGACCCGGACCAATTGCTTGTTGCCGGACATATGCTTGTAGCCGTCCCCATGCTTGTAGCCAGACCCGTCCCATTCTTGTAGCCGGACCCGTTCCCATGCATGTAGCCGGACCCGTTCCTATGCTTGTGTAGCCGAACCAGCCCACACTTGTAGCCTGAGCAGTCCCCATGCTTGTAGCCGGACCCGTTCCCCCGTTCCTATGCTTGTGTAGCCGGACCAGCCCATGCTTGTAGCCGGACCAGTCGACATGCTTGTAGTCGACACGTCCCAAGCTTGTAGTCGAACCCGTTCATATGCTTGTGTAGCCGGACCAACCCCATGCTTGTAGCCGGACCCGGACCCACGCTTGTTGCCGGACCCATCCCATGCTTGTAGTCGGACCCGTCCCCATGCTTGTGCAGCTGGACCCGTCCCATGATGTAGCCTGACCCGTCCCATATATATATGATTGTAGCCGGACTCGTCCCCCATGCGTGTAGCCAGACCCGCCCCATGCTTGTAAATGGACCCGCCCCATGTTTGTAGTCGGACCCGCCCCATGCTGGTAGTCGGACCCCGCCATGCGTGTAGCCGGACCCACCCCATGCGTGTAGCCGGATCCGTCCCCATGCTTGTAGCCGGACCCCCATGTTTGTAGTCGGACCCACCCCCCATGTTTGTAGCCGGACCCACCCCCATGTTTGTAGCCGGACCCGCCCCATGCTTGTAGCCGGACACACCTTCATGCTTGTAGCCGGACCCGTCCCCATGCTGTAGCCGTCCCTGTCCCATAATATTGTAGTCGGACCCGTCCCCCATGCTTGTAGCCGGACCCATCCCTCATGTTTGTAGCTGGACACGCCCCATGCTTGTAGCCAGACACACCACATGCTTGTAGCCAGACCCGTCCCATGCTTGTAGCCGGACCCGCCCCATGCTTGTAGCCGGAGGGGGTGGGGTCAAATGGATTGGTCTGATTCAGGGGTTGCAGTTAGAACGCTCAATTTGTACAACCCCTCCCCCCACGGAGACATTTTATAGTCACGTTCCTGTTCATAGCTCTTTATATTCCGTTGTTATTCTAGGTCACGCGCTGGTGTGCCATTTATGAGAATAAAAGACCCCCTCGTGTTCATATTTGACGTAAATTCTTGATGAATTCGCTATAATTATGGGGTGTAAGGCGCGCCGTCAGCTTAACTGGTCATTATGGCTGATAAATTAATGACAATGGCGTCATGATGTATTGTGATCAAACTACCCGGATGATGAATGGTGGGAGGAATCCGTTTGTCTGCCATTGTGATTGCAATATGATCTTAATGTCTCAACAGGGACGCGGGGGTGATGGGGTGATCGTGATGAGTCGACAGGGACGCGGGAGTGAGGGGGGAATTGATATTAGATATCAAGATATATTAGATTATCTAATTAATTTAGATATGCTATACGTATTTAAGGTACACGTTTCGGGAAATTTTATAATATAGTTGACAATGGTTAGCATTATTTTTGTGCAATTAATCGATTCTGATAACTGAAGCAGCATTTCAAAAAATGTTGTTGTTGGTGGAATCTGATGATAAGGGGAACATCAAATCGGATTGAGTACCTTTAATAGTTCCTGAATAATGTATTGCACAAACCAAGGCCCAAGCTCGAGATTGCGTGATTCACACGACTTTTGTAAGTAGATTTTGCTTTACGTCCCTCACAATCATCGCATTTCTCCCCAATAAACAATTCAATTTTCAATGCGAAATCAGCTCACAAAGGTCACATAAATCACGAAATCTCCAGCTGGTACCACTCCCTGTTTGAGGTATCACTGGTATGCGCTGATAGAGTATATATTAAAGGTGGTGCATGCAGATTGGAAGGCAGTGCATATTGAGACAACAACAACCACCGTAATTAGGGAATAGGGATGTCCAGTCACTGTCCACGTTTGAATTTCCAACTGCACCCCTAAGCTTGAACCACACCCAAATTGGATTGGACTTATCTGACTGGTACCTCAAGCTTTCCAACTGATTTGATTTAACCCTTTTAGTGCCAGGTCCGATTTTTGTATCAACCCATATACCCTGTGCCAATGCATTCTCTTATATATGCGAGTCGACCATAGGTCGCCTCGCATATATAAGAGAATGCATTGGCCTAACAATTTTTCATCATTTGTTATTATTTTTTACAATTTTTTACAATTTTAATAATTTTTTCTTATATTCTTTAACAGACTTATTTTGTAGGTTTAGTGCCAGGGAATCTTACGTTTTTCATGGGCATCAAAATTATTACTATGAATACTTGGTGATAGTTTTGAGTTATAACATGCCCCTAAGGTTTTATCCAGTTTGTTTTTAAATTTGCTATAGCATGCTTAAGCATACCCAAAAAAATCAACCCAAAAAAAACAATCTAAAAAAAAAAAAATATATATTTTGTTTATTTTTTTAGGGCCGATTTTACAGACCGTAAATTAGGGCCGATAAGATCGGCCCCTGGCACTGAAAGTGTCGAACATATTGTATTGTATATCAATTATATACATGGGGATTGGGACACAAGTTTTGTCAACTTAGTGACGCCCCTCTCCCGCGTCAACTGATGCTGGAAGTTCCCAAATCCAAACTCCATATTGGATATTTTCAGTCACACCATTTCAGTCAGGAAATTTTATTGACTTTTAAAAGTAGGAAAGTCTATTCGACTTTTTATCTAAAAACAAATTTCATACTGAAAATACTGTTTGAAAAATCAAATTATCACAATAATTATTTAAATATGGTCTGAAATTTCAGACGTTGTTTCAGATATGAAATTTCCAACTGTTGAAATTTTGACCAACATTGGGGTGGGGGTTAGCTCTAATCTCACATCCCTGGTTTTAACCCTTTGAGTGCCAGGTCTATTTTTGTATCAACCCATATACCCTGTGCCAATGCATTCTCTTATATATGCGAGTCGACCATAGGTCGCCTCGCATATATAAGAGAATGCATTGGCCTAACAATTATGTTTTTATTTTTTTATTTTTTTTATTTTTTACAATTTTAATAATTTATTCTTATATTCTTTAACAGACTTATTTTTGTAGGTTTAGGGCCGATGAGATCGGCCCCTGGCACTCAAAGGGTTAAAACATACACAAGTCCATGCAGGTATATATTTTAGACCAAAAGCAGACAGTATACATAAGAAAACCGATGCGTGCTTGTACATGTAAATATAACACTGATACATGTAGAGTTGAATCAAAACATGATCCCGCCATGTATACGGCATCATGCACTCTTGCTTTTATGTTGTATTGTGGATGCGACCGGGTCGTGTTTATGAACAGTGATGACATTGTGACAATCGTGACGGGAAAACTATAGGGCCCGATTAAGAGAACGAGACATGGAAAAGGGTTAAAAATAAGGTTTCAATCGAATTTCTAAATGGTATATATATATATATATATATACCAATTTATAAATTTGATGTAAAATCATATTTTTTGGGACTTTATGTCCACTAACCGTGGTCAAACAGGCCCATTCTGAAGCAATCAAATACCCAACTTGTCACCACCGAAGTTGCGTAGCACCCATTGAATCCCGAATACCACTTAAAATAGGAGTATTAACCCTAAATACCGGTTAACCCTTTACCCAACAAACCGGCCAAAACCGGCCAAATAAAGCTTCAACAGCCTAAAATATCTTCGGTCTGTCTCAATAGAACCATACAAATATGGATATCATTGGAACCGGCTCCTTGACCACATTGTGATAGTTACAGTTATGCCCTGTGCCAATGCATTCTCTTATATATGCGAGTCGACCATAGGTCGCCTCGCATATATAAGAGAATGCATTGGCCTAAAAAAAATCTTTTTTTAACACTTTTTACCATTTTTTCTTACATTCTTTAACAATTTTATAATTTTTAATGTGTTAAGCCAATGCATTCTCTTATATATGCGAGGCGACCTATGGTCGACTCGCATATATAAGAGAATGCATTGGCACAGGGCCCTTCTGTTGGGTAAAGGGTTAACATCGCGGGTATGAATCCCGCGTACCGCATGGAATTGGCCCCAATCCCGCGTGTATACCAATATAGAGGGGGTATAACTGCGTTTACTGCTACGCTGATCTGGCCATGCAAATGGGGTGATGGGAAAATCTGGCAGGACAACACATTTCGGGTTTTCGCGGATGTATCTTCGCGGATGTCTCATTGTTGTAACTTTTATGACCGTGTTAATTGCTTTCGATGTTTAGGTATTAATGGCTGGGCGGGAACACAATGCATAACATAACAGCTAACTTTACTGATGACGTATGTCTCAGTTGGAATTTTGATTAAAGGTCGTGTTGCGAAGTATCGGGCGTGTATTCAATCCGATTATAGTAGATTTTTGGTCCGCATTTAGAGGCTTTCTGGTGTGGTGAATGAAAAAGCTGCAGTAATACAAGGCGTAGTTTTTGTAATAATTTGAAATATTAGTTGTTTTAACGGGGTGGTGCTTTCATGAAACCAATATATTTTATATTATAATTTTTATATATATGCTTATAATATGATCTTGAGGGCGTTACCATTTCTTACTATGGTTTTCTTGTCTATACTATATATGCAGTATAATTTATGTAGCACCCATGTGCTTGTGGTGGACAAATATAATTATTCTACAACGCAGCGAGTTGTCAAGCGTGCAAATAGTGTGTCATTTGCAGAATGGGGTCCCCAGAGGGTGAATTTAGTGACGCTATCCCACACAGCGTGCTAGCATCACCAAATTCACCCTCTGGGGACCCCATTCTGCTTATATGCTTCATCTTCTGGGAAGAATCTATAGTCTCAAATTAACATTGTTTTATTTACTTTTTCCCTTCTGGGAAGTTTCTATCCCCCTAATTTGCAGACGTTATAGGCCTAAATGGCATAATCGGGGCGAACATCACCAACTTCAACTGGGGAACTTCAATCTGATCCTATGGGACTCCTATAGCAGTTGAGGCTTGGTTCCCAGAGGGTGAATTTGGTGATACTAGCCCGGAGTGCAGGATAGCGTCACTAAATTACCCTCTGTGGACCTTATTCTGCAAATAACAGACACACTATTTGCAGGTATACAAGTTGTCTAACATGAAGTTTTACATTACCTCATTAAAATACTGTTTAAATAGATTTAACCTTGAGTTTGAAATCCTTCCACCAGGTGTAAAGAACCACCCACGTGGGATGATGTATCGGTCACGTAAATAAACATTCAGTTTACGAACGTGCGTGTAACCATGGTGATCGCCATATCGCGCCTCCTATAGTTTCCCGCCAAAAAGCGCGCAACCTGAAGGCTATGCACTTTCCGACTGAGATTCCAGATATATAGTTACCATGCACCCCTGATCAAGTGGTCCTGCTAATTTGCTATGATGTTGGTGGGTACTGCTATGATGCTGGCAGGGCAAACTGATGCTGTTAACAACAAGTGCCGTTATTTTATCTAAATTTGTCATTTTAGCGGTGTTTTACTAATCTGACAGCAACAGTTTGCCATTCCAGCATCATAGCAATGCAACAGGGCACGCCAATACCATAGCTTAATGTGAAATAACGATTAAGCTTGCTTAATTCAGCAAGCTCAAGAGGCGAGCTGCATCGTGTTATACCATGCCATTTCATACAGCTCAGTACTTGTTATTACCCATTGAGCAAGGAAAGGAACCCGGCCGATTTTACCTTCAGCAAGGATCACCCATTAATGTCAAGTAGCAGTTAAATAACAGAATTCCTCCTGATATCTGATAAAAGACACACGTGTAGTTCACAATATTGTAGTCTAGTTAGTAAATATAACCACATACCAGTTAATTATGATGGACAGTCTGTGAAAGATTTCCTGATAAAACAGTACTTTTAAAAGCTTGCTGGATGGTGTAATGTGAACATCCAGCATAACCCCCTGTGGTTACCATTTGGAGCTGAATTAAGCAAGCTTAATCGTGTAATGGCACCTTTATATGCAGGAACACTTGGCCAGGGATGGGTACATATAAGATCATATAAGGCGTAACCGATTCAGCTATGCACTTTCCGACTGAGGTTATCTGATTATGGTTACGTTGATCGCGTATTGCACGGTCATCGTGTCTAAAATAATATAAACTGAAATTTTGTATTCACGTTCACGTGGCGTATACGTTTCAGAGCAGTGAGAGAGCTCGGATGTCGAACATCGCCCCACAATTAGACTGGTACCCTGTCCCAACTCCAGCTACTCGCCCGTAGGGACAGGGATAGGCTAAACAGAAAGTGGAATTTTGAATTGTGTTTCCGGTTTGTGAGACATTGTTTTAAAATAGAAAAGCACATTTCAACATCGGTACGTTTTTCTTAATTTAATAATACAAGACGCAATTATATAACTTTGACAACTACTCAATCAAATTGAATAGAGTGTTTTTCACAGGAATCGACTAACCCCGATCAACGGCAATAAGTTAAATAGTGCGAAATCATGTTTTTGTAGCTTGGATATTTGGAAACTCTGATGTCAACAAACACCCCCCGTAACAGGTTACATCAATTTTGTGTCGAAGTTTGCTGGCTCATGTCGCATTTTATTAACTAATTTCGTCGGGGATATATTTACGCTCATGTTGATACCAAAATTAACACAATGGGTCGATGTGATTTGCCTGGGTGGACCTTTTACCATAAATTGCCAAACTTGGCTATACCGTCCCATGATCTGACAAGTTGGTCAGTCTGTACTACATACATTTAAGGGGTTAATTTACATTAATGATAAAACAGGTATCTCCTTCACACATATATGTCAATATAAGTTGATGACGATAGTTTTATTTGTTCCAAATAAGTTTCGTGAGGTACTAGTAATCACACCCCCCCCCCCCCTCGTGCACGGTTACATCAACATTGAAGAAGTTTGCTGCCTCATGTCTGATTTTTTTATTTCGATGTTTCGGCTATATTATTGTGGTCATTTTAGTACCAAAATCATCTATATGAGGCAGATATATTTTGTTTGCGTGATGTCACTCATTTGAAATAGTTGTCAGCTACAAAGAGGCGATCTAATTAATAAATATGATATTACTTGGTAGATTTGACATTAATTTATTTATTTGTTTGTGACAGTGACCCCCGCACATGTTTTATTGGTGACACAGTGACCCTGCACGTGTTTGACATTCAGTCTCAGGCTGATTTCGGACCTGATATCAAACCAACCAAGTAATATCCTCTAAATTTCAAGCCTAAAATTAAATAAACCTAGTTAACTGCATACCATGTTGTTCTGATAGAAACTATTGCCTCAAATAAAAAAAATGGGTCCCTATTTCAGAAAATTAATTGCTTATTTTCTATTGATTAAAAATCTTTTCTGTATTAACCTTTCCATGACTGGAGCTTCCTCAAATTTTGTGAACACCCTGTGCCAATGCACTCTCTTATAAATGTGAGGATCCCTTATAAAAGAGAATGCTTTGGCCAAACAATATTTACCTTGATCTTGTAAGACAATGCATTCTCTTATATATGCGAGGCGCCCTATGGGAGACTCGCATATATAAGAGAATGCTTTGGAACAGGGTCTTTAATGCTGCACCAGTACGGCTCCCGTCATGAAAGGATTAAAGATTTGCACTCTAATCCTCATCAATTAGTTTTGACTTTTACAATGTAGCACTGGTACTTGATTTACTGAGAGTAATGTAGAATGAAATAGAATATTCTTATGCAGATTTTGAGGTAAATAGTCCAGGTGTCATTTATAAATTTGGTAGACAAATAAAAATATTAGGATCAGGGTCAAGCCTGGATATAGTGTGTCAGACATTTGCAGAATGAGGTCCCCAGAGGGTGAATTTAGTGATGCTACCCTGCATCACCAAATTAACCCTCTGGGAACCTCATTCTGTTTAGGCCTCATCTTCTGGAAGTACATGTACCAGTATCTATGGCCTCAAATTAACATTGATTTTAGTTACTTTTCTGTTCAGTTACTCTTTTCCCCCTAATTTGCAGACAATAATTTGCATAATCGAGGTGACTAATGAGTGAACATTATCAACTTCAACTGGGGAATTTCAATCTGATCCTAGGTCTCCCATAGCAGTTGAGGCCTAAGCAGAATGAGGTTCCCAAATGGTGAATTTGGTGATGCTAGCCTGCTGTGTCTGACAGTGTCAATAAATTCACTCTCTGGGGACATGATTCTGCAAATGTCAGACACACTAAATCCGGGCTTGGTCTGGGTATTTATTAAGGTAGGTATGGGGGACCTCAAACTGTACAGTAATGCTCTAAGTAATCGACTTCTTAACCACAGCAGAATTATGGGTAACTTTTCAGGATTTAGTTGGAAATATGGCTCGTTGCCATTCATCGGAAAGTTCTCCCCGTGAGCTTTCCGATGAATTACAACAAGCCATATTTCCGACTAAATCCTGAAAAGTTACCCATAATTCTGCTGTGGTTAAGAAGTCGATTACTTAGAGCATTACTGTAGTAATTGACTCTTTAGCCACAGCAGAATTATGGGAAATGTTTCAGGATTTAGTCGGAAATATGGCTTGTTGCTATTCAGTGGAAAACTCTCACCGAGAGCTATCTGATGAATGGCAGCAAGCCATATTTCCGACTAAATCCTGAAAAATTACCCATAATTCTGCTGTGGTTAAGGAGTCGATTATTTAGGGCATTACTGTACAAGTAGGCCTGTACTGTACAAGACATGCTTTTTTCAATATGTCATACAAACTATTATTAATTTTTAGGTGATGAGCTGAGAAGAGTTATAACCACCTTACCAAGACTCATAGATCATAATGTCATGAGGATAAAGGTATGATTTCAGAGCTGTTAGCCATTTATTCCAAATATATTATAAAATTGTATTTAAAATAATAACCACTAAAATATGATATGCATTTCAGAAAACTTACAGAAAAACTTTGTCTTTTTTTCTCACGGAGTGGTGTTTGGTCGGGGTGCTGATATCCCGATTTCTTTTTACATTTCTTCTCTTTGTACTGACACTCGTTGATATTTAACTTGGTGTACGGTCCATTTCTGCAAAATATTAAACATATTACTAGTACTTATGCTATAACTAAGCTATAATAGCAACATGATTTTTTTCATCTACTACTATTTTTAATTATTTACATGCAATATAGTACACATTTTGCTGAGACTCAAAATTATTATAAAAAAAATATATACTGGTATGGTCAAACATGAATAGCCATACTGACATACAGACAACAACAAATAATATGCACTAGTAATATTAACCCTCAGGCTCCGTTGCTCCCCAGACAACTCAGATTTTCCCGTTTGACACAAAACACCTCACGCAAACAAAATATATCTGCCTCATATAGATGATTTTGGTACTAAAATGACCACAATAATATAGCCGAAACATCAGAATAAAAAAATTAGACATGAGGCAGCAAACTTCTTCAATGTTGATGTAACCGTGCACGAGGGGGGGGGGGGTGTGATTACTAGTACCTCACGAAACTTATTTGGAACAAATAAAACTATCGTCATCAACTTATATTGACATATATGTGTGAAGGAGATACCTGTTTTATCATTAATGTAAATAAACCCCTTAAATGTATGTAGTACAGACTGACCAACTTGTCAGATCATGGGACGGTATAGCCAAGTTTGGCAATTTATGGTAAAAGGTCCACCCAGGCAAATCACATCGACCCATTGTGTTAATTTTGGTATCAACATGAGCGTAAATATATCCCCGACGAATTTAGTTAATAAAATGCGACATGAGCCAGCAAACTTCGACACAAAATTGATGTAACCTGTTACGGGGGGTGTTTGTTGACATCAGAGTTTCCAAATATCCAAGCTACAAAAACATGATTTCGCACTATTTAACTTATTGCCGTTGATCGGGGTTAGTCGATTCCTGTGAAAAACACTCTATTCAATTTGATTGAGTAGTTGTCAAAGTTATATAATTGCGTCTTGTATTATTAAATTAAGAAAAACGTACCGATGTTGAAATGTGCTTTTCTATTTTAAAACAATGTCTCACAAACCGGAAACACAATTCAAAATTCCACTTTCTGTTTAGCCTATCCCTGTCCCTACGGGCGAGTAGCTGGAGTTGGGACAGGGTACCAGTCTACCCACAATCAAACTTTCATGCATTGAGTATGCGGAACGTGTTAACATCCATTTCATCAAGGTTGCCTCATTGGTTGCCTCATTGGTTGCTCCTATATCATCGGTGTTAAAGATATATTATGTAATTATTCAGGTGCTACAAACTGATAAGTTAGTATTCATGACATTCATGACAGGGTTAAACTTATTATCTGAACATTTCCTATTTTTTTTTTACAATTTTAATAATTTTTTCTTGTATTCTTTAACAATTTTATAATTTCACCCACACAGAGCCCCAGACAAACATGAGCAGACGACACTCTTCTATATGCTTCTGTATATGTGTGGGGCTCCCTGCAGGGTAATGGATGTTTTTTTTATGTTATGTCCTAAAAATTGTAAGAAACATTTATTTAAAAAAAATTATATTTTTTTTTAGGCCAATGCATTCTCTTATATATGCGAGGGGACCATAGGTCGCCTCGCATATATAAGAGAATGCATTGACACAGGGTAAAAAAATCCCGACTTACGACTGGATTTGATATGGCGGGTCACATATACATGAATGTGTGATTAGTGATTTCGAGCTTATTGTGCTACCACATTGCGCAGCCATATATAGGCATACACTATTATATATTATATTGGGTGGTTGGGGGTCATTATTTATAAAGTTTTGGTACATGTGTAAACAACTTTGACCATGTATATCATGTCGGTATATATTGTATGTTATGTCGGTATATATTGTATATTATGTCGGGGGTTTAGTTTGTTCGAAAATGTAGCCTCAAGAGTTCATGGCACGATGTTTGGAAGATTATCTCACATCACCATATGCCATCAAAAAATCAATCATCTGTATTATTCTTGGACAAACATATATAGTGGCCCTATTCGAGTTACTGAATGATGTTTAGAATTCATCGAAAATAAATTAAACTGAAACCGATTAGACGGCTGGATAGAATAATGTGTGGAAACATCAGATCAAATATTCACTTAAGAAATTTAAAGAAAACCGAGAAGCATTATTTCTGGCATTTCTATTTGGAATGGATGTTTCTTCCAAAGGAACACTCACACCACAATATGTGTGTTTTTATTCTCATCATAGGACTCTTGTGTCAGGTTTCAGTACAGCTTAAGTTAACATTGACGTGTTTTATAGCCACGTACAATAGTTTATAGTTTTATGAAAGGACATGCATTCTTTCGTCCTTAATTTGAAAAATAGAATTGAAAAACAAATTTAAATTTCACTGACTGCAGTAAGTTAGCCAGTAACGGTTACTGAAAACTTCAGAATTGAACTTATTTCACAAGTGCATCTGATGTACCCACAAGGGCACAGAAGAAAGGAAGAGGTTTTTTTGCGGAAGGGGGGGGGGGGGGGACTCCATAATAAGGGAATGCACAAAGTGTCCTTTTATTCATCATTTAATGGTAAGCAATATTTATGCTAAGAGAAAATTGAAATATATCCAAAACCATTTTTTGGGCTATATTACGCTCGCTGACGGATAGTTACCCCTTAGGACATGTTCATATTATAAGTTTAACCCTTTCTATACTAAATACTCGTTGAGGAGTAGTTTTAAGAAATGTTCATATAATAAGTTTAAACTTTCTGTACTATATACTAATTGAAGTTATCCCTTAGGAAATGTTCAGATAATAAGTTTGATCCTTTCTATACTAAATACTCATTGATGAGTAGTTATCCCTCAGGAAATGTTCAGATAATAAGTTTAACCCTCTCTATACTAAACATCATTGATGAGTAGTTATCCCACAGGAAATGTTCAGGTAATAAGTTTGATCATTTCTATACTAAATACTCATTGATGAGTAGTTATCTCTTAGGAAATGTTTAGATAGTAAGTTTAACCCTGTCCACACTAAAGCATCATTGATGAGTAGTTGTCTCTTAGGAAATGTTCAGATAATAAGTTTAACCCTGTCCATACTAAAGCATCATTGATGAGTAGTTATCCCTTAGGAAATGTTCAGATAATAAGTTTAACCCCGTCAATACTAAAGCATCATTGATGAGTAGTTGTCTCTTAGGAAATGTTTAGATAGTAAGTTTAACCCTTTCTATACTAAAGCATCATTGATGAGTAGTTATCCTATATGGAATGTCCAGATAATAAGTTTAATCCATTCTATACTATCGCATCATTGATGAATAGTTATCCCTTAGGAAATGTTCAGATAATAAGTTTAACCCTTTCCATACTAAAGCATTGACGAGTAGTTATCCCATAGGAAATGTTCAGATAATAAGTTTAACCCATTCTATACAAAAGCATCATTGATGAGTAGTTATCCCTTAGGAAATGTTCAGATAATAAGTTTAACCCTTTCCACACTAAAGCATTGATGAGTAGTTATCCCATAGGAAATGTTCAGATAATAAGTTTAACCCTTTCTATACTAAATCATCATTGATGAGTAGTTATCCCATAGGAAATGTTCAGATAATAATAAGTTTAACCCTTTCTATACTAAAGCATCATTGATGAGTAGTTATCCCATAGGAAATGTTTAGATAGTAAGTTTAACCCTTTCTATACTAAAGCATTGACGAGTAGTTATCCCATAGGAAATGTTCAGATAATAAGTTTAACCCATTCTATACAAAAGCATCATTGATGAGTAGTTATCCCTTAGGAAATGTTCAGATAATAAGTTTAACCCTTTCTATACTAAAGCATTGATGAGTAGTTATCCCATAGGAAATGTTCAGATAATAATAAGTTTAACCCTTTCTATACTAAATCATCATTGATGAGTAGTTATCCCATAGGAAATGTTTAGATAGTAAGTTTAACCCTTTCTATACTAAAGCATCATTGATGAGTAGTTATCCCATAGGAAATGTTCAGATAATAAGTTTAACCCTTTCTATACTAAAGCATCATTGATGAGTAGTTATCCCTTAGGAAATGTTCAGATAATAATTTTAACCCTTTCTATACTAAATCATCATTGATGAGTAGTTATCCCATAGGAAATGTTCAGATAATAATAAGTTTAACCCTTTCTATACTAAAGCATCATTGATGAGTAGTTATCCCATAGGAAATGTGTAGATAGTAAGTTTAACCCTTTCTATACTAAAGCATCATTGATGAGTAGTTATCCCATAGGAAATGTTCAGATAATAAGTTTAACCCTTTCCACACTAAAGCATTGATGAGTAGTTATCCCATAGGAAATGTTCAGATAATAAGTTTAACCCTGTCTATACTAAAGCATCATTGATGAGTAGTTATCCCATAGGAAATGTTTAGATAGTAAGTTTAACCCTGTCTATACTAAAGCATTGATGAGAAGTTATCCTATAGGAAATGTTTAGATAGTAAGTTTAACCCTTTCCACACTAAAGCATTGATGAGTAGTTATCCCATAGGAAATGTTTAGATAGTAAGTTTAACCCTGTCTATACTAAAGCATCATTGATGAGTAGTTATCCCATAGGAAATGTTTAGATAGTAAGTTTAACCCTGTCTATACTAAAGCATTGATGAGTAGTTATCCCTTAGGAAATGTTCAGTTAATAAGTTCAACAAAAGAACATAGGTCTGCACTTGAACATTTCCAACCAATGGATAGAATTCCATCTGCACTTTCTTTCGTCTGTCCTCTGCTCATATTTCCTGAACATCCCTCCAGATGAATAATAAACTCTTCCAATGTATACTTTTATGACTGAATCGGATAAATATATTTAGAATATTTAAGCTTTAAGATGCTGAAATGCACAATTTCCAGCAATTTTTGGCATCTGGGAAGGGGGTACTGTACTTCTGGGGAGGGGGTACTGTACTTCTGGGGAGGGGGTACTGTATTTTCAAATCTATGCTGAGGCCATTGTCCTTGGAATAAGACCCATAAATATTGTTTTTTATTTAAGATCGGGACATTCGGCAAACCTCGTCAGAGGCCCCAGGGGTCATAGGTCAAGGAGTCCAGAATGGGTCAGGGGAAATAACTGTCTGTACTTTAGCTTGTTCGCAACATTAGTCAATGAGTTGTTCCCCTTGATTTGAGAGAGCAAATGTCATAAAATCAGCAAATTCAACCTGATAGGACTCTTATAGAACTAAGAAATATTTGAAACATATTGTAGCAATTTCAAATATTGTCTTGCAAGTCAAAGATGAAAAAAAAAATCAGGGAATGAAATCAAATTATTTTCCTACAGGCTACAGTGGTGTAAATGTCTTCCATGGGCATCAGTGCAAATGTTTTAGTGCATACAGATGTTTACAATATAATGTCCAGGTGCAGTATGTTCTTTAAATCTGAAAGACTGACATTTGCGGTAACTTTTTATGCAAGAAAATCATATCAGACAGGCAGGGAATTCACCTTTAAATAATGTGTTTCCATAACTAGTGTCATAACCGCACTAAAAAAATAAATATTTTGCAGACCACACCACAAAATTAAAACTTCACTACAAAGGGTTAATTCCTGTGCCAACATCTATTTTACCTATGGGAGTTCATTGGGTTGAGGTGTGTTGTATTGTTTATGCTAAAAACACACAGGGCTATTGGCCAATCAGGGCCTTGTGTCTATTTTATTATCTCCTATAGATTCCTGCTCCATCCACAGGAGGGCGTTCCAAACAATATTTACACAGCTGTAACCTATAGGTAAACACACGGAGCAGGTCTGAACTATATATGAAAAAACTGCATCAAAATGTTTTTTGCAAATTTTTACACTGTTGTAAAATAATATTAAACCATCAAAGCAGTTATGTCACATTTAACACAGGCCACACTGGCAGTTTTTTCACCGAGATACTTAATTTCATATTTTTCAGCCCTCCTATAACCAGAGAAATATAAAATAATAATGGACCAAGCAAAACACTGATGAACATTCTGATGAACCAAGCAAAACACTGATGAACATTCTGATGAACCAAGCAAAACACTGATGAACATTCGGATGAACCAAGCCAGGACCAAGCAAAACACCAATGAACATTCTGATGAACCAAGCAAAACACCGATGAACATTCTGATGAACCAAGCAAAACACCGATGAACATTCTGATGAACCAAGCAAAACACCGATGAACATTCTGATGAACCAAGCAAAACACCGATGAACATTCTGAGCTTATGAATTTATTGAACAATAACTCATGTATTACATTTATAAAATAGATAATGGTATAATTCTAATATTAAAATATAGTTTGAGCACTGGTGACACTATATGTTAATGATAATATAACAATGAATGAGAGTTGATAATATTAACCCTTTCATGATGGGAGTCGTGCTGGTGCAGCATTAAAGATCCTGCACTCATGCATTCTCTTATATATGCGAGTCTTCCATAGGGAGCTTTGCATATATAAGAGAATGCACTGGCTTACAAGGTCAAGGTAAATATTGTTAGGCCAATGTATTCTCTTATATATGCGAGTCTTCCTATGGGAGACTCGCATATATAAGAGAATACATTGCACAGGGTTTTCCCAAAATTTCAGGAAGCTCCAGTCATGGAAGGGTTAATCATAAGTTTTATTAAAACTAGCGGAATACTGTAAAACAATTCTATTCCTAAATACATTTTATTTAGATTTTATATAGTTTCCGGGGTATAAAATAATAAATATTAATTGACGACACTTGTCCGGAAATGCTTCTATCAATTAATAATGATTTTATATCAATATTTTTTGGTAGTATTTTGATCATTTTTAGATAGGGTTTATTCCGTATGCTATGCTCCGAACGAATGCAAGCCATAAAATGTTCCAAATTGACTGTATGCATATTATACCAGAAAATTCAAAATATAATTAATATTAATTGATAGAAGAGTTTGCAGATGGGGGTCTTTGATTTAAATTTATTATTTTATATCCAGGACACTGTATAAATTTTGTTTATAGGAAGAGATAGACCATCTTTAAGTATCCAGTAAGGTTACAGTTAAACTTCGTTAAGTCGAATCGCAAGGGACCGTTGGATTACTTCGAGTTATCCATGTGTTCGACTTAACCATTTCGACCATTTAGTGACCCCGAATTCCAACTAGTCGAATTAATTTGGAACATCGTTTTCGTTTTGGGAAGACATGACTGAATAAAATTATTCTCTGTATCAAGCGGTTTGAATATGATTTTTCATTTCGTTTGTCAACACTACTAATCCTCACATGGTGGAAATTGACCACCACACCTCGTAAATATGTTAAATAAACAATGCATTAGGACAAACAAAGACTCTAGGAAACTTCACAGCTTTTTATGCAATTGAATGGAAGCAAACGGAGTTATAATCACATGGCGATGAGTCGCCGACGGCACTTCGACTTAACCATAGTAATTAGTGTTATAAGCTGGCTGGTGGGACCAAATTTCGTTACGACTTAAGCGGGAATTTCGACTTATCCACCTTCGACTTAACCGTGATTATTCTATTGGCTTTGCACACAAGCTCAGCCGGGACCAGGCAATGGCTTCGACTTAAGTGGGGTATTCGAGTTACTGACGTCCGACTTAACGAAGTTTGACTGTATATATACCTTAACTTAACCATAATCGGTGTGTCACACTTCCAGAAAGCACATGTGAGTGAACAAGCAACCCCACACGTGTTTGGAAAGTTGCCAGCTTGTTGAATTCAATTGACTGAACTTTTCCTTGTCTGGATGCTTGGCACGTGTTTGTTCAAAAGGCATAATTGTTGTTTGCAAAGAACTTTTGTGCTTTAATGGAAATATATCAGGGTATCAAGATGCAAGCCTGAGTTTAGTGTGCCTGTCATTTGCAGAATGAGGTCCCCAGAGGGTGAATTTGGTGACGCTATTCCGCATAGTGGGCTAGCATCACCAAATTCACCCTCTGGGGACCTCATTCTGCACGGCCTGATAAATTATAAGAAATAACTCTTGCTTAGATTAAGTTTAAGTTATAACTGAACATTTTGAAGACAAATTTACCATCAACTATAACACATTACATGAATTATAAAACTTTTCTTCAAACTTTCCCCTTTTCGAAACATGAGATATTTTTTTTAAATAATCAAAATGCTATTAATGAAGTACATGTATCAATGATTAAATGATTGTCATTTTGTGAGCATGAACTAACAACGATAACATTGGAAAGTATCTTCCTTTATAAAAACCCCAGAACAATTTCCAGGTGATATTTGGCATGAATTAAGTAGTATTCAGGTGAGTCGGATGCATTCGGTGCATTGAAATTTGATTACATACAGTAATGCCCTAAGTAATCGACTCCTTAAACACAGCAGAATTATGGGTAACTTTTCAGGATTTAGTCGGAAATATGGCTTGTTGCCATTCATCGGAAAGCTCTCAGTGAGAGCTTTCCGTTGAATGGCAACAAGCCATATTTCCGACTAAATCCTGAAATGTTACCCATAATTCTGCTGTGGTTAAGGGGTCGATTACTTAGGGCATAACTGTAGAATAACACTAAGTCGTTTAGATGGCTGTGATGTGTCCATTATGTCATATCCCTTAAAGCAGGAGATTCTATTTTCAATGCAAGGTAATGCGTAATGTGTAACTTATATGACGTGCATCATGCTTTTCTCATCATAAAAGATGGGGGCTGTCTTCCAAGCTAAGGTAAATCGACTTGTATTTATGTCAATAAAGTGTTGTTGGGATTTAAAAGGTTTGACATTATCGTAGAACTAAGTTATTACAGATAGAGTGATTTTCAATATTGCATTTATTCCGCTATTGAACTTATTAGCTGCAATTACTAAAAGGAAGCTCTGCATTTTAAGGCAATGTACACACCTGTGTGAACTGTTTAACACAGACAACGGATCATGTCAATGCAACATAAGGACCAACACAACTGATTCGTATGAACGCTACTTAACAATAGCTAAAAATGATTGTCATGTTGTGAACCTGAATTAACAATAATTAAAATGACTGTCATATCGTTAACATAATATGATATATGGAATTACCTGTACTTACATGTAAGTCCAGAGGTGAGGGGGGAGGTGGTGTAAAAGTTTTCAGTTAGAATATTAAAGCTGCAATAGTTTGAAATTTAAGGCAGTCAATTTAATAAAAATTGTTCCAAAAAAAGATGTTAAATTAGGCTTTTTATGTTGTTGTCTGAAACCTTGAATAGGTCTTTAAATGCGAAGTATAACTTATGCGATTTTTAGCCGAAGGTAGAATATACATCTGCTTTGTGTTAAATTTAAAAGTTGGTCTATCTCTTACAAAAGACATTTTATATAGTTTCCGGGGTATAAATAAATAAAGACGAGTCGCAGACACCTATCCGGAAACGCTTCTATCAATTAACCCTTTACCCAACAGAAGGGCCCTGTGCCAATGCATTCTCTTATATATGCGAGTCGACCATAGGTCGCCTCGCATATATAAGAGAATGCATTGGCTTAACAAATTAAAAATTATAAAATTGTTAAAGAATTTTTTTTAGGCCAATGCATTCTCTTATATATGCGAGGCGACCTATGGTCGACTCGCATATATAAGAGAATGCATTGGCACAGCGCATAACTGTAACTATCACAATGTGGTCAAGGAGCCGGTTCCAATGATATCCATATTTGTATGGTTCTATTGAGACAGACCGAAGATATTTTAGGCTGTTGAAGCTTTATTTGGCCGGTTTGTTGGGTAAAGGGTTAATATTGATTACATTGATATTTTCTTATATAATGCGATGATCAAGTGCGACATTATTTCATTACAATTTTTAGATAAGAGTTATCCTGCATGCTATGCTCCGAATGAACGCGAGCCATATATTTGTCCCAAATTGATTGCACGTATATTATACCAGAAAATATGAAATAGAATCAATATTAATTGATATAAGCATTTCCAGACAGGGGTCTTCGATTCATAGTTATTATTATATACCCAGGAAACTAGTATAAGACTTGTTATATGAAGAGATAGACCAATTATAAAGAGAAAGCACCCATTGAGTGAACATTTCTAAACATATAATGCAATGGAAGAGGTGCAATAACATTTCCTAGAGTTAGGAATTTCATCTGGTCCAAAGGGGTGCGGGTGGGGGTAGTTTGCAAATGGACACACCCTCTAAAGTCCAAACAAATACCCTCTAGCCTGACAATACTCATATTTCATGTGTAAATGATGAGAAGTAACCCACATGTTTGTCCCTGAAAAGCATGAATCACCTTTTTATGAGCGTAAATTCTCTTTCTGTCAATAGGGTGAAGATGTAATGAATATGACATGTACAGTAATGCCCTAAATAATTGACTCCTTAACCACAGCAGAATTATGGGTGATTTTTCAGGATATAGCTTTCCGATGAATGGCAACAAGCCATATTTCCAACTAAATCCTGAACAATTACCCATAATTATGCTGTGGTTAAGGAGTCGATTATTTAGGGCATTACTGTAGCTAAGAAGCGAAAACCGTAACAGGTCTCCTCGGTGACGCGGTGATGGTGATCACCAAATGTTAAGGACCGTAACTGTGCCCCAGGTCTCCCCGCTGAGGTGGTGATGTGTAATGAATATGACATGTAGGCGTGATCACCAAAAGCTAAGGACTGTAACCGTTCCTGGTCTCTCAGGTGACGCGGTGATGACCTTTGTGTCACTGATCCACATTTTATGGAGTAATGTCGGGTTTCTGTGTAAAACATGAACCATCTCTCCCTTCTGGAATGAAAATATACAAGTTAAAGGTACACAATCCCCGTATCATCAGATTCCAATAACAACAACATTTCTTGGAATGCCGCTTCAGTTATTAAAATCAATTAAATGCCAAAAAATAATGCTAACCACCCCCAACTATAGTATAAAATTGCACAAAAAAAATTGTTATATATCAACATTTTGTTCAACGCAATTTGGTATCGAGAGTATGTTGGTTAACATTCGTCGATTATTTGCCAGGCCGCCAAATATTCGATGTGGTGAAAAATAACAGATTTCAAAACACAAAATCTGATAACTCTGGGCTTTGATGGGTGGGTTCCTCGACTCAAATCTAATATTTTTAGAGCCAAATAAATAGTAATTTAGGGGCGTTAAATGAGATTATGTATCTTTAACCATTCCATGACTGGAGCTTCCTGAAATTTTGCAAAAACCCTGTGCCAATGCATTTTCTTATATATGCGAGTCTCTCATAGGGAGCCTCACATATATAATAGAATACATAGGCCTAATAATATTTACCTTGACCATGAAAGCATTCTGTTATATATGAGAGGTTCCCTAAGGAGACTCTCATAATTATATAAGAGAATACATTGGTACAGGATCTTTAATGCTGCACCAGCACAACTCCTGTCATGAAAGAATTAAGAATTTAACTCTTCCATGACTGGAGCTTCCTGAAATTTTGCAAAAAAAACCTGTGCCAATCCACTCTCTTATATATGCGAGTCTCTCATAGGGAGCCTCACATATATAAAGTATATATATAAAATTTACCTTGAACTTGTAAGCTAGTGTATTCTCTTATATATGCGAGGCTTCCTATGGGAGACTCTCATATATAATGGAATGCACTGGCACAGGGTTTTCGTATGTTTCAGGAAGCGTAGCTCCCCTCATGAAAGGGATAATAACCGATGTGATATATAACAGAATCCACTGGCACAGGATCTTTAATGCTGCACCAGCGCAGTTCCCGTCATGAAAGGGTAAAGAAATTTAAATTGAAACCGCTGTGGGTTAGAGAATTTATTGGTGATGTAGGTTCCTGTTGCTGTACCCATGACCTGGTGACCTCCTGATGACCTCTAGGTCAAGTCTGGATATAGTGTGTCTTACGTTTGCAGAATGAGGTCCCTAGAGGGTGAATTTAGTGACGCTGCCCCACACAGTGGGCTAGAATCACCAAATTCACCATCGGGGGACCTCATTCTGCTTAGGCCTCAACTGCCATAGGAGACCTAAATATCAGATTGAAGTTCACCCATTAGTCATCAGTCAATTACGCATTTTATCTTCTGCTAATTAGGGGATATAGAAACTGAACAGATGGGAAAAAGTTATTAAAAACAATGATAATTTCAGACTATAGATACTTCCCAGAAGATGAGACCTAAGCAGAATGAGGTCCCCAGATTCACACTCTGAGGACCTCATTCTGCAAAAGTTAGACACACTATATCCAGACTTGCTCTTTGTAGTTATTTGATTTGATACATTATGTGTACGACAGCATACAGGTTGGTATGTACATGTATTGGCATCAAGCCTGAGTTTAGTGTGCCTGTCATTTGCAGAATGAGGTACCCAGATGCTTTCTGTTGAATTATGGTTTTGGGAGTAAATATACGTGAATGAACTACATGTATCCGTATTATTATCATTCCCAGTAAAAACAGACTGTGGAATTTCCGTAAGTTCTTCATAAAGTTCACAAGAATAAAAATTTCTGGAATAATTGTAAATTTAATAAAGCACACAATAGTATATATAAATATCTATGTTAATATATTCATCCTGTGAAACAACGATTGCCAATGTTGCTAATTAATTAAATACTTATTAATTGGTTGTTTCCACATTGACCGAGTCTGGGGACCTCATTCTGCTTAGGCCACATCTTCTGGGAAGTATCTAAGGTCTCAAATTAACATTGTTTTTAGTTACATTTTCCCTTCTGGGAAGTTTCTATATCACCTAACTTGCAGAAGATACAATGCATAAACGAGGTTCCCAATGGGTGTTCATCACAATATTCACCATTTGGGAACTTGAGTCTTTGTCTCCCATACAGATGAGGCCATGCAGAATTAGGTCCCCAGATGGTGAAGTTGGTGATGCTAGCCCGCTAGGCGGGATAGTGTCACTAAATTCAACCTCTGGGGACCTCATTCTGCAAATGACAGGCACACTAAAAACAGGCTTGTTTGGTATGTATTGGCATGATAATGTCTGCTTATTATAATATGATTACCCATGTTACCAGCATGCCGCTAGCAGTATGAATACATTTCCGATTACTCGACCCTCAGATAAATCGCGATATTAACAGCTAATCACTGTCTGAGGTGCGGTCTGAGATGCGTCTACAACGCAGTGACAATCTGACAGGGGTTGAATGAGTACAATACAATTTGATCAAAAAGTCCAAGTTCTCGTAGCGGAAGTGTATCGTGTATCGTGTCATAAATGTAAGATTATAGAAGTTAGTGAGGTTATCGATAAAATATTATTAGGCTTAGGACATCCAACATTAATTAATTTTTCTCTGTCAATTTTTTTCTTCAGATCTGTGCATGTACATGTATACATTGAAATGTCCTAAAATGGACGAAATTGCCCATCAGCTCAAGGGCAAACAGAAACATATGTCCTAATAGCCCCCACCCTCATAGACCCCACCATCATAGCCCCCACCCTCATAGCCCCCACCCTCTTGGAACCAATGAGGATATTACATTTCAATGATTAAAAAAACCTTATAATTCCAGACTACTATCTTCTTCTGGTCGCCTCCACTAATCACCTTCTCGTTATCAAGTAAATGTAAGCACCGAACGACCCCTAAATGCTCTTGAAGGACATGCAACTGTTTTCCTGCAATATAAATCTCAATTCAGTATTGGAATGACATACCAAGGAAGGAATAATTCTTCATAGGGACAGACAAGTAGCTTTTCTCTTCCTGAAATTTTGCGAAAAACCCTGTGCCAATGTATTCTCTTATATATGCGAGTCTCCCATAGGGATCCTCACATATATAAGAGAATACATTGGCCTAACAATATTTACCTTGTAAGCCAGTGCATTCTTTTATGTATGAGAGGCTCCCTATGGGAGACTCGCATATATAAGAGAATTCACTGGCACAGGATCTTTAATGCTGCACCAGCGCAGCTCCCATCATGAACGGGTTAATGCTGCATCAGGGTTAAGGAATACTATCTGTTTCTAAATGTAATTATGCAGTTTAACCCTTACATGACGGAAGATGCACTGGAACAGCTTTAAGATTCAGTGCCAGTGCATCCTCTTATATATGCGAGTCTCCCATAGGGAGCCTCGCATATATAAGAGAATGCACTGGTTTACAAGGTCATGGTAAATATTGTTAAGTCAATGTATTCTCTTATATATAAGAGAATGCATTGGCACATGGTTTTCGCAAAATTTCAGGAAGCTTCAGTCATGGAAGGGTTAAAGACATTTGCCTTATAATAAGTTTATTTATAAAAATTTGTGGTTAGGCATATGTCTTTAATTTGTGTAATTATATTTGACAGATTATTACAGCTGAACAGAATATATCGTGTGTCATCGTGACATAATTCCTATGCTCAACTGTCACTTCGAAGTGATCCACCCGTAATGTAATTATCCTATTTAACCCTTCCATGACTGGAGCTTCCTGAAATTTTGCGAAAAACCCTGTGCCAATGCATTCTCTTATATATGGGAGTCTCACCTAGGGAGCCTCGTATATATAGGAGAATGCTTTGGCCTAACAATAATTACCTTGACCTTGTAAGCCAGTGCATTCTCATATATATGAGAGGCTCACCTAGGGAGCCTCGTATATATAGGAGAATGCTTTGGCCTAACAATAATTACCTTGACCTTGTAAGCCAGTGCATTCTCATATATATGAGAGGCTCACCTAGGGAGCCTCGTATATATAGGAGAATGATTTGGCCTAACAATAATTACCTTGACCTTGTAAGCCAGTGCATTCTCATATATATGAGAGGCTCACCTAGGGAACCTCGTATATATAGGAGAATGCTTTGGCCTAACAATAATTACCTTGACCTTGTAAGCCAGTGCATTATCTTATATATATGTGGGGCTCCCTATAAAATTAAGTGGGTGTAATTATATATAACTATGGAATATTTTGATTAACATTTTAATCTTGTGGCAACTATTTCAACAACTAAATTTCCAATGATGTTCAATAGCAATATTTTCAATGTTTACTACAGTTCATAGAAGGAAATTTAAACAAGAGGTTGCACTGCTGGTGCTGGCATACAGTGGAAATTCAAACATGGGAAGGTAGGAAAATTTTACAAACCAAGGGCCATAACTGAGGTGCCCAAAATTGTGATAAACCTGCTATGCTCACTGATTAGAGATATTGTGGCAAGTAACTTGTACCAAACTTTTTGAAATTGGAGGGGAAGTGAAGGGTTAAAGTGTTATGTGGTGATATTTCCTGCCGATTGGTGTTGTTGTGCCATTGGAGCCCAGCTATTTAATGGGGGGGGGAGTTGAAGGGTTAAAGTTTGTATGTGCTGATATTTCCTGCCGATTGGTGTTGTTGTGCCATTGGAGCCCAGCTATTTAATGGGGGGGGGGGGGAGTTGAAGGGTTAAAGTTTGTATGTGCTGATATTTCCTGCCGATTGGTGTTGTTGTGCCATTGGAGCCCAGCTATTTAATGGGGGGGGGGGGAGTTGAAGGGTTAAAGTTTGTATGTGCTGACATTTCCTGCCGATTGGTGTTGTGCCATTGGAGCCCAGCTATTTAATGGGGGGGAGTTGAAGGGTTAAAGTTTATATTTGCTGATATTTCCTGCCGATTGGTGTTGTTGTGCCATTGGAGCCCAGCTATTTAATGAGGGGGGGAGTTGAAGGGTTAAAGTTTGTATGTGCTGACATTTCCTGCCGATTGGTGTTGATCCATAGGAGCCTTTATTTAATGGGGGGGGATGAAGGGTTAAATTTGTATGTGCTGACATTTCCTGCCGATTGGTGTTGATCCATAGGAGCCGCTATTTAATGGGGGGGGGGGATGAAGGGTTAAAGTTTGTATGTGCTGACATTTCCTGCCGATTGGTGTTGAACCATAGGAGCCATGATCTAAACACCTGGGATCAGTTTTCTTAGATGTATCTCGATGTGTTTTATGTTTTGACAATAAATAAAAACATTGTAGCCATAACACTATTCCACAAGTAAAAACATCTCTAATATGCTGCCAATATGGCTAGGAACTGGTCTTAATTCAGTCAGGTAACTGGTCGTAATTGCCGATGATGGATTGGCATATTCTGTTCACATAACACACCAATAAAGTATCATGATGATGCCCAGAGATTTTTGTTTAACCCTTTACCCTGTGCCAATGCATTCTCCTTATATATGCAAGTCGACCATAGGTCGCCTCGCATATATAAGAGAATGCATAGGCTTAACACATATTAAAAATGATAAAATTGTCAAAGAATGTAGAAAAATATTATAAAAAAAAATATTTTTTTTTAGGCCAATGCATTCTCTTATATATGCGAGGCGACCTATGGTCGACTCGCATATGTAAGAGAATGCATTGGCACAGGGCATAACTGTAACTATCACAATGTGGTCAAGGAGCCGGTTCCAATGATATCCATATTTGTATGGTTCTATTGAGACAGACCCAAGATAATTTAGGCTGTTGCAGCTTCATTTGGGCTATTTTTCTGTGACTTGCAGGGGCGGCGGAGCTGGGGGGGGGGGCACGTAGCTGTGACTTGTGGATGTTTAGAAGGGAATCAAGTGCAGTGAGGGGCCCAGTCTGTCAGAACAGGAGATAGTTAGAGGGGGAACCAGTCTGTTAAAACAGGAGCTAGTGGGAGGGGGAACCAGTCTGTTAGAACAGGAGCTAGTGGGAGGGGGAACCAGTCTGTTAAAACAGGAGCTAGTGGGAGGGGGAACCAGTCTGTTAGAACAGGAGATAGAGGGGGGGGACCAGTCTGTTAAAACAGGAGCTAGTGGGAAGGGGAACCAGTCTGTTAGAACAGGAGATAGAGGGGGAACCAGTCTGTTAGAACAGGAGCTAGTGGGAGGGGGGACCAGTCTGTTAGAACAGGAGATAGTTTGAGGGGGGTACCAGTCTGTTAGAACATGAGCTAGTGGGAGGGGAACCAGTCTGTTAGAACAGGAGCTATTGGGAGGGGGAACTAGTCTGTATGAATAGGAGATAGAGGGGGAACCAGTCTCTATGAACAGGAGATAGTGTGAGGGGGAACCAGTCTGTTAGAATGGGAGATAGTTAGAGGGGGAACCAGTCTGTATGAACAGGAGATAGTGAGAGGGGGACCAGTCTGTTAGAACAGAAGGCTTGAGAGGGGGCGGAGTCTGCCAGAACAGGAGATAGTGGGAGGGGGAACTAGTCTGCCAGAAACTAATCTAGTGAATGTACCAAATGGGGAAAGGAGGATCAGCCACTTTGAACTGAAACCAATGAGATTTGTCTAACATGAATACCCTAGAATGACAAAAAGTGTCAGGTTACTACGAATCAGGTGTCAGGTACAGTAATGCTCTAATTAATCGACTCCTTAACCACCGCATAATTATGGGTAACTTTTCAGGATTTAGTCGGAAATATGGCTTGTTGCCATTCATCGGGAAAGCTCTCCCTGAGAGCTTTCTGATGAATGGCAACAAGCTATATTTCCTACTAAATCCTGAAAAGTTACCCATAATTCTGCTGTGGTTAAGGGGTCGATTACTTAGGGCATTACTGTAGATACAAATGCTTATAAAATGAACATTGGTATCTAATCTGTTGTCTGCTTATAGAGAATGAACATTGGTACCTAATTTAATCGTCTGCCATTTTTTGTGTGATCATTCTCATGTCTGTTTACTGGCGCATGGTCCAATACTTTGTAAATCTGAAACGTTATAAACTGACCATGTTAGCACTAGTATGGTATTAATTTTGGCAGACCTGACATACAAAAACCATAGGGAAAAAATCATTATTTCACACCCATTGACGTGAGGTACAAGTATTCAATGGAATCCCAGTCATTGAATACATATTATTGTATACCTCTAGTGGAATACAAGCCGGGCATATTCTTGTTGACGTTGTCGCCAATAACGATGACGTACATTACATCGTCAATGATCCACTTTGGATGATGCCCCGACCATTACTGGTTATTCATCAGACTAAAATCACAATAATGTTAGCTGTAGTATCAATGAAGGTGACAAACATGGATTGAACTTATCTGACATATTGGTGTAGAATAAATACAGAACACAACATCATAATCTTGAATCTTTTATCAAACTCATTGCGGATGGCGCATAATTATATTTTGCGAGAGGTCTTGAAAGAATAGATTTTCGATTAAGATGCGCGTTGTGTTCTGTCTATTTTCAGCATGTTTACCTTTATGGTTCCATAGGATAACAGTGCTGTCACTCGACCCGGATGCTATCACATCATCATTAAATGCCAAACAGTACTGAAACAGTAAGGAAGCTACAGTAATGCCCTAAATAATCAACTTCTTAACCACATCAGAATTATGGGTAATTTTTCAGGATTTAGTCGGAAATATGGCTTGTTGCCATTCATCGGAAAGCTCTGTGAGAGCTTTCCAATGAATGGCAAGCCATATTTCCAACTAAATCCTGAAAAATTACCCAAAATTCTGCTATGGTTAAGGAGTAGATTATTTAGGGCATTACTGTATTATTATCCTAATCATAGAGGAATGGGGAATTAAAATTATAGGAATAGAAAAGATGAGAGACAGAGAAGTAAATTATAATAAATTACTTACCAGTAAAAAAATTTATGAAAATCAATGTTTCTGAATTTGAATATTTTTTAAAAATCAGATCTCAGTTTTCTGAAAATGAATAGCTAATTGGTGATTGTATAGCATATCACCATGGTGACAACATAGATATCGATTTGTTTACTTATTATATAAACTGGAGCGGTTACGGATGTAGAGAGAGGTGTAGTCTGACTTTAGAACTGAACTCACCACTTCACCCTGGTGGCCGGACATCGTGTATCGACAGCCGCCACTCTTGGTATTCCAGATCCGGAGATCTCCGTCAGCACTACCGCTTATCAGTTTATTCTCACCAAGCTGACAGCATGTCACAACTGCAATAAATTAAAAGCCCTGATGAATTGGACCCACATAGAATTAATCAAGGACCTGTGTATAGCTCATATTTGGGCAGACTTGATTAATTGGACCCACATAGAATTAATCATAGACCTGTGTATAGCTCATATTTGGGCAGACTTGATTAATTGGACCCACATAGAATTAATCATAGACCTGTGTATAGCTCATATTTGGGCAGACTTGATTAATTGGGCCAACATAGAATTAATCAAGGACCTGTGTATAGCTTATATTTGGGCAGACTTGATTAATTGGGCCAACATAGAATTAATCAAGGACCTGTGTATAGCTTATATTTGGGCAGACTTGATTAATTGGGCCAACATAGAATTAATCAAGGACCTGTGTATAGCTTATATTTGGGCAGACTTGATTAATTGGGCCAACATAGAATTAATCATAGACCTGTGTATAGCTCATATTTGGGCAGACTTGATTAATTGGGCCAACATAGAATTAATCAAGGACCTGTGTATAGCTTATATTTGGGCAGACTTGATTAATTGGGCCAACATAGAATTAATCAAGTACATGTGTATAGCTTATATTTGGGCAGACTTGATTACTTGGGCCAACATAGAATTAATCAAGGACCTGTGTATAGCTTATATTTGGGCAGACTTGATTAATTGGGCCACCATAGAATTAATCATAGACCTGTGTATAGCTCATATTTGGGCAGACTTGATTAATTGGGCCAACATAGAATTAATCAAGGACCTGTGTATAGCTTATATTTGGGCAGACTTTATTAATTGGGCCAACATAGAATTAATCAAGGACCTGTGTATAGCTCATATTTGGGCAGACTTGATTAATTGGGCCAACATAGAATTAATTATAGACCTGTGTATAGCTCATATTTGGGCAGACTTGATTAATTGGGCCAACATAGAATTAATCAAGGACCTGTGTATAGCTTATATTTGGGCCAACATAAACCCTGGAGATCTCCGTCAACACTGCCTTTGATTATTTATTAGCAAATTAAACATGCATAATCTGAATAATGCTTGCAAATTACTATTTCCTTGGCTTTAGTGGAGGGGGGGGGGGGGGGTAAAAATATTTTATTCGAGTCGAGGAACCCACCCATCAAAGGTCAGTGATCAGATATCAATTTTTGAAATCTATTATTTCAACACCAATAATTTTTGGTGGCCCAGTAAAAGTCGATGAGAAGACAGTCTAGGACCAAATTGCAGATGAAGATGGATAACTCTAAAATAAAGTGGCTTTTTTGTGTCAGATATTTTACAAACCTACAAAATTTTGTTGAAATTATTTTTTTTCATAAATAACAGGTTTTGGGCAATATTAGTAATAGCATTATTTGTGGGCAATTAATCGATTCTGATAACTGAAGCAGCATTTCAAAAAATATTGTTGTTGTTGGAATCGGATTGACTACATTGAACAATTTTTTTAGTTTTATTAGAAATTTCTTTAGAAAGATTCTTATTCTTTTTTAGTTTAATTTCTCCCGTATCCCAAAATTGGCAGACGATAAAATGCATAAATTGAGGTGCCTAATGGGAGCACATCACCATCTTCACCATCTGGGAACTTAAGTCTTGGTCTCCCAGAGCAGGGGCGCCGGAAGCATCCAAGGGCAGGGGGGGCAGAGCCTACAAAAAAGGGCACTTTTCCGCAAAAAAGGGCGTTTTCTCCGCAAACTCGGGAAAATAACCATAAATTCATTGTGGCAAAAATCCCTATTTTAATGGTATTTGTCGGTTTTTATGGCCGTTTTGTGATAAAATTGACAAAAAAATTATATTTCTTGTGAAATTGGTGGTATTTGGACCAAAAAAGTTACATTTTGCTATAAAAACACGAGATTAAACACACAAAAAGCATTTTCTGTCTCCAGAAAAAGGGCAAGTCCTGCCCCCGCTCGCCCCCCTTGGTCAAGGGCAGGGGGTCGGCTGCCCCCTCTGCCCCCCCTCTTCCGGCGCCCCTCTCCCAGAGCACATGAGGCCATGCAGAATGAGGTCCCCAAAGGATGAATTTGGTAGCGTCACTAAAATCACCCTCTGGGAACCTCATGCAATAAATGTCCAGCACCATATTTTAGGCCTGGTCCTCCATGCATATAACAGAAATACTGTAAGAGATATGTGTAACACAAATTGATAGAATGTTCCCAATTTTCAGGCTCCTGAGTTTAGTGTGCCTGTCATTTGCAGAATGAGGTCTCCAGAGGGTGAATTTAGTGATGCTATCCTGTATAGTGGGCTAGCATCACCAAATTCACCATCTGGGGACCTCATTCTGCATGGCCTCATCTGCTATGGAAGACATAGACTCAGATTGAAGTTCTCAAATGGTGAATATTGTGATGTACACCCATTGGGAACCTCGATTATACAATGTGTCATCTGCCAATTTGGGGATATAGAGAAACTAAACTAAAAAATAAATAGAATCTACATGTATGTGAAGAATTTTCTAAAGAAATTTGATAATAAAGAAACTGTCCAGAGGTCCCGAGAGAGTGAATTTAGTGATGCTAGTCCGCTATGCGGGATAGCGTCACTAAATTCACCCTCTGGGGACCTCATTCTGCAAATGACAGACATGCTATAACCAGACTTGATTCCACGTCTGGAATGTGGATATTGATGAAAGGAAGCAATCAGTTTAATCAAAAGTCACAATATGGTGGATCAACAGATGATGTCTGTAGCCCATTACTGACTGGGAGTAATCTTACTAATGGGGAGTATGGGAGATCTACAGGGACGCCACAGTCATTCAATGAAACATGGGGGGGGTGCTGGGGGAGGGGACTGTGGTGCAACAGATGACGTCTGTAGCTAATCACTGACTGGGAGTAACCTTACTAATGGGCAGCACCAGTGACATACAGGGATGCCACTGGCATTAAAGGGGGGGGGGGGGGTAGAGGTGGGGGCGGATTGTGATCAATAAATGATGCTTGTAGCTGAATAATGACTGGGATTAATCTTACTACTTTCCGCCAATAATTTATATCGTGAGTTCTTGACGCAACAGTCTCATTTACCCTTTCATGACGGGAGCTGCCATGGCGCAACATTAAAGAACCTGTGCCAATGCATTCTCTTATATATGTGAGTTAACCATAGGTTGCCTCCCTTATATAAGAGAATGAACGAACGAACGAATATTTTATTATATGTGTGTCTTTTTTTATAAGCACTTTTTTGATAAGCACTATGAAGAAATTTAGCTACTTGAAGAGGATACCGATTCATTAGCCGAGTAAGCAAGCCGACGTCACTAAATTGTGTCTGTCCATGTTCAATCGCTATATATGACATCAGTTTTGATCGCAAGTGTTTATATGCTTGACAGTTAAGGAGAAAATGTGTCTTGTCTTCAACTTGGCTACAATCACACACAGAACAATATCTCTTGTCGGAATCTTCCTTATTATACCTCCCAGTCTCAATATTCAAGGGGAGAACACAGCATCGAAATTGTGCCATAATCGATCTTTCAGCTTTACTGATGTTAAGAGTTACATATCTTTCTAATTCGTTACGTATGTGTGTTTAAATAATATATAAGTTCTCAATTTAGGTAATTTTTTTGTATCTGCAGACCAAGTTTTCTGAAAATGTCTCTTGAGGGCTTCATGGCTCTCATCGAGATTACACATTCGTCTATCGTCAAATATATTATTCATGTTCAGTATCTGTGTGATTAATTTAAAGTGGGCAGCCCATCTATCTTTCTTACAGTTTAAGATGTCCCATAAAAATACTTGTTTTGTAATTCTGCCAGCATGCATGGTCAATAAACGATTCCAGAATCTCAGCATCGAATACCACCGATGGCAATAAGGGGATGTCCATCCAACATCGCCGTTAAGTGCGGGTAGAGGGGTGTAACGACCAACTCCCAAGAAATAGCGTAAAGCGCAGTGTTGAACTGTGTTAATTGAGTGGAATTGACCAAATCCCCAAACTTCACTGGATTGCATTGGCCAAACAATTTTTTATTAATTTTTCTTACATTCTTTAAAGGAATATTATTCTGAAAATGTGTCAGTATTTTCTTTCAATATACCTATATTATATAATTAAAATATCCAATTTGCCCAAATAATCTTGTGTTTGACCGCTAATTTTGTTTCTATAATGAAATAAAAAAGATTCTGAAAAATGCTGAAGATCTTATGTTGCAGGCGAAGTCACATGGTTGAAGTCACATGATCAGCGTTTGGTGTGGTCACATGATTTAACACATGATAATGACGTAGCGATTAGGGGAATTCCCGTTACTATCAAACCAAAATAATCTCATCCATCGGGATGTAGTCGGGATCAATGTCTTCCGTTGTTGCCTTGATGTCTTCTTCGAACGTTGATGTCGATGATGTGACAATTTGTCACTGTCTTATGTTGTTTGCCAGTTTATCTATGTATATATGGCATTTGGCGTATATCATCGACCTCTTTGTGTCAATTATGCATAACAATCGCATTATGAAAGATATGAAAGTTGGCCATGGTTCATTTGAAAATCCAATCATATATAACACTTTTTGACGGAAGGATAATAATTAATCCGGTTTAATAAGTAATCACATACACAAACGCTCTTTATTCACCATATCGGGAATAGGCTTAACAGGGAATGCTCTGTATTGAGTCATTGTAAAGGAAAATGGGTATTCGACTAATAGTTGTCATCGTGAATATTTACTTATTACAATAGTCCAATACACATAAATACATGTACACAAACTTTCGATATATATGTTTATATGCCTGTCAATGTCATAGCAATTTCCCATCATGGATGGGTTAATAAGACTAAGCTTGCAGATATATAGGCATAAAGAAAATACCTTTGAGGTGTCCCATGAACTGCCATACGATCCTTCTATATGTGACATCCCACAGATAAATAGGAATAAAGAAACAATACCTTTGAGGTGTCCCATGAACTGCCAGACGATCCTTCTATATGTGACATCCCACAGATAAATAGGAATAAAGAAACAATACCTTCGAGGTGTCCCATGAACTGCCAGACGATCCTTCTATTCGTGACATCCCACAGAATGAGACTGTTATCCCACGATCCCGTGACCGCCATCGTGCCATGAGTACTCATACACTGAAATCAGCGAGGTTTCAGTTCAAATCATATAGTACATTTTTGTCGACATCGGAATGTATATAACTGAAACCATTTTTTTCTATTAGGCAGTGTATCTGTGGACCATCCAATACTGGTAGTCAACAGTTTAAGGTGTGCGGCGACTTTTTTTGGTCAAATATGTAGATTTGACGTCCAAAAAACACTATTTTTAATAAAAAGTTATTTATCCAATTTTTGGAATACTTAGAACATCCAAATTGTTTTCATGTGTAATACTATGGATATTCTACCTGAAAATGTATCCAAATAATTTAATAATTTAGTAGAAATTTTTTTTTACTAAAAAGAGTTCAATTATTTGGAAAAAAATCAGAAATTTGGATATTTTTCAAACTTAAAATTATTTTTTCCCCAAGAATTTTTTATCCTTACATGGAGTTTATGGTCTCAAAATTTGCCTTGATTTATTCCCTTAAAAATAGGATAGAATATAATGTCATACATACAATAGTTTGAACATTATTAGAAATATACTACCCCTCCCCCTAATAAAAATAAAAACCCCGAAATTTTCTATATTTTGGTATAATCCGATAAAACATAAAAATGTGTATAATAGGTAATTCCTGGATGTCTGCTTATATTTATATCAGATTGTGGTGGGTTCATTGAATAACAACATCACTTCAAACAATGTGACTATTCACTAAAATATGCAAATTTGATACAAAATTATTTGAATTTGAGATTCATAATTTATATTTTCATTTTAAAATTTGAATACCAGAATCTCACATTGTTTTAAACAGTTCAATCATGTGTATCATCCAAAGATGAGTCACTGTCACAATTGTCCACTATATTGTCCAGATTGTATGGGTTTAAACAATTCAGCTCACATTTTAATACAGGCGAGTGAACAATTCAAGTTGGATTTTCGGCAGCTACATCTGGACGAAGAACACCTGGAACTTGAACATTTACATGTTGTGATTTATTGAAATGTTTTCGGTAATGGCTCGGCAGTCATGAGAGTCGGTGTCATGCCTCCTTCATCTTCTTTCCAACCGTAACTGGTAGGAGATGGTAACTTTGGAACAGAAGTGAGGGCTGCATACCACACAAATGTTTGATATTGACTGCGGAGTAGATGTTGATGCAAACAATCTTTAGTTGGTGGAAGTTTTGATAAGTCTGCTAGTTGATGGAACATTTTAGACCTGAGTTCATTCACACCACATGCATTTGATGATAAAGAATAAAGTTGCATGATAAACTTTTCTGCCAGAAGTTTATCAAACTGACCATACAGGTCAATAGGTTGTAGCAGGGAAGGGGTCTTCATGTATTTCTTCCAAGTAGACTTCTTCCCTTCTCCTGGTTGTATCACATCCTGTAACTGCATGGTAAATTGGCAAACCATTAATTACTGATGCAGGAAAATTCTTTTCTATATCATTAATTGGGAGGTATTTAGGTTTCTTCACAGTCCCTGCACTCGTCATAATAATTTCCTCATCAAGATTTCACAGGTGGTAGAGAAGCAATACAAGGACATCTGTGTCACGACTTTGGACTATTACTCTAGCATTTCCTTTTGTTGCAGCATCTTGACCATGTAATAGCATTCTGGTATCAGCTTTTTCGTGAGATGATTTTAGATGATCTAATGGGGAATCCAGTTGATGTCCAGAGATAGCTATCTGATAGTCAGCACAGCGACCAGCTACAATAACAGTATTTCCGATTGGTAAATCAACACCTTTCTTGAGTAATTCACTGGTCAGGAACTGCAGAAGGCTGTTGTTATTTTCTGATGATCCAATGAACATTACCCAGGAATGTGGCAGTGGAAGATCTCTTCTATCAACAAGTTTGTGTATGTATCTGGTTGACTGATTTCTCTTTTGGAGTGTCCCAAATTTTGTGGAGGCTGCTGAATAATTGTCAAAGACAATATCGACTCGATTACATCCATTTGTCCTGAAGTATTTCAACACTATATTTGTGAAGACATCTGCAAGATCTCCAAATGTTTCAGAGTGGTTTGGTTTACCAATAGCTTGAACAAGTGCCATACCATCAATTACATAGCATGTTGTCTTAGGATAATCTGGAAGTTCGTTCAATGAGTATTGGTCGGATAGAATGTGAAGTATAATGCAGCTTTATTTGTGGAATGGAGCTGTCAATCTAGTGAAGCGAGTGACATACTGCAACCAGTATTGAAATGTGCTGTTCTCGGAATTTAATTCACAAAATAAATCAAGCTTGTTAGATAATTTCCCCATCTTCATTGTTTCCGATACCTGTCTACAGCTGTCCATGTCCTTCCCTACCTCAAAATATGTAGATAACTTCTTTCCCTCATTATCCAAGACATCAAATCTTGTATCCTCATGCTCTCGAAGCCAGCTCTGATATTCCTGGAACAATATTCTGTACACCGCATCGAACGTTAGCTTGTGTGCACGAACAGATCTGTTCCACAACGTTCCCTTCATTATCTATCTTGTCAGATGTACATTCACTATATATCCCAGAGTCAGTCAAGCCAGAAAAAGCAAAATGTTGCCCAATTACTCGAAGGAAATTTAGAGCTATATGAAAACTTCCCATCCTGATAACGACATTTGAGAATTTTTCTGGCAACAACCAAACAATTTCCTTTGCCTTGCAATAAAGTGCCTGGTCAAATGTAATAACAGTATTAGGTTGTGAGAAATATTTAGAAATATGGCAGCATCGTAGAAGAACGGTAAGAATTGTGTCCATATCATTGGCTGGGGCAGGTATGATTGGTAAGTACCCGATAACTGATTTCTCTGATTGTACAGTGGACATTTTCTGGTTGTAGCCTGTCCAAGAAGGAACATACTGTTGATCGATCACCATGATTCCGTGATATTAAGTAGACTAAATCCTTGTATTTGCTTTCTGATTGCAGGTCATCATTTGGTTTAACATCAATCCTGCCAAGCCCTCGTGGTGAAACATGGCATGAAACATTTAGATACTCGACACTATTAAATGGTGGTGGGACAGATTTAAGAACTTTATCCCGTTGTATTCTATCACTCCTCTGTATTTTGCATGAAGCAGCGCTGTCATCCGGTTTGTCTACGGCTCTCTGAAAAGCTGCCATTTGTGTAACATGGAAGGTTCCTTTTCCATCTAGAGTCTCCTCAATGATGTCCTGGTTATCTGCAGCAAATTGAATAAATTGACCTTTCTGTAAATTGTTGGGAATGAAAGTAGAATTGTTTAAAATGAATCTCTCTATCTGAGCATTTGCTTCCGTAGTGTCAATTCGCTGAACAGTTTCATAAGAAATGCTATGACCACCAGCATGTAGAAAGTTCACAAGAAACTTTGACCTAGATATATGGTGAACAACTAATCCAGTAGCTATATGCTTTGGAGTATTCCGATTACCATTGAACATAGCATATACAATATCTTGGCCAAGACTAAGAGTCAACACATCTTGATTTGGATCCAGGATTAAGCTAAGAAGAGTATACAAGCCATCAGGAATACAGTCCTCAGCTGCCTTTGTAGAAATAGAGTAACCTATGTGTTTTGACGATGATTTCATATCGGAGTGAACTCTCAATGCTACATGGTAGAATTCTTTCATAATACTAGTATCACTATCTTGATCCACCGATGCATCAGATTGAAAATTACATAGAAGTTCATTGTCTGTTGATTCAAACAAATTGTTCAGCTCCTCGATACTATTATCGTTTGTGCATGAAGAAAACACCAAGCTTGGGACTGTCTTATTTATATGTCTGCGAAATATAATTTCTGGGCCATAGTGTGCTTGGAGTTTGAGTTTCAGTGTACTTGAGCGAATATTGTTGGCACTTGTTGGACAATTCTTAGATATGAGCTCTTCATATTTTTGTACGACTGCATCCATTTGAAACACATGTCCTTGCTGAAAGCCAAAATCGACCAGAATGCTGAGATTATTCAAGGCAGAAGTATCCGAAGCCATCACTGATTCATTTTCTTCTGTGGATAATAGAGTACTATATATTATCTGTCGGTTATTTATTTTTCCATGACATCCATCCAGATGAATAATGGACTTTTTCAATGTATACATTATAACTGAATGGTGGAGTCCACTTATTTAATAATTGAAACGTTGAACAAAAACAAACTTTATTTCTGGATTTATTCAATATTATTCAATAATCTGAGCTATGTTTCAAATAATAGTACTGGATTTGAATTTTGTGATATACGTCCGAAAACTGTTCTCTGTAAGTGACTGACAGAGAATTATGAAGACACAATTACCACCTTAGCAAATGTCCAAAAAAAATTATAATTATTCAAGCATTTTTATTTTTATTTGTTTTTCCGACCGACCCTACCAAAACAATGTTAAAAAAAATCTGTAAAGCAGAAAAATAAAAACGTTGGCCTTATCTGACATACCAAAGGCTAATAGTATTTTTATGGAATACATGTTGCTTTATAATATGTCCTGCAGACAAAAATACATAATTTTAAAGGAATATACAGTAGAAAATGACTAAAAAATGACAATTTTTCCTATTAAAATATCTGAAAATGACATTAATGTTTAAAAATATATAATTTTACAGCTCAATACATATTAGTACATCTTTACTTCTATCTATTTAGAAGAAATCAGCTAAAAAATCTCATCTTTAAAAAGTGTTGTCAATGGATAGAGACCAATTATGTATTTTTAGATTTTTTTTCTATGGGCGACAGAGTTATGCCCCTTGTATGGCCCCGCACACCTGTACGGTTTGACTACCGGGCGTGGAGTGACCCTGAGGTGTCCCTTTATACATTAGAAAAGGTTTCAGTTATATACATTCATATGTCGACAAAAATGAATTCTAGAGGTTTTTTTGTGGTTTTGGCCTCTGTACTAATAATGAAAGCATCAATGGCACTGTTGCTCAACTTGGATAGGCATTGATGTTATGCTGATAATAACTATGCTAATGATAACTATAGAAGGAAAGTCAAAAAGTTCCAATAAAGAGTTTGTGTAGTGTAGATAATATTATTTTAATTTTAAACATTTCACCAACAAATGTGTCAGCACCAAAGTTCTCACCGTGTCAATGCTCTTCGCTCTATGAAACCCATACATTGTGGATGTGTCCAAATCAGTGACAACGTCATTTGGAACGTTCCAACAGACACCGAGTTTCCTAAATTCACTTTGGTATTTTGGAGTTTTTTCAATGGAATAGACTTTCCTTTTCCTTTGAAAAGTTACAATCTTCTCCCGCGAAGCAACGGAATCCAAGGAGGCAAGAGCAAAACTCTGACCCGAGACCATCGGCAATCTCAGTCCGATATCGAATAGTATTTTAAGTGGATGTAGCTCGTGTGTGTAATAGAGGATGATGAAGTAAATGTCTGTGTCTGGACCTCGGACAATACAACCCGGGTGCCAGTTTCCTCTTGCGTTGATGCAAATTTTGGCTTCCTGCTCTGTTCATAAAGAATTTTCAAGGCAATTTCATGGAAAGTATTTGGGATCTCAACCAAGGCGTGAATTTGAGCAATGCCGTCTTATATGTATATTGTCTTGTTTGGATCAATCAAATCCACATTACTGATGTTATCGGTCAGGAAACCAACAAGTGTGACTTTGTTAGTTTTCGCCGTGTAACCGTCTGATGTGTCAAGGGAGTGTGGTACAGGTGTTATAGAAAATTACATAAGCTCATCGATGCTTAATGGTTTTGCAAGCAGTTGCGATTTCATGAGCTAGTGAAATGCAACATCTCTTTTTTCACGGAATTGAACCATCTTGCCCTGGGGTAGATGTCATTTTAACCCTCTTGTTACATTTATCCATCCTTAGTAGTTTTACCTGCATGATATTGTCAAAAAAATCAAGAGTTCTCTTTTCGACATTTTCTGCCAGTCTCTTCTTAACAGAATCATCTCTTTCTTCATACCGAAGTCTTTTGCCCTCATCACATCGAGCTACTGAAACAGGAGCATCAGACGATAAGATGAACAGCCTCTCCCGATCAACAATGTCGAATGGGTTCATGAAACCCCCAATACAGCACCAATAGCTTTCTGGACTCCACGCTCACTCTTTTGAGCTTCAGATGGAAGAGCATCCCTTTGCACTCCACGTATGGTGCAAACAGCCTCTCTTGACATGCCCGTCATCATCTCAAGCGTTGCTTGGTGGAACTCGCCTCTTTCTGAGATAGACCTTATCCATCTCTGATAAGCCCCGTAATTTTGGAGAATTCCCGTTAGGCCAGGTCCAGAAGATCCACCGCGATATTTGGCAAATCTCATAAATGTTTCTTCCATGGTCTTGTCGACCGCACACATATTGCCTGGTATAGGGGATCGGGACACAGAAATGGAACCCCCTTCAATAAGGTTGTTGCCCCAGTATGGCTTTGCTCGATGTTAGTGAGAAAAAACATCAAACCATGCTAACATGCTAAGTATCTGGAATAATTATAGGTGACGGGCATCAAGAGAGGAATGCACAGGGATACTCTTCCATCTAAAGTTCAAAAGAGTGAGCGTACAGTCCAGAAAGCTATTGGTACTGTAGTGGGTTTCACGAACCCATTCAACATGGTTGATCGGGATAGGCTGTACATCTGATCGTCTGGTGCTCCTGTTTCAGTAGCAGTAGAGCTCGATGCGATGAGGGCAGAAGACTTCGGTAAGAAAGAAAGAGATGTTTTTGTTAAGAAGAGACTGACCGGAAATGTTGAAAAGAGAACGCTCAATTTTTTTGACAAGATCACGGAGGTAAAACTACTAAGGATGGATAAATGTAACAAGTGGGTTAAATTGACATCTACCCAGGACAAGATGGTTCAGCTCTGTGAACAAAGAGATGTTGCATTTCAATTGCTCGTGAAATCGCAACTGCTTGCAAAACCATTAAGCATCGATGAGCTTATGGAATTTTCTGTGACACCTGTACCACTCTCCCTTGGGACATCAAACTGACAATATGGCGAAAACTAACAAAAGCCACACTTGTTAGCTTCCTGACCGATAACATTAGTGAGTTGGATTTGCCTGATCCAAACAAAACATTATACAAAGAAGACGGCAATGCTCATTTTCACGCCTTGGTTGAGTTCCCAAACACTATCCAGGAAATTGCCATGAAAATTCTTTCTCAACAGAGCAGGAAGCCAAATTCTATATTTTCTACTGATATATACGACCCATCATCTGTCAAGGCACAAGAGCGTGCTCGTCGTGGGTACTAGCGACCGGATAATTATTGGAGGCCCAGCCATAAGGAAACCAGCGGAGTTTAATTCGTTCCTCCAAAAACACCTATAACAAAAAACAGCTGATGCAGAATGTTTGTGGCAGTGATGCCGCTGCTTCCCACCTGGTTAATAAGAGTGCAGTTCTTTTTGTGGACGGAAAAGCAGTGGAATTCACCAGTGATTGCCTGGATGTTTCAATGCAGGCCATTGAATCGCTTGCATCAACGCAAGAGGAAACTGACACCCGGGTTGTATTGTCCGAGGTCCAGACACGGACATTTTATTCATCATCCTCTATTACGCAAACGAGTTACATCCACTTAACCCTTTACCCAACAGAAGGGCCCTGTGCCAATGCATTCTCTTATATATGCGAGTCGACCATAGGTCGCCTCGCATATATAAGAGAATGCATTGGCTTAACACATTACAAATTATAAAATTGTTAAAGAATGTAAGAAAAAATGGTAAAAAGTGTTAAAAAAAGATTTTTTTTAGGCCAATGCATTCTCTTATATATGCGAGGCGACCTATGGTCGACTCGCATATATAAGAGAATGCATTGGCACAGGGCATAACTGTAAATATCACAATGTGGTCAAGGAGCCGGTTCCAATGATATCCATATTTGTATGGTTCTATTGAGACAGACCGAAGATATTTTAGGCTGTTGAAGCTTTATTTGGCCGGTTTTGGCCGGTTTGTTGGGTAAAGGGTTAAAATACTATTCGATATCGGGCTTGGTAATAAGAGACGTCTTGTGGACTTTACTGAGATTGCCGACGATCTCGGGTCAGAGTTTTGCTATGGCCTCCTTGGATTCCGTTGCTTCGCGGGACAAGATTGTAACTCGCATTCAAAGAAAAAGGAAAGGTTACCAAAGTGAATTTAGGAAACTCGGTGTCAGTTGGGACGTTCCAAATGACGTTGTCACTGATTTGGACACATCCATAATATATGGGTTTCCTAGAGTGAAGAGCGTTGACACAGTGAGATCTTTGATGCTGACAAAGATGGTTGGGATAGGTAAACTAATAAGCACCAAGTTATCAAAAGTTTACGTATTTAAAATGCCACCATGTAAGAGGTCGCTGACGCCTCACATAAAACGAGTGAACTTCCGTGTTGGTCAACGGAAACTGTCGCATGTGACTAAACCCACTATTCAGTCACATTGCAAAATGGATGGACTGATGACGAAGGATTTTTAGAGCCACTGTGGTCCGAATGTGGCAATTGAATTCATTCTTCCACCAATGCTCCAAGATTTGCTTGTTGAAGAAAACATCGAAATCTCTGTCGACTTCGAAGATGTTGAATTCGACGATATCATGATTAATAAATACGACCATATCGACCTATCGTAGAATTATATAAGAAACAAAATGCAATTTATTGCAATGTCATATCTCAATTAGTTTTTCCACAATCGTCATATCAATAGACATAGGGTAAAATCGCAAAATTTTCCAACCCTCATGGGCGCCATCTTGGATTACGTCATATGCGGCCAGGATGATTTCTTGTTAACATCCGGAATTTTACTCTAGAGGTGTCCAGGTACATAAAAAAATCGGTCAGGAGGAGTCCTGTGGGGGGGGGGGGGGGGGGGGGGGGGGGGGGGGGGGTCCATAGGGGGTGTACCTAGCTGCCCGACTATAAAGCATCATTGATGGATTGTTATCCAATAGGAAATGTTCAGATAATAAGTTTAACCCTTTCTATACTAAATCATCATTGATGAGTTGTTATCACATAGGAAATGTTCAGATAATAAGTTTAACCCTTTCTATACTAAATCATCATTGATGAGTTGTTATCACATAGGAAATGTTCAGATAATAAGTTTAACCCTTTCTACACTAAATCATCATTGATGAGTTGTTATCACATAGGAAATGTTCAGAGAATAAGTTTAACCCTTTCTACACTAAATCATCATTGATGAGTTGTTATCACATATGAAATGTTCAGATAATAAGTTTAACCCTTTCTATACTAAATCATCATTGATGAGTAGTTATCCCATAGGAAATGGTCAGATAATAAGTTTAACCCTTTCTATACTAAAGCATCATTGATGGGTTGTTATCCAATAGGAAATGTTCAGATAATAAGTTTAACCCTTTCTATACTAAATCATCATTGATGAGTTATCACACAGGAAATGTTCAGATAATAAGTTTAACCCTTTCTATACTAAATCATCATTGATGAGTTGTTATCACATAGGAAATGTTCAGATAATAAGTTTAACCCTTTCTATACTAAATCATCATTGATGAGTTATCACACAGGAAATGTTCAGATAATAAGTTTAACCCTTTCTATACTAAATCATCATTGACGAGTTGTTATCACATAGGAAATGTTCAGATAATAAGTTTAACCCTTTCTATACTAAATCATCATTGATGAGTTGTTATCACATAGGAAATGTTCAGATAATAAGTTTAACCCTTTCTATACTAAATACTCATTGATGAGTAGTTATCACATAGGAAATGTTCAGATAATAAGTTCAACCCTTTCTATACTAAAGCATCATTGATGAGTTGTTATCACATAGGAAATGTTCAGAGAATAAGTTCAACCCTTTCTATACTAAAGCATCATTGATGAGTAGTTATCACATAGGAAATGTTCAGATAATAAGTTCAACCCTTTCTATACTAAAGCATCATTGATGAGTTGTTATCACATAGGAAATGTTCAGAGAATAAGTTTAACAAGTTCATTTTGTTGAACTTATTATGTGAACATTCCCCACCAATGAATATGAATCGTTTTGCTCTTGTATTATATTTTTTCTGTCTGTCGTCTGCTTTTATTATCTGAACATCCATCCAAATAAATAATAGACCATTTCAATGCAGGGAAAAAGTAACTATGACAATGTTAATTTGAGACTATAGATACTTCCCAGAGGATGAGGTCTAAGCAGATTGAGGTCCCCAGAGGGTGCATTTAGTGATGCAAACTCTGGAGACCTCATTCTGCAGATGACAGACACACTATCTCAAGGCTTTCTAACAGTACCGTAATGTCCTAAGTAATCAACCCCTTAACCACAGCAGAATTATGGGTAACATTTCAGGATTTAGTCGGAAATATGGCTTGTTGCCATTCATCGGAAAGCTCTCGGCGTGAGCTTTCCGATGAATGGCAATAAGCCATATTTCCGATTAAATCCTGAAAAGTTACCCATAATTCTGCTGTGGTTAAGGGGTCGATTATTTAGGGCATTACTGTACCTCAGGAGAAAGAACATCCACATATAAAATATATGGAGGCAAATGATTTGTGAGTTATTTAATTCCCCATAAATCCTAATAGAGCTTGCAATTCATGTCACTTTCTGTCCATGAATATAAAATAACACACACGTTATTAGGCAGTGAATCATTCCATAGATCCACGGAGAATACTCATATAACGATCAAATTTAGTAATGTTTTATGGAAATGTGAGGAAAACAGATAAATTCACCAGTGTAGGTGCAGGGACCAGTCAAGAGGGTGATTTGCAGAATGGGGTCCCCAGAAGGTGAATTTAGTGATGCTATCCCACACAGCGAGCTAGCATCACTAAATTCACCCTCTGGAGATGTCATTCTGCTTAGGCCTCATCTTCTCTGGAAACTTTCTTTATTATCAAATTTCTATAGAAACTTAGATTCTATTTCTTTTTTAGTTTTTAGTTTAGTTTCTCTATATCCCCAAACTGGCAGATGACACATTGCATAATCGAGGTTCCCAATGGGTGTACATCCCAATATTCACCATTTGGGAACTTCAATATGAGTCTATGTCTCCCATAGCAGATGAGGCCATGCAGAATGAGGTCTCCAGAGGGTGAATTTGGTGATGCTAGCCTATCAGGGATAGTGTCACTAAATTCACCATCTGGGGACCTCATTCTCCAAATAGACAGGCACACTAAACTCAGGATTGATGGTGACTTGGGAGACAATCTTCTCTCTAAAATGAGCCACTTCTCCCTATTTTCCTCCTATTGAGAAGTGACTTCTGTCTCATATACCAGTGTTCATATTACAAAACAGCATATTTAAAGAGTATTTACTGATTATAATGGTATTCAACATCCACATCTATACAGTTATGTCTTAAATAATCGGCTCCTTAACCACAACAGAATTATGGGTAATTTTTCATGATTTAGTCGGAAATATGGCTTTCCGATGAATGGCAACAATCCATATTTCCAACTAAATCCTGAAAAATTACCCATAATTCTGCTGTTGTTAAGGAGTCAATTATTTAGGGCATTACTGTACATGGATACCCATGATTTATCACTGATAGTTAGACAGTGAATCATTCCATAGAGAATAATCATATTAATCAAGTAAAGTAATGTTTTATGGAAATGTGAAGAAAACAGATTAGATTCACCACGATTAACCCTTTACCCAACAGAACGGCCCTGTGCCAATGCATTCTCTTATATATGTGAGTCGACCATAGGTCGCCTCGCATATATAAGAGAATGCATTGGCTTAACACATATTAACAATGATAAAATTGTCAAAGAATGTAGAAAAATATTATAAAAATTGTTAAAAAATGTAAGAAAATATTATAAAATTGTTAAAGAATGTAAGAAAAAATGGTAAAAAGTGTTTTTTTTAGGCCAATGCATTCTCTTATATATGCGAGGCGACCTATGGTCGACTCGCATATATAAGAGAATGCATTGGCACAGGGCATAACTGTAACCATCACAATGTGGTCAATGAACCGGTTCCAATGATATCCATATTTGTATGGTGTTATTGAGACAGACCGAAGATATTTTAGGCTGTTGAAGCTTTATTTGGGCGTTTTTGGCCGGTTTGTTGGGTAAAGGGTTAAGACTCACACTGTGATTCTACCAGTGTAGACAGAACGATGACACAACAGTAATACGACTCAACAGTCATGGGTATACTGGGTCCCAAAATAGGGGAGAGGTGTTATGAAGCTCCATGTTTCCTACTGGGTCCCAAAATAGGGGAGAGGTGTTATGAAGCTCCATGTTTCCTACTGGGTCCCAAAATAGGGGAGAGGTGTTATGAAGCTCCATGTTTCCTACTGGGTCCCAAAATAGGGGAGAGGTGTTATGAAGCTCCATGTTTCCTACTGGGTCCCAAAATAGGGGAGAGGTGTTATGAAGCTCCATGTTTCCTACTGGGTCCCAAAATAGGGGAGAGGTGTTATGAAGCTCCATGTTTCCTACTGGGTCCCAATATAGGGGAGAGGTGTTATGAAGCTCCATGTTTCCTACTGGGTCCCAAAATAGGGGAGAGGTGTTATGAAGCTCCGTGTTTCCTACTGGGTCCCAGTATAGGGGAGAGGTGTTATGAAGCTCCATGTTTCCTACTGGGTCCCAATATAGGGGAGAGATGTTATGAAGCTCCATGTTTCATACTGGGTCCCAGTATAGGGGAGAGGTGTTATGAAGCTCCATGTTTCATACTGGGTCCCAATATAGGGGAGAGGTGTTATGAAGCTCCATGTTTCATACTGGGTCCCAAAATAGGGGAGAGGTGTTATGAAGCTCCATGTTTCCTACTGGGTCTCAATATAGGGGAGAGGTGTTATGAAGCTCCATGTTTCCTACTGGGTCCCAGTATAGGGGAGAGGTGTTATGAAGCTCCATGTTTCCTACTGGGTCCCAGTATAGGGGAGAGGTGTTATGAAGCTCCATGTTTCCTACTGGGTCTCAGTATAGGGGAGAGGTGTTATGAAGCTCCATGTTTCCTACTGGGTCCCAATATAGGGGAGTGGTGTTATGAAGCTCCATGTTTCATACTGGGTCCCAATATAGGGGAGTGGTGTTATGAAGCTCCATGTTTCCTACTGGGTCCCAGTATAGGGGAGAGGTGTTATGAAGCTCCATGTTTCCTACTGGGTCCCAGTATAGGGGAGAGGTGTTATGAAGCTCCATGTTTCCTACTGGGTCCCAAAATAGGGGAGAGGTGTTATGAAGCTCCATGTTTCCTACTGGGTCCCAGTATAGGGGAGAGGTGTTATGAAGCTCCATGTTTCCTACTGGGTCCCAGTATAGGGGAGAGGTGTTATGAAGCTCCATGTTTCCTACTGGGTCCCAAAATAGGGGAGAGGTGTTATGAAGCTCCATGTTTCCTACTGGGTCCCAAAATAGGGGAGAGGTGTTATGAAGCTCCATGTTTCCTACTGGGTCCCAAAATAGGGGAGAGGTGTTATGAAGCTCCATGTTTCCTACTGGGTCCCAGTATAGGGGAGAGGTGTTATGAAGCTCCATGTTTCCTACTGGGTCCCAAAATAGGGGAGAGGTGTTATGAAGCTCCATGTTTCCTACTGGGTCCCAATATAGGGGAGTGGTGTTATGAAGCTCCATGTTTCATACTGGGTCCCAATATAGGGGAGTGGTGTTATGAAGCTCCATGTTTCCTACTGGGTCCCAGTATAGGGGAGAGGTGTTATGAAGCTCCATGTTTCCTACTGGGTCCCAAAATAGGGGAGAGGTGTTATGAAGCTCCATGTTTCCTACTGGGTCCCAAAATAGGGGAGAGGTGTTATGAAGCTCCATGTTTCCTACTGGGTCCCAAAATAGGGGAGAGGTGTTATGAAGCTCCATGTTTCCTACTGGGTCCCAGTATAGGGGAGAGGTGTTATGAAGCTCCATGTTTCCTACTGGGTCCCAAAATAGGGGAGAGGTGTTATGAAGCTCCATGTTTCCTACTGGGTCCCAATATAGGGGAGTGGTGTTATGAAGCTACATGTTTCATACTGGGTCCCAATATAGGGGAGTGGTGTTATGAAGCTCCATGTTTCCTACTGGGTCCCAGTATAGGGGAGAGGTGTTATGAAGCTCCATGTTTCCTACTGGGTCCCAAAATAGGGGAGAGGTGTTATGAAGCTCCATGTTTCCTACTGGGTCCCAAAATAGGGGAGAGGTGTTATGAAGCTCCATGTTTCCTACTGGGTCCCAAAATAGGGGAGAGGTGTTATGAAGCTCCATGTTTCCTACTGGGTCCCAATATAGGGGAGAGGTGTTATGAAGCTCCATGTTTCCTACTGGGTCCCAAAATAGGGGAGAGGTGTTATGAAGCTCCATGTTTCCTACTGGGTCCCAAAATAGGGGAGAGGTGTTATGAAGCTCCATGTTTCCTACTGGGTCCCAAAATAGGGGAGTGGTGTTATGAAGCTCCATGTTTCCTACTGGGTCCCAAAATAGGGGAGAGGTGTTATGAAGCTCCATGTTTCCTACTGGGTCCCAAAATAGGGGAGAGGTGTTATGAAGCTCCATGTTTCCTACTGGGTCCCAAAATAGGGGAGAGGTGTTATGAAGCTCCATGTTTCTTACTGGGTCCCAAAATAGGGGAGAGGTGTTATGAAGCTCCATGTTTCCTACTGGGTCCCAAAATAGGGGAGAGGTGTTATGAAGCGCCACATTTCCAACTATAACCATCCCCTTCTAACTTTGGGAAATTCCATCTGTTTGGTATGAAATTGGAAATTCATATTAGAAATAGGATATTTTCATATTTTTAATTGGGAATAAGTATATGCCAATGAATTCAATATTCCGTGTTCTCAGACACCTCCCTCGTCACTGAATTTTTTTTTTAAAAAGCCTCATCAAACATTTTTTTCAATATCGACAATGTTTTAACTTTTGCAAAATGCCATATTGTTACATAACCCTTCCATGACTGGAGCTTCCTGAAATGAAAAGCATTCTCTTATACATGTATATGTGAGTCTCCAATATAGAAATAGTGTGCCTGTCATTTACAAAATGAGGTCCCCAATAGCCCGCTATGCGGGGTAGCATCACTAAATTCACCCTCTGGGGACCTCATTCTTCAACTGACAGGCACACTATTTCAAGGCTTGCCTACAATATTTACCTTGATCTTGTAAGTCATTGCATTCTGTTAAATATGCGAAGCTCCATATCGAAGACTCGCATATATAATGAGAATGCACTGGCACAGGATCTTTAGTTCTGCACAATGGAACATGGTAAACCACATTCGCTCACCTTCAAACTGGCTAGAAAAACCATTATTGTAGGACTTTTACGGCAAATATGATATCATGATTGGTATTGTTGTGAGTATCTATTGGTAATAAACTAATTTGGATAACTAAATCGGCTTTTGATAAAATTCCATTGTTGTTGTTAGATGATACAGGAACCATCAAATTGAAGTATCTACCTTTAAGAGAATGCATTGGCCTAACACTATTTATCTTGACCTTGTAAGCCAGTGCATTCTCTTATATATATGAGGCTCACTATGGGAGACTTACATACACAAGATAATGCACTAGCATAGGATCTTTAATGCTGTACCAGCACAGCTCACATCATGAAAGTTATAAGAGACAATCTGCAGAGTCTTTATATAGCTAGGTCTCATCAAGTGAGGTCATCATTATAATATTAAAGCACTCACCTCGATATCCTCCCTGTGGCCGCGCATTGTTTCAAGAAGTGTCCGGTTCTTCATCGACCAAACTCGAACCGTCCTGAAAATACGCCATCATCCCTGATGTATTAACCCTGTCATGACGGGAGCTGGTCTGGTGCAACATTAAAGACCCTGTGCCAATGCATTCTCTTATATATGTGAGTCGACCATAGGTCACCTTGCATATATAAGAGAATGCATTTGGCCTAACAATTTTTTATAAATTTTTCTTACATTCTTTCAAAAAATAATTCATTTTTTATAAATTTTTCTTATATTCTATAACAATATTTATCATTTTTTCTTATTTTTTCTTTAATACTTTTATCATTTTTTTTATATCATATTTTCTTATATTTTTTATCGTTTTTCTCTTACATTCTTTAACAATTTTTTCTCATTTCTAAAATACATGGATTCGGCTAAATGGTGTCCATTGGGGGGGGGGGGGGGGGGGGGGGTTCAACATAGAGTTTGCCATCCCCGCCCCCCCCCCTTGAACCAGACAAATTTTTATCGAGTCTGAGAAGTTCCAATGTACCCTCTCACTGTGTTGGAATTTTCTAACTGGTACTGGTACCTCAGACTTTACAACGTGTTTGGAAATTTCCTACCTGGCACCCGAAATTTTCCAAACATTTTAACCTTTTCATGACTGGAGCGTCGTGATTTTTTACGAAAACACTGTGTCAATGCATTCTCTCATATATGCGAGTCATTCATAGGGAGCCTCGCATATATAAGAGAATGCATTGGCCTAACAATATTTACCTTGATCATGTAAGCCATTGCATTATATTATATATTCGAGGCTCCATTACGGGATATATACTGGTATATAAGAGAATGCACTGGCACAGGGTTTTAATGCTGCACCAGCGCAGCCCCCGTCATGAAAGGGTTAATGAAGGTAAGAAAATATTTGACTATTGATCTATTAATCAACACACTAAATACTGGTGTGAGCATATCAAACAATCAGTACTATTTGAACCTATATTTAGTTTGAAATTTGCAACTGGTTTGTGTCAAGCATGAAATTTCTTACCAAAGTTGGGGGAGAGTTCACCATGTCATTGAGATGGTTCCTGTCAGTTGACATATTCAAACAAGCCTGCAAATAGTGTGTCTGTCATTTGCAGAATGAGGTCCCCAGAGGGTTAATTTAGTGATGCTACCCCGCAAAGTGGGCTAGCATCACTAAATTCACCCTCTGGGGACCTCATTCTGCTTAGGCCATCAACTGCTATGGTAGACCTAGGATCAGAATGAAGTTCCCAGTTGAAGTTGGTGATGTTCACCCATTGGGAACCTCGATATGAATTTTATCTTCTGCAAATTAGGGGATATAGAAACTTCCCAGAAGGGAAAAAGTAACTAAAACCAATGTTAATTTGATACAATAGATACTTCCCAGAAGATGAGGCCTAAGCAGAATAAAGTCTCCAGAGGGTGAATTTGGCATGTTGATCTTTAATGAGATGTGGTGCGAGGATAAATTCACTGCAGTGAATTAACTGGCGGGTTGATCTTTAATGAGATGTGGTGCGATGATAAATTCACTGCAGTGAATTAACTGGCATGTTGATCTTTAATGAGATGTGGTGCGAGGATAAATTCACTGCAGTGAATTAACTGGCATGTTGATCTTTAATGAGATGTGGTGCGAGGATAAATTCACTGCAGTGAATTAACTGGCGGGTTGATCTTTTATGAGATGTGGTGCGATGATAAATTCACTGCAGTGAATTAACTGGCATGTTGATCTTTAATGAGATGTGGTGCGAGGATAAATTCACTGCAGTGAATTAACTGGCGGGTTGATCTTTAATGAGATGTGGTGCGAGGATAAATTCACTGCAGTGAATTAACTGGCATGTTGATCTTTAATGAGATGTGGTGCGAGGATAAATTCACTGCAGTGAATTAACTGGCAGGTTGATCTTTAATGAGATGCAGTGAGTGGATAAATTAACTGCAGTGAATTAACTGGCGGGTTAATCTTTAATGCGATGTGGTGTGATGATAAATTCACTGCAGTTAGTTAACTGGCAGGTTAATCTATAATGAGATGTGGTGCGAGGATAAATTCACTGCAGTGAATTAACTGGCAGGTTGATCACTAATGAGATGCAGTGAGTGGATAAATTCACTGCAGTGAATTAACTGGCATCTTGATCTTTAATGAGATGTGGTGCGAGGGTAAATTCACTGCAGTGAATTAACTGGCATCTTGATCTTTAATGAGATGTGGTGCGAGGATAAATTCACTGCAGTGAATTAACTGGCATGTTGATCTTTAATGAGATGTGGTGCGAGGATAAATTCACTGCAGTGAATTAACTGGCATGTTGATCTTTAATGAGATGCGGTGCGAGGATAAATTCACTGCAGTGAATTAACTGGCAGGTTGATCTTTAATGAGATGCAGTGAGTGGATAAATTAACTGCAGTGAATTAACTGGCGGGTTAATCTTTAATGCGATGTGGTGTGATGATAAATTCACTGCAGTTAGTTAACTGGCAGGTTAATCTATAATGAGATGTGGTGCGAGGATAAATTCACTGCAGTGAATTAACTGGCAGGTTGATCACTAATGAGATGCAGTGAGTGGATAAATTCACTGCAGTGAATTAACTGGCAGGTTGATCTTTAATGAGATGTGGTGCGATGATAAATTCACTGCAGTTAATTAACTGGCAGGTTGATCTTTAATGAGATGTGGTGCGAGGATAAATTCACTGCAGTTAATTAACTGGCATGTTGATCTTTAATGAGATGTGGTGCGATGATAAATTCACTGCAGTTAATTAACTGGCAGGTTGATCTTTAATGAGATGTGGTGCGATGATAAATTCACTGCAGTGAATTAACTGGCAGGTTGATCTTTAATGAGATGTGGTGCGAGGATAAATTCACTGCAGTTAATTAACTGGCATGTTGATCTTTAATGAGATGTGGTGCGATGATAAATTCACTGCAGTTAATTAACTGGCAGGTTGATCTTTAATGAGATGTGGTGCAATGATAAATTCACTGCAGTTAATTAACTTTGGCAGGTTGATCTTTAATGAGATGTGGTGCGATGATAAATTCACTGCAGTTAATTAACTGGCAGGTTGATCTTTAATGAGATGTGGTGCAATGATAAATTCACTGCAGTTAATTAACTTTGGCAGGTTGATCTTTAATGAGATGTGGTGCGATGATAAATTCACTGCAGTTAATTAACTTTGGCAGGTTGATCTTTAATGAGATGTGGTGCGAGGATAAATTCACTGCACTTAATTAACTGGCGGGTTAATCTTTAATGAGATGTGGTGCAATGATAAATTCACTGCAGTTAATTAACTGGCGGGTTAATCTTTAATGAGATGTGGTGCGATGATAAATTCACTGCAGTTAATTAACTGGCGGGTTAATCTTTAATCAGATGTGGTGCAATGATAAATTCACTGCAGTGAATTAACTGGCAGGTTGATCTTTAATGAGATGTGGTGCGATGATACATTCACTGCAGTGATAACAGTTTTATTATATGACAAAAATGAAATAACAAAAGCATTGCTAGAGTGGTAATTCCAACAAAGGGCCATAGCTCTGGTGAAAATTGGTGCCGGGAACCCAAATTCTAACTTGACCTGTATTTTTGACTAGTAATCTCACATAACAAATTTCATTTTATCGATGAAATTTTTATCAATAAAATGTTATTTTTTATCATAAAAACCGGTGTAAATATGCAAACAGGTAACATTAGATAATGGATAATGTCGAATACATCTATAATATTTTGAACTTTTAGCACAAATACATTCTCCATGCAAACTGCCTGGAACTACAAGGAACAGCTAATAGGGGGGGATTATTTCGTAAATCACCTGTCAGACCCGGCTGAGACGAGATATTCATTGTCAACCAACTGCAGGAAGTCAACGCTGCCTTTGTGTCCGACGAGGGTGAACACCATCTCCCTGCTACATGCATTAATGACACGAATCGTGCTGTCCATACATGCTGTGACGATAACGTTATCCTTCAAGCAAATCATAAGCAAGCAATGGAAAGCATGTGTTCAATCAAAGCAGCAAAATAAAATGATTTTGTGACTTTCGTAGGTTTTGAAATCAGGCCTGAGAATAAAGTGCATGTCATTTGCAGAATGAGGTCCCCAGAGGGTGAATTTAGTGATGATATCCCGCATAGTGGGCTAGCATTACTATAAATTCACCTTCTGGGACCTTATTCTGCTTAGGCCTCATCTTCTCTGGAAAGTTTCTTTATTATAAAATTTCTATAGAAACTTCTTCACATAGATTCTATTTCTTTTTTAGTTTAGTTTCTCTATATCCCCAAATTGGCAGATGACACATTGCATAATCGAGGTTCCCAATGGGTGTACATCGCAATATTCACCAAGTGAGAACTTCAATCTGTGTCTACATCTCCCACAGCAGATGAGGCCATGCAGAAAGAGGTCCCCAGAGGGTGAATTTGGTGAATTTGGTGATGCTAGCACTCTATGCGGGATAGCGTTAATAAATTCACCCTCTGGGGACATACGAAACATACGAAAGTGACACAATCCATAACAATATCATACATTTACTGAAACAACATCTCATGTGCATACAAACAAACAAAGTAAAATCCATAGTGAAAAAAACCATATACAATATTAAAGTGATATTAAACACTCCCGTAGGGTGATAAAATAGAATGGATAATAATCTTGCTCAAAGTAGTTATTTTTACAAATATTATACCCAAATTGACAATTCACACAGTCATTCTGTTACATATTAATTACATGCAGTGAACATTGATGGCGAACTCGTTTTCGTTAGTTTATTGATATTAGTTGCGCCCCGAATCGAGATGTAAATATTTACATTTGAGCATAGTTCAGATGATGTTTTCTATGGAGTGGTACGGCCGATTTACTACGATTTTCAGCGATTTTAGTGGAATACTATATTCCTCCAGTTTGCATAGCACCTAGATACAAACTTATCAGTTTCATGCACCCGATCAAGTACATAATATGTCTTTAATTGTCATGTATCATTACAAAGTGGTACACTATTTACCCTTTCTGTACTAAATACTCAATGATGAGTACATGTAGTTATCTCTTAGGAAATGTACAGATAATAAGGTCGTTTGTTGAACTTTATGATTGTTTGTTGAACTTATTATCTGAACATTTCCCATCAATGAATATGAATCTTCCTTCTGTTTTTCTGACTGTCGTCTATTACCTAAACACCCCTCCAAATGAATAATAGACCATTCCAATGTAGTGAATGTACACTTTTATAACTGAATGGGAGAATCCATTTAGCATAGAAATGGTTAAAGGCTCACATTTACCATACCTACAATATCAGGGTGAAGAAAAGCTTCAATAAGTGTCGCCATTTTTTGAATGTCGAAAAAATGTCAGCATTTCCACTCTCTGTGACTTTATCATAGAAAATGATAATAATTTAATGACTTTTCACTCTAATGTAATGGGCAATCACATAAGACACCTAATTGAACGGAGTGCACCACCAGAGTACATTAGTTGTTCACTCATAATGAATGTTAAAAACAACAAGAATAAAAATTTGCATCAGAGATGCGTGGTCGAGGTGCAGTAGCTACACGAAACATGGACCTGGATTTAAATGCATTAATCATAACTAGCTACAATACACACCATTTTTAAGGAAGTCTGACATACCAAATATTCCTCCCCGAGTATAACAAAATCAGTTGATATTTGTTCAAGTAATATCACGCTATTGTGATAAAAAAATTATTAATTAAGGGCCATAACTCTGCCCAAAAGTAGGCGGATCTGTCAGGTTTTTCTAACTCGACCAAGATATCGTCTCATATACCAAATATCAACAAAATCAGTTGAATCTAAAATCAACTCTGTGTACATGTATTCCAAGTCCAACAGGGGCTATAACCTGTCAAAATTTGGTGGCCCAACCCCATATTCGAACTTGATCTGTGTGTTCTTGTGATAACACCAAGTTATGAGTCAATCGAAAAACGAATATAAAAGTTATCATATGTAAACCAAAATGTTGACGGATGGAAAGACTGCATACATAATACGGCCTATAAATATGAATTCACTATTTGTGAATGATGTTGAGTAATTTTTCTATCAAAACACAATATCGATACAATATTGATATGTTCAAAACTGGAAGTTGTGATCGCTATGTATGGCTTTAAATCATTACAAAGTGGCATATTAATGAAATGTTTGGTTTGCAGTTGAGTAAGAACATAAGATGTCTGTGGTCCGTAAAAAAGAAGCTAATGATAGAAAAATTGCTATTTTTTGTTGTTAGATTGACGACCTGTCGTAGAGGGCTCCATAAATATACTAATAATTATGTTTATGTAAACAATGTGAGGATGTAACGATATCGCTCGTAAATCCTATCATAACAATCAAATAGGCGGGAGAAGACTCATCAGTATAGCGGGAGTTCCTTCTCATTCTATCCCATTCAATACTTTAGGCAGGGATGTTTATATGGCGGGAGTTCCTTCTGATTCTATCCCATTCAATACTTAAGGCAGGGATGTTGTCTAGTAGGAACTCAATTGACAGGGGGTAAATGTACATATTTCTTTTAACATTTGTTGTACAATGTGAGGATGTAATGATATCGCTTATAAATCCTATAACAATAAAATATTTATGAGCAGATTGTAGGTACATATTTCTTTTCCCTAATTATTACTATTTTTAGACTATTATAACATTTGTTTATTGAAAATAAATATTTTCTAACTTTTTGTTGTTGTGCATGTAATAATGTTTATTTAAACAATGTGAGGATGTAATATCGCTCATAAATCATATAACAATAAAATAGTTGGCAGCAGATTCATCAGTGATGTCTGTATAGCGGGAGTTACTTCTCATTCTATCCCATTCAATACTTAAGGCAGGGATGTTGCCTCGTAGGAACTCAATTGACAGGGGGTACTTTTTTTTTCCTAATTATTTTTTTATGAGCTGGGACAGGAAATGTTACTATTTTTAGAACATTATAACATTTGTTTTTTGAAAATAAATATTTAAAATATTTTGTTGTTGCCCTAATAATTATGTTTATGTAAACACTGTGAGGATGTAACGATATTGCTCATAAATCCTATCATAACAATAAAATAGGCGGGAGCAGACATCAGTGATGTCTGTATGGAGCGATTTCCTTTTTATTCTATCCCATTCAATCCTTATGGCAGGGATGTCGCCAAGTAGGTACTCAATTTACAATGGGTACATCATAAAAAATAATTATGTGCTGGGTCAGGAAATGTTACTATATTTAGAACATTATAAATTTTTTCTATTGATAATATATGTTTAAAACATTTTGTTGTTGCGCTAATAATTATGTTTATGTAAACAATGTGAGGATGTAATGATATCGCTCGTAAATCCTATCATAACAATAAAATAGGCTGGAGCAGACTCATCAGTGATGTCTGTATGGTGCGATTTCCTTTTTATTATATCCCATTCAATCCTTATGACAGGGATGTCGCCTAGTAGGTACTCAATTTACAATGGGTACATCATAAAAAAAAATTAAGTGCTGGGTCAGGAAATGTTACTATTTTTAGAACATTATAAAATTTGTTTATTGAAAATAATGTTTAAAAACATTTTGTTGTTGCGTTAATAATTATGTTTATGTAAACAATGTGAGGATGTAATGATATCGCTCGTAAATCCTATCATAACAATCATATAGTTGGCAGCAGACTCATCAGTGATGTCTGTATAGCGGGAGTTCCTTCTGATTCTACCCCATTCAATCCTTATAGCAGGGATGTCGCCTAGTAAGAACTCAATTGACAGGGGGTACATCATAGAAGAAAAAAAAATTATGTGCTGGGACAGGAAATGTTACTATTTTTAGAACATTAAATTTTTGTTTATTTCAAATATATGTTTAAAAACATTTTGTTGTTGCGCTAATAATAATGTTTACGTAAACAATGTGAAGATGTAATGATATCGCTCATAAATCATATAACAATCAAATAGGTGGGAGCTGACTCATCAGTGATGTCATTAAGAAGGGAGTTAATTCTATTCTATCCCATTCAATTGTATAGACATTAACAAATAAAATCCAGGCTTGGAAAAGATAAACCATCTTTAATTCTCTGAATGTCTGTCTGTGATGATCTGATATAAATTACAACAAAAATATTTGTATTTACGAAAATGGGGGAAGTTCAATCAAATTGTTTTCCCTGAGATTGTGAACTGATTATTTGTTTCATCCACAATCTCACCATGAAAATAAAAACAGCTGTAATTGTGTCTGCATATATATCTAGCTTGTACAGAAATTCAGAAATCATTCGGACTGCCGGCCACCAAAATACACACCTCAATGAGATTCTCACCTTGAATATAACAGAAGTGATTGTATCCCCATGTATATCAAGCTTGTAACAGAAATCATCCGGACTGCCGGACACCGAAATACACACCTCAATGAGATTCTCACCTTGAATATAACAGAAGTGATTGTGTCCCCATGTATATCTAGCTTGTACAGACATTCTAACGTCCTCAGATCCCAAACTCGTAAGCTTTTATCCTGACTTCCTGTCACCAGAACACGCCCTGCCACAAGATAAAATATATAAACAATATTCCTTTCTGATTTTCCCAATGAAATTTTATAAATCCATACACATGTAATATATATTACCTTATTTGGAAACAAGAGCATCGAATTGACCTGCATTTTGTACCAGTAAACCCATATTCCAAATTTCATACCAATCAGTAGAGAATATCTGAAGTTATCATCCAGAAATAATAGGTCCCGTTTTTTTAAAATGGCAGTATAAACAAACAGATATGTACCATACATATATAACAAAGCATATTTTCTGAAGACATATTATATTGTTAAAGCTATTCAAATTATTACTAATAATAGTCAAAATTTCCAAGATCATACACAATATGATCCCTCTAAATTAAAAAAAATCCTTCCAAAGTTGAAGATATAACACAAAACATGGAACAGTAATGCCCTAAATAATCGATTCCTTAACACCAGAATTATGGGTAACATTTCAGGATTTAAATCCTGGAAAATTACCCATAATTCTGCTATAGTTAAGGAGTTGGTTATTTAGGCCATTACTGTAGAAAAAATTCCTAATGTTTTACCAGACTTTATTAGGAGAAATGTTACATTCAAAGGCCAACAAGCCTTATAATAGTGTGTCTCTCATTTGCAGAATGAGGCCCCCAGAGGGTGAATTTGGTGATGCCAACCCGCTATGCGGGGTAGCATCACTAAATTCACCCTCTGGGGACCTCATTCTGCAAATGACAGACACACTATTTCAAGGCTTGTCTTGGGTACTTTAATCAATGGAAACATACAAACTTTACCAATTCATCCATTCAAAACGGGGTAAATATCCTCATTCGACCATTCAAAACGGGGTAAATATCCTCATTCGACCATTCAAAACGGGGTAAATATCCTCATTCGACCATTCAAAACGGGGTAAATATCCTCATTCGACCATTCAAAAGGGGTAAATATCCTTAAATTGTGTGGAATTAGGAGGTTGGGGAAAAGACACAGATCTTAATTATAAACATGCAAATATCAAAGAGGGTTCCAGTCAGATAATTGAAGTAGAGAACATATTTCATTTATTCTAAAATATTGCGTGTTTCATGCTTAGTAAATGAGCGACAGTGTTTTCTGGTGTTAAGTTAATTTTATCATTCTTTCACAAACACGCCACACTGATACAAAACAATGTTACAAACAAAGACCAAATTATTTAGCATGACTCAATGATGTCCCATAAGCATGCAGGACTGTCATACATCATTTACAAAAAATTAATTTATCTGTAACACAATACACTCTTCTGTGGAAATTGAATGATCCATTTCCTGGGAAACATTTAGTTGCTTTTACTAATTGACTGAATCAGGGACGCTTGTCATATCAATAACAACTAAAATAGCCTTGGCTTTCATATATCAACGGGTCCAATTACATGAAATTACTATTCATAAGATTTACTCAATACCCAGTTGCAGCCGACTATTAAGAATTTGGGGAAATTAATGAGATAAAATTGATCTAATTCACACAGGGAATTATCAGACTGTCACTGCATTCAGTGATGATGTTGTAGAATAAGAGATATAATTTGGGACAGTTTTCTTATAAATTTAGGATAACTGCTTATGGATAATGCAGATCATAAGGCCATGCAATTAAAATTATAGCCTGTGTTTGGGGTACCACCCTCTCTGAGAATTAGGGTAGGTAGGTAGATTTTAAAAAAGAAAATTTGAAATACTGTGGACATTGAAATTGTATTTGATCTCAAAGTACTTAGGGTGATACAATTCTACATGTATCAATGTAAAGTTTAGATAAATAATCCAATAGAGTGTCAAAATATATTAATTTGATAATTTTATTTGACAAAAACTCAATATCTGGGCATAGAGGTGATGTAAATTTACTGGAGGCCCAATAAAAAGTTTAGGGTAGGCACCTTTGAGATAGGTTAGGTAGGGAGACCACAAACACACATATTTTTTATTTTAGCAGAAATGATCAGTATTATAAAAGTTTTTTCAGAATTGACTAATGTCTGTATATATTTTTAAAGATATATTCAGACCTATAGTTACAACAACAACAACAACAACAACATACTTTAACCCTTTTTTTACTTGACGAGTAGTTCCCTTAAACCTTTCATGATAGGAGCTGCGCTGGTGTAGCATTAAAGGCCCTGTACCAGTGCATTCTCTTATATATGCAAGTCTCCCAAAATCAAGGTAAATATTGTTAGGCCAATAATGTATTCTCTTATATATGCGAGGCTCCCTATGGGAGACTCGCATATATAAGAGAATGCATTGCCATAAGGTTTTTGCAAAATTTCAGGAAGCTCCAGTCCTGGAAGGGTTAACCCTTTACCCAACAGAAGGGCCCTGTGCCAATGCATTCTCTTATATATGCGAGTCGACCATAGGTCGCCTCGCATATATAAGAGAATGCATTGGCTTAACACATTAAAAATTATAAAATTGTTGAAGAATGTAAGAAAAAATGGTAAAAAGTGTTAAAAAAAGATTTTTTTTAGGCCAATGCATTCTCTTATATATGCGAGGCGACCTATGGTCGACTCGCATATATAAGAGAATGCATTGGCACAGGGCATAACTGTAACTATCACAATGTGGTCAAGGAGCCGGTTCCAATGATATCCATATTTGTATGGTTCTATTGAGACATACCGAAGATATTTTAGGCTGTTGAAGCTTTATTTGGCCGGTTTTGGCCGGTTTGTTGGGTAAAGGGTTAATCAATAGGCTGTTTGTTGAACTTATTATCTGAATATCTTCCTCTAATGAATAGGAATCCTTTTGCACTTGTGTTACTAGTATCTTTTTGTCTGTCTGTCTGTCATCTACTCATTTTCCCTGAATAACCCCCCCTCCAACCAAATGAATAATAAACTTTTCCAATGTATACTTTTATAACAGTGTGGGAGAATCCATTTAGTAAAGAAGTGGTTAAATATAATTTGGTGATGCTAGCCCACTGAAAATGACAAACACACTTCAAAGCTTGTAGATTATAGATACAGTAATGCCCTAAATAATCGATTCCTTAACCACAGCAGAATTATGGGTAATTTTTCAGGATTTAGTCAGAAATATGGCTTGTTGCCATTCATCAGAAAGCTCTTAGTGAGAGCTTTCTGACGAATGGCAACAAGCCATATTTCCGATTAATCCTGAAAAATTACCCATATTTCTGCTGTGGTTAAGGAGTTGATTATTTAGGCCATTACTGTTACAATGTTCTGACTGAAAAAGTGTCTTTTGGAGGTTGTCCTCCACAGGGAATACTCTGCACCCTTGATTTTTGGACCAACTGAGTCACTGGGGGAAGTCTGGGTAACCTCATGTTCTGTCTAATAGGGTTAGATAGGTTAAAAGGTTAAATGGGAGCAGAGAATCAATTAGAACTGTTTATCTTCCAGCAGCCAGCATATGTTTAGTCTCACTCAGACTTGAGATATTTCGGGAGACAGAAAGTTTTGCCAATCTAATGCACTCAAGGTGAAATGTTTACATGTGAAACATAAACACTGTATCAGCAAAGAAAATATGGGGCTGACATTAAGAAAGCATGCAGTCTGACTCAGGTATGACACCGAAGGATGGCGGAGAGCATGTGGAGAGAGGGAGAGAGAGGGGGACAGGGGAGTATGTGAGAGAGGGGGAGAGAGAGGGGAGAGAGGGGCGAGAGCAGAGAGAGGGGAGGGGAGAGAGGTGAGGGGGTTGCCATTAAGAAAGCATGGGGTCTGACTTAGGTATGACACCGAAGAATGGCCGGAGAGCATGTGGAGAGAGGTGAGGGGAGAGAGGGGAGGGGGGCTGCTATTAAGAAAGCAGGGAGAGCATGGGGAGAGAGGGGAGGGGGCTGACTTTAGTAAAGCATGTGGTCTGACTTAGGTATGACACCGAAGAATGGCAGAGAGCATGGTAGAGAGAGGGGGCGAGGGGCTGACATTAAGAAAGCATGCTGTCTGACTTAAGTATGACACGAAGGATGACGGAGAGCATGGGGGAGAGAGGGGAGGGAGCTGACATTAAGAAAGCATGGGGTCTGACTCAGGTATGACACCGAAGGATGGTGGAGAGCAAGGGGGGGGGGGGGGGAGAGGGGAGAGAGAGGGGACTGACATTAAGGGGGTGGGGGTGGGCACAGAATATGTGGGTGAATCAAGCATGGGGAGGGATGAGTCTGACCTTAAAGCGACTCATGCTGCAGGAGAGTGTGGGGAATGGAGGGTCAACAGAGAAAATATGGGGTGAATCAAGCTGACCCAATCAGATATGTCTCAAATGCCACACAACAGGAGAGAGAGAGCATGGAAAAAGGGGAGGGGGACCTAACTTTAAGATATAGAATGCCATCTGATATTTTAGGCTGTTGAAGCTTTATTTGGCCGGTTTTGGCCGGTTTGTTGGGTAAAGGGTTAAGATAGAATGCCATCTGATGTGTCTGAACTTCCATCCGTCCAGGGGGGGGGGGGACACAAGCAAGAGATCATGGGGAGGGGGTATGCTGGATGGCATGGAGGGGGGGGGGGGGCTGACATAAAGAGAGAATGAGGTATTTGTCTCAACAGGGGAGCATGTAGGAGTGTTGGTGAGTTTGAATAAGAATCAGGAAGATCAAAGAATATTCAGAGAATCGAATTACTGAAGATAACAACTTTATTACCAATAGTCTCAGGTGCCAAGTCTGGATTAGTGTGTCTGACATTTGAAGAATGAGGTCCCCCAAAGGGTGAATTTAGTGATGCTACCCCGCATGGCAGCTAGCATCCCCAAATTCACTCTCTGGGGACCTCATTCTGATTAGGCCTCATCTTCTGGGATGTATTTTCAGTCTCAAATTAACATTGTTTATAGTAGCTTTTTCTCTGCTGTTCAGTTTATATATCCCCTAATTTGCAGAAGATAAATTATATAATCGAGGTGACTAATGGGTGAACATCACTAACTTCAACTGGGGAACTTCTATCTGATCCTAGGTCTCCCATAGTAGTTGAGGCCTGAGCAGAATGAGGTTCCCCAAGGGAAAATTTGATGAAGCTAGCCACCATGCCTAATAACTGTGATGGCCAAATGATACTAATAGTGATGGGCAGGGATTTACGCTGAAATTAATATAGTGATGGAAACATGTTACTGGAATTGCAAATACCACATAATTGTTTAGCTAATATTTAGTGAAGGATAAATATTTGCTTCAAGAAAATTTAGAGCTATAAGACCCAACTTTCCCATCGCCATGGCAACTATCACTCTCTCTGAGTACAATCTCAGGATGTTTTCAATGTGCCACGATTGTTATCCAGGAAGATGTTTTAATATATAGTCGATACTACATGTAGCACAACATGGATTTATATTTTTTTCCAGAATCAGATTGTGAATGTATTATTCAGCATTTGAACATCAATTTTAGAAGGCTTTTTGTGTCTAGTTCGTTGCCAATATCATTGAATTTTCAACCTTGTTCGAACATTTTCATTGAACATAATACATATTATTGAAAATATAGGTAAGCGATTAAATTATTCTTTTTGTTTCTCACATATTGTTAATGTTATTGTTAGTTGGTCAAACTATGAATGTTTGGAATTGCGTGGACTTGGTCAGGCAAGAGATTTGTTGACGGTCTCTTCGTCAAGAAGTGCCGGTGTATTTTGAAATAGTTACAAGTAGGTGACAGCCAATTGCAAAGTCAGTTTGAAAAATTGACCAATCAAATAACGGAAGATGTTATTAGTTACTAACTAATAAACACCTGGAATTATGAAATACCTGAAGCCCAATAATAGGCCTAAGTCATATGATAAATAAGAGATATCGAGTTAACTGAACACTGTAACAATGAATAAATGCATTTGAAGTGTTAGTTATGTCAAATAACAATAAACATACCATTGGAAGCCATTGCTGTGACCTTCTCTCTGTGACCTCTTAGGGACGGAGCCACAGTGTACCGCCCCTTTTCCCAGTTTTTCTGTAAATGGTGAGCCCGAATAAATACATGTTTCCATCTGCATATAGGCGAGAGACGAGTAAACTCAGGCACTGAAAGATAAAACGCGGATGTTAACTACAGTAATCCCCTAAATAATCGACTCCTTCAAGCCTTGAAATAGTGTGTCTGTCATTTGCAGAATGAGGTCCCCAGAGGATGCTACCCCACATAGCTGGCTAGCATCACCAAATTCACCCTCTGGGGACCTCATTCTGCTTACACCTCAGCAGAATGAGGTCTCCAGAAGGTGAATTTGGTGATGCTAGCCCGCTATGCGGGGTAGCATCACTAAATTCACCCTCTGGGGACCTCATTCTGCAAATGACAGACAAACTATATCCTGACTTGGACTCCTTAAAGGCCCACTTAATTTTTGAATGCTCAGATAACATTATACACAACATACTGCATATTATATACCTTTTGGAAGAGGAACCAAAAATATATATATTCCACCAGAATATGGAACAGCTGTATAGCATAGTAGTGTCCACTAAGTGCTAGAGATTCTTAGATTAATTCCAAGACTTCCCCCCTTGTCAACGCACAATGCATCATAATTCAAACTAAGAGATAGAGTTATTCCCCTTCTGTTGATAATAATAGAGTTTACAGTACAGTCTGGGTCAAAATTAAGCACCAACAGACCTTGGTACCTTGACAAATACAACATGTTCTCAGTTTATTCAACCGGATAAGTTGACAATACAATGTTTTGGAGCTTCCTCTTTCAAATGGTATATAATAATATTATAATATAGAATATGTTGTATTTAATGTGATCTGGTGATTCGAAAATTAAGTGGGCCTTTAACCACAGCAGAATTGTCGGTAATTTTTCAGGATTTAGTCGGAAATATGGCTTGTTGCCATATTTCTGACTAAATCCGGAAAAATTACCCACAATTCAGCTGTGGTTAAGGAGTCGATTATTAAGGGCATTACTGTAGGATCCTGGCCTTGGCTTGGTTTATTTATGGTTACAAAGGCCCTGCAGGTGGGGGTTCTCATTTCAAAACAAATTGGATATAGATTCAAAATTGCATCGAATCATCTGGAGTGTATCAAGAGTGAGTCTGAACGCTTAAATCGATAACCATAACAAACCAAAAATCTCATATTTTAATCGACTTAGATGAAAGATTTTGAATCACATCAATCAAATAGCATTGGAGAGTTCTATAGGTTATTGCAAGAGCTTTCCAATGAATGGCAACAAGCCATATTTCCGACTAAATCCTGAAAAGTTACCCATAATTCTGCTGTGGTTAAGGAGTCGATTATTTAGAGCATTACTGTAAATCTATTCATCATTTAATATTATTATTATAATTAACTTACCATAGAGCTCAAAAAGAGGAGAGGTCCCTGATACATTAGTAGGCTTTGGTAAGAGTGGGATCTCCTTTAATATGTTTCCCTTGATGCCGAATCGCATCCAGCCTTGAACATTACAGTGATGGAACCTAGAATAGAAGGGGGTGTTATTTATTACACGCTTGTTCCTAGAAGTACATTATTGCTGTTCCATATACATCTCATTGATGGCAACATGCTTGTTCCTAGAAGTACATTATTGCTGTTCCATATACATCTCATTGACGTAATCGTGAATAGAATGGACAGAGAATAGACACAGATTATGGTTCATCTCAGTTCATTTTCAAAAAATGGCAAAATTCCATACTTTCTCCAATGCAAGAATGTAGTAATCTACTAAGCTTCAATACAAATTAAATTTTTTAAACAGTTTTTTTTGTAAAACCAATTTGCTTAAATTATCAAAATGGGCATAAAGCGCACAAAGGGGCCACTGCAATGTCTAAGATCTAAATGTGTGCAAAAAGAGCCTGCGCCCCTCCGACGCTGAATAAAGGCTCCTAAAGGGAGCCTGTTTCAGCTAGTTCACTATAATAGAAGAATCAGTTAAAAGCCATAACAAAAGTTCTTGTTTTTCCTGTAGTGTGTGTTAGTTTGGAGTGGAAGATATCAACTGGTTGATGTGTTGTGGAAGATGTGGCGATATCTCGGTGATAACGTGTTTGAAAAATAAAATATGAATAAAGAGGAACAACTCTATCACTGAAATATTCTAAAACTGTCTTCAGAAATTATATAGAATAGAATAGAATAGAATTTATTACCATAAAGGACCCCGAGGGGTAACATGTAGTGCATAATCAAACTACACACAGATGAAGGCAAATTCAAAAATAACATGCATAATATTATTATATGATATTATAAGAAATGATAATAAGGCAGTTTTAGGATGGATAACAGAATGGATACAAAGCAGTTGTCTTGAGAGGGCAAATGTCTACTTACATGTACTTATGAATACTTGCTTGTGATGGGAAGAGGAAAGCTTTAATAGAGCTGGCATAATTATGGTCAGAGATATTTAAATGAAGCTGAAATTGGTTAATTATAATATATGTTTGGAATTACAGTGAATTAATACGTCAGATGCATTCAGATAAGACATATGCCCAATCAGACAAGTGCTAAGCCAGCAGTATTAACCAACTGCAAGGGCTGTGATAAAACAACAATTTAAATATCACATGAATGAAATCAATAATATAGCTATTTACATATAGACCTCTCAGTGTGCTTTGGAAGTTAGGGCTTAAATGCCTGGTGCATTTCAAAGCCTTCTTTGACAAACTTTATATGAATAAAGAGGAACAACTCTAAAGTATTCTTGGGATTAAATGCTCTGTCACCACATCGCTTTCAGGGTGGAAGTTACCAACTGTACAGTTTGTCTCTCGTATTTTGTTTAACCCTTTCAGTGCCAAGTCCGATTTTTGTATCAACCCATATTTCCTTGATCATTTTTCAAATTTATTGATTATAATAATGTGATACATTGATGGAAAGAGCGCTTAGAGCTCTTTACATCAATGTATCACATTATTAAAATCAATAAATTTGAAAAATGATCAAGGAAATATGGGTTGATACAAAAATCAGACTTGGCACTGAAAGGGTTAAATCCAACCCTCAGATATGTTAACCCTTCCATGACTGGAGCTGCATGAAATTTTATGAAAACCCTGTGCCAATGCATTCTCTGATATATGCTATGGGAGACTTGCATAATTATAAGAGAATGCATTGGGCTAACAATATTTACCTTAACCTTGTAAGCCAGTGCATTCTCTTGTACATGTATATGTAAGCCTCCCTATGGGAGACTCGCATATATTATAGAATGCACTGGCACAGGATCTTTAATGCTGCACCAGAGCAGCTCCCATCACGGAAGGGTTAATATGAACCACATTGAATGCCGGCTGATATGGACCACCGACTGATACGGACCACTGGCTGATACGGACCACCGGCTGATATGGACCACCGGCTGATACAGACCCTGGCTCTTACGGACCCCGGCTTTTACGAACCCTGGCTGATACGGACCTCAATTTTATTTATATGTTTCTTTATTTAAATAAATTAACATACTGGCAACATACATACTAAATAACAAAAATGTGCATATATAATGAGGCACAACAAAAGTGTAACAACGTTCCACCAGACGATCATTATTTATATTAGAGCGTACAGCTAGGGAACTTCTTTCAACAACCTGCTGGCAGTAATCCTCATTGATGAGTAGTCTGTCCACAAGAACATCAACTTCCCGGTCGCCTCCCTCGTTTTCCTCTCCTATATATCACCGACGTATCTTCCCTTCAGAAACCTGATTCAGATCACCACCGAGTTTAGAAAAGTAAAACATAAGCAAAATTGCATATTTTAATTGAGGTCTGTATGAGCCGGGGTCCGTAAGAGCCAGGGTCTGTATCAGCCGGTGGTCCGTATGAGCCAGGGTCCGTATGAGCCAGGGTCCGTAAGAGCCAGGGTCCATATCATCCGCATACCAACCACATTGGTCGTAATTTTTATATAATGTACATGTACATCACCGAAAATTTGAAGCAAATCGACCATCCCACTCCATAGAAGACATCGTTTGAAGAACGCTAAATTGTAAATATTTACTTCTTAATTCGGGACGCATCTATCGGCGATAAACTAACGAAAACGGGTTCGTCATCGAGAGTCACTGTATTTAATTAATATATAAGAATGACTGTGTGTGTTGTCTATTGTCTATATTATAATTCTAAAAATTACTAAATTGAACAAGATTATTCTCAATTTCTATTTTATCACCATACCGGGTGTTTCACATCACTTTAAGATACTGTTGTGCACATCATTCAAATCTCTCATCAGCTGACATAGTTATTACAGAAAAAGAAAGTGAATTCATGGACAGATAAACAAAATAGCTCATTTCACAGGAATTTTTCATTTGGAAGTGATGAAAGGGGCTCATGTACAGTAATGCCCAAATTAATCGACTCCTTAACCACAGCAGAATTGTGGGTAACTTTTCAGGATTTAGTCGGAAATATGGCTTGTTTCCATTCATCGGAAAGCTCTCCCCCGAGAGCTTTCCGATGAATGGCAACAAGCCATATTTTCGACTAAATCCTGAAAAGTTACCCATAATTCTGCTGTGGTTAAGGAGTCGATTAATTAGGGCATTACTGTACATGAGCCGTGAAAACTCGGTTTGCCGGGACAATTCTATCATGCTGTTATGTGAGCCAGGAAAACTTAGGTTTGACATTCACGCAACTAGTTATCCATCTAGCTCTCAATCACGTGTAACGATATCAGTCCCTAATGCCGGCACGCCCATAACTGAGCATTCTATTGGCTAACGTCATGTCAAGTCACAACAAATCATGTTAAGTTCCAGGTTTTCGTCCCAGCTAGCCAGGATCACTCGCTGTTACATGCACATAAACAGAGTTGTCCGGGCTAACAGAGTTGTCCCGGCTAGGCGGGGCGGGTTATCCCGGGTTGCCGAGTTGGCTCGGTCAATGTAACAACAGAAAATTATTTTAGTGAGAAAGCACAGTGGACCGAGGAACACGGAAAACCGAGTTGGTCCAGGGGGCCGAGTTGTCCCGACTCACGTAACAAGCCCCTTACTCGCCTGTACAATGTAGCTTGACTGCATGAACATATATTATTTATGGAATACAGTAATGCTCTAATTAATCAACTTCTTAACCACAGCAGAATTATGGGTAACTTTTCAGGATTTAGTCGGAAATATGGCTTGTTGCCATTCATCGGAAAGCTCTTGGCGAGAGCTTTCCGATGAATGGCAACAAGCCATATTTCCGACTAAATCCTGAAAAGTTACCCATAATTCTGCTGTGGTTAGGAAGTCGATTAATTAGAGCATAATTACTGTAACAACAAAGAATGTGTGATGTTATATGGACAATCTCGATGGTTAGCAATAGATATCGTTAGCTGAGGCAATGAAGTATGAGATAAGAAGACATTATGAAATGAAGATTATTATATTTGTGTTAAAATGGACAATTTCATAAAATCTTAACCAAGCACTGCAATATTTGGCAAATGTCGATAAAGATATTTCTTATTTATATGGAAACTTCATTTCCAAAATTCTATCTAACCTTGAAATATAAATGATAAATAATGGGCTGGTGTGCGGGATGATAAATAATGGGTTGGCGTGGGGGGATGATAAATAATGGGTTGGCATGGGGGATGATACATAATGGGTTGGCGTGGGGGATGATACATAATGGGTTGGCGTGGGGGGTGATATATAATGGGTTGGCGTGGGGGATGATATATAATGGGTTGGCGTGGGGGGATGATAAATAATGGGTTGGTGTGGGGATGATAAATAATGGGTTGGCCTGGGGGATGATAAATAATGGGTTGGCCTGGGGGATGATAAATAATGGGTTGGCGTGGATGATAAATAATGGGTTGGCCTGGGGGATGATAAATAATGGGTGGGCGTGGGGGATGATATATAATGGGTTGGCGTGGGGGATGATATATAATGGGTTGGCGTGGGGGATGGTATATAATGGGTTGGCGTGGATGGTAAATAATGGGTTGGCCTGGGGGATGATAAATAATGGGTTGGCGTGGATGATAAATAATGGGTTGGCGTGGGGGATGATAAATAATGGGTTGGCCTGGGGGTTGATAAATAATGGGTTGGCGTGGGGGATGATAAATAATGGGTTGGCGTGGGGGATGATAAATAATGGGTTGGCGTGGGGGATGCTAAATAATGGGTTGGCATGGGGGATGATAAATAATGGGTTGGCGTGGGGGATGATAAATAATGGGTTGGCCTGGGGGATGATAAATAATGGGTTGGCGTGGGGGATGCTAAATAATGGGTTGGCGTGGGGGATGATAAATAATGGGTTGGCGTGGGGGATGATAAATAATGGGTTGGCGTGGGGGATGATACAAAGTGGAATTTTAAGAGTAGTGTGAGGCTTGTCCGAAGTGTCAAGCATGATAAACAAATCCACAGTCAGTTGTGCGAATAAGCTAAAACGAGCTTATCGTTTAAAATTGCAATAAACAGAACATTCAGGTGAGCAGGGCAACACACACAAAATTGACCCAGTTTGAAAGACTAAAACATACTGGACAATTTCATTAACTCTTAACCAGCGCTGCAATATTTGGCAAACGTCGATAAATATATTTATTATTTTATATATGGATACTTCATTTGCAAAATTCTATCTAACCTTGACGTCTAAATTAAATCAAGCTTAATTTTTTGTGAATGAATAGATATTTATTTATATATTTATGTATTTATGGCAGGTCATAAATATGTAAGATTTTCAGGCCTGAGTTTTAGTGTCATTTGCAGAATGAGGACCCCACACAGCAGGCTAACATCACTAAATTCACCCTCTTGGGACCTCATTCTGCATGGCCTTATCTGCTATGGGAGACATAGACTCAGATTGAAGTTCCCAAATGGTGAATATTGTGATGTACATCCATTGGGAACCTCGATTATACAATGTGTCGTCTGCCAATTTGGAGATATAGAGAAACTAAATTAAAATTTAATAGAACCTAAGTTACTTTAGAAATTTGATAATAAAGAAACTTTCCGGAGAAGATGAGGGCTAAGCAGAACGAGGCTCCCATAGGGTGAATTAGTGATGCTAGCTGGTTATGCTGGATAGCATCACTAAATTCACCCTCTGGGGACCTCATTCTGCAAATGACAGACACGCTAATTCTACTAATGACAGCAAACTATCTCAAGGCTTGTATCTGGCCTTATAATACACATCTATATATCTATAAATACAAACCATAAAGTATCATCGTTTGCAAACTCTCGCCATTCGACGCAGCATTTAGAGAATACACTGAGTTCCTCCGCTGATAGATAAGATAAAACTCTTAATGACAATTCACTGGGTAGAAACTCCGTGAATGTCATACCCTGAAAGGAAAGGAAAGTGATATGATAAAACTCTTAATGATAATTAACTTGTTAGAAACTCCGTGAATGTCATACCCTGAAAATAATGATAAAACTCTTAATAATAATTCACTCGGTAGAAAGCCGTGAATGTCATACCGTGAAAGGAAAGGAAAGTGATATGATAAAACTCTTAATGATAATTAACTTGTTAGAAACTCTGTGAATGTCATACCCTGAAAATAATGATAAAACACTTAATGATAATTCATTCGGTAGGAACTCCGTGAATGTCATACCCTGAAAATAATGATAAAACTCTTAATGATAATTCACTCTGTAGAAACTCTGTGAATGTCATACCCTGAAAATAAATAAACATGAAACACAGCATGAAAGAAAATCCAATATTTTCAACATACTGAAAGGCAATTATGAATGAATAGACACAGTGTATGCAAACAATGTAGGGTATCCCCTATATGGTTCATTCAGTCTGTTTATTTGTAATTCCGTTGTGGCCAACAACTTTTTTTGCCAAGTTGTGTTCCAGGTGTGTGTGGTCACGGTCACAGTATGTATGACTATATATGGAGCTAAGATGCTGCCCATTAGCTTGCCAAGCTTGGTCAACCATATACCGAGGATGATGCTTGCATGCACTGTGAGAGTTCGATCACAGTTTCTGGACATAAATAAAAAAAAACGGTTAAGACGCCTTGTCTCGTCACCGAAGTTAAGCAACGTCGAGCCCGGTTAGCACTTGGATGGGTGACCGGTGGCCTGAGATTTCGGGTGTTACCAACTTTCGGTGCGACTCCCGCATTCCACCCTTCTCCCGTTACACTGGGGGCTTGTCCGGTCCTCAGAGTCTGTGTCATGGTGCGACCGCTCTGAGAGCCTGAGGAACTTGGGTGAGGATCACTTGGTGGTGAACCTCAAAACGAGGAAGGGAGGAATGTAGCGGTCGCGTTGTAAATATAGAAGGCCGATTAATCAACAGCTCCAACGGAGCATGCTTCTTTGGTCCAGTGGTTAAGACACCTTGTCTCGTCACCGAAGTTAAGCAACGTCGAGCCTGGTTAGCACTTGGATGGGTGACCGGTGGCCTGAGATTTCGGGTGTTGCCAACTTTCGGTGCGACTCCCGCATTCCACCCTTCTCCCGTTACAGTTATAGAAACAAAATAAGTCAAATACAGATTGCATGTTTGTGTGTGTATATATTATAGGAAAATAAATATGCTTGATATTTCAAGCTTTACATGTATATAGATCTAACGATAAATGGACTATATACAATGAGTGGCCGATTGTCGTTCAATTCAATATATTATATCCCACTTCAGCCAATAAGATAACAAGTTTGACTGTGGGAGGCTGTCTTCACATTTATTAATAATTGGACTTACATGCAATTCAATTGCGCTAGCGCAATTCAACTGAGCTTAAGCACAATTCATTTGCACTTGAATTTCGCTTAAGTGCAATTACATACCGGTACAGCTTTAGTAGGCTCTACACAATTGTGCTATTAAAGCGCAACAGCCATAACAAGTTTTCACCTCTCGAAGATCAGAATTAAAATGAGGTTCATAATCAGGTTTGGTCGGATAGTAATTCTGCAGACTATTAAATAAGAATTAAGGGGGTTTTGTTTAATGTGATCAATAATTGCACTTATTTGAAATTACAGTTTTTAATTATACTAATATAGTAGTTATACAAGTTATAGCCTTATGCCTAAGGCTTAAGTGAAATTGCTGCCCATACACATAGGACATTAAGGTTTTAAAACAAATTCCGCTTAAGTTACAAGGGCAACTGAATTACTTATGTTTACAACTATAATTGCGCTTAAGTCCAATTATTTAATAAATGTGAAAACAATACATGATGATCATTACATAATACATGTCCTGGTGACTATAGTCATTGACATTGTAGATGACTTAATTAATTGCTGCCAAGTTGCCATTTGAAAACGCAGAACAAACAATAGTCAATATTTCGAGGTCATCTCTACATCTACAGTATACCCCATGCCCTCAATGAACTGAGGATTATTAGGGGGCGCATGAATAAAAGATAATTACATAGGTAAAAGATTTTTGTTTTGTTTTTTTGTTTATTTAATATTAAAATCAGAGCATTAGAGTTCTATATACCATTCTTATGGCACTATGGTGATCGGGCTGGTGTTGGTTTTGTGGAGGAGCCCTGCTTGCCCTTACCAAGTTACCGGGTTCATATATAGAAATGATTGTGGAGGGCGTCGATCCTTAAACATTGATGCGCGTCCTGAATATAGGCAGTGTCAGTTGGGATTTTGTTCCAGAGAGAAATTGTTCGAGGATAGAAGGAAGTGCTGATGTATTTTAGTCGATAGAAGGGGCGGAGAAGTTTGTGGTCTCGTGTGGGTGTTAGTGGAGCAGAGTCAGTGATGTTTACATCAGATTTTATGGAAGAGAATAACAGAGGAGAAGTCTCTTCTTCTGCTAAGAGTATGCATTGATGCATACTCTTGCGTCTGTCTGGTCGAACAAATAGATTTTTTATTACCGGAGGCCTCTATTATTAGTTTGTTATTTATGTCAAATTATGATGAAATTAATTCATGTCAAATTAAAAATAAAATGAAATTTGGAGAAAATTTATTTTTTTCAATTTTCCATTTGATTGTTCAATGTTCGACACATATCACTGAAATTTCAAAATTGCAAACATTTTGTTGACTAATATTGTCTCGGTTACACTGCACAGCAAACACAAATAATGTTTCTTACTGATAAATGGTCAATTTCAGCGTTGCCAAAGACGCAAATCTGGAAGTGAATTTCAGGGGGCAGCCATTTTGAAAATCAAGAGGAATAACTCTATATTTTGACAATTTTCAACAGGACAACAGGGTGGTGGAAATGTAAATGGCACGGACAAAAGAAAATTTTGCGACATCTGAACATGAAATACGTTTAATTTCATGTGCAAATTTTCAAGAAAGAATTGTGCCGACCAAACGACAGCACGCTTTGGGGTCTCACGTTCAATTTATTTCCAAACAATGACCATGGCAACGCGCACCTGCATCCGGTGCCCGGTGTTTTCGTGGATGAAATTTGTTCCGGCCCGAATGAGAGATGTTTTTATTTTGAAGTATTCCCAGTATTAAAATTCCCAAGTATTTCGGAATCCTCATGTTACCTGTGTATCAAACGTGATAAATGATACTTACTGATCAATACACAAGTCTACAGTGTGAATGGTAATATCTTGATTAAGGTTTCTCTATCAGAAGCATGATGTACACATCTAAGTGGAAACCAGGAAATGGAATTTGGCAGGAATTTGAGGAAATGCCAAAGTTATAAAAAATTTGATTTTGATTGGAATGGTATGGAGCCTGATGGTGACATCCAACATTTCTTGGAAAGATAAGGTTGCGTCCATGAGAAAAAATGTGTTCCTATGCTAATATACATGTATGGTGCGATAATACTCAAAATTGCGGTAAATGTACCTTAAAGTGATGTGAAACACTCCAGTGATCAAATATCTGTATCTGTCTGTATCTGTATTTTTCCGGCGCAGGAGCGTCTCGGCTGTTGTCGCGTCGTTGCTACTACTCTGGTGTTTCTCCTGTTGTATTCCCCGAGCATGCGTAATCTTAATCTATACTGTTCCAGTCCCTGATCGTTCTCATGTAGAATGATTGTTTATATTGTTCCGTGTTGGCTCTTATTGGTTCGAACGATCGTGAGTTGATACACTCTTGGCTCGAAATTATGTTATCACTTTTGTGGTCTGGAAACTTTTTTGCTCGAATTTTCCTTCCTTTCTTATCCTTGAGTAAATCATGTGTGTGTATGGCTGGGATTATCCCCTCAACCACCTTGCCGAAGAGTTCTATTCTCTTCATCTTTCTGCGGATCTCTAGTGAGTCTAACCTTAGGCCATCAATCATGCTGGTTACTGCGCCTTTTTCCCGGTCTCTATAGTTGTTGGTGATGAATCTTGCCGCTCTTCTCTGCACTTTCTCTAACTTCTCTATTTCTCCTACTGCGACGGGGTCCCATATTTCTGCTCCATATTCGAGTGATGTTCTTACCATAGCTCTATATGCGGTCTCTCTGGATTTACTGTCCGCTCTTCGTAAGTTTCTGCGTAGGAAGCCTAAGGTGCTATTGGCCCTTCCAGTGATCTTGGATATGTGCGTTGACCATTTTAGGTCATCTGTGATGGTCATGCAGTCCAAGGTAGACGCTTTGTTTGACTGTTGTTGTAGAGGGAGAATAATCTTGTTCAAAGTAGTACTTTTTTCAAATATTATATCCGAATTGACAACACACACCGTCATTCTTATATATTTATATAATTAAATGCAGTGACTCTCGATGGCGAAATCGTTTTCGTTAGTTTATCGCCGATAGATGCGTCCCGAATCGAGTAGTAAATATTTACATTTGAGCGTAGTTCAGACGATGTTTTGTATGGAGTGGTACGGTCGATTTGCTTCAGATTTTTGGCGATGTTAGTAGAATGGTACATTCCTCCAGTTGGCATAGCGTCTGGACACTAACTGATCAGTTTCAACCACCCGAACAAGTACATAATATGTCTTTAACAGAAGAAGAAGAAGAAATATAACGTTGTGGCTACAGGGGGCATTGAGGGGTATCTGTAGCAGTCAACCCTGCGCGAAGTCAACCCCATTATGGCATTTATTAGATAGCAGTTGATTACGATGCTTCAAATCGGCTTACTTTGTTAGAAATTGTGTTTTTTTGCCTATTTGTGCAGTTTGCATTTTTCTTAGTTATAACACCCCCCCCCCCCATGGGGAATCTGCAATGGTAGCTTCCAGGATCCTATAGCCCCCCCCCCCCCCCTCCCCCAACCCCTGTCATGGATCATAGTCCCTGCGTTGTGGAAATTCTGGGACCACGTACCCCTGATATGCAATTGTATGCACCCTTAGAATTGCAAGGTGAATGTTATAGGCCTAAGACTATGGGAGGCCAAATTCACAATTATGCTTAAGCGCAATTGATTGCGCTTAAGCGCAATTGATTGCGCTTAAGCGCAATTAATTGCGCTTAAGTGTAATTAATTACGCTTTTAAAGCGTAAATGCCCTATGTGGTATTTGCGCTTAAGCGCAATTGATTGCGCTTAAGTGCAATTATTTGCACTTAAGCGCAATCAATTGCGCTTAAGCATAATTGTGACTACTATCTAACCTACCCATAAACTATTAGCATGACCTGGTGTATCACCTAGCAACACAAGATGAGCATTGGGCTAATTTTGACCTGTACTCAACAGTCAACTGTGAGTATGTGTTCAACAAGGAGAATCCCTAATTACATATTATCAGCATCCCTCTATCCAAAGAATTGATGTCGCCTTCCCGGAACTCTTAGTAATTTTTTGTATGATGTTTTTAATGTATTTTTGCACAGATTTTAGCCTATACATGCATGCGGTGTCACTGCATGAGGGCTTTCTTACCTCATACAGTAATGCTCTAATTAATCGACTTCTTAACCACAGCAGAATTATGGGTAACGTTTCAGGATTTAGTCGGAAATATGGCTTGTTGCCATTCATCGAAAAGCTCTCGAGAGCTTTCCAATGAATGGCAACAAGCCATATTTCCGACTAAATCCTGAAAAGTTATCCATAATTCTGCTGTGGTTAAGGAGTCGATTAATTAGAGCATTACTGTATGGTTTACTTATTGACTTAAATCAGGGGGGAAAAACCCTATTTTCATATTATCAGCATCCCTGTCCAAAAAATGGTGTGTAATCACTGGAGCTTTGGTGTCTCAGTCCTGGAGCTCTAGTTTTTCTTATTAAATCAGCATCTCTTGCACAAATCTATAGTATTTCCATGATCATATAGTGTGAATGTGGTGTCACCGAGGGCTTGCTTCCCTCATATGGTGTGCCTGTAAACTCGAAAATTTAAGAAAATCAATGTCGCCCCGACTAATACAGAAAGTAATGCTATTGCAAGTAGCCCCAACTAATATATACCGAAGATAATATAATGCTATCACGAGTAGCTCCAACTAAAACAGAAGGTGATACTATTGCGAGTCAGCCATTTTGATAAAGAAGTTGGGCTAGCTCCCTACCCAATCAAACCAATGAAACCAAGAGGTGACATGTCAATAGGAGTTAATGCTAAGTTATGGAGAAACCTATTTATTCACCAGGGGTGTTTTGTTACATATAACCATGAATTGCGCTTAAGCGCAATTGATTGCGCTTAAGCACAATTAATTATTAAATGTGAATTTGGCCTCCCATATAAGACAGGGGCCGGCCTAGAAGCCGACTTGGGAAATATCTTCTCCTTAATTGTGTCACTTCTCCCTAATTATTTCCTGGGGAGAAGTAGTCTTTATTCATTATAATCATTATAAATGGGCTATTGTATTGCATAATACTTATTGCTTCAAAGAATGGTGATGTTGGGGTGAAAAATTGAACTTCATCCATTATGACTTCTCCTTGATAACAGTCCACTTCTCCCTAATAATCAACCTATAGGCTGGTCCCTGGCCTATGATGAAATCCCTATACATAATGTATATCTTTATATATTCATTCAGTTCTAAGTGTACATTGTATTTCAATGTTGGCAAAAAGATGGAAATCAGATACCTATGAGAACTGTTTTTATGAATTTGCGTCCGATCATTCCACTGTTCTGGGTTGAATTAATATGTTGGAACATGCCAGGGAGGCTAAATTCACATTTATTAATAATTGCACTGAAGCGCAGTCAATTGCACTGAAGTTCAAACAAATTGTACTTAAGCGCAATAAAATTGTACTGAAGCATAATCCAATTGCGCTGAAGCACAATTAAAAACAATCCATAAAGGTTCCACAGAGCTAAATAGTCATCTGACAGGGGTGTGAGATTGGAATAATAATTGCAATTTGAAAAGCACAATTGACTTCCTTACAATGAATTCAGCGCAATCGATTTAAAAATACGAAAATATAAAGTTGTGGCCACAAGAAAAATAAAGTTATGGCCAAGCAAATATAATGTCACCAGGGAGGCTAAATTCACATTTTTTAATAATTACTGAAGCTCAATCAATTGCACAATCAAATTGCACTGAAGCATAATGCAATTGTGCTGTTGCTGCATGTAATGGTACAACCCCCTCCTAGTAATATCGGAATAACCCAACTGTCTGAGGAATAACACACAAATAGTTTGGTCTAATTAATCCAAAAGGCTTCACAGAGCTAACTAGTCATCTCACCTCAAATACCTTGAGTTCAACTAGATCAAAATCTAAATGGTGAATTAATGGGTCAATCAGTCCTTTCAAAGTCTAATTCTAGATTAAAATTTCTTTACAGGAAGTCATGTTTTAAGAAATGTAGAATCCTGTTAGTATCTGCATTAATTCAGTGCCATTTTGATTATCCATGCGGAACCTGGTTTTCTGGTCTCACAGTCAAAAACTAAGAAACATCTGCAGGCAACCAAAAACAGACGTGAGATATATTTTATCCCTTAATTATCATACCACGATTGGGTACACGGAATTCAAGGCACTAAATTGGTTACCAACTAGCGAAAGGGTCAATTTATTGAAAATGATTATGGTTCTAAAGATCTCCAAAAACAAAGTACCAGAATATATGAATGAACATTTCTCATATGCTCATGCTCATTTGCCTTACGACAGTCGATCCGGTCCTATCATATTATCATTTCCATCAGTGGGAAAGAAATCCTTCTATTATACGGGTATCATACTCTGGAATAGCGTCGACAAAGCGTTTCACCATAGCTTGGATTATAAACGCTGGAAGATATGTGTAAAAGATCACCTTCTCAACAGATTTAAAATATGCGATGAAAACCGCTTTGTATACTTTTAATACCAACTGAGGAAAATTTCTTATATACATCACAAATCATCCTAGGCATATGGCTGAGGTCTCTGGATTGTGCAATGGAGTAAGTATTCACTTAAATGTGATAAGTTGGTGACCGCCATACCATTCTCAATAGGCTGCAGAACCCAGAGACTTCAATCAGTGTCTTTATAACGTCTTAATTTTTCCACATTTTACCCTCCCCTTCACTCGCCCCTTCCTGCACTAAACAAACGATGACCCCCCCTTTCCGTACTCCGTTATAACCATCTGGGTATATCCTCCCCAGAATGTTTAGCTACACTTTCAATTATCAAGTGAAAGTGTTAAATGAAGTGATTTTATACCAATATTTTAAAACCCAATTCCTGTCACAGAGTAGTCCCATACTATTTTTAACTAATAGAAAACACATCTGACAAATTGACAACACAGTGGAATTCTTTCAACACTCTCATATCGCTGGGAGCTTCCTAAGGACCACAATGGTAATAAGTCCCTTCTTGGGACTTTTTGTGTCATCCTTGATAGCCCTCAGCATTTATCTTCCTATTTTCGATTAGTCAGCCCACCTACTCCCCTCTCCAACATCACTATCTTTACAGCCTCTCATAAGCCAACACAAATGATAGGAATGTAGAATTGCAATATTTATTGTAAATGTAGAGCTTTCAATTTTGAAAGATTTACTGTTGGCCAATTGAAAAAAAAATACCCTGGCCTAATAGCTGTGATATGATGTCTTTATATAACAAAGCAGAGATACATGTACATGTATGTATGTGAGAATCAAACTTGATTGTCATGTTTCACTTTGTGAGAATCATTTGCGAGAATCGATTCTGATTCTTGTACAAATTTTAAGGCCTGCATTATGCTCACAATGTAATCTTGTTTTTCAGCAAACATGGACATGATGAGCGATATGTGAGTACTGTACTGAGGACCAATCTCTATCATAGAAGCTGAACTACATCTCAAAGCATAAACATGGCGTTGAAGTTGTTGTCGAGCATTGAGGTTAAGATGACCCATATGGATTGCGAGATTCAGCTCATGGCCGGTGACATCACTAAACTTCCGGTCAGCGATAAAGTCGACTTCATGCTCATATCAGCATTCATAGGTAAGAATTCTGTTGTGAATATTTGTTTAAATACGTTTAGTTATTAACTCTTGAATGAATTGGACCCAAAACTCAGGCACAGCCTATTTTATTGGGTCCAGACAGAAAATTACAAAAATAGACATTATTTGTCACTCAATATCAGTAAGATCAGTACTACGGCAGGCAGGTAGATTTTGTTGTCCATCTGCGTAGATATCTCACCAGTTGGCTATCGGATCTGAATTAAGGTTCATTATCATGATTGCTTTCAAAAGAGTTGAAAATGATGTTGTTCACATATCCGTTCTAGAGTTATCCTTCTTTGTTTATCTTGAAATCTGGTTTTTTTCATCCATCTACACAGATATCTGGGTTTTTTCGTCATCTACACAGAAATCTGGGTTTTTTCGTCATCTACACATAAATCTGGGTTTTTTCCGTCTATCTACACAGAAATCTGGGTTTTTTCGTCTATCTACACAGATATCTCAGCCATGGGTTTTCAGACCTGAATGTAATTTTGTATGAATATTTGCCATCACGACTTCTTTCAAAAGACTCAAATGACTTTGTTCACGTTTTCCGTTCCAGAGTTATCCTTCTTCGTTTTTTGGAAATGTGGGCTTTTTTTGTCAGTCCGCACAGATATCTCAGCCATGGGTTTTCAGATCTAAAATAAATTTTGTTTGTCATCATTACTGCTTTAACCCTTTACCCAACAAACCGGCCAAAACCGGCCAAATAAAGCTTCAACAGCCTAAAATATCTTCGGTATGTCTCAATAGAACCATACAAATATGGATATCATTGGAACCGGCTCCTTGACCACATTGTGATAGTTACAGTTATGCCCTGTGCCAATGCATTCTTTTATATATGCGAGTCGACCATAGGTCGCCTCGCATATATAAGAGAATGCATTGGCCTAAATAAAAACTTTTTTTAACACTTTTTACCATTTTTTCTTACATTCTTTAACAATTTTATAATTTTTAATGTGTTAAGCCAATGCATTCTCTTATATATGCGAGGCGACCTATGGTCGACTCGCATATATAACAGAATGCATTGGCACAGGGCCCTTCTGTTGGGTAAAGGGTTAAAGAGGGGCAAATGACATTATTCTCATCTTACCTTTATTTATCTGATAAATGTGGGTTTTTTGTCCATCTGTGCAGATATCTCCATCATGGGTTATCGGATCTAAATTACATTTTTATATGAAGGTTTGCCATCATTACAGAATTCAAAAGAGCCAGTGCCCAATGTTTTTGATTGAAATTTTTGTCTGAGTTATGGCCCTTAGTTTGTCAATTTTTCACAATTTGTTTTTACTTCCCTCTCTCTACTGATGTCTTTTAACCATTACTTGAATGGCTGATCTTACGGAGGAGAGAATTGCCGAGGTCCTCAGTATTTGGGTTCCTACATGCCATGTTGGAATTTGCCACTTCGGGGTATGCCAGCAACCTCTTGTTCTATCTGTTGTTTGCTTGAACATCCCTCGAGATGAATAATAGACCATTCCAGTGTACACTTTTATAAAGGAATGGTTGAAAAAAGGGTTAAATACATTGATCTAATAATCACTGCAATGCAGCTAGCCATTGTCTCCAATATAGTTACATCCATTCCATTCTCTATAGTATTATGTCATTGAACAGAATATATTTAGCCCTTTCATGATGGAGCTGCGCTGGTGCAGCATTAAATATCATGTGCCAGTGCATTCTATTATATATGCGAGTCTCTCTCGCATATATAAGAGAATGCACTGACGTCAAGGTAAATATTGTCAGGCCAATGGATTCCCTATGGGAGACTCACATATATAAGAGAATGCATTGGCACAGGGTTTTCAGAAAAACTTCAGGAAGCTCCAGTCATGGTAGGGTTAAAAATTGGAAGTTAGATTATATTGTTTGTTTTCACTTCTTTGGTCAATGCTCTATCTATCGAGCTGGACTTCCTAGCCTCTAACCAAAATATATCCTTACTAATAAACTCTAAATATAAAGAAAATTACTCACGGAAGGGTTAAATAGGATAAATACATTAGGGTGAACATTGAGGAATTTTTTTCCATGGCAGCATGTAACATCATCATCTCTACAGTAAAACCTCTCTAAACCGAACACCCTTCAGATCGGCCCTTCCGTTCGGTTTAGAGAGGTGTTCGGTTTATAGAAAATCGCAAAACCATCGGAATATATTGCCGCTGTTGGTAAGAGTTATCGAGACCCGAACACCTCGGTACTGATTTATTAAACTGATTTATTCAATAAAAAAAATTGCAAGAGATAAACATGTTATAATAAGACATAAATATATGTACAGATAAACCTTGAAACGGTACATTTTACAGTTATTCGCGGTTTTAAAAAATGTTGTTGACAGTAGTGCAGTAACAAATTCTGGTTTTAGGCGTATCCAATTAGACACCTATGGTTTTAATCCCTTTCAAAGCTTCGCTGAGACAAGAGACCGCCAATTAAATTGGTAAGCTTATTCAATAGTACGAAAGTACATTACCTGTGTGCACGCGCGTTCGCCTGGTATACCTTTCGGAATTTATTTAGAATAAGATTAAATATAAATACGGCCATATCTTTTTATTCAATATCAGACATTATATTCGTTTTAATTTGTAACTAAATTTAATTAATTTACCAAGAACACTTCGTCTGTTTGTAACTAACTGTGATGCTGATCGAAGTCACACACAGGTCAACTCAAAAACGGAAACGTTCACATCATTACCTTTTAACTGATTGCGTTCGGTCTCTTCCATCACTTTCAGTGTTTGGATTTTGGAGGTAAACATTAGTGTATTTGTTCACGTATGGACTAATAAAGCCGTCCGGTATTCAGAGTACAGAGGTTTCGGATTACAGAGGTAATCATTTGTGACAATGCACTTGGGTAAATTCGGGATCGAACAATTCGTTCGGAAAGGAGAGGGATTCGGATTGTAGAGGGTCCGAATTGGAGAGGTTTCACTATATAAAGTTCCTACTATTTAATGACATTTCTAACTGAAAACGCATATTTTGTGTTGATATTTTTACTGATATGTAATTATACGGAATGATCTTCATTCCTGATACAATTACACAGTTTAAGTACATTAGTGCCATCACAGTGATCATGCTGCCACTTGCCAAATTTGCCAATGGCAAAAATAATTCATATTTGGCAAAAAATATTTTCATTTGGCAAAAGTTTTGTCAAGTCACTTGTTAATTGGTCCATGAATACCATTCAGTTAAGGATACTGCAGTTAATCTGATAGAATTAGTATCGACATGTGGAGGGATTACTAGTAATTATTGTGGTGGTCTTTACGTGGCTAATCCTCTTTTGATGTTCCCTTAATTCTGATGAAGCAACACATCTAAAATTATATTGTTCAGTTATTGTATGATAAACCACAATAGAGAGGCGAGAATAATTAATAACTAACTGCCTTCCTATCGATATCAAAAGTCGTTCAAACAGCGATTGTCGAAATATAAGACTGAGTGTTGCAGAAACTAATCCTATCAGTGATACCATTTGGCAATTTCTAAAACAATTTGGCAAAAAACATAGTCATTTGGCAAATTATTTGGCAAAGTTAATTTCGGTTCAGCTCCGACCCTGGTCACAAACTTTTATAAATCGCTTCACGATTATGTTTGTGATTAGGCCCAAATTTATTTATACATCAGGAAATGAAGATTATTCCTTAATTGTTTTTTGTTTGAAGGGAATTACTCAACCACCAGGAGATCTGTCATTGGAGCCTTACATAACAACCTGAAGATAAACGTTGAAGATTTGGCTCGCGACAAGGAGGTCGATCTGAGGAAACATTTCCATTGCTGGGCATCAAAACAACTGCCAGACGACACACCCTATAATAGGATTGTGTGTTATGAAAGGTGGGAGTAAATACCTTAGATGACAAGCCCTATGTTTCCGACCGATAACTCCAGTTTGGGTTATGTGATTGGAACTGAAGTTATTATGTGTGTTTCTCAACCAAAAGTGCAGATCAAGTTTTAATATGGGCACCCAAGTACTACATCTATATAACTTCACTGTCGTAATAGTTAGATAGTAGGTTTATGATATTACTTACATGATATAAATTAAACCAAATAACATCTGAATGACATAAAATCATCTAATTGGTGATAGATTATAAGACATGCAAATAAGAGATAACTGGTAATTAACAACTGTTTTAAGTGCATAAACAATCACCCACAGAATGACACAAGTGTATTAAATACTCAGAACGACACAATGTGTAAATGGGTTTGTCGATATGGCACGAGTGCTGTCGCAGAAGGATAGAACTCGAGCCATACTTCCGACTGAATCCTGAAAAGTTACAAATAAGTCTGCTATGGTTAAGGAGTCGATTACTTAGAGCATTACTGTATATATGCTAGTCTCCGATAGATATATATGAGAATGCATCGACCTAACAATATTTACTGTGACTTAAAATGTAAGCCAGTGCACTCTCTTATATATGTGAGGCTCCCTATGGGAAACTCCCATATATAAGAGAATGCACTGTCACATGATCTTTAATGCTGCACCAGCGTAGCTCCCGTCATGAAAGGGTAAGCTGAGCCCATTTTATACCTGACCTTAACTGTAATGTAGTTCTTTTCATTTCAGATCTCGGGTATCAGATTCTCGATTATCCGCTGACCGTGACTGTAATGTTTTGATCGTGACCGTAATGTAATTCTTTTCATTTCGGATCTCGGGCATCAGATTCTGGATTGTCCGCTGACCGTGACTGTAATGTTTTGATCGTGACTGTAATGTAATTCTTTTCATTTCAGATCTCGGGCATCAGATTCTGGTTCTTCATCAGATCAGATTAGGACTCTGTTCCGAGCTTTCATGCCACTCTTTAACTGCGAATCATCATCTGTAATATCTCCGCTTCTAGGAACGGGCTCTCAGGTGATTGATGAATAGAACATGTCATTTATTATTGTTGATTAATACTGGATCTTATTCCAGCACCTTGATTATCTTCTAGCTATAGGAGCAGGTTTTCAGGTGTTTGGTAGCGAATGCTATACCGGTATGTTGTAAACAACTTACGGGCATTTCTAACCAAAGTTCACTGGTGGGGTCTCCCCGGTGTTGGTTGTTTTGCTTATTGCATACTCTTTACATACTGCTTCTTTACATAACATGCAATATATGTGATATTTATAATTGAAATGTAAATGGCGCTTTTAATGGATGTTACTATTTTAACAGCAATACCGACCGCCATCACTTACCATATCTTTAACTTACTAACTCAGGACTTCGGAATTAATCCCATGTCACTCTTTATAGGGCATGAATAGAGTTCCGATGTTGAAGTCAATGGTGAATGCGGCATATCATTGGATTAATGCGGGACTTCCACTGAAAACTCTCAAGATTGTGGTGTACTGTGACAATCCAGAGAAACTGGGAGACAGAGAAAAGGAAATTTTAGCTGCATTTGAGTCTCTAAAGGAATCACTCCTGTCTGTGAAGGAACATAAAAAGGTTTGTAGGACAACTATGTATTAGCTATAGTGGTCACAAAATTTAACCCTTACACTGTAGTCCAAGTCTTCTCGTACTAAAACCAGCTAAGATATTGGTATGGCGAGATGCTGGATTTTAGTCCGAGATCGTCCCGTTTGGTCTCTTATGACACGACTTACACCCAAGGTTAGTGGCGGGAATTTGTTGTGTATTTTACTCGATTTACCTAGCAAATCAATACGTGATGCTATATACATCGGAAAGAGTGACATCTTATGGTCATAATGGTGTATAATAATCTAACTTTAATGTTAAATTACACATAGAATATTCCGGTTGATTGCCACAAACATCGCTTTTTTTCTCTGTTTGTTTACGTTTTAACTGAAAGCCGAAGTTGTCCGAATAACTTCGGCATAATCCGGAGTTTGTTCTGGGTATTCTAGTTTCCATTTCTATATATAGCGCGGGATTTTCCGAACAAAATGGCGAAAACCGATCACCCAAAAGTCTAGTTTCCTATGTGCTTTGAGAACAATTCCCGCACTAAAAACTTAATGACATAATGGAGGATCAGAACAGTAGTTTTGTTGACAATTTTCGCAAGCAACTTGTCAAAATTGGAGCAAATTAGAACTCTTGTGTCTGACTTGCCATGCGTGTGATTTTCATCCATGTGCATTTTGACTTTTGTGTTGATAAAATAATCGGAGAACCGAATCGCACAGTTTCGAAATATAGTTCTTCCGTTTTAGTGGCACTTTTCAAACTTAAGGTTCAAAATTTATACAATTTTTTTTTGATTTTTTGTGTGCTTAACAAGAGCAGTATATTGCTCTGTTCGCTTAGTATATATCTTAATTTCGCGGAAGTCCACCAAATGTGGGTGAAATGTAGCACCATATTATTTATTCTAATGCTCGTTGTGTTTACACTGTTTTAAACTTTGAGAGGGTTGTAATTCCCGTAATTTATTTAATGTATTACATTTATATCTTCAATGTTTAATTAATCTATTTATTTTTTATTTATTGACACACATAATTACGATTACAATGGAGAATTCATCGTAATTTGCGTTGTTAGTCGAAAATCTACGGAATATTTTCAACGGAAAATGCCGAACACAGTTCGCGATGTAAACTGAGTTCGCATACTTTTAAAGATTTGTAAACATTGCGGTAAATGTCTCTTTTCGCATTAAATTACCGCTTTCAATTCACAACTGATGTGGGTTTCAGATCAAATAGCATGTCTTCTGCGGAAAATATCCGTTTATTGTCGCAATTGTGATATTTTATTTCATATAATTGTGGTTTTTTTTGAGCGGGTCATTAAGGCTTAACTCGTGTCATAAGAAGGCTATGCGCGCGATCTCGGACTAAAATCCAGCATCTCACCATACCAATATCTTAGCTGGTTTTAGTACGAGAAGACTTGGACTAACATGACTGGAGCTTCCTGAAATTTTGCGAAAACCTATGCGCCAACACATTCTCTTATATATACGAGTCTCCCATAGGGACTTCACTCGACATGAACAGAACCACATGTTTACCATGAGAATAGGCAACTTGAAATTATTAGCTGCAAAATACGTATTGTTTTGGAAGCAAAATTAATTTATTTTTATTTTCTGAATGGGTAATAATTTTAGTGGAAGAATAGCAAATTTGATAATTATTTGAAATTTTAGTCCAAGCACATGCTTACAGTGAATTTTTGCAGTTAATTTTCAAGATAAATTTCTTGTTTTTGTTATGCAATTTCTATCTACAATTTTGTTCTGTATCTTTTGCAGATGGGTCAACTTGTGTGCAATTAATTGTAAATTTTAGGTGGACATAAACTTTTTTCCAGTTTGATACCAGTTGCGGTCCACTGACCCTTAATGCTCCACCAGCACAGTTCCCATCATGAAGGGGTTAAAAGTACATGGGAGCGAGGATTTACAGATGGCGTGATTTCATTTACAGTGCCGTAGATATAGATATAGCCCTGGGACTTAAATCTAAGGCTTGATGTCATTCCCTGTAAGTTGCAGACCGAGTCTTCTCGGTCCACAACAGCTTGGGATATCGGTTGGATTAATGCTGTTTTGGATCAGTCTTGTTCTATTAATGAAATTTGGCATGTGGGTTTACTAGTATAAAATACAGTTCATGTTTAAATTAGTGTTCCGACCGCCAATTTTCAGCAGAGTTGTGGCCTTTTTGTTGGAATTTGCACTCAATTTTGGCATGTGTGTTTAATAGTCCTTGAAAGTTTGAATTTGGGATCGGACGTTCCGCCCACCTGTTTTCGCCAGAGTTATGGCCCTTTGTTGGAATTACCATGGGCATATTTTGCCACGCCCTAGCAATGCTCTTGTTTATTATATTACAGCGGAAGAAGAAGATTGTGGCTCAGTTTGATATTTATCTGTCGTACTGCGCAGATGATAAACGCTGGGCTGATTTAGTGAAACAAACTCTAGCCAAGTCTGAACAACCTCAAAAGGTGTTCAGTGAAAACCAACCACTGAACAAAGATGAAATATTCCAAGAACACATATTCCAAATCATGATCCGATGTACAAGGTATGTTTCTGATCAGATGTACACAGTATGTTTCTGATCAGATGTATAAGGTATGTTTCTGATCAGATGTATAAGGTATGTTACTGATCAGATGTATAAGGTATGTTTCTGATGCTACAATACTGAACCTGCTATTTATACCCCACAAACGAAGTTTTGCAGGGGATATAGAAATGGGCTCTGTCTGTCCGTCTGTTGGGAAAGAGTATTAACAAACAGCAGGTTTCGTCCATATATTTTTTCAAGAGTTACGGCCCTTATTGAGTAATGGGACTTAAAGTGAAAATGGATTTTACTCCTTGCATGGTTATAGAAATGGGCTCTGTCTGTCCGGCTGTTGGGAAAGAGTATTAACAAACAGCAGGTTTCATCCATATATTTTTTCAAGAGTTACAGCCCTTATTGAGTACTGGGACTTAATGTGAAAATGGATTCGTATGGATCTTTGGGGTGGCCTCTAGATGGGAGCTGTCAATTTTATGCTATTTTTATAATATTGATTTATTCGACTGTTTTGTGTTTATGTTCAAAGATACGTGTGGCCTTCGCTGTATAGGTGTTAAAATAGTCACATCCACTAAAACCGCCATAAACAGAAAGAATATTATATAATAGACAGATGTGTACCAATCGTAAATATCGCATACATTGCATGTTATTGTCATGTTTGTATCCTTGGTTATGTAAACAAACACCAAAAATGTTATAGAACAGATTGTTTATAGACAAACACTTGAAACTACCGTATCGTCCAATGAAAATGTTTCGTTGCTCTGTGGAAGGCATAGATAAAATTATTGGCGCAATCAACAATCGCATACAAATCACACCAAATTTTATTTTAAACGATCCATTCTACCCGCTGTCAGTTCAAAATCATGCTAATCCACTTTACTTCATGATTTGGCAATGATCAGACAGAAAACATGTGCATAATATAATTGTTCTTGCAGTTAGTATTTTCTAATGTAATACATAATACATACCAAATAAGGAATATTACTATGAGTTGTATTGTGAGTTGTAAGTTGTAGACACACCAAATTAGGAGTTTTACAACCGACGTATAATGCGTGCGAATCTAAATAAGGAAATGGCGCAATATCGTGACTCTGCTTATAAACAATCCACTGCACTTTTTGCAAGAAACTAAACAATTAACTATAAATAATACTATTATACTCAATAAATAATAACACAAACAAAACTAAAATAAAAAGAAGAAGCCAAACCTCTGCAGTGCCATGTGGTTTTCTTTGACCAAAACCAATATATATTAGCCTTTTAACAAACAATTTAATTCCATTTAATATCTAAAAAAAAGCGTTATGCTACATATATATAGCAAATTCTACAAAGACAGTACACACATATGTACCGTCCCAGGAAGAAAATTATTTCACTATCTGAAATTTCTCAGAAAGTTGAAACTCGAATGCCCAACCATGTTAAATTGGCTGATGATACACATCACAGAATATTGAGACCAAGCAAAAAGTATCTGAATTGGCATTGGAAGATGAAGAGGGTTCTCATGAACAAAAAATAAATAAATGATATTAAGTAAATAAAGTTATATATATACATTTTGTATTGTATTGTTTTTTGTATTCATGTTAAAAAAATATGTAATACTATGAATATACTGTTACCAAAAATATGAATAAATTATAAAAAAAAAAAGTATATTTATATTAATACATCATATACAATAAAAAAAAAAACTAAACAATTAACAGTCGACCTGTATTTTCTCGGACATAAAGTGTGTTTTGTGAATAATATCACATTCATACCATCATTATGCTGTACTATTAGTTTATTCTTGAGGAAATTATCATAATTTGATAATGTTATTTCTAAATTATAACCTACAATGAAGGCTACCCATCCCTTAAAAGTAGACAGTTCATCTTTTTAAGTGAATTATGTAACACCAGATGTTTCTTGTTTGTTTTATGGGCATATTAAGTCAAACATGTATTTAAAACAAGTTTCTTGGAAATTTTGTTGTTGCTGTATATTGTTGTTGGAAAAGGTACGGGGAAAAGATCTTTATACATATTACTTTTAGAAACTATGAGCTAAGAGAGTGGTGGTTTTCATCTACACCAACATGTACGGTAGCAATATTCAAAACTGGCATGGAAGAAATAAAAGCTTTGGTCTATTTGAATCTGTTTTATTTCTAGAATAGTGACGATACTGTCACCTGCATATATGGACACACCGGAATGCATTGAACAGTTTAACATAGCACTTTGTTGCAAGCGAGTTAAGAGTAACTTCATCGTCGCACCACTGTATGTACAGACGATCGCCGCCATGCCAACGTACATGAGCCTCGTACAGTATGTCGACTGTAGGTAAGTAGTAACATTAATAACTAACATAGACCTATATGTACAGACGATCGCCATCATGCCAATGTACATGAGCCTCTTACAGTATGGCGACTGTAGGTAAGTAGTAATATTAATAACTAACATAGACCTATATGTGCAGACGATCGTCAAACAAACATGGAACAAAATCTGAAACTTGAAGTGGGTCTTGAAGACAATATGTGAATTTAATAGAGGATATATCAACCCACAGAAGCATTTTGGAGGTCATTTTGAAAATTGGTTACTATAGCAACCCACGGGCAGCAACCCACGGGCAAAATTGAGCTTGGAACTCTAATTCTACTTTCTCTTCCCCAAACGTCATCAAAAATATGTGCAAAGTTTAGTGCTTTTATCACAAAATGCACAATTATTGTATGAAGCTACTGCACTGCTGAGCTACAGTAATGCCCTAATTAATCGACTGCTTAACCACAGCAGAATTATGGGTAACTTTTCAGGATTTAGTCGGAAATATGGCTTGTTGCCATTCATCAGAAAGCTCTCGGCGAGAGCTTTCCGATGAATGGCAACAAGCCATATTTCCGACTAAATCCTGAAAAGTTACCCATAACTCTGCTGTGGTTAAGAGGTCGATTAATTAGAGCATTACTGTACTTAAGCTAGTAATCAGACATGTTTACTTCTGGAGTGCAGATTTCGGGAGAACTGGTCAGTAAATCCACATGGTTTCTTTGCGATAACGTTAATTTAATTGAATGAGAGGTGTCATTAGTTAAACTGTGGATAGCCGGTAGAGGTTAATTACCGAGTTTCCTTTACATTTCTGTCAGCTTCTGTCACCTTTTTTGACTGCTATTGTACATGTATATCAGTTAGCTTCATGTGTCAACGATATATTTGTCTTTAACCCTTTGAGTGCCAGGTCTGATTTTTGTATTAACCCATATACCCTGTGCCAATGCATTATCTTATATATGCGAGTCGACCATAGGTCGCCTCGCATATATAAGAGAATGCATTGGCCTAACAATTTTTTTTTTTTTTTTTTTTTTTTTACAATTTTAATAATTTATTCTTATATTCTTTAACAGACTTATTGTGTAGGTTTAGGGCCGATGTGATCGGCCCCTGGCATTCAATGGGTTAAATATGATTAAATTCGGGAAATACCGATCGGGAGTGCGGGCGATGGGGCTGGATTTCTGGCGATTCCCTTCTAAATTGGGAAAGTAAATCAGTCTGGTAGTAACTCATGAATAGTATGTCATACTGCAGGGTTCGGAAGGATGGTGACAGTACGGAAGAGAAACTGAAGGTAGCATGTTCTTCATTAGCTGAGTCTAACGGCCAGGCAGCCTCGAGTTACGATGTCTTCATATCGTATTCACACAAGAATCCGCAGGAAGCCGAGGTGTTCCGTGCTTTACTTGAGGAACAATATCCAGACCTCACAGTCTTCTTTGACAGGAAGGAACTGAAAACAGGCGAGTTATGTGGCCCTTTCTTTACTAAATTGATTCTTCCACTCAGTTATAAAAGTATACATTTGAATGGTCTATTATTCATCTGGAGGGGTTTTCAAGAAAAATAATCAGACGACTGATAATAAAAGTACAGAATGAGTCCTATTTATCAAGGGAAATGCTCAGATAATTTATTTTATATTATAATGTATATATATGCCTAATAATATGATCTTGAGGGCGTTATCATTTCTGACTATGGGTTTCTTGTGTCTGTAAATCCGTCCAGACCCCTGGACAGATTTCAACCAAATTTGTTGTGGTAACTAAAAGACTGTTTGTTTGTTGAACTTATTATCTGAACATTTTCTAAGGGAACTACTGGTCAATGAGTATTTAGTATAGAAAGGGTTGTCATATTCTATGATGTATCTCTTCATAGACAATGCACTGTGGCTTTGTGGTTCACACAATGTGCCCAACAGCCACAATGCTTTATCCAAGGTCCACGCTGGCCCAATATGTACTTTTGCAAAATGAATATATTTTTTGCCAAATGATATTGGGCCGAAATTAAGGGGTTTAACATAATTAATTACTACGGTTGACCTCTTCAAAGAATTCCTATGTTTCAGACATTCCCATGAAAGGAGAGCTATTCGTTCTCGGCAGCAGCTGTAATTCTTAATAATTACGATCATTCCCGTGTATTATCATAAAAAACAATAGACCAACTTACAGACACCCTTTAAGAAAGAGGATTAGTTGTGACAACATCACCACCATACTCAACGGCCAATTCTCTCTGATATGCACTCACATTAACTACTTGTTGATTGAGATGTTAATATCCCAAACCTGCATAAGTTGCTACTAGAAAACTGGTTTGTGGCATTGGTGACATATAGACTGTTCAAATAGCTGCAGCGTGAACTCTGGCATTATCCCTTAATATTACACACCCAACCAAAATAAACTGCAGTGTGAACTCTGGCATTATCCCTTAATAATACACACACAACCAAAATAAACTGCAGTGTGAATTCTGGCATTATCCCTTAATAATACACACACAACCAAAATAAACTGCAGCGTGAACTCTGGCATTATCCCTTAATAATACACACCCAACCAAAATAAACTGCAGTGTGAACTCTGGCATTATCCCTTAATAATACACACACAACCAAAATAAACTGCAGCGTGAACTCTGGCATTATCCCTTAATAATACACACCCAACCAAAATAAACTGCAGTGTGAACTCTGGAATTGTCCCTTAATAATACAGACCCAACCAAAATAAACTGCAGCGTGAACTCTGGCATTATCCCTTAATAATACACACCCAACCAAAATAAACTGTTCGGATACTTTTAAAACATACATTGGCCCTTAACATGTTGAGTGCCGGCTCCCATTTAATTACGTGCAAAAAGTATGAGATAACTGATCATAACTCGTAGTTGGCACTCAATGTTTTAACCCTTTACCCAACAGAACGGCCCTGTGCCAATGCATTCTCTTATATATGCGAGTCGACCATAGGTCGCCTCGCATATATAAGAGAATGCATTGGCTTAACACATTAAAAATTATAAAATTGTTAAAGAATGTAAGAAAAAATGGTAAAAAGTGTTTTTTTTAGGCCAATGCATTCTCTTATATATGCGAGGCGACCGAAGATATTTTAGGCTGTTGAAGCTTTATTTGGCCGGTTTGTTGGGTAAAGGGTTAACAGAGGTATAAAAGTAAAACATTGACAGTCAATATGTCATCTTAAAAAGTTCTTTCAAAAACAATTTGAGCATTGATAACTATCATTTTCCAAACACATTACAATTTGGAATATGGATTACCCACATGGAAACACATTAAGTTTAGATCAGAGTTTGGGTATTTCTCCCAATTTGTCTAAATTTTAGATTAATTTGTTGTGATGCTTAAAAACAATGCTTGAAGAGTCATCATTTCACCTTAGGAAACCACATATTTTCATTGGCAAAAATCACTGTACGAGGGTCTAAAATCGAGCAGTTGAAATGCCATTCTCGTTATTTTTAAGGCAGAAATCACTGTACGAGGGTCTCAAATCCAGTAGATGAATTGTAATTTTTCGTTATTTTTCAGGCAGTTTGTGGCAGAAATCACTGTATGAGGCTCTCGAATCAAGCAGATGCATCATCACTCTGATATCTCCATCATATCTATCGTCGACAGTCTGTCTGGAGGAATACTCTATTGCTCTGACCAAGTTTATTCTTAAAGTACGTATCTAGCACTCACCGATCATTAGTTTATTCTTAAAGTACCTACCTAGCAGTCACCGATCATTAGTTTATTCTTAAAGTACATACCTTGCAGTCATCGATCATTAGTTTATTCTTAAAGTACATACCTAGCAGTCACCGATCATTAGTTTATTCTTAAAGTACATACCTAGCAGTCACCGATCATTAGTTTATTCTTAAAGTACATACCTTGCACTCGCTGATCATTAGTTTATTCTAAAAGTACATACCTAGCAGTCACCGATCATTAGTTCTGGTCCGAAATATAATCAGACCTTCCAAATTAATTAATGACATGGTGAATATATTAATATATATTAATATATTAATAATGTGTTAATTGATATAGGTGCAAACCAAGTAAGGGTACTCGATGGGCTTATGGAAGTTATTCACCACAGCCAATGTGCTTAATATCAAAATAACACTAATTACATATATTCATACATGTGTATTTGCAATTTTTAGCAACTGTCAAACAGAAATGAAAGGAGTTGACAGTGCAATCACTCTCAATACCGTCTGAGGACAAGGACTGCTATGCCAATGTAAGACCGGTACAGAAAGATCTCCTTCCATGTAGCTCCCCTTGAAGCATGCTCCCTCCTTGTTAACCTACTCCACATGTGTGGGCCTGGAATACAGGTTACTGGTCGCCTTCAGATCAACAGCAGCCAGTACCTTCGGGTTTGAATCCTAATGCAAAAGAATTTGTTTGCCGACGCCGTTCTAGTAGGAGGCATGCCTCGGACCCTGCCCCTCCTAACAATCTATCGCCAGTTCGGACGGATGGAGATCGGAATCAGGATGAGCTGTAGCTCCATCGCCGAGATGAAGAGGGTTTTAGATATTCCTTTGGAGTCTCAGGTAGTTGTTCGGGGGACTCTGATGAGGAGGATATTATATCGGATTTTTGCAGAATTCAGCTCCTTGCTTTATAAGTTTTTGCCTCTTTCGATGTGCCATCCGGCTCCTGAGAGGTCATAGTCATCGATTGAATAGAGTGTCATCTGTATCGATAGTCTCCTTGAATAATCACCAAGGGCTGTAATGATACACTTGGTCTTTATACAGTAATGCCCAAAGTAATTGACCACTTAACCACAGCAGAATTATTGGTAATTTTTCAGGATTTAGTCGGAAATATGGCTTGTTGCCATTCATCGGAAAGCTCTCACCGAGCTACCATTGGATGATTGCAGGTTTGAGGGTTTTACTCATGCTCATCTTCGGAAAGTAATTGATTTCCTCTCATCACTCAAGTTAATACACATCCTCATAATCAGCCAGTTGTGATGACCACTGAGTTTAATGACATGATTTTGTGACATGGTCTCGGCAGTTGAAGATCTGTATAGATATTGGCCATCCCACTCGGGCTTAATGGGCGACACAGAGAATCGTTTTGGGTCAGACTTCTGGGATAATTTTTACAGGGGCCTTTGGTTAGGTTTGTTTCTTCCTGTCCCTTAATAAGACCGTTCCTTGTGGTCCTTAATAAGACTGTTCCTTGTGGTCCTTAATAAGACCGTTCCTTGTGGTCCTTAATAAGACCGTTCCTTGTGGTCCTTAATAAGACCGTTCCTTGTGGTCCTTAATAAGACAGTTCCTTGTGGTCCTTAATAAGACCGTTCCTTGTGGTCCTTAATAAGACAGTTCCTTGTGGTCCTTAATAAGACTGTTCCTTCTGGTCCTTAATAAGACAGTTCCTTGTGGTCCTTAATAAGACTGTTCCTTGTGGTCCTTAATAAGACTGTTCCTTATGGTCCTTAATAAGACAGTTCCTTGTGGTCCTTAATAAGACTGCTCCTTATGGTCCTTAATAAGACAGTTCCTTGTGGTCCTTAATAAGACCGTTCCTTGTGGTCCTTAATAAGACAGTTCCTTGTGGTCCTTAATAAGACTGTTCCTTGTGGTCCTTAATAAGACAGTTCCTTGTGGTCCTTAATAAGACCGTTCCTTGTGGTCCTTAATAAGACAGTTCCTTGTGGTCCTTAATAAGACTGTTCCTTATGGTCCTTAATAAGACCGTTCCTTGTGGTCCTTAATAAGACCGTTCCTTGTGGTCCTTAATAAGACCATTCCTTGTGGTCCTTAATAAGACCTTTCCTTGTGGTCCTTAATAAGACCATTCCTTGTGGTACTTAATAAGACCGTTCCTTGTGGTCCTTAATAAGACTGTTCCTTGTGGTCCTTAATAAGACCGTTCCTTGTGGTCCTTAATAAGACCATTCCTTGTGGTCCTTAATAAGACCTTTCCTTGTGGTCCTTAATAAGACAGTTCCTTGTGGTCCTTAATAAGACAGTTCCTTGTGGTCCTTAATAAGACCGTTCCTTGTGGTCCTTAATAAGACCGTTCCTTGTGGTACTTAATAAGACCGTTCCTTGTGGTTATTAATAAGACCGTTCCTTGTGGTCCTTAATAAGACCGTTCCTTGTGGTACTTAATAAGACCGTTCCTTGTGGTCCTTAATAAGACCGTTTCTTGTGGTCCTTAATAAGACCGTTCCTTGTGGTCCTTAATAAGACCATTCCTTGTGGTCCTTAATAAGACCGTTCCTTGTGGTCCTTAATAAGACCGTTCCTTGTGGTCCTTAATAAGACCGTTCCTTGAGGTCCTTAATAAGACCATTCCTTGTGGTCCTTAATAAGACCGTTCCTTGCAGTCCTTAATAAGACCGTTCCTTGTGGTCCTTAATAAGACCATTCCTTGTGGTCCTTAATAAGACCGTTCCTTGTGGTCTTTGTTTCTTCATGTCTCTTAATAAGACCGTTCCTTGTGGTCTTTGCCTCTGCACGGTAGGCAGCGTGTTACATGCATTATTTAGCGATCAATTTGTCAAGTGTACTGAACAACAGCAGAGTTTCTACCTGGCCCGAGGTTTCTCTCCAAACATTATATTTCATTTTCTATTACATCTATAGAAATTTCTGCTCTTCTGGGGGATGGGGGGGGGGTGGGGTGGGTCACTATTTGTTTCGTTTGGGCCCACTGGTAGCTGGCCATCATGTTGTGTTAGTCTTTTGGTGTAGATAAGTACATAGTATTTTGGTGATATTGTATATATTGTATGTTATCAGGTCAATCCAGTTATTGATTGAGGTGCATAAAATTTTATATTATATCATATACTTCAGTATACTTCAAGATATCTTTGACGGAGATCAAATATTTTTCTGAAGATTAAGTTAAATATATATCTCCTGGAAGTATCTTGCCACTGAACTCTGAGCTCCATCCCAGGGTTCGGCACCCCCCGCTCACGAGGAATGTCCTAATGGGGGAAAATGGACAGACTAACCTGTCATTCTGGTTTTGTCAAAAGTGGAGATCATGTGGTCCATGGAGGATTTAATGAAATATAATGTTGTTGTAATTAGTATCTGAGAAGTGAAATTGTTTTCACTATTTTTACAGAGCTTTATATCTTTAACTCTTTCCAGAAAGGAAAAGTTCAGTTAATTCCAATATGTATCCAGTCAGTTGAAGACATTCCGCCATGGATCGGCCATGTTAAGATGTATGATGCTCGAAGTGATCTCAATTCTTCAGCGGAAAGAATCTGTCACGCCATTTATGATTGGGTTAATGTTGGTGCATTCGACGGAAGCGTTCTGAATCAGCCTGATGTAAGTTATATATGAATTAAACCTTTCTTTACTGCGTAACAGAACGAGGGAAAGAAATGCAGGAATCGCACTGAAAGATGGCAGCACCCGGAATCCCAAGCCGGTCACCCACCCAAGGACTAACCGAGCTTGACTTTCCTTAACTTTGGTGATCACACAAAGCATCTAATGACTGTAACCAAGAGATCTAGACCTCTCTTGCAGAGAAGTCATCGGCCTTCTATATTTACACCGCGACCGTTACACCTGAATGATTTCTCTCACTCGGTTATACACAAGCCTTGAAATAGTGTGTCTGTCATTGGTCTATTATTCATCTGGAGTAAGGCTGCAATGATACACTTCGTCATGATATGATATGAATCACGGTACATGATCAACGATATGATACATATCACAATACACTAAATTACTGTTTGCAAATGAATACCATTGAATTATCCGAAACAACAAGTTAATAACTGGAGGTAGAGTTCATATTAAACTAAAATGGAGTTTAATTGTTGGCTAGATGAGTCAATATAGTATACATGAAAACTTGAGAGATAATCTCATGTTTTGATTTTTTACACTCGCCCATCTTCAGACATTACTTGATTTCCTGTATCGCGATACACATGACATGATATAATACGCTTATTGTTTGAAAGTATATGACGATACATTGAATTCATGATGAATCGTTGCACTTCTAATCTGGAGGGATGTTAAAAATATATAAGCAGATGATAGACAGATGAACAGACATAAATAATGCAGGAGGATTCCTATTCATTCATTGGAGGGAAATGTTCAGGTAATAAGTTAGTAAATGACCTGTGGCTAGCCATTTGTTGTATTTATTAACTGAACATTTCCTGAAGGAACTACTTGTCAACAAATCATGATGTGGACGTAGTCAGAATTCTCAGAAGAGATCATTATCAACAAGTCATGATGTGGACGTAGTCAGAATTCTCAGAAGAGATCATTGTCAACAAGTCATGATGTGGACGTAGTCAGAATTCTCAGAAGAGATCATTGTCAACAAGTCATGATGTGGACGTAGTCAGAATTCTCAGAAGAGATCATTGTCAACAAGTCATGATGTGGACGTAGTCAGAATTCTCAGAAGAGATCATTGTCAACTGCAAGAATCAAATTTGTTGAGTCGGTTGTATATTTATAATAAAACAAATTTCTGTGATTAAATTGTTGATATATGACACAAAAGTATCTTGTATAGAACTGTTTTCTGAGTCAATAGAATTTTATAAGCGAATTATATTCTTTCTTCGACTTGAACTTAAAGCCTTATTACTAACTAACTGCTATTCTCTGCATATTTATGCCCAACAGCAATATTTGTAAACACAATTTAATGCGATAAGTGACAAGTGCTATATAATAACTGTCCATTGTAGCTGAAACTAACGGTGTCACACTTTATTTTCAGAGAATAACTAGAGTTCGTAAAGTGCTTGAAGAAAGCCGACGGCAACACATATCACAAAACTACCTCATCAAAGACCAAATCATAGAACCCAAAGAACCTCTCTACAACAAACTCAAGAAAGTGTCGAATTGTAAAATCGTTCTCAGCTTCGCACAAGTTGACATTTTTAATGCTGTGATATTTACAACTTTGATACAAAAATACATTTCGTCTGCGAAAGTTATTTTCGCATCTACTGATGTCAAGGAAAAATTCAACAACCTTGAGTCAGCAGACAGGATCATCATTTTCCTGTCTCAGGCTTACGTCAAATCGAGGCAAATGATGGAGCACCTCCATTTCGCGCTGATTCGTCATCGGAGTTCGAAATCAGGACCGATCGTACATGTGATCAGAACAACAAAAATCAACAGAAACCCATACATATTTGTTCAGTTATTTCCATGTGTGACATCACTTGTGGACGACGTATGGAAATCTTATCTCTCACGAGATGGCGAAAAGAAGAAAGGTATTCTGGTTAGAACGCTACCGGGATATGATGGATCATATACACTAGGAATGGCAGAATATATGGCCCTGAATAAGGCATTGTGGGATTTTGGCAGCACCTTATGCACAAGCCCGTGAGTACTCAATAATGTACAGCTATGCTCTAATTAATTAACTCTCCTTAACGATGTTGACCACTGATATTACTGCATTACTCGACCGAATTGATGCGATCAGCATTATCACCACCACAGAGAGTTTATATTTCTGTCATGGCGTGATGCTGCATTGATGATGCAATTGTGAATGCATGCCTGTCCGTGACCAACTTCGATTGTTGATTAAACCATAAAAAAAAAACTATTATTTGAAATAATATTTGGTGTATAGTTAATGCAGTGCATGGCGCTCACGAAAAACTGGACTGGATGTAAGGCGGCCATGTGAAAAATTTAAACGAAGTACAGCGATCACAACAAATTATTACTAGTATGGCAGTAAATTACTCATGGATGCTGCATGTCAATCACTTGACTGGTTAAATCGCCGTATAACTGCTGTCATTAACGACCAATGCTACAACCTTGTTAACCCTTTACCCAACAGAAGGGCCCTGTGCCAATGCATTCTCTTATATATGCGAGTCGACCATAGGTCGCCTCGCATATATAAGAGAATGCATTGGCTTAACACATTAAAAATTATAAAATTGTTAAAGAATGTAAGAAAAAATGGTAAAAAGTGTTAAAAAAAGATTTTTTTTAGGCCAATGCATTCTCTTATATATGCGAGGCGACCTATGGTCGACTCGCATATATAAGAGAATGCATTGGCACAGGGCATAACTGTAACTATCACAATGTGGTCAAGGAGCCGGTTCCAATGATATCCATATTTGTATGGTTCTATTGAGACAGACCGAAGATATTTTAGGCTGTTGAAGCTTTATTTGGCCGGTTTTGGCCGGTTTGTTGGGTAAAGGGTTAAAGGGGGTCTATTAATTAGAGCATAGCTGTAATACACCTGGCTTAAAGGGGTACTGTACGCCAAATGTTGTTGTTGGTTTCTATAGTCTCCGAGTCGGAGAATAAGGTAACAATTTTTTCATTATTTGAAATTCTGTTGAGTACGAAGTAGTGTTACGGATGACAAATTTACCGGAATGCAAAAATACAAATTGTCGTTGTCGAGTAATTTTTGTACAGTTTTCAACCAAATGAATCAAATAAAAGTTATATTATAGGCATACTAGTCCCATATAATCATTTAAGTTATTGTATCGTCGCTAGTCAGTGAGTGGCTTGAGTGTTCTCCCCGTATCATCATAATATTTTAAGCGATCGTGTGTGCGATCGGTTTAACAATCCAGTATCCCTCAATTACTTTGTTTGATTACGGAAATTCGTAATTTAATTGACGCCATTTTATGGCTCCAGTCATAAATTCAATTTATATCAAATTATTAATTTTTAAATTATTAAATTTTAAGATAGCCTATATTAGTGATATATGTAGGACGACACTGACTGAGCGTTTACAGAATACATCTTCGACTCAAATTACGTATGTTTCTATATATTATCGATATTAGATCGTTGTTGTCACCGGAAATTTAATGAAAATGGCGTACAGTACCCCTTTAAAGATACACCATCTGATTTTGTTGTTTCGTTTGCATGGTATGCTGAAGATTACCTTAGGAATGTCTGACTAATTTGGAAATCTTTAACTGGAGATGCGCTGGTGCAGCATTAAAAATCATGTGCCATTGCATTCTCTTATAAATATATGTGAGTCTCGCATATATAAGAGAATTCATTGGCTTACAATATCAAGGTAAATATTATTAGGCCAATATATTCTCTATGTATGCGAGCCTCCCATAGGGAGCCTTACAAGGTCAAGGTGAATATTGTTAGGCCTAATAATTTGCATTGTCATTACGATGTCGTAAAGTTCAAAGATGCCGCCGGTCAGCTGTGACCTTGATGTAACAACGCTACAATAGACCGATACATATATAGTAACGACTTGTTACACCATGTTATCATAATTATATTCTCGTTGCTTGCGGTTAACCAGTCATACAATTCGTGTCACGGCCGCGGTGACAAGGTTACACACATAGGCTACATGTAAGCTGACACATGAATAATTTCATTACCGAAAATACAGTATAACTATAAATAATTTGTTTATGCCGAATCGTTGAGCTTGTCGAACACGCAACAGGTATTAATAGGCCTATATATCAACGAATCTGCATAAATTTGTTCAGCCGATCAGACTGACTAAACAGTGGTGATTATGGAGCTAATTTATTTGGCGGGGGGGGGGGGTAAATATATACATATATAATATAGACTGAAGAGAGCAAAATATAATATATATTTATGGAATAACAAAATTCTTATCTGCAAAATTTTGCCACAGGAAGTTTTAGTGCAACTCTTCGATAGTGACGTCATGGTTGACGTTACTGTTAGAGAAAAACTGTTTACTTGGGGAATCATACCATGCAGATTTAAAAACAAAATGGGTTATTATATAGCCGTTTCACGTATATCACTACAATTGAATTGAAGCCCCCCCCCCCCCTCCCTATAGGAGAATGCATTGGCACAGGGTTTCCGAATATTTTATGAAGCTCCAGTCATGCAAGGGTTAAGATTATTGTGGCTCATAATTGTTATTTTGTGTTTATCTGTTTCATACATTATTAGTGTGGAATATAACTTGAAGGTGATATATTCATTCAGCTGTTATTTATGATCAATTCTTTGCATTTTATTTTTTACAGTGAAGATGGTTCAGCAAGAGTTATTGAGAATGTAATCAGGTTGAACCTGGAAGTCAAAGGTCAGCTCAACTCTGCACAACCACTGTCTTTAGAGCAGGTAACTTATTTACAACCACTGTCTTTAGAGCAGGTAACTTATTTACAACCACTGTCTTTAGAGCAGGTAACTTATTTACAACCACTGTCTTTAGAGCAGGTAACTTATTTAGTATTCATTTCCTAACTTCCTGATTATATTAAAAGTTATCTCCGGTGACATCGCAGGATATATAGAGATTTGATACCTGGATATAATTGTTTGGTTTACCCTCTTTATACTAAATACTCTTTGATGAGTAGTTCCTTTAGGAAATGTTCAGATAATAAGTTCAATAAACGTACATAGGTCATTTGTGAGACTTAATTTTATTATCTGAATTTTTCCCACCAATGGATATGAATCATTCTGCTCTTGTATATTATTACCTGAACACCCATCCATATGAATAATTGACCATTCCAATGTATATTTTTATAACTGAATGGGAGAATTCATTCAGTATAGAAAGTGTTAAAACAAGAACATCAGGGTATCAAATCTTCATGTATCACACTGTAACAATAGGCCTACTGTACTACCCTAAGTAAACGACTCATCAAACCTGGGTGCCCCCCCTCAGTATGGTGGCTGATACCATTAACATATCCAAATTATACGCTTAGTGATGAACTTCCACGGTACGGGTCCAATCTCATCACCCCCCCTGGAAGCTATGTTCTGTCGGTATTTTAGATAAGATCACGGGCGACACCCAGACTCTAGCTGGCTTAGTACAACGTATTGCAGGTAACGAGTCAAAACGTTATGTGACATGCGCTTAGCATGGCAAATAGTCAGCAATCTGCATCTGATGATGGTCTTATCAAAACATTTTGGCATCTTTTTAACTCATTGGGAGTATTTTTGAAAAATTTATAAATTCTACTTTTGGAATTAAATGAATCTTGTTTTTGTGGGGTACGTTCTAAAACTATTTTCAAAATTCCAATAAACCACTCCGGGATCCAGCTTCCACCTCAAAATTCATGTCATCAGAACGAGGAGCAATTTGTCTGCGATAAATTGGGACCTTGGTCATCATCACATTTAGCCTCGAATCTTCTTTAATATGCCTAGCAGACAGCCTCCCCTTTCTTTTGACATCCATACATTTGTGCACCACCTTCATTATGTGGGGAAATTATATGACGGATAGGTTGTAAGCCATTATTTCTTTCACTCTACTTATGTTGACAAATGGAAAGGCCGTAAGGTCCGTCAGCCAGTGCTCCATTCTGACTTGTTATTGTCATTCCGGAGGGCTAGGTGTGATTTTCGTTGTCAGGCACCCACTTACCTGTATTGGTTAACCAAAATAACCCCAGTTAGACCAAATTTAAGAGTAACAAACTCAGTACAATTGCAGCTCCAGAAAATTTATATACGTCATAGAAATGAAATTTGCCAACATGCAGTTAGCTATGTACAGTGTATCGGAAGTCAAGGAATATAATCAGGGTTACTTTACTGCATTTAATCATGGTGCCACAGCAGCCACGGAAATGTTAACTGCAGTGCAGTTATGGTTTGACCGCAGATATCAATGCAACATATGAATGCAGGATGTTGGTTGGTCGAAATGACATCACGTGACGTCACACACAGACCCCCTACTTGGTTCCATATTGTGTAGATGCAACTTGCGACAAGCTATGAGAATAATGTTGGAAATGGGCGCTAAATTTGTTTTTATATTTGCCGGTAGACTTGGTTGAGTGTAAATATAAGAAATGGATGTTGAATTTGTTGCGTTTCATAGAGTATGGATGCAAGTTGTTCTGAAATTTTTATTTATGGAACGCTTTTGTTTCCCACACAAAATGTCAGACCAACTTGCATCCATGCTCTATGAAACGCAACAAATTCAACATCCATTTCTTAAATGGTTACTGGGTGAATTACTTAGGGCAGTACAACCTCAAGCTTGGTGTGGTTTACAGTAATGCCCAAAGTAATTGACCCCTTAACCACAGCAGAATTATGGGTAATTTTTCAGGATGTAGTCGGAAATATGGCTTGTTGCCATTCATCGGAAAGCTCTCGGCGAGAGCTTTCCAATGAATGGCAACAAGCCATATTTCCGACTAAATCCTGGAAAAATAACCCATAATTCTGCTATGGTTAAGGGGTCAATTACTTTGGGCATTACTGTACATCGGATTCTTACAAAAATTCAATAGCCAGGCTAGTCCAAGTCTTCTCGTACTAAAACTAGCTAAGATTTTGGGATGGGGATGCTAGTGTTTAGTCCGAGTTCCAGGCCCATGCATTTCTATGACACGACTTAAGCGTTAGTGACCCGCTCAAATAAAAACACAATTATATGAAATAAAATATCACAATTGCTACAATAAACGGATAGTTTCCGCAGAAGACATGCTATTTGATCTGAAACCCACATCGGTTGTGAATTGAAAGCGGTAATTTAATGTGAAAAGAAACTTTTGCCGCAGTGTTTACATATTTTTTAAAGTATGCGAACTCAGTTGACCTTTCCGGTGAAAATATTCCGTAGATTTTCAATCAACCACGCACGATGAATTCTCCATTGTAATCGTAATTATACGTGACAATAAATAAATAAATACATAGATTAAATACATATTGAAGATATAAATGTAATACATTAAATAAATTACGGGAATTATAACCATCTCACAGTTTAAAACAGTGTAAACACAATGACCATTAGAATATCATGGGGGCCGCCATTTTGTTTGTATCGAAATTCGTCTCGGCCAAAACAAACACTGGACAATGCCGAAGTTCTTCGGAACCTGAGTTCGGCTTTCAGTTCAGTAAACAAACAGAAAAAACAACGATGTTTGTGGCAATCAACCGGAATATTCTATGTGTAATTTAACATTAAAGTTAGATTATTATACACCATTATGACCATAAGATGTCACTCTTTCCAATGTATATAGCATCATGTATTGCTTTGTTAGGTAAATCGAGTAAAATACACCACACATTCCCGCCACAGATCCTGGGCGTAACTCGTGTCATAGAAATGCATGGGCCTGGAACTCGGACTAAACACTAGCATCTCCATCCCAAAATCTTAGCTAGTTTTAGTACGAGAAGACTTGGACTAGCCTGGCCTTAGAATATGGTGTCAAACATTTGCAGAATGAGGTCCCCAGAGGATGAATTTAGTGATGCTACCGCACACAGCGGGAATATATCACTAAATTCACCTCCTGGGGACCTCATTCTGCTTAGGCCTCATCTTATTTGGAAAGTATCTTTATTATCAAATTAACAGGGTTTTTTTTTTCTTAAACTTTAGAAATATCTTTTTCACTTCAGTTTCTCTATATCCCCAAATAGGCAGATATAATTGAGGTCCCCAATTGGTGCGCATCACCATCTGGAAACTTAAATCTGTGTCTAAGTCTCCCATAGCAGATGAGGCCATGCAGAATGAGGTCCCCAGAGGATGAATTTGGTGATGCTAGCCTAGTATTTTAATTTATTATTAAAAACGATAATTATGCAAATTAGTAAACACCACAGATCACGATTGTCATGAAAGGCTGGGGGTTTATAAAAGGAGTGGTGATGGAATCTCTGCATGTTGAGTTCTCTACTTACTTGTTTCGGAATATTCAAGCAAACCGGTGATTTTCGGAGTCAATTTGTTCATAAACCTAAAAACCATAGAACTGAATGTAGTTCATTGATTTATGAACATATTGACACATGGGTCATAATGCTATGGGAAAACGGAAACAATATCAAGTGTATGTGAACATATATGTATGGATTTCATTTAACCCTCTATGACTGGAGCTTCCTGAAAATTTGCGAAAAACCCTGTGCCAGTGCAGTCTCTTATATATGCGAGTCGCCCATAGGGAGCCTTGTATATATTAAAGAATACATTGGCCTAACAATATTTACCTTGACCTTGTAAGCCACTACATTCTCTTATACTTGTGAGGACATTGTAAGCCAGTGCATCCTCCCTATAGGAGACTCACATATATAAGTGAATGCACTGACACAGGATCTTTAATGCTGCTCCAGCTCAGCTCCCACCATGACAGGGTTAAATGGATGCATTATTATGCCCCCGATCTCCGATGGAGATTTGGGGGTATATAGTGGAGCCCTCCGTCCGTCCGTCTGTCCTTCCGTCCGTCCGTACGAACGTTTCAACTCATAACTTTGGTTTCGCTAACTCAATTCAGTTGATCTTTGGTATGCTAATAGACCAGCTGGGGGGGGGGGGGGGGGACAAGATTTCCCCATAAATGCCGTTTCGTCCGCCCATTTTTTCCAGAGTTACGCCCCTTTTTGGACTTAGAAAATTGTCGACCCGTACGAACGTTTCAATTCATAACTTTGGTTTCGCTAACTCAATTCAGTTGATCTTTGGAATGCTAATAGGCCAGTCGGGGGGGACAAGATTTCCCCATAACTGCGGTTTCGTCCGCCCATTTTTTCCAGAGTTACGCCCCTTTTTGGACTTAGAAAATTGTCCGTACGAACGTTTCAACTCATAACTTTGGTTTCGCTAACTCAATTCAGTTGATCTTTGGTATGCTAATAGACCAGCTGGGGGGGGGGACAAGATTTCCCCATAAATGCCGTTTCGTCCGCCCATTTTTTCCAGAGTTACGCCCCTTTTTGGACTTAGAAAATTGTCGACCCGTACGAACGTTTCAATTCATAACTTTGGTTTCGCTAACTCAATTCAGTTGATCTTTGGAATGCTAATAGACCAGTCGGGGGGGACAAGATTTCCCCATAACTGCGGTTTCGTCCGCCCATTTTTTCCAGAGTTACGCCCCTTTTTGGACTTAGAAAATTGTCCGTACGAACGTTTCAACTCATAACTTTGGTTTTGCTAACTCAATTCAGTTGATCTTTGGTATGCTAATAGACCAGCTGGGGGACAAGATTTCCCCATAGCCGTGGTTTCGTCCGCCCATTTTTTCCAGAGTTACGCCCCTTTTTGGACTTAGAAAATTCAGGTTTTCTGCTACTTTTTTTGGTTTCCAGATGATAACTTGATTTTGGATTGTTTACTCATGAATAACATAACTTTACAAAGTGCCATTTAATAAGCATTTGCACAAAAATAAGAAAAATCCTCTCTGATTGTAGTCGGGGGCGTTACCTCCGCCCAGCGGTGCACTTGTTGAATTTCTGAGTTCATGGGGTTTATGATTCCAGTTATCAAAGTATTTTTTTTAATAAAATGAAAATCCACCCCACTCCCAATTTATTTTGGACTCATTAACAGAAACATGTATTCATTGTATTTTGATCTTATATATACACACACACCCACTACATTTATTTATTAAATGAATGTAGTTGATGTGTGTGTTATTGGGGGATACGGTGCTAGGTCGTTAATGAATGTAGTTGGTGTGTGTGTTATTGGGGGATACGGTGCTATGATCGTTAATGAATGTAGTTGGTGTGTGTGTGTTATTGGGGGATACAGTGCTATGGTCGTTAATGAATGTAGTTGGTGTGTGTGTTATTGGGGGATACGGTGCTATGGTCGTTAATGAATGTAGTTGGTGTGTGTGTTATTGGGGGATACAGTGCTATGGTCGTTAATGAATGTAGTTGGTGTGTGTGTTATTGGGGGATACAGTGCTATGGTCGTTGGGGCACATTGTGTAAACTGTGAAGTGGTTTACAATAATGTGCCCCCAAATGACCATAGCGCCGTTCCCCCAAAACACACACACCCACTACATTTCATATATATATAGCTTTTTATATTTATTCAATATAAGATTTCCAAACTCTTAGCTACGATAACATGATCGATATAAATAATTGCTTCAGATGCAATTCGACTGAACTATTTAAAGCACGCCCAATTATTCTGCTGACCGCGTTAAGTGTTTAGTTCAGATTTTGGTCAACAGTTTGTAACTTCCTGTTCGTGATACACTCTTCACATTATTGAGATGTAAAGCAATTGGCAGTTGACCAATCACCAAACAGGATTTAGAGTAACATAGATGGGCTTTGTAAATATTTATGGATGTTCTTCCAAGCCTGCAAATAGCGTGTCTGTCATTTGCAGAATGAGGTCCCCAGAGGGTGAATTTAGTGACGCTATCCCGCACAGCAGGCTAGCATCACCAAATTCACCCTCTGGGGACCTCATTCTGCTTAGGCCCTCAACTGCTATGGGAGACCTAGGATCAGATTGAAGTTCCCCAGTTGAAGTTGATGATGGACACCCATTGGGCAACTCGATTATGCATTTTATCTTCTGCAAATTAGGGGATATAGAAACTTCCCCGAAGGGAAAACGTAGCTAAAAACAATGTTAATTTGTTACTATAGATACTTCCCAGAAGATGAGGCCTAAGCAGAATGAGGTTCCCAGAGGGTGAATTTTGTGATGCTAGCCCGCTGTGCGGGATAGCATCACTAAATTCACCCTCTGGGGACCTCATTCTGCAAATGACAGACACGCTTTTTGCAGGCTTGTGTTCTTCCAATTTCAGTGTTTACACAGTGATAAAGATTCGGTGATGGAACCAGAGCCAGCTAGCGATTCTGATGAATCTGATGCGGAAGCTCCTCCTACTGATAAGACTGACCAATCAAAAACAACACAGAATTCAAATTTGAATAATCCACCATCACCTAAAGTAGAACAAGATATCATTAATAGTCGAGTAGTCGCTCAGACGATCGGAAATGTGTCTTTTACACCTAATGACGCAAAAATGGATACAAATCAGAAGACGCTAGAACCGTTAAGTTCTCAAAATCAGAAGACATCTGAAGTTATAGGCTCTAAACCTCAGAAGACACCTGAATGGATAGGTTCTAAACCTCAGAAGACACCCGAAGCTATAGGTTCTAAACCGCAGAAGACACCCGAAGTTATAGGTTCTAAACCTCAGAAGACACCCGAAGTGATAGGTTCTAAACCTCAGAAGACACCCGAAGTGATAGGTTCTAAACCTCAGAAGACTCCCGATGTGATAGGTTCTAAACATCCGAAGACGCTAGAACCGTTAAGTTCTCAAAATATGAAGACACCTGAAGTGTTAGGTTCTAAACATCCGAAGATGCTAGAACCGTTAAGTTCTCAAAATATGAAGACACCTGAAGTGTTAGGTTCTAAACATCCGAAGACGCTAGAACCGTTAAGTTCTCAAAATATGAAGACACCCGAAGTGTTAGGTTCTAAACATCAGAAGCCGCTGGAACCCATAAGTTCTCAAAATCAGAAGAGGCCAGAAAAGTCCAGTTCTTCTCAAAATGTAGAAAAAGACAACTCTATGAATTCACCAGAGAGCACAAAATCTCAAAGTTCAGAAACGGAGGTTGTTAAATCGAAAAGTCGACCTCAGCATCATTCGTCTGATCACTCAGCGGAAGAACCAATGACTCCTTATTCCAAAGGTAGCACGGACAGAGAAGAAGCTATCGATGTTAGTCTGAAAAACAATCCAAACAGAGGCTTGCATCAGTCACATGACACTCAACACAAAAGTTCAAAGTCCTGTTGTATCCTGTGATTCAAAAGTTGTTCCTCAACAGCTACGATATTCACTCCTCAACAGCTACGATATTCACTCCTCAACAGCTACGATATTCACTCCTCAACAGCTACGATATTCACTCCTCAACAGCTACGATATTCACTCCTCAACAGCTACGATATTCACTCCTCAACAGCTACGATATTCACTCCTCAACAGCTACGATATTCACTCCTCAACCCCTTGTGTACTGAATGGATTCTCCCACTCAGTTATAAAAGTATACATTGGAACTGTATATTATTCATCTTGAGGGGTGTTCAGGAAAAAATTAGCAGACAGCAGATAATAAAAGTGCAGAAGGATCGAGTTTTATTTATCGGAGGAAAATGTTCAGATGATAAGTTAAACAAACGATTGTTGAACTTATTATTTTAACATTTCCTAAGGGAACTACTGGTCAATGAGTATTAAGTAAAGAAAGGTTTAACCCTTTCAGTGCCAGGGGCCGATCTCATCGGCCCTAATTTATGGTCTGTAAAATTGGCCCTAAAAAAAAAAAAAAAATTGGGTTGAATATTTTTGGGTATGCTTAAGCATGCTATGGCGAATTTAAAAGCAAACTGGATAAAACCTTAGGGGCATGTTATAACTCAAAACTATCACCAAGTATTCATAGTAATAAGTTTGATGCCCATGAAAAATGTAAGATTCCTTGGCACTAAACCTACAAAATAAGTCTGTTAAAGAATATAAGAAAAAAATATTAAAAAATTCTAAAAAATAATAACAAATGATGAAAAATTGATAGGCCAATGCATTCTTTTATATATGCGAGGCGACCTATGGTCGACTCGCATATATAAGAGAATGCATTGGCACAGGGTATATGGGTTGATACAAAAATCGGACTTGGCACTGAAAGGGTTAAAAACTGAATATTTCTCTGTACTAGTAGAATTTTATGTTATCAATTAATATATCTACTAAGTAATTCTCTATTTCATGACAACATTGTCCTATACAACACCACTTGATATTTTTACCCCCACAATCGAAGAGGATGGTGAGTATACTGGATTAAATCTGTCTATCTGTCCGAGAAGATATCTCAGCCACATACAGTAATGCTCTAAATAATCGACTCCTTAACCACAGCAGAATTATGGGTAACTTTTCAGGATTTAGTCGGAAATATGGCTTGTTGCCATTCATCGGAAAGTTCTCACAAGCTTTCCGATGAATGGCAACAAGCCATATTTCCGACTAAATCCTGAAAAGTTACCCATAATTCTGCTGTGGTTAAAGAGTCGATTAATTAGGGAATTACTGTAGGTTGTCATATCTTGATTAAATTAATAGGATTGTTAGAGGGCTTTCAGAGAAATATCCAATGATGTTGTTCGCATTTTCCATTCTAGAATTATTCACCTTTGTTCATCTGCTTATGTAATTTTTTTCATATGGGTCCAGATAATAACAAGAGCATCGCTAAAATGCGTAAAAAAATACGCCCTTTAGCCATTTAAAATTGTACTGCCACAAAATACAATAAGAATTTGAGCTTACAAAGAATATCTGATATACCCCTAATTTCAGTGCCAAAATGCTGTCAAATTCTTAGTCAAAAAAGGGTCGTAACTCATGTAAAATTAATTGGACAGAACCCATATTCGAACTTAGCTGGGAAACACATATACCAACTTTGGTTCAGATCAAATAATCCAAACAGAAGTTGTTGGTCGGAAACCAAAAATGTTAACGGACATACTGACATACTGATCACATAATATAACCTATTTTCAAAAGGGTGTATAATTGTTTTTATATTTTATACAGGAATAATGAAAATGAGGATCATTGTGATCCATGCGAATGTCGGGATTGTTTTACCCTGTGCCAATGCATTCTCTTATATATGCGAGTCGACCATAGGTCGCCTCGCATATATAAGAGAATGCATTGGCCTAACAATTTTTTACAATTTTAATAAGTATTTCTTGTATTCTTTAACAATTTTATAATTTCACCCATACAGAGCCCCAGACAAACATGAGCAGACGACACTCTTCTATATGCTTCTATATATGTGTGGGGCTACCTGCAGGGTAATGGATGTTTTTTATTTTATGTCCTAAAAATTGTAAGAAACATTTATTTAAAAAAAATGATAAAAAATTGTTAGGCCAATGCATTCTCTTATATATGCGAGGCGACCCATGGTCGCCTCGCATATATAAGAGAATGCATTGGCACAGGGTAAAAAAATCCCGACTTACGACTGAGGATCATTGTGATCCATGCGAATGATTAATCACGATGTCACATGATAATAAGTCAATTAACATTCAATTGGTCTAAATATTGTTATGGAGGAGCGACTATGTATCCATGTTAATGGAGGAGCGACTATGTATCCATGTTAATGGAGGAGCGACTATGTATCCATGTTAATGGAGGAGCGACTATGTTTCCATGTTAATGGAGGAGCAACTATGTATCCATGTTAATGGAGGAGCGACTATGTATCCATGTTAATGGAGGAGCGACTGTATCCATGTTAATGGAGGAGCGACTATGTATCCATGTTAATGGAGGGGCGACTATGTATCCATGTTAATGGAGGAGCGACTATGTATCCATGTTAATGGAGGAGCGACTATGTATCCATGTTAATGGAGGAGCGACTATGTATCCATGTTAATGGAGGAGCGACTATGTATCCATGTTAATGGAGGAGCGACTATGTATCCATGTTAATGGAGGAGCGACTGTGTATCCATGTTAATGGAGGAGCGACTATGTATCCATGTTAATGGAGGAGTGACTATGTATCCATGTTAATGGAGGAGTGACTATGTATCCATGTTAATGGAGGAGCGACTATGTATCCATGTTAATGGAGGAGCGATTATGTATCCATGTTAATGGAGGAGTGACTATGTATCCATGTTAATGGAGGAGCGACTATGTATCCATGTTAATGGAGGAGCGACTATGTATCCATGTTAATGGAGGAGTGACTATGTATCCATGTTAATGGAGGAGCGACTATGTATCCATGTTAATGCCATTTAGAAAGCCATCGTTGTGCAAATATTAAGTAAAATAATTTGGTGCAAAAGTTTGCAAAACAAATTTTAAATAATCCAGGATGTGCCTCACCTGTATATTTTTTCTCCCCATTTTTTGACACCATTTTATCATGTTAAAAGTTATTGCTACACCTTATTAAATTGCAAATGAATCAAGCTCCAGAAAATACGGGTGAATGAAATCTGTTACAAATTGTTTTTAAATGTTTCTTATAGTTATATTTGTTATTTATGAGATTTGCTATTTATTATACGCAATTGTTAATATTTTTCTCGTATCTTTTTTATTTATATTTATTAAAATGGCTGAAAAACAATTCATGGTTTGCTTCCTACAACTGAGCTATTTAATACTCTTTTCTAGTTTTCCCTTCTTAGTCCAGCAGCTAAAACCAATAAAAAGGTATTTGATTCTCAGGCACTGCCACAATGAAATAAAAGGCCCTCATTGGATGTTTTTATTTTGTTTTTTTTATATATTTTTTTTTTTTTTTATATATTTTTTTTTTTACCAACATGCATGTCCCATAAGTATTGAGCATTAATTGAAAAATGCATGAATTCTTAACATAGCTCTGTGTAATGTGTGAAGAGTGACAACAATGTATATGCATAGAGGAGGGTATCACCCCCTGTATCCTGAATACCAGTTAATTTTGGGGAGTGAATCCTGAATACATGTTAAGAAATAATATGCGATAAATGACATACAAATTGACTGTTTTAATATCAGACAGATACAAGCAGAAGTTACATAGACACATTATGATCCATTATACCTGACATGATATTGGAGTAGAGTATTATGGGCGTTATGAGGCCGTTATGATACGATTAATGATACTTTATGATGGCATGGTGGTCGAATATGCCCAAGAAGCTATTCTACCCACTCATTCATACAGATAACTAGCACAAAATATTATTTTGCGCCATCAAAACCTGCGTCCAAAATGTTTTGCTTGAACCAGAATACCAGTTAATTCCGGGGTATGAATCCCGCGTACGGCTTCAAAACAACCTGAGTCCCGCGTACCGAAAAGGGGGGGGGGGGGTGATACCCTCATAGAGACATAGAACATGAAGTGAGTCACTACATTGAAGAAAAATATTAGCTGATCCTCATAGTCTGGTGTACTAATTGTAACTCCAGAACAATTGAAAAGTACTGGAGGAAATTTTTATTACATGTTATAATGGAGAGGCCTCAATTTATAGCCAATGATAACAATTGTGAATAGTCCGGGACATCATCACATTATGGGTAACCTCTATGTCATACTGGAATCACTGAACTAAATGGTTTCCCATAGGCGACACTGTTAACGTTTCGGCCAAATTCACTGAATTGAAGCCTACAGGCCATACCAGTGATGTTTACCTAGCTAGATTGACACCAGTTGATCACGAGAATGCATGAAAAATCATAGGTCATGTGTTTACTTTTTAAAATAAATCCCCAAGTGTTCGACAGGGCTATCACACAGCCAAATTTGATCTGGAAAAACCCAGACCTACAGCAGCTAGTTAAATAAATTTCCCGCTCACAAAAATCAATTCCCCCATTCATTCACCAGTTTAAATTAATTAGATATGATGTACAAATCAAATAAACGCGATGTCATCCTTTAATAACGTGTCGCATGTATCAGGTGAAGGTCATTCTTCAGTTACCTTCACCTTTAGCATTCCACGGTGTACTCGCTCCCCGACTCTAGAACACATTTAGCTCCCTGATTCCTACTGGTTCAGGTAATATATTTTTTAGATCAGAATAAATGACAAACTCCAGGCAGAGTTATCTCCCATCGCTCCGCTGAGATATCACTGCCATAACGACATTTGGTAAGGATTTCTTACGTGTTCTTAGTTCTTATGTTTTAGGATTAAAATTGTCTACGTCTGGCTCAGTCTATATTGTTCTTATCAATACCGAAAGAATTGCCATTATTGCAAACTTTTGGTTGTCAAAATAAGATAATAGCCTTAATAGGTGACTAAATATAGTTCCGACGATATGTAAAAATAGAAGTATCGGTCCGCAAAGTACCATCCTTGTGGCAGTGCTATATCGTAGTGCTAACGTAGAGGGCGCTGCATGGAGTTTGATTAAATGAGTGTATATGCATAACAAAGTTCCCTTTACATTTTCGGACTATTAATAGGCAAGAGAAGATAACATACTCCATGCTTACGCTGAAGGAGTCACTCTCACCAAAAAAAGTGCTGAAGGGTACACAGTGTTTGTGATCGGCACGAACACCATTACTTAAATTGTGTTTATGAAAGTCTGGCGCCCTTAGCAGTTTGTTTTCAGTACACTTTAATAATCATTGGAACGTAAACAATTATTATCTAACAGAAATCATGGCAGATACAACATTTCAAACCCTGTGTACCCTTCAACACATTTTGAAAATCCTGTGTATCCTTCAGCACTTGTTTTGGTGAGAGTGACCCCTTCAGCCTTACTATGTGCACACAAAAATAAATGCATTCCTCCCTCACTGATTTTCAAAAAATATTGCCCGATAATCAAATCTATTTTTTTTATTTTGGCCTAAAGACTGGGTGTTGTTTTTCGTTTTGGGTGTGGTTACCATGGATATTGTTTGACATAAATGTGTTTTTGTCGTTTCTGTAATAACGTTTTGTGTTGAATCCAAGCCTTGAAATAGTGTGTCTGTCATTTGTAGAATGAGGTCCCCAGAGGGTGAATTTAGTGATGCTACCCCGTATAGCGGGCTACCATCACCAAATTCACCCTCTGGGGACCTCATTCTGCTTACACCTCCAAATTCACCCTCTGGGGACCTCATTCTGCTTACACCTCCAAATTCACCCTCTGGGGACCTCATTCTGCAAATGACAGACACACTATTTCAAGGCTTGGTTGAATCCAAATTAGATGAACACCACTCTGAAAACATTATGAAATATTTATATGGCTGCTGCATTTGAGTTTTGGCTCTGAAGTTAATTTCAGATCCATAGACATATTTTGCTGGCCAGTACAAAAAGAAAATACATGGGTAAAGTATATGAATAGAATCATTCTGGCTAATATCCTTCCAGAAATATTTCTGGAACACATCTGGAGTGACCAGTGCGTTGACACTATCCACTAGCCAATCACTAGCGAATCAAAACCGACAAATTTATGATGCCACTTGATCAATCAATAATTGACAGTGTGAGTGTGCATGTCAATTTCAATTAAGTTTTATGCTTCTTTTATACTTGTACCTTCAACTTAAAGTGTTTCTCCTGTAACATGACATATTAAATTATAAGAAATAACTTGTTTTGATTTTCACGAAATGGCCGATAATTTGAGACTAACTCATGCAGCACATTAAGTCTGGCTTCATATGCAGTTCAGCTAACCTTTGAAAAACATGCCCAATTATTCTGCCGACCGTTTTTAGTGATTAGGTCAACACTTTGTGTTAAACTCGAGAGGTCTCTGCATTATTGGGATGTAAACCGGGTGACCCAATTGGCTGTTGACCAATCACCAAACAGGATTTAATGTAACACAGAGAGGCTATGTAAATATAACTGCATAAACTTAATCGAAACAAAAGTTATTTCTTAAATAGATATGAATCGAAGACCCCTGTCCAGAAATGCTTCTATTAACCCTTTACCCAACAGAAGGGCCCTGTGCCAATGCATTCTCTTATATATGCGAGTCGACCATAGGTCGCCTCGCATATATAAGAGAATGCATTGGCTTAACACATTAAAAATTATAAAATTGTTAAAGAATGTAAGAAAAAATGGTAAAAAGTGTTTAAAAAAGATTTTTTTTAGGCCAATGCATTCTCTTATATATGCGAGGCGACCTATGGTCGACTCGCATATATAAGAGAATGCATTGGCACAGGGCATAACTGTAACTATCACAATGTGGTCAAGGAGCCGGTTCCAATGATATCCATATTTGTATGGTTCTATTGAGACAGACCGAAGATATTTTAGGCTGTTGAAGCTTTATTTGGCCGGTTTTGGCCGGTTTGTTGGGTAAAGGGTTAATTCATATTAATTTTATTTCAATTTTTTTTGTGTAATATACATATAAATACAATCAATTTGCGCATTCATTCGTAGTGTAGCATAACTCTACCTAAAAAAAAAGGAACTTGATTCAGTGCTTAATTTTAGAGTTATCCATCTTCATCTGCAATTTGGTCCGAGACAGTCTTCTCGTCGACCTTTTACTGGGCCACTGAAAAATGATCAGTGATGAAAAATAACAGATTTCAAAAATCGATATCTGATCACTCTGAACTTTGATGGATGGGTTCCTGGACTCCAATCAAATATTTCTGACCCCCGAAGCCAAGGAAATAGTAATTTGCGAGAGTTAATTCAGATTAGGCATCTTTAATTGATAGAAGCATTGATTGATTCATATCTATTATTTATACCCAGGAAACTATATAAAACATATTTAGGAAGAGATAGACCATATTTAAAGGGACATACTGGTGTCCTTAATCCAAGTTTATCTTGAATGTTTGTTGCCTGTGTAGTGGATTGAAGGCAAAGATATTTTCTTATATGAAAGTGTCAATGACACTGTAGCTCAACTTAGGTAGGGGAATAATTTAATGGTTCACAGTAAATGGAGGAATAGGAAAGGTGCTACATGTAATTGAAACGTCTAACCTGTGCCAAAGGATTTAGTCAGGCAGAGTAAAATCCAAGATGGCTGCTGGCGGCCATGTTTTTTGGCCAATTGACCCCAAAAGAACTCGTTCCCATCTACGTGTCATTGTTAACATCCAAGACAAATTTCATAAAGATCTGACCAAAGCTACGACCTACAAATTTCATGATGATCAGACGAACAGTACGACCTGTAGCCCGCGCCAATGGATTGAATTTTGAAATCCAAGATGGCTGCCAGCAGCCATGTTTTTTTGCTGAATGACCTGTCCCCCTCTACATGTCATTGTTAATATCCATGACAAATTTCATGAAGTTCCAACCAAAGCTACAACCTGTAGCCTTCGCGAAAGGATTTAGTCATGCAAAGAGTAAAATCCAAGATGGCTGCTGGCGGCCATGTTTTTTTACCAAATGACCCCAAAACCACTCGTTCACATCTACATGCCATTTTTAACATCCATGACAAATTTCATTAAGATCTGACCAAAGCTATGACCTGTAGCCCGCGCCAAAGGATTTAGTCATGCAAAGAGTAAAATCCAAGATGGCTGCTGACGGCCATGTTTTTTGGCCGAATGACCCCAAGACATCTCGTTCCCATCTACATGTCACTGTTAACATCCATGACAAATTTCATTAAGATCTGACCAAAGCTATGACCTGTAGCCCGTGCCAAAGGATTTAGTGATGCAAAGAGTAAAATCCAAGATGGCTGCTGGCGGCCATGTTTTTTGGCCAAATAACCTCAAAATGACTCGTTCCCATCTACATGTCAATGTTAACATCCATGACAAATTTTATGATGATCAGATAAGCAGTACGACCTGTAGCCCGCGCCAATGGATTGAATTTTGAAATCCAAGATGGCCACTGGCGGCCATGTTTTTTTGCCGAATGACCCAAAATGACTCGTTCCCATCTACATGTCAATGTCAACATTCATGACAAATATAAAGATCAGACCAAAGGTACGACCTGTAGCCCGCGCCAAAGGAAATTGTTGACGGACACACACACACACGGACGACGGACGCCAAACCATGGCAATAGCTCAAACTTACAAAGTAAGTTGAGCTAATAATGCGATAATCAATTGGGACATTTTTTTATTACTATTTTTAGAACAGACCATGATGAGTTCTCCTGATGTCCCAAATTAATCGTATTTATTTTATACCAGAAAATTTGAAATAAAATCAATATTAATTGATACCGGACAGGAGTTTTTGATTCATATTTATTATTTTATAACCAGGAAAGTATATACAACTTGTTATAGGGAGAGATAGACCATCTTTATGGGTTTAATCATGACACAAGTCAAATATTTAAACTGAAGAAGCTTTATTCATCAAATTTAACTGGAAGGATTTATATATAATTATATATAGAACAAATAAATCAATATTATGCTAAAGGCACGGCATACACTTGAGGATTTCACGAAGCAAAAATAATTATATAAAAGCATGTGTTAGTGTGTCTAACCCACAGAGAGCCCCATATAGACTGGATCAGACGACACTCTGTAGTGCATGCTTCCATCTGTGAGGCACCCTGTGGGTTAACCCTTTACCCAATAGAACGGCCCTGTGCCAATGCATTCTCTTATATATGCGAGTCGACCATAGGTCGCCTCGCATATATAAGAGAATGCATTGGCTTAACACATTAAAAATTATAAAATTGTTAAAGAATGTAAGAAAAAATAGTAAAAAGTGTTAAAAAAAGATTTTTTTTAGGCCAATGCATTCTCTTATATATGCGAGGCGACCTATGGTCGACTCGCATATATAAGATAATGCATTGGCACAGGGCATAACTGTAACTATCACAATGTGGTCAAGGAGCCGGTTCCAATGATATCCATATGTGTATGGTTTTATTGAGACAGACCGAAGATATTTTAGGCTGTTGAAGCTTTATTTGGCCGGTTTTGGCCAGTTTGTTGGGTAAAGGGTTAAACATTAAAGTTTATCAGTGAGATTTATATAAAAGCATGTGTTAGTGTTGTTTTTTATTGTTACCAGACGCCATTGACTAGCTTAGTCCTAGTTTCCCTCGACATAATTCAACTTTTGATATCGGTTGTTATGGATACTGGTTCATGTTGGAGATCCGTTCCATAACTCTCCTTTAGTGGAGTTTAAATCAAGTGACTCGTTCATTTAAAATTACTAATGCCATTGATAAAATGTTAACATTAACTAGCCCAGTAACTGGCCAAATGACCGGCTCATTTAAAATTACTGATGCCATTTATAAAATGTCCCTATTAGATAGTCCAGAACAGGATTATTCCAAAAAGATATGTTATCTGTTTTGAACTCGACAAGAATTGTCAAATAAAATGTAAATTTAACAGACAAAAATATAATTCATCACATTGTTGACATTAATTTGGAAAATGCAATCTCATCTTTTTCAAACATAAACAAAGTGATTACTACTAGTTACACAGCATATTAATCGACACATATTTTATAACATAAATTCGAGATTATAGAACATCATTGTGACTAAGATATAATTCTTAAAGATAAATCCAGCATTCTGTGTTGGTGCGATAAAACCAATGGACCTATCCGTACGTCCCGCCCACATGTAGACTGCATGGTTACTGTTTACTACGCACCACAAGCCATCTTAATTTCGCTATCTCTTCAGTGCTAAAATGGCTTCCGATGAGAAAGGATTGTGTTGTTAAAATCACGATTTTCAAGATACCTTTGTGTGTATATATGCATCTTGTAAAAGTGACTGTCGTTAGATATAAACAAAAATAGAACCAGTTTTTAAACAAAAAACCAGGTGTGATTGTTAGGCCACTTCCGATAACCAACAAAGATAGATGTTTACGATGAATCAAACGGTGTAAATGAAGGCATTATTAAACTTCAATATCAAATAGTAAATTTGATATCGAAGCTATGCTAATGGTTCATACCTTGATGAAATAAACCAAACGGAGCTGTACATGTGGTAATTAATCTATAATCCCTCTTTTGTCGAAATAAATATAACGATATCAGTTTACCATAACACGGGCGCCCTGAATGAACCCTGGTGACATCAGGCCGGATGCAAAGGATTATCAAATAATGGCCTTTTAAAATTCCACATCCTATTTTGCCATCAGTAAAGTACATTAAAGAAAATGCCGACTATCATGGAGTCAGTTACATGTTGCCATGAGGCAACAATGGCACAAAGTGAACTTGTTCAGTGAAGGTTGCGTGTATATACACAGCGAAGCACGTGCAATGTGTGAAATTTTGTGTAATTCTCTTGGAAAACATCTGTTGATTCTCATTTACACGTACATTGTCGGAGGAAGCTTTAGATTCTCAAATGGATTCAGTAAAACGTTCGCAGGAGATCCTACAGGTTAGTGTGAATAGCAGACATTTGAACTCAATATTACCACGATGTTATAACAGCAACAAATGTATACATTTATAACGAAAAACACTTCACATAAAACACATACTCGCGGCACAATTAATATTCATAACGCATCATCGATCGGGACTACTATTTCCACGTTTTAGTTTGAAATCTGTTATATAGAAATATTGAAATTTAAATAACACTAGGATCCGAGTGTTGTCGTTGGCATTGTTTAATCCAGCGTATACAGATGTCTTAGTTACTTTTTTATTTAGGAAACCAAACTAAAACATGTATAAATATCGTTCGTCACCGGACATGTTCCCCATGCCCATTTCAACACCATTGTAGCTTTTTAAGACATATTTTGCTCTCGTGTTCGTAAATTCCCTATAGCTTACAATGGTAGTTATGGACCTGCTTGTGGTGCGATTCATATCACTAGGCAGGCGTATGTCGCTTCCGGGTTTAGGCTATCGGCTCATTGGCTATAATTGAAATTGGGGCGGTACCTATGGATAGGTCCATTACACTGGATGTGAAGAATGCAATCTTCTATTGGGTGTGATGGTACGGAGTCTGGACATGAACTCTGTTATGGGAGCGTGATGCAACAGAGTCTGAACACAAATTCTATTATATGAGCGTGATGGAATGGAGTCGGGACACAAACTCTGTTATGGGAGAGTGATGGTACGGAGTCTGGACATGTGAATTCTATTATAGGAGCGTGATGGAATTGAGTCGGGACACAAACTCTGTTATGGGAGAGTGATGGTACGGAGTCTGGACATGTGAATTCTATTATAGGAGCGTGATGGAATGGAGTCGGGACACAAACTCTGTTATGGGAGAGTGATGGTACGGAGTCTGGACATGTGAATTCTATTATAGGAGCGTGATGGAATGGAGTCGGGACACAAACTCTGTTATGGGAGTGTGATGGAATGGAGTCTGGACACAAACTCTGTTATGGGAGCGTGATGGAATGGAGTCTGGACACAAACTCTGTTATGGGAGCGTGATGGAATGGAGTCTGGACACAAACTCTGTTATGGGAGCGTGATGGAATGGAGTCTGGACACAAACTCTGTTATGGGAGAGTGATGGTACGGAGTCTGGACACAAACTCTGTTATGGGAGCGTGATGGAATGGAGTCTGGACACAAACTCTGTTATGGGAGCGTGATGGAATGGAGTATGGACATGTGAACTCTGTTATAGGAGCGTGATGGAATGGAGTCGGGACACAAACTCTGTTATGGGAGCGTGATGGAATGGAGTCTGGACATGAACTCTGTTATAGGAGCGTGTTGGAATGGAGTATGGACATGTGAACTCTGTTATAGGAGCGTGATGGAATGGAGTCGGGACACAAACTCTGTTATGGGAGCGTGATGGAACGGAGTCTGGACACAAACTCTGTTATAGGAGCGTGATGGAATGGAGTCGGGACACAAACTCTGTTATGGGAGCGTGATGGTACGGAATCTGGACATGTGAATTCTATTATAGGAGCGTGATGGAACGGAGTCTGGACATGAACTCTGCTATGGGAGCGTGATGGAACGGAGTCTAGACACAAACTCTGTTATGGGAGCGTGATGGAACGGAGTCTGGACACAAACTCTGCTATGGGAGCGTGATGGAACGGAGTCTAGACACAAACTCTGTTATGGGAGCGTGATGGAACGGAGTCTGGACACAAACTCTGTTATGGGAGCGTGATGGAACGGAGTCTGGACACAAACTCTGTTATGGGAGCATGATGGAACGGAGTCTGGACACAAACTCTGTTATGGGAGCGTGATGGAACGGAGTCTGGACACAAACTCTGTTATGGGAGCGTGATGGAACGGAGTCTGGACACAAACTCTGTTATGGGAGCGTGATGGAACGGAGTCTGGACACAAACTCTGTTATGGGAGCGTGATGGAACGGAGTCTGGACACAAACTCTGTTATGGGAGCATGATGGAACGGAGTCGGGACACAAACTCTGTTATGGGAGCGTGATGGAACGGAGTCTGGACACAAACTCTGTTATGGGAGCGTGATGGAACGGATCTTCAATGTAAATCAGCATCTAAAACAACCGATATTAATCACAATCTGGTTTAACCCTTTACCCAACAGAACGACCCTGTGCCAATGCATTCTCTTATATATGCGAGTCGACCATAGGTCGCCTCGCATATATAAGAGAATGCATTGGCTTAACACATTAAAAATTATAAAATTGTTAAAGAATGTAAGAAAAATGGTAAAAAGTGTTAAAAAAAGATTTTTTTTAGGCCAATGCATTCTCTTATATATGCGAGGCGACCTATGGTCGACTCGCATATATAAGAGAATGCATTGGCACAGGGCATAACTGTAACTATTACAATGTGGTCAAGGAGCCGGTTCCAATGATATTCATATTTGTATGGTTCTATTGAGACAGACCGAAGATATTTTAGGCTGTTGAAGCTTTATTTGGCCGGTTTTGGCTGTTTTGTTGGGTAAAGGGTTAAAGGAAACTTAAGACTATGAATACATATGGCTGAAGGGGTCACTTTCACCAAAAAATGAGCTGAAGGGTACTCAGGTTTTGAAATCTTGTTCTAAATGCCATGATTTCTGTTAGAAAAAAAACGTTCCAATGAAAATTAAAATGAACTGAAAACAAACTGCTGACGGGTGCCAGACTTTCAGGAATAAAGTTGAAGTGACTGCGTTTGTGCCGATAGCAAAAACTGTGTGGCCTTCAGCACATTTTCAAAAAATACACTCACTTTGTTTTCTTTAGTGCTTTACCATTGGTTTCCAAAAATCGGTTTGTAAAAAGAAAGTTACATTTCGTCTTGACAACATGCAACATTGCTATAATGTTCTCCATATTTAATGCTATTTCAACATTAAAATTGCCTAGCATCACCAAATTCACCCTCTGGGAACCTCATTCTGCTTAGGCATCAACTGCTGTAGGAGAACTAGGATCAGAATGAAGTTCCTCAGTTGAACACAATGTTAATTTGAGACTCTAGATACTTCCCAGAAGATGAGGCCCAAGCAGAATCAGGTCCCCAGAGGGTGATTTTAGTGATGCTAGCCCAATGTGTGGGGTAGCTTCACTAAATTCACCCTCTGGGGACAATGTTCTTCAAATGACAGACACCCATCTCCAATCTCAATGATAAAGTTTAATGTTTAACCCACAGTGAGCCTCACACAGATGGAAGCATGTACTACATAGTGTTGTCTGCTCCAGTCAGTATGGGGCTCTCTATGGGTTAGACACACTATTTCAAGGCTTGGTCAATTCACTGAATACTGCAAGTTAATTGGTTGACACTTAATTATTTTGCCGTAACCTTAGTCACGATCCACTGATAATGTCATCATTCCTCCAGAAACCAGGCTTAAGGGCAGCTGATAAAATATTACTTGCTGTCCACAAACGTGACATTCTTTATTACGGTCGTCGATATTTTGAATGCTACACCCAAACCTTTGGAATTCACTCCCACTTGCACTTAGGAATTTTGCTACTTTGGAATCATTCAAAACAGAACACAAAACGTATCTATTTAAACTTCACAGTGGCAACCACGACAACCAAAGCTAACCACATCTTGCATTGTTTTATACAATATACTCAGCCTTCATCCTGATTTTAATATGAATTGTTTGATTTATTTCATCGTAATTATTGTTTGTGTGTACATCGTAATTATTGTTTGTGTGTACATACTCAGCCTTCATCGTGATTTTAATATGAATTGTTTGATTTATTTCATCGTAATTATTGTTTGTGTGTACATCGTAATTATTGTTTGTGTATATGAGCTCTGCGAATGGCCATGTATGAGATTATTTATATAACTCATTTTTTGTATCATTGAGCGCTTTGGGTCTCATGGGATAAGGTGATTTAAAAATGATATACATTATTATTATTATTTAAGCAGAGCTGCGCGACTAGCTTCTGGGCAGCTGCCAGCTAATTCATTTAAATTGATCAACCAATGAAAACAAAGTTTATCTTCAACGAATCAGTATCATAAGTTGAGAAGCATAAATATTTGAATAAAAGCACACAGTGCCATTTTGAATTATAATACCACATTAACAAATTAATAAATATGTTAAAATAATATATATGTATACATAAAATCATATGACTGGAGTGTAATTACAAAATATAATTTTGAACTTAAGATGGTTACTATGGCAACAATTGTCTGAAAGATCACACAGTGCATCTTGGAATATACATGTCATATGTAATTAAGGTATATAAGCTGGGAGTAATATTTCCATAATATATGGAAATTTCCAATGAATCCATTGTGTACAATAATGCATACAATACATTGTAAATTTGAATATCATTCGTTGACCTATATGGTTTCTTGTTTTCAATTAACGGAAGGCGGCTTAGCAAAATTTAACCACAGAAACTGATTATTGTAAGATTCTGCCATAGCTATCAGTTTCTCTGGTTATGCTTATATATTGCTGTGTTGAATACATTACTTCAGTCTGTTGTAATGTCAACAAACTTGCTAGAGCGATCCCGATGGCATCCACGATGAAAATTACGTCATGTACAAAAATTCAATCAGTATAAAACAATAATTCAACCTTGTTTTGTGTCGAGTAGATGACCAAGTAGCATGGAAACCAAATAGAAACAATTAGTTGATTCTAAAGAATATCGACTGTTGATGTGTAATAAACATAGAATCACAGAGGCACGTGAAGGAGGTGGACATTATCACACTCGCTGCAATTTCTCGATGGCTATCGTAACATTATGCCATCACAAACTCATACGATAACGTTTACCTTATCACATGCATGTGGGGTTCTGTATAATATGCATCATGTATTTATTTCTTAAATGCAATACAGTTCTTTCTTGGATGAAAGCATAGAATAAAAGTGATTGGTTATCTGAGATACAGTAATGCCCTAAATAATCGACTCCTTAACCACAGCAGAATTATGGGTAACTTTTCAGGATTTGTTGCCATTCATCGGAAAGCTTTCATCAGTGAGAGCTTACCGATGAATGGCAACAAGCCATATTTCGGATTAAATCCTGAAAAGCATTACTGTAAATAGCATTTTTCATTCTTAAAAATGAATTGCAAGATAAAATGTCACACTGTCAAACTTCACACTTTAAGCGTAGATATGCGACAGACTATAACATACTATGTGTCCAGGCCTGAGAATATGGTGTGGGACATGTGCAGAATGAGGTACCCAGAGGGTTAATTTAGTGATGCTATCCCACTATGATGGATAGCATCACTAAATTCACCCTCTGGGGACCTCATTCTGCGAATGACAGACACTATTTCAACATTATCGTGGGTGTCTGCGAGATATTCAATTTTTTTGCAGGTTATGGTCAACTAATGATGATCGTATTGAACATTCAGCATGTTAACTGATGATGATCGTATTAAACGTTTGTTAAACATCTTTTCAATTATATTCCTTTGGGCTTTTAAAGATGCATAATCCAAATTAACATTCGTAAATTACTATTTATGTCGCTTCAGGGGTAAAACATATTTGATTCGAGTCAACAAACCCACCCATCAAAGCTCAGAGTGATCAGATATCGATTTTTGATATCTCTATTATTTTTCACCAGTGGTACTTTTTGGTGGCCTGGTAAAGTCAATGAGAAGACGGTCTCGGACCAAATTGCGGATGAAGATGGATAACTCTAAAATCAAGTGGCTTTTGTGTGTTAGATATTTGACAAACCAGCCAAATTTTGTTGAACAAAATGTTAATAAATAACAGGTTTTGGGAAATTATATTTTATCTATGTTTACTTTCATAAAGACTTTAGGGCGACTAGCTGGCATTCTAATCTGACCAAGTTTGTGTCATTCTAGGTACTGTGTGACTTTAAATTTCATTACCAGCTACTAGTAGGTTAACCCTTTACCCAACAAAACGGCCAAAAATGCCCAAATAAAGCTTCAACAGCCTAAAATATCTTCGGTCTGTCTCAATAACACCATACAAATATGGATATCATTGGAACCGGTTCATTGACCACATTGTGATGGTTACAGTTATGCCCTGTGCCAATGCATTCTCTTATATATGCGAGTCGACCATAGGTCGCCTCGCATATATAAGAGAATGCATTGGCCTAAACAAAATCTTTTATAATTTTTTTCTTACATTTTTTAACAATGTTTATAATATTTTTCTACATTCTTTGACAATTTTATCATTTTTAATATGTTAAGCAAATGCATTCTCTTATATATGCGAGGCGACCTATGGTCGACTCGCATATATAAGAGAATGCATTGGCACAGGGCCGTTCTGTTGGGTAAAGGGTTAAAGTAATGCCCTGAGTAATCGACTTACTGATAATTGTTACCAACAAATAAAAGCACTCCTGACAGCAATAGCAATTTAACATTCTCAAACATCGACAACATTTAGAGAAAATATAGTTTTAGTCGAGAATAAGAACATTCTATATTTAGTAACAAAATATTATATTTGATAATCAATCTACATGTACATAACATTTAAATGTCAACCACTTAATTACTTTTGGAGGTCTAAACATTGATACACTAACATGTAAATAATTTATGCGATAACTGTAAATATATGCATTTCAAAACAACATGTTAAAACACAATGATATGAGACCTTGCTGAACACATTTAAAATGTTTTGTCTCTCAAATAAGAAATAAGATGTGTTCAGGTCTCTCAAATATGATAGTACATGTAGATGTATTCAGGTCTCTCAAATCTATTAAAACTTTTTATATCATCTGTGGTATTGTCTGCGGTATTTAAAAACATGTGCGGTATTTAAAATTGTCTAGTATTTAAAATTATATGTGGTATTTAAAATCGGCTGCAGTAATTAAAATAATCTGCAGTATTTAAAACATCTGCGGTATTTAAAATCGGCTGCAGTAATTAAAATTTATGCGGTATTTAAAATCATATGCGATATTTAAAATCGGCTGCGGTATTTAAAATTGTATACAATATTTTAAATCGATTGAATATTTACAGCGACTCTTAAACGGACTTGGATCATTGGATCCACAATATTATGTATACATAATTTGGTAAGACATATCTCAAAACTTACCTACGTGGAAGATTTCTGTACAAATTTGTCGATATAGCATTGAAAACGCTTGTTTTATTTCTTATAGTTTCTGATAATTTGATATCGTTTTGCAGCGGTCACTTAATTGCAACTGTGGACCATGGGAAGAAAATCGAGAGCTGTTGTTGCTCTGAAACGTTTATGGTACGACATAATATTGATGATTAACCCTTTCAGTGCCAGGGGCCGATCTCATCGGCCCTAATTTACGGTCTGTAAAATCGGTCCTAAAAAAATAAAAAAAATAAAAATTTGGGATTTTTTTTTGGGATTTTTTTTTGGTTGAATTTTTTTTTGGGTATGCTTAAAGGTACGGTTGGCCTTGGCGGTGGGTATCCTGTGAAAATATTTTCACCCGTCAAAAACCGCCACAAACAGAAAGAACATCAAAATGTAGACAGACTTTGTCCCTATATAAATAAGAAATATCGCATAAACAGTATGTTATTCTCATATGTTTAACCATTGTTATGTAAACAAAAGCATAAAAAGTTACTTTTCTGGTGTTTGTTTATATTATGATGGTAAACATAAAGAGCGTTCTCTGTTTGTGAATTCCTGATATGGAACTAATAAGGAGTGTTTATGCCATTTGTGTGTGATTAGCCAGTAGCACTGTGCTGTCCTTTGTAACCAAATCAGGCTCTTGCTTCGGTAAAATATAGTAGGTATTTATGATAACATGCTGTTTACGCGATGGTCATGGTATATATGAACGAAACTGTATGCGTTTTAATGTTTTTCTGTTTACGGTGTTTGGAACAAATATGAATATTTTCGTCAATTAAGGCCTCACGTGCCTTTAAGCATGCTACAGCAAATTTAAGAACAAAAAGGATAAAACCTTAGGGGCATGTTATAACTCAAAAGTAATAATTTTGATGCCCATGAAAAACGTAAGATTCCCTGGCACTAAACCTACAAAATAAGTCTGTTAAGGAATATAAGAAAAAATTATTAAAATTGTAAAAAAATTGTAAAAAATAATAACAAATGATGAAAAATTGTTAGGCCAATGCATTCTCTTATATATGTGAGGCGACCTATGGTCGACTCGCATATATAAGAGATTGCATTGGCACAGGGTATATGGGTTGATACAAAAAATCAGACCTGGCACTCAAAGGGTTAAAATGAAGAGATCGCATTGCATGAAGTTTTAGAATACTTTCATGTTAAGATAACGCAATATACCTTTTCCAGATATTCCGTTTCCGATTCCGAAGAATGAAAATGACCAGACTTTCATTTTTAGAAAATGTAGGCGCGCAGAGTCCCGCTCGCTGGGTTTTGGCCAGGCGCGCGGTTTCTATCAAGATAAAATAGACAGCGGAAATACATTCATAAATGCTGCGTAAATTGAATTAGTTAACTCACGATCGATGTCCAGTGAATCTCTTTGATGGTTTAACACTGCTTAATCCACTATCCATAAGCACAAGTGAATGTTACACACTATGTTTTATATTGTACATGCTCCTATATTAATTGTAATTCATTATTATTAATAAGGAATCAATTTAATACTCCGATTCCATGCTGACAGAATAAATATCAACATCTCCCGGCCACGTGGTCTCGTTTTGATTTTCCAGGAATTTATGTGACGTCATAAGCCATACATAGAAATGTATTTTTAGCTTCGAATCATTCAGTCTCAGACAGATAGTGTATTCGACACATCACACCGTGTGACCTCGTCTGGGTAGACACTGAAAATAGCGTTATCAGGTTCGCTCTCTGTATTTGGCCTAGGTGCGCGATCGCTCGCTGGTTTTCAATTTTAGCTGCGCGATGGTGCGCAAGAGCGATCGCGCGCCTCAAAAATGAAAGTCTGAATGACACGGTTTTTTATGAGGCCTGTACATTCTGTTAAAAGTTGTATTTTTTATGACTTCAATGTGTCTTTCTGAGACATATAATGCTTGTAGAAAGGTAGTTCAGGTATTTATCAACCTATTTCGATATACCGTGGGAAAAATTCAAAATCGAAAATTATTAGGTGTATTCGAACAGTATTCCGAAACCGAATGCAACAATTTAGATGTTTTTGGTCTAAATTTCACAGCGAAATAGAATTAAATAAATATTTTGTGGTGGTTGTTGTTGTTGTTGTCTGACTTTGGAATCCTGAATACTTCTTTTTAATCTTGGTGTTGACATGAGCATGATGAGTGGGGGGGGGGGTATCTACCTGCCCCTCCACAGTGAATTTTAACTGTCTGCAGACTTCCACAGTGTGACATTTAAGATGTCTGCAGACTTCCACAGTGTGACACTAAGATGTCTGCAGACTTCCACAGTGTGACACTAAGATTTATCACATAATTTGGCCATAAAAGCAGTTTCATAATTATCGGTAATAGACACGTTTAATATCAGCGCGTGCGATGACGTCACGGCGTTCTTCAAATAACTTGCGATCGCTGTAGTTTATGATTGTTGTTTTCGATGAATATTTCGCGTTGCTTCGGGTTTATTTGATCATGTGATAAAAGGTATCTCACACTCGTCCTATTTTATACGTAATTTATCAACCTCGTCCTCTAAATTCTATTTGAGCCTCGGTAAACCTCGGCTCAAATCGAATTTAGTGAACTCGGTTGATAAATTCCGTATAAAATAGAAACTCATGTGAGATCCTCTATGTCTGCAGACTTCCACAGTGCGACACTAAGATGTCTGCAGAAATTTGTTTAAATTTTGCACAAAACATTGGCAGGTTCTGAAATTTGTCTCAGCTAAAAGATGATGATGAAATTTCATTTTGCCTCGGCTCAGCCAATAGCCGACGTTAATCAACAGGGCTACTGCATGTGATGAAAGAGATACAAACAAAAACAATGAAGAATCGGCTGATTTTATATGGAAGACACATGTGTATGTTTTGGTAAAATGGCAAGACACAAAGGGATAAATACAAAATAGATTGGTTGACTACAGTTAACTTTTGACATTTGAATATTCATGAATGCCAGAGACAATATGACTGACAGTTTTTATGCTACATGTATTTTGTTTGTCAGGGATTATCATTGGTAGCACCAGGAGCCGAATACATGCCGCTCTCCCAATGTCAATGGAGACTATTTTCCCCCAATTTATAGTCTAAAATGTCCAAAGTTTTCAAGTCTAAAAACACAGGAATTTGTCGTCAAGAAAATGAGTAAAAAATATAAATAAAACAAATATAAATTAAAATTGTGCGTACAACTTAAACAAATGCGTCGCTACAGATATTAAGTATTATATCAATAGCGAAGCATTTGATAAAGTTTTTATCATTTCTATTTTTGACTCGTTTTCTTAACAACAAGCCCATGTGGTCTAAAATGACCCAATGGACCAAAATGATAGATTTGAGAATGAAAAGCCCACCCCCCCCCCAAGAATTTATTTAAATTGTTTAAACTGCAAGTTTTTGGATTTGTACAAAGTACTCAACATATTCATTCTCATTCTTCACTGGGTGATGGAGTTATGATGATGCAAATTTTAAAATCATTCACGGCACGGGTGGCCTTTGCAGTGGGTATTGCTGTTAATATAGTCACACCAATTTAAACTGTCATCAATAGACAGCATATTAAAATATAGATATATTTTGTTCTTAAACCAATCATAAATATCACGTAAATACCGTAGTATGATATTGCCATGATCATACGTTGTGTTATGTAAACAAAAGCCAGGTTCTGTAACTTTTTTGGCTTTTGTTTACATAACAAAGTTTACTAAAAAGACAATACCATACCATTTACGCGATATTTATGATAGGTATGAGAACAAGGTATGTATATATTTTAATATTCTTTCTGTTTATGGCGATCTTAACAGATGTGACTATTTTAACAGCAATACCCACCGCGAAGGACATCCGTGCCTTTCATGGCTGAAAAATTGATTGAAAACTCCCTTTGTGTGATATTAATTCCCCAATGGACAGTTGCCTAGAGTACTACCCTAAGTAAATGACTCAATGGAACAGGGTGGCACCCCAGTTAGATCGCATTTCATTTAGAATTGATATGTAGTTATAACCGCAACACAACCAAAGAATTGTGTGGTTAAAACACATGAAACTGGTATGAAACGGTAACTTCCTATACAATTGCGGCTCCATCAAATTTATATACATGTATGTCGTAGAAATGAAATTCGCCAATAGTTAGCAGTAAATTTAGCTACAATGTATCCGCAGTCAAAGAATATAACCAGGGTTTCTTTACCGTATTTAATCGTGGTGTGACAGCAGTTACACAATCATTAACGATAGTGCGTGGTGTGACAGCAGTTACACAATCATTAACGATAGTGCGTGGTGTGACAGCAGTTACACAATCATTAACGATAGTGCGTGGTGTGACAGCAGTTACACAATCATTAACGATAGTGCGTGGTGTGACAGCAGTTACAGAATCATTAACGGTAGTGCAGTTATGGTTTTTACCCAAGCCTGCAAATAGCATGTCTGTCATTTGCAGAATGAGGTCCCCAGAGGGTGAATTTAGTGACGGTATCCCGCATAGCGGGCTAGCATGACTAAATTCACCCTCTGGGGACCTCATTCTGCTTAGGCCTCATCTTCTGGGAAGTATCTATGGTATCAAATTAACATTGTTTTTAGTTACGTTTTCCCATCTAGGAAGTTTCTATATCCTAAGGTAAAATCCATAATTGAGGCTCCCAATGGGTGATCATCACCTACTTCAACTGGGGAACTTCAATCTGATCCTAGGTCTGCCATGTCAGTTGAGGGCCTAAGCAGAATGAGGTCCCCAGAGGGTGAATTTAGTGATGCTAGCCCGCTATGCGGGGGTAGCGTCACTAAATTCACCCTCTGGGGACCTCATTCTGCAAATGACAGACACACTATTTTCAGGCTTGTTTTTACCGCAGTCATAAATGCACAATAACCTCAGTTACTGGGTCAATTACCAAGCCTTGAAATAGTGTGTCTGTCATTTGCAGAATGAGGTCCCCAGAGGGTGAATTTAGTGATGCTACCCCACATAGCGGGCTAGCATCACCAAATTCACCCTCTGGGAACCTCATTCTGCTGAGTTGTAAGCAGAATGAGGTCCCCAGAGGGTGAATTTGGTGATGCTAGCCCACATGCTACGCACTAAATTCACCCTCTGGGGACCTCATTCTGCAAATGACAGACACCCTATTTCAAGGCTTGTCAATTACTTAGTGCAGTACAGTATCTCAATTAGTGTTTGATAATCCCCGATTATTACAGTGTAGCTAATACTTTTCTTCATCGGAAAGCTCTCACAGAGCCCTAATATAATCTCAAGAGAGCTTTCCAATGAATGGCAACAAGCCATATTTCCGACTAAATCCTGAAAAGTTACCCATAATTCTCCTGTCGTTAACCCTTTACCCAACAAACCGGCCAAAAACGGCCAAATAAAGCTGCAACAGCCTAAATTATCTTGGGTCTGTCTCAATAAAACCATACAAATATGGATATCATTGGAACCGGCTCATTGACCACATTGTGATGGTTACAGTTATGCCCTGTGCCAATGCATTCTCTTATATATGCGAGTCGACCATAGGTCGCCTCGCATATATAAGAGAATGCATTGGCCTAAAAAAAATCTTTTTTTAACACTTTTTACCATTTTTTCTTACATTCTTTAACAATTTTATAATTTTTAATGTGTTAAGCCAATGCATTCTCTTATATATGCGAGGCGACCTATGGTCGACTCGCATATATAAGAGAATGCATTGGCACAGGGCCCTTCTGTTGGGTAAAGGGTTAAAGCATTACTGTATATAGCGGCAAATTTGTTATTAGACTTGTATTAAACTCCACCATTTTGTATGGATATATCACATGACATGTGATCATCCTAGATCTGTTTCCAGATCTTTGATATACAGGTATCTATCACCTCTCTCTATCTTATGATAAACATGATATAACATATAATATTACACTATATTTAAAACCCTGTATCATCTCCCTATTTCTCATCATAAACATGATTTAACATATAATATTAAACTATAGTTTTAACCATGAATTGTTTCCAGATCTCTGTTGTGTCTATAATCTACCTCTTCTCATGATATAAGATATAATATTATACTATATTTAGAACCATGAATACGGTTTCCAGATCTCTGATATATCTATAATATCCCTCTTTCTTATGATAAACATGATTTAACATATAATATTATACTATATTTATAACCATGAATACGGTTTCCAGATCTCTGATATATCTATAATCTCCCTCGTTCTCATAATATAAGATATAATATTATACTATATTTAGAACCATGAATACGGTTTCCAAATCTCTGATATATCTATAATCTCCCTCGTTCTCATAATATAATATATAATATTATACTATATTTAGAACCATGAATACGGTTTCCAGATCTCTGATATATCTATCATATCCCTCTTTCTCATGATAAACAAGTTATAACATATAATATTATACTATATTTAGAACCCTGTATCATCTCCCTCTTTCTCATAATAAACATGTTATAACATATAATATTATACTATCAAGAATATCAAGAATCAAGAATATGGTTTCCATATCTCTGATATAACTATCACCTGATGTATAAGAGAATACATTTGCCTAACAATATTTACCTTGACCTTGTAAGCCAGAGCATTCTCTTATATATGTGAGGCTCCATATGGGAGACTCACATATATAATAAATACATTGGCCTAACAATATTTACCTTGACCTTGTAAGCCAGAGCATTCTCTTATATATGTGAGGCTCCATATGGGAGACTCACATATATAAGAGAATACATTTGCCTAACAATATTTACCTTGACCTTGTAAACCAGAGCATTCTCTTATATACATGTATGTGAGGCTCCTAATGGGAGACTCACATATATAAGAGAATACATTGGCCTAACAATATTTACCTTGACCTTGTAAGCCAGAGCATTCTCTTATATATGTGAGGCTCCATATGAGAGACTCACATATATAAGAGAATACATTTGCCTAACAATATTTACCTTGACCTTGTAAGCCAGAGCATTCTCTTATATATGTGAGGCTCCATATGGGAGACTCACATATATAAGAGAATACATCGGTCTAACAATATTTACCTTGACCTTGTAAACCAGAGCATTCTCTTATATATGTGAGGCTCCTAATGGGAGACTCACATATATAAGAGAATACATTTGCCTAACAATATTTACCTTGACCTTGTAAGCCAAAGCATTCTCTTATATATGTGAGGCTCCATATGAGAGACTCACATATATAAGAGAATACATTTGCCTAACAATATTTACCTTGACCTTGTAAACCAGAGCATTCTCTAATATAAGTGAGGCTCCTAATGGGAGACTCACATATATAAGAGAATACATTGGCCTAACAATATTTACCTTGACCTTGTAAGCCAGAGCATTCTCTTATATATGTGAGGCTTCATATGGGAGACTCACTTATAGAAGAGAATGCACTGGCACAGGATCTTCCATCATGAAATCCTTTAAAGCCTTCAATAGAATAGATTTTATTTTAATCTTGGGATAAAATCAAAATCAAAATATACTCTTTTACCCGTATAGAGAGTTATATATAGAGTTATGTTACCCATTTACGGAGTTATATTCAGAGTTATTTTACCCATATATACGGATTTATTTGGTCAAGAAAATGTATATGAATTCATACACAGCATTAGACCAGTGTAATCTGAAACTGAAATATCACAACATTCTCGATATCTGGAACAATATATTAAAAACAAAAGCAGGTCAGATGAAAAGTTTGGCCTGGCCGATACAGACCCTGGTTGATACGGACCCTGGATGATACGGGCACTGTAATATACAGACCCTGGTTGATACGGACCCTGGTTGATGAAAGCCTGTGTCCATAAAGAAGTATATATTATAATGGGCATTTAAAATATTATGAATCACAGTAATTGTCAGTCCTGACTTCTCTCACTGCATCAGTGCAAAGCCTCTATGACACATATAACATCAAGGCCAGGAAAGAATATGTAGAAATACAAGGTAATATTTCCTATAAAAGCTCATGACACACACATATTTCATGAGATTATGGAGAACTGTAAGAATGTTTGAGAATACTACCAAATATTTCGGCACAAATATGGACTCATTGTTTTTGGAGTAAAATTGGTTACATGCTTGTCGTCATAAATTTATGTCCTTTATATGAAATTACCTAGTTTTTTTCTATATATCTTTAAAATCTGACAACTTTAGACTGCTAGAATTATGACAGTGAACATTTCCTTTTTAAATAATAAAATAAAATCACCATTTACCAATAAATAAATAGAGGACATATGGACAAATGTGCATTAAGACCATGTCAAGTAAATTCTCTGAATCCCGGACAAATTAATATATCAGGGAAAATTTGAGTCGGTATGAAATAATTATGGTATGTTATTTTATACAAACATGCACTGAAATGAGATCAAGCAGACCCATTTCCTGGTTCAGATTTCCAATTCATTACTGTAATTGGTAACTGTGTTCAAACATACGTTAAAATGTGAAGAATAGCCACAACAATCTCAGTTAAAAATATGTCAGTGATGCTTGATTGGTTGATTAAATATGTCAGTGATATTTGATTGGGTGATTAAATATGTCAGTGATATTTGATTGGTTGAATTGGACAAAACAGATCACATGGAATCTTATCAACAAACCTTTAACAGAAAATTAGGGAAAATATTGTCAACTGTAATTAAACTTGGAGTTGGCCGATGGGGAGGTGAAATGCTATGTTGGCGTGTGCCCCAGAAACAAAATGTTTTGGCCTGAGGAACGAGAAATTGACTTTGCATGGTCTAAAATGATATGAAGCAAATTAGTTTGATTCCTCAGCGCTTCTACAGCACTGACAGTACTAAATAAAAAGTTAATGGTTAATTAGTGCATGTTTACATCATGATGAGGTATGATATGTACAGTAATGCCCTAAGTAATCGACTCCATAACCACAGCAGAATTATGGGTAACGTTTCAGGATTTAGTCGGATATATGGCTTGTTGCCATTCATCGGAAAGCTCTTCCCGAGAGCTTTCCGATGAATGGCAACAAGCCATATTTCTGACTAAATCCTGAAAAGTTACCCATAATTCTGCTGTGGTTATGGAGTCGATTACTTAGGGCATTACTGTAGTTGAATTGACAACGTTCACATAGTTCCATTCATTAGGGTACACAGGATCTCCTAAATGTTAATAATGGTACCCAGGATGTCGATGTCCAAAGTGTTAATTAGGGTACCCAGGATGTCCAAAGTGCTAATTAGGGTACCCAGGATGTCCAAAGTGTTAATTAGGGTACCAAGGATGTCCTGAGCGTTTGCGATGACTTTCGGAGTATCTAAATTACTATTCGTTGTTTCAAAGTCAAATTGAATTTCAATTGAATGTCGAGGTCGAATCGAATAGCAAAACGAATATTGAATATTCAAAGGGCCTTTGACTAGAGTACCCAGAAATTACAAAGCATTTATTAGTGTACCCAGGATTTCTAAATGTTGATTAATATACCAAGGATCTCTAAATATTGACTTAGTATCCAGAAATTACAAAGCACAGATTAGTAAATCCAGGATCTTGAAATGTTGATTAGTGTACCTGGGATCTCTAAATGTTGATAGTACCCAGAAATACAAAGTATTGATTAAAATACCCAGGATATCTAAATGTTGATTGATATACCAAGGATCCCTAAATGTTGATTAGTGTACCCGGGATCTCTAAATGTTGACTTAGTACCCAGAAATAACGAAGCGTTGATTAGTAAATCCATGATTTCTAAATGTTGACTAGGATAGGCAGAATCTCCTAAATAATACTGTAATTGAAACAACAATTGTATATAGTTTACTGTTACATGTAGACCCTGGGCACTCTAATATACGCAACCGTGAGAATGTGATCAATTCAGTAGATAACAAGGGTTTCCAGCATGAGTGAGAACAGGTTGGTAAACTCTAACTGTATGATTCCACAGCCAGTCATAGGCGGCACATTACAGTTGCTAGGAGATGTCTACTAGAATGTGGAGTTGTTTTATCACAGTTTGTATGGTATCAGTCCCTTTGAAAAGCCGACGAAAATCCTATCAGATGTACTGTTGGGCTCCAAATAAAAGTGCAGGCCCAAATAATAGTGCAGGGGGTAAATTTCGTTGAAAGTTAATAAACGTGCAGACCCAAATAATAGTGCAGGGGGAACTCTGAGCAAAACAACATATTAACTGTGATTAAACAAAGTATTTTTATTGTACTAGTTAGTGGGTCAAGTATAGGAATAAAGACAGTATGTGTCATGTGATGTTTTATTCAATATTTAAATGTTCACATGTATGCCATAAGTATACATGTACATGCATAAAGTTATACCGGTAAGCTGAACATTTTGATATCGGAATCATATACAAATCTTGAGTTTGTGTTGATTTCAATTTTCATAGCCTCAAAAATTAGTCAAAATTAATAAATGTGCAGACCCAAATAAGCACTGTTCAAGGGGGGGCATGTTTATTTGGAGCCCAAGAGTACGTCTCTAAACATGTGAATTAAAATTGATGGGATTCCCTCCATTTCATTGGTGAGTGGCGTAGATTGCGCACGATTGCGTTGGTTAATGACATGACAGATCACTTCACAGATCAGAGGTCAATGACATATTGACAATTTTCCCACGCATTGTCAAAAACAACTAATGCTGTAAAACTGAATACAGGCGATATATCCATAATTCATTATACTCTGACATCGCAATATAGGAGACATCAACTTCAAGTTTTTATCAGTTAACCCTTTACCCAACAAACCGGCCAAAAACGCCCAAATAAAGCTGCAACAGCCTGTATTATCTTGGGTCTGTCTCAATAAAACCATACAAATATGGATATCATTGGAACCGGCTCATTGACCACATTGTGATGGTTACAGTTATGCCCTGTGCCAATGCATTCTCTTATATATGCGAGTCGACCATAGGTCACCTCGCTTATATAAGAGAATGCATTGGCCTATTTTTTCTTACATTCTTTAACAATTTTATAATTTTTAATGTGTTAAGCCAATGCATTCTCTTATATATGCGAGGCGACCTATGGTCGACTCGCATATATAAGAGAATGCATTGGCACAGGGCCGTTCTGTTGGGTAAAGGGTTAATAATAATCACTGATTATTATTTCGCATCTTGTTGTATTTATAACTACTTCTAAATACTACGATTCTCACAAACATTTACTACGCCAGGAATGCACTCCATATTTGGAAACGGTTTATTACGACATGTTTGGAATGCCGCATCGTCATAGAAATGATATATAATCGAGAAATCGAGAGACGTACATCTGATAGGATTTTCATCAGCTTTTCAAAGGGACTGGTGTTGCATGTATTTAGTATTATAATCTTTGATTTGTTGCACTAACAAGCCTGAGTTTAGTGTGCCTGTCATTTGCAGAATGAGGTCCCCAGAGGGTGAATTTAGTGATGCTATCCTGCAGAGCTGGCTAGCATCACTAAATTAACCCTCTGGGGACCTCATTCTGCTAAGGCTTCATCTTCTATAGAAATTTCTTCACATTTGTTCTATTTCTTTTTTAGGTTAATTTTTCTATATCCCTAAATTGGCAGACGACACATCGCATAATCAAGGTTCCCAATGCGTGTACATCACAATATTCAATATTTGGGAACCTCAATCTGAGTCTATGTCTCCCATAGCAGAATGAGGTCATGCAGAATGAGGTCCCCAGAGGGTGAATTTGGTGATCTAGCCCACTATGCTGCATAGCGTCACTAAATTCACCTTCTGGGGACCTCATTCTGCAAATGACATGCACACTAAACTCAGGCTTGTGCGCTAAACATTGGAAAATTGTCAAACTGGAAACCTTGTATTATGACTGAGATCATATAAGAATTAAACAATGACTTTAAAAAATTTGAAAACATAACCACCATTGAAGAAATACGGTAAACATAATCAAGCAGTCACCCATATTAAACTCAGCTTACCTGTATGTTACATTAGTAGAGCATACTAGCAGAGACGAGGGTACATGTGATGCACTCGCACTGTCATCATCTTTGACCTACTTAGGGCCAAATAAAAAATATTATTTGACTCTCAGACACTGTCGCATTGAAATAAATGGCCCGCATTGGACGTTTTATTTTTTATTTTTGATATTATGACAAAAAATGGAAAAATAAAATTAAAAAAAAGAATTTATTCAGAAAAAAAATGTCTGAGACTCAAATGTTTATTTTTTGCCTTACTATGCTCTAAATATCTGAGCTACAGTAATGCCCTAAATAATCGACTCCTTAACCACAGCAGAATTATGGGTAACTTTTCAGGATTTAGTCGGAAATATGGCTTGTTGCCATTCATCGGAAAGCTCTCCCCGAGAGCTTTCCGATGAATGGCAACAAGCCATATTTCCGACTAAATCCTGAAAAGTTACCCATAATTCAGCTGTGGTTAAGGAGTCGATTACTTAGGGCATTACTGTATAGGAGTAAAGAGATGATATGATGTTGCCTCTCAGAGAAGTGATAATGTTGATACCTCCTTCAGCTCCATTCTAGCACCAAGGAATTATTGTTGGTGTTAGCGCTTCATTATGGCACCAAAGAATTTTTGCTGGAGTTATATCTGCACTTGGCACCAAGGAATTTTTGCTGGCGTTAGCTCTTCAGAAATTGAGTTACCTAAATAAAGAGATAGAAATGAAGAAGATTTAAGCTTGAAAGCGATTGGACAAATTATGAGGATTTAAGTTTGAAACCAATTGGACAAATTATGGAGATTTAAGTTTGAAACCAATTGGACAAATTATGGAGATTTAAGTTTGAATCAAATTGGACAAATTATGGAGATTTAAGTTTGAAACCAATTGGACAGATTTATGAAGATTTAAGTTTGAAACCAATTGGACAAATGATGAAGATTTAATTTTGAAACCAATTGGACAAATTATGGAGATTTAAGTTTGAATCAAATTGGACAAATTATGGAGATTTAAGTTTGAATCAAATTGGAAAAATGAGTTATCGCATTACACGTAAAGTGTCTACGGGCAGACATACCGACAGACGGACGGACAAACGAGGAGTGGTCAATCCAGACGTCGACACTACTAGTATGTGTACCATACTATGGTATGGGTACACATAAAAATTATGATATAAATTTTGGTGAATGACCGTTCTTCTTCACCATTGCTGTCTACATACATGTAGTTAATATTTGCACAGATTAAGAAATGAGAGGATTGGGGTCAAATTAAAATGTTTAATTTGAGTGTGGCATGTTTATGAGACGATGCACGTGGCATGTTCATTAATATGTTTCAAGACAGGTGAGAGCGACTTTGATTGATGTGTCCAATTAATAGTGATCGGTGGGCCAGATTATGTTTGTGTCCGTGTCATATCATGATAGCATTGTTTCATGCAGCTGTTCTGATGTTTTGCAGTCACGATAGGTGGGGTAGAAATATGCCCCTTATAGAAATGATGTGATGAAGTAATGGCTATAAGGTATGATTTGATAAATTCGGAGCGTGCATATACTGAGGTTATATATTACCATCTATTATATCATTTATTATATTGTTCAATGTACAACGTACAACTATATGTTATTATGTTTGCATACTGTCCTTATACGGATGTTTTGTCAATTAAACTTATCTTATCTTATCTTATCTATCTTATTTGACATATGGCATATCAATTAAAGCCGATATAATTGGCATCAGTTAATAGATTTCAATCTTATTAATATTAGACATGAATGTGGCCTCATTTAGTCTTATCGAACCCATGTGTGATGAGTCATTTAAGTATGTGTTCCTGGCGTGATATTTTGTTCCTGTATGGGGACGAATTATATCGTTTGTATTCCATTAGTCCTGGTGGAACAAACTGATGAGTGTCTGCATGTGAGAGTTGGGTGAATATGTTCACTATGTGCCTTTCTTGCAATGAGTTGTCATGACGACGGTAGTGATTTTGACCTGAGCTACAGTAATGCTCTAATTAGTCGACCTCTTAACCACAGCAGAATTATGGGTAACTTTTCAGGATTTAGTCGGAAATATGGCTTGTTGCCATTCATAGGAAAGCTCTCGTCGAGAGCTTTCCGATGAATGGCAACAAGCCATATTTCCGACTAAATCCTGAAAAGTTACCCATAATTATGCTGTGGTTAAGAGGTCGATTAATTAGAGCGTTACTGTAATGGGTAACAAGTGACTTAGATGGGTTTAGATGAATCCGAATGCCGAGGTTTTTCTCTGCAGGTGGGAGAAGGACTTCATACTTGTAACTTCTTGCAATAGATGTAATGTGAAAAGTGATATTTGAAAGAATATCTCTGGCTGATCGCAAAATCGGTGAAAATAAAGAGAGGTTCCATATGAAATGATAATTTTCTGATAATGATTAGAGAAATATAATAACAAAGTCTGTGAATAATAAGGAGAGCTTTCCGGTGAATGGCAACAAGCCATATTTCCGACTAAATCCTGAAAAGTTACTCATAATTCTGCTGTGGTTAAGGAGTGATTATTTAGAGCATTACTGTAAGTAATGGATATCAAGTAATTTAGAGTTTAAAGTGTAGGTTGATATGCTATAGGCAGCATTGAGTTGAGCATAAACAGCTGGTAAATGATAGTAGGGAAGATATGTGTTATTTAATGGTTATGTTTGTTAATATCACTATGACGCGGTGGCAATGTGATTGTAGGGATAGCCATTGATAGCGAGATTTGGGTCTGAAGCGAATCAAAAATTCCTGTTATTTTGGAAAGAGGAAGGTTTAAAAATTGGTAAAAGTTGAGATGTTAAATTGTAAGAATTTATCTTTTTATAAGGGGAAAATCTATAAATTGCTAAGTTGGTGGCAAATTGGAATTGTTGTCCGCTAAGGAGCAATGGTAATGATAACAGCTAAGGATTTTTGTCTTATGATGAAAAACAGTGTGTTTAGGCACATGGGTCAATAATTGTTGACTGATTATAAACAGTGTGTTTAGGCACATGGGTCAATAATTGTTGACTGATTATAAACAGTGTGTTTAGGCACATGGGTCAATAATTGTTGACTGATTATAAACTGTGTTTAGGCACATGGGGTCAATAATTGTTGAATGATTATAAACAATGTGTTTAGGCACATGGGTCAATAATTGTTGACTGATTATAAACAGTGTGTTTAGGAACATGGGTCAATAATTATTGACTGATTATAAACAGTGTGTTTAGGCACATGGGTCAATAATTGTTGACTGATTATAAACAGTGTGTTTAGGCACATGGGTCAATAATTGTTGACTGATTATAAACAGTGTGTTTAGGCACGTGGGTCAATAATTATTGACTGATTATAAACAGTGTGTTTAGGCACATGGGTCAATAATTGTTGACTGATTATAAACAGTGTGTTTAGGCACGTGGGTCCATAATTGTTGACTGATTATAAACAGTGTGTTTAGGCGCATGGGTCCATAATTGTTGACTGATTATAAACAGTGTGTTTAGGCACATGGGTCAATAATTATTGACTGATTATAAACAGTGTGTTTAGGCACGTGGGTCAATAATTGTTGACTGATTATAAACAGTGTGTTTAGGCACATGGGTCAATAATTGTTGACTGATTATAAACATGGGTTTTCACATATTAAGTTCTGGTTTCAATTGGGGCTTCTAATATATGTGACCCGCCATATCAAATCCAGTCGTAAGTCGGGATTTATTTACCCTGTGCCAATGCATTCTCTTATATATGCAAGTCGACCATAGGTCGCCTCGGATATATAAGAGAATGCATTGGCCTAACAATTTTTTACAATTTTAATAATTTTTTAACAGAAATAATTTGTATTTATTTAATTTTTTGTTTCAAATTAGTTACGCTTATTGAATTTTAAGAGGGCTGTTTTATTGCCTGTGAATGGCCTGTAAATGATAGTAGGGAAGATATGTGTTATTTAATGGTTATGTTTGTTAATATCACTATGACGCGGTGGCAATGTGATTGTAGGGATAGCCATTGATAGCGAGATTTGGGTCTGAAGCGAATCAAAAATTCCTGTTATTTTGGAAAGAGGAAGGTTTAAAAATTGGTAAAAGTTGAGATGTTAAATTGTAAGAATTTATCTTTTTATAAGGGGAAAATCTATAAATTGCTAAGTTGGTGGCAAATTGGAATTGTTGTCCGCTAAGGAGCAATGGTAATGATAACAGCTAAGGATTTTTGTCTTATGATGAAAAACAGTGTGTTTAGGCACATGGGTCAATAATTGTTGACTGATTATAAACTGTGTTTAGGCACATGGGGTCAATAATTGTTGAATGATTATAAACAATGTGTTTAGGCACATGGGTCAATAATTGTTGACTGATTATAAACAGTGTGTTTAGGAACATGGGTCAATAATTATTGACTGATTATAAACAGTGTGTTTAGGCACATGGGTCAATAATTGTTGACTGATTATAAACAGTGTGTTTAGGCACATGGGTCAATAATTGTTGACTGATTATAAACAGTGTGTTTAGGCACGTGGGTCAATAATTATTGACTGATTATAAACAGTGTGTTTAGGCACATGGGTCAATAATTGTTGACTGATTATAAACAGTGTGTTTAGGCACGTGGGTCCATAATTGTTGACTGATTATAAACAGTGTGTTTAGGCGCATGGGTCCATAATTGTTGACTGATTATAAACAGTGTGTTTAGGCACATGGGTCAATAATTATTGACTGATTATAAACAGTGTGTTTAGGCACGTGGGTCAATAATTGTTGACTGATTATAAACAGTGTGTTTAGGCACATGGGTCAATAATTGTTGACTGATTATAAACATGGGTTTTCACATATTAAGTTCTGGTTTCAATTGGGGCTTCTAATATATGTGACCCGCCATATCAAATCCAGTCGTAAGTCGGGATTTATTTACCCTGTGCCAATGCATTCTCTTATATATGCAAGTCGACCATAGGTCGCCTCGGATATATAAGAGAATGCATTGGCCTAACAATTTTTTACAATTTTAATAATTTTTTAACAGAAATAATTTGTATTTATTTAATTTTTTGTTTCAAATTAGTTACGCTTATTGAATTTTAAGAGGGCTGTTTTATTGCCTGTGAATGGCCTGTAAATGATAGTAGGGAAGATATGTGTTATTTAATGGTTATGTTTGTTAATATCACTATGACGCGGTGGCAATGTGATTGTAGGGATAGCCATTGATAGCGAGATTTGGGTCTGAAGCGAATCAAAAATTCCTGTTATTTTGGAAAGAGGAAGGTTTAAAAATTGGTAAAAGTTGAGATGTTAAATTGTAAGAATTTATCTTTTTATAAGGGGAAAATCTATAAATTGCTAAGTTGGTGGCAAATTGGAATTGTTGTCCGCTAAGGAGCAATGGTAATGATAACAGCTAAGGATTTTTGTCTTATGATGAAAAACAGTGTGTTTAGGCACATGGGTCAATAATTGTTGACTGATTATAAACAGTGTGTTTAGGCACATGGGTCAATAATTGTTGACTGATTATAAACTGTGTTTAGGCACATGGGGTCAATAATTGTTGAATGATTATAAACAGTGTGTTTAGGCACATGGGTCAATAATTGTTGACTGATTATAAACAGTGTGTTTAGGCACATGGGTCAATAATTGTTGACTGATTATAAACTGTGTTTAGGCACATGGGGTCAATAATTGTTGAATGATTATAAACAATGTGTTTAGGCACATGGGTCAATAATTGTTGACTGATTATAAACAGTGTGTTTAGGAACATGGGTCAATAATTATTGACTGATTATAAACAGTGTGTTTAGGCACATGGGTCAATAATTGTTGACTGATTATAAACAGTGTGTTTAGGCACATGGGTCAATAATTGTTGACTGATTATAAACAGTGTGTTTAGGCACGTGGGTCAATAATTATTGACTGATTATAAACTGTGTTTAGGCACGTGGGTCCATAATTGTTGACTGATTATAAACAGTGTTTAGGCACATGGGTCAATAATTGTTGACTGATTATAAACAGTGTGTTTAGGCACGTGGGTCCATAATTGTTGACTGATTATAAACAGTGTGTTTAGGCGCATGGGTCCATAATTGTTGACTGATTATAAACAGTGTGTTTAGGCACATGGGTCAATAATTATTGACTGATTATAAACAGTGTGTTTAGGCACGTGGGTCAATAATTGTTGACTGATTATAAACAGTGTGTTTAGGCACATGGGTCAATAATTGTTGACTGATTATAAACATGGGTTTTCACATATTAAGTTCTGGTTTCAATTGGGGCTTCTAATATATGTGACCCGCCATATCAAATCCAGTCGTAAGTCGGGATTTATTTACCCTGTGCCAATGCATTCTCTTATATATGCAAGTCGACCATAGGTCGCCTCGGATATATAAGAGAATGCATTGGCCTAACAATATTTTACAATTTTAATAATTTTTTAACAGAAATAATTTGTATTTATTTAATTTTTTGTTTCAAATTAGTTACACTTATTGAATTTTAAGAGGGCTGTTTTATTGCCTGTGAATGGCATGTGTGTATATGTGTGTATATGTGTGTATATGTTGCATGTGTGTATATGTTGCATGTGTGTATATGTTGCATGTGTGTATATGTTGCATGTGTGTATATGTTGCATGTGTGTATATGTTTTATTGCCTGTGAATGGCATGTGTGTATATGTTGCACATCGTGTGAATGGCATGTGTGTATATGTTGCACATCGTGTGAATGGCATGTGTGTATATGTTGCACATCGTGTGAATGGCATGTGTGTATATGTTGCACATCGTGTGAATGGCATGTGTGTATATGTTGCACATCGTGTTGAACATTGTTTAAGACATTAAAGTCCAGTTCACATGTTAGTTGTGTCCAGTTTGCATGTTGGTTGTGTTAACCCTTTACCCAACAGAAGGGCCCTGTGCCAATGCATTCTCTTATATATGCGAGTCGACCATAGGTCGCCTCGCATATATAAGAGAATGCATTGGCTTAACACATTAAAAATTATAAAATTGTTAAAGAATGTAAGAAAAAATGGTAAAAAGAAGATTTTTTTAGGCCAATGCATTCTCTTATATATGCGAGGCGACCTATGGTCAACTCGCATATATAAGAGAATGAATTGGCACAGGGCATAACTGTAACTATCACAATGTGGTCAAGGAGCCGGTTCCAATGATATCCATATTTGTATGGTTCTATTGAGACAGACCGAAGATATTTTAGGCTGTTGAAGCTTTATTTGGCCGGTTTGTTGGGTGAAGGGTTACCGTAATGCGATGGCTTAAATGAAGAGCGTTTGTTGTTTGAGATAATTATATTGGTTTCTTATCGCATGGTGTAGCTGTGTTGTGGATGGGGCGGTATATGTTGTGATGGTTTCTTATCGCATGGTGTAGCTGTGTTGTGGATGGGGCGGTATATGTTGTGATGGTTTCTTATCGCATGGTGTAGCTGTGTTGTGGATGGGGCGGTATATGTTGTGATGGTTTCTTATCGCATGGTGTAGCTGTGTTGTGGATGGGGCGGTATATGTTGTGATGGTTTCTTATCGCATGGTGTAGCTGTGTTGTGGATGGGGCGGTATATGTTGTGATTTAATAAAGAGCATATAATGGAGAATAGTTTGTTATCTTGTATTTAACCCTTTACCCAACAAACCGGCCAAAAACGCCCAAATAAAGCTTCAACAGCCTAAAATATCTTCGGTCTGTCTCAATAACACCATACAAATATGGATATCATTGGAACCGGTTCATCGACCACATTGTGATGGTTACAGTTATGCCCTGTGCCAATGCATTCTCTTATATATGCGAGTCGACCATAGGTCGCCTCGCATATATAAGAGAATGCATTGGCCTAAAAAAAATATTTTTTTAACACTTTTTACCTTTTTTTCTTACATTCTTTAACAATTTTATAATTTTTTCTTACATTTTTTAACAATTTTTATAATATTTTTCTACATTCTTTGACAATTTTATCATTTTTAATATGTGTTAAGCCAATGCATTCTCTTATATATGCGAGGCGACCTATGGTCGACTCGCATATATAAGAGAATGCATTGGCACAGGGCCGTTCTGTTGGGTAAAGGGTTAAGGTATATTATTGCAATACCCCGGTATGTCTGGCTATCAGATTAATTTTTGGTGGTTGAATGTTGTGGAATTGTTATATCATTGTATTAATGAGTATTTGGTATACATGAATATGTTATGAAATATTAATTACAAAGAATATTGTGGTGGCACAATATATGTCTTTGTTTTTAGCACAAATACAGGCAGATTGAATAGCAAATTTTTTCAATGCGAATGGGGTTGCAGTATTTAACCAGTTGTGGTGATAAATGGAGTTGTTGAAGTAATGTGCATTTACAATAAGTTTTTAAATGGACTCTGGAGTGCGGGATGGGAGAAATGGGTTGATTTCTTTTGATGCCCAATTATCATAGGCTGCAGTATTTAACCAGTTGTGGTGATAAATGGAGTTGTTGAAGTAATGTGCATTTACAATAAGTTTTTAAATGGACTCTGGAGTGCGGGATGGGAGAAATGGGTTGATTTCTTTTTATGCCCAATTATCATAGGCTGTGGGTCAAAACATTTAGTTGTAAAATCACAGGATGAATGTCCATAAAACGTAAACCGTGAAAAGGTATTGAAATAGTAGGGGTATTTGAAAGGGATGTGCAAAGTGTTGGCAGAAATGACAAAGAAAGTGGTCACTCACCCGGCTGCCAAGAATTAACACAAGTCTGGAAATATTATCGTCAATAGTTAGTCTTTTGGGTGAGTACAATTAGTGTATTCTGTTCTTGAGTGGTATGTCTGCAGTGCTCTTAATCCTTTACCCAACAAACCGGCCAAAACCGGCCAAATAAAGCTTCAACAGCCTAAAATATCTTCGGTCTGTCTCAATAAAACCATACAAATATGGATATCATTGGAACCGGCTCCTTGACCACATTGTGATAGTTACAGTTATGCCCTGTGCCAATGCATTCTCTTATATATGCGAGTCGACCATAGGTCGCCTCGCATATATAAGAGAATGCATTGGCCTAAACAAAATCTTTTTTTAACACTTTTTACCATTTTTTCTTACATTCTTTAACAATTTTATAATTTTTAATGTGTTAAGCCAATGCATTCTCTTATATATGCGAGGCGACCTATGGTCGACTCGCATATATAAGAGAATGCATTGGCACAGGGCCATTCTGTTGGGTAAAGGGTTAATTCAGATAGTTTGACCATCAGAAATATGCTACCGCAACCCTTTGCCATGGCCCAGTTTCCTTCAGCAAATGGCTTTGGCATTGACCCGCCATATAAAATCCAGTCGTAAACGTGTCGGGATTTTTTTACCCTGTGCCAATGCATTCTCTTATATATGCGAGTCGACCATAGGTCGCCTCGCATATATAAGAGAATGCATTGGCCTAACAATTTTTTACAATTTTAATAATTTGTTCTTGTATTCTTTAACAATTTTATAATTTCACCCATACAGAGCCCCAGACAAACATGAGCAGACTACACTCTTCTATATGCTTCTATATATGTCTGGGGCTTCCTGCAGGGTAATGGATGTTTTTTATTTTATGTCCTTGGCATTATGAGCGCTGTGTATGGGAAGTGTGATGTGCTGCTCCGAAAATGATGAAGGCAAGGTCTGGAGGCGTTAGTGTCTATAGTATGGATATAGGGTGGATATGCTTTGGTATAGATTTGTGAAGCTGTATCTCGGAAAGTGTGGTTGAAACTATGAGTGTCTGTGTCCTATCGATGTCCTAGTTTGGGAAAATAATGTTGAGAAATAGTGTTTAATGCGAGATCTGGCAATGTCTTCAGTCTGTGTTCCCGTGGTTGAGTCATGGTTGAGGTTGTCTGATTTGTTGGCCGTTGATAGATGCATTATCTAGTGTGTCCCTTGACTGTGGTCATCTGGCGGCTGAGACTTCAAGTAATACTCATTGGCACCATAAATACTATGTGAGGTATAGGTATGAATCTTTAATAAGTCAAATTAGTGAATAATATAGATGCGGTGTATACAAATGTGGAAGACCGATGACTATATTATCAGAATAGTTGAGCCTCTATAGACTAGAGGCTCGGAGTTTGAACCGGACAAGCATAATATATGGGGAACTGTAACTACAGTAATGCCCTAAATAATCGACTCCTTATCCACAGCAGAATTATGAGTAACTTTTCAGGATTTAGTCGGAAATATGGCTTGTTGCCATTTATCGCAAAACTCTCACTGAGAGCTTTCCGATGAATGGCAACAAGCCATATTTCCGACTAAATCCTGAAAAGTTACTCATAATTCTGCTGTTGTTAAGGAGTCGATCATTTAGGGCATTACTGTACATACTATTTGAGGTGATAATAAATGAGGAGTTTGGTAATGCACATTGAGATTAGCCCTGCTGTTTTGGTCATACCCTATGACCATATTTGGTCATACCCTATGACCATATTTGGGAGCCGACTTCATTATGTGCAGTCCTTGGCTGGGAGTAAGATGTGTGAGGTTTCTGTAAGGAACCGAGCACTGATATTCGAGTTTGGATTCTACCTATATGAATACTGGTATAATATACAAGTAGTGTCATATGTCCTTGAATCAAGTTGTGGGAATCTAATGGGCATGGGTAGTTATGTCACATAGCCCGCTGTGCAAAAAATGGGTCAGTCGGTCAGACGGGAGGAACAAACAATCTAAAAATTTAATCCCCCCAATTTTCCAATTTAAAAAAAAAAATCTGATGATATTCTCGCTATTTATTTTTTATGACCTTGGACATGCCACAATTCCTGTTCCTACTAGTAGTATTATATAGATAATAAATGGCTTGTCATTGACTATGCCAAAATAGTGGTCTGAGAGGAGGAATAGTCCACAAGCCGCAGGCGAGTCGACTATTCCTCCTCGAGGACCACTATTTTGGCATAGTCAACGACAAGACATTCACTATTTATTATATCGAACATTGGTGCCAATCTTCACACATTTCTGTGTCTTATTTTGTCACATTTTTATTTACATTGAATTTTGGAAATCGGTCTCAGATTTTAAATTTTACGGCAATCTATTGACGATGGCATGGGAGCATAACTATGTTATTAGTTACATCTAACAGCATCTCTTCATGCATTTATTTCTATAAATATGTCATTAGCAGACATTTTGGCAAAATTTTAGAAGTTAACTGACTTAACTTCGATTAAAACGTAAAAGGAAGTTATAAATAACGTCCACTGGCATTACAAAATTAGAACTGGCCGCTTGCCAACTTAACGGACAAACTGTTAAATACATCGGATAGCTATGACCGGACATTTGTAAGATCATTACAATTCACCAATAAATCTAATGATATACCGATATTGTAACAACTATCGTACAAGGTTTTAGTTTAAGATTGGACGTATCTTCAGGTGGCAACCCGTTTTCACGAAATGAGTTTGTTACTATAAATAGGAAAATAATAGTAGGCATGTTGGAATCCTACTGGGGTACTATTGTAAAATAGTATAGCAGTGAGCAGCCAATCAGAATGCGAGAAAGTCACATGAGATATAATATACTTACATAGTATATGTGTATCTGAGTTATCATAAATATAGCAAGGAGAACAGCGAATCCGAGGTATTGAAGAAACGTCACAAACTCCTAAAAATAAAATCATGTTAGTTAGGCCAAACAAAAAAATAGTTTTAGTTCTCGTTCTCTATGTAGAGGGAACTGTTATGCATATAAACTCATTTAATCTTATATACAAATGACATTGTACTACCAGTGTAAGACTGGGATTACCTAACATTATATATTGCCCCTGACATTCACCATTGTTGTTGTCTAAAAACTTATACCTCCCCATTCTAATATGTGATCCTGAATTTAATCCTGTGCCTTTCAACTGTATGGAGTTACAATTAGTGTAAGTTAGATCACAATGACTAATTGTAAGAAGAGCATGTGGATCAGCTGATCATTTTCTTAATTGTAGTCATCTACTTCATGTTGTAAACATGCACGTAACTTTTTAGCACATTACATGTTAGAACTCAATGCACACTAATATTCAACACATATCTACTATGGACATGTTTATGAAATTAAAAAAAACAAAAACAAAATTTCGTAAGTTTTTTATGTCATAACATCAGGCATTGCAATAAAAAGTCCTAATGTGGCCCTTTTTATTCAATGCAGCGGGGCCTGAGAACCAAAACTCTTCTTTTTTTTGGCCTTAGTCTAAGCATATCACAAACTCATAATCTTAACACAACAACCATGGGAATTTGCCAACCGCATAAGAAAAATAATTTCCGATAGTGAACAACCCTCCCAAACTTGCTGTCAGTCATCTGATACCGCCCAAATTTTGATAGAATAGTAGTTGCTGTAGGCCAAACATTGATCAATTGGAATGCCATTCAACCAACCATCAGTTTTCAAGGAAAATTGCTCACAAGGGATTTTACAATTTTCAAGTAGGGCTGGGCGATATTGGCCTAAAAAAATATCGGTGACAACATCGCGATAAACGATATTATTTCATGAACAAATTTGCACAATACAACCATATGTTTTATTTACAATTTGTGGGCCAAGCGAGGTTGAGTAAATGTTTTTTGAAAATTTATTGTGCATTAGTAACATCACAGTATAATGACCACTCGTCTGTTACAATTGACAGTTTGCCGACGACGAACACAAAAACTTTCAACTCCTTTCTAATTTGGTCAGGCATCATATAAACTGTAATCAGTGTTCAAAGCACAGTTTCGTTGACACATTGCCAAAATTAGTGAACGGTGATAACTGATAATAAATACTGTTCAAACAACCACGAATACTCATGCATGTGTTATTGTTGCCATGTGTGAGATGTCAGGCAGATGAGCTGCATGTTTATAAACACCTGTCGGCTTATTTGAATCTTTAATAGGGGAATGCGTAGTTCTCACCTCCCTACATGTATACAGCATGCACCTATTACTGACATGTAACATGAACCAGTGATTGAGAGTTAAGCATCCGCATATGGGTTGAAACAAAGGGATATAATCATAATATAAATATGCAGCAGCCATGGAAATTAGTGTCAGCAATGGGCAGTGCCGAGGCAAAAGCCGACATGAAATGAATTTGCGTTGGCAATTTTTTAGCCGAGGAAAAACGATATAGACATGTTCAATTAGTTTGTGAAATGGACGTTTGTTTAAGCGCTAGCAATGCCATGACCCATACAGCACATGTCCACAAATCATTTTACTCGCAATTTGCACACATTGACACAATCAGCTAGTGGGGTCAATATAAAATCTGACATGGTAATCCGTCAAGCAACCGGTTAAGTTGACAGAGCAAGCTGCACCAACTTGAAAGGAGGTCATTGTGCCAGTCGCATTCGCGCGACATACCAATTATCTCACATTGTAGCCAACTGAAGCACTTTGATGTTTCCGAAGAAACATATCCAACTTGACAAGCACGTGCTCCGATGTTTTAAAACTTTTTCGACTGCGTGTTTCCGGGAAGTTTGGGACTATTATACTTACTCTAACTTCCCTGTTTGTTTGGACCATGTGATTGGTTTCAACCTGCATGGAGAATATTACAACTTGGGACGGTATTACGATGTTTTTACTTCAGACGATATTATTGACAATATCAAAATTAAAACCGGCTATACATGATATATCATCATATCGCTCAACACTATTTTCAAGGGCCTACAACTGCATCAATTTAAAGGGATTTTCTACCTAACACCCGGTTTATACGTCGTGCAAGATAGCAGTTGGCACGTTGCTGACACATGTTTACCCAATTTGATTTGTACGAATATACATCGTGTTAAGTAACATATGTCTGGCCCATGTATACTGATTAATAGAGTTATGTCCCTGGTTCCTGTATACTGATTAATAGAGTTATGTCCCTGGCTCCCGTATACTGATTAATAGAGTTATGTCCCTGGCTCCCGTATACTGATTAATAGAGTTATGTCCCTGGCTCCCGTATACTGATTAATAAAGTTATGTCCCTGGCTCCCGTATACTGATTAATAGAGTTATGTCCCTGGCTCCTGATTAATAGAGTTATGTCCCTGGTTCCCGTATACTGATTAATAGAGTTATGTCCCTGGCTCCCGTATACTGATTAATAGTTATGTCCCTGGCTCCCGTATACTGATTAATAGAGTTATGTCCCTGGCTCCCGTATACTGATTAATAGAGTTATGTCCCTGGCTCCCGTATACTGATTAATAGAGTTATGTCCCTGGCTCCCGTATACTGATTAATAGAGTTATGTCCCTGGCTCCCGTATACTGATTAATAGAGTTATGTCCCTGGCTCCCGTATACTGATTAATAGAGTTATGTCCCTGGCTCCCGTATACTGATTAATAGAGTTATGTCCCTGGCTCCCGTATACTGATTAATAGAGTTATGTCCCTGGCTCCCGTATACTGATTAATAGAGTTATGTCCCTGGCTCCCGTATACTGATTAATAGAGTTATGTCCCTGGCTCCCGTATACTGATTAATCGAGTTATGTCCCTGGCTCCCGTATACTGATTAATCGAGTTATGTCCCTGGCTCCCGTATACTGATTAATAGAGTTATGTCCCTGGCTCCCGTATACTGATTAATAGAGTTATGTCCCTGGCTCCCGTATACTGATTAATAGAGTTATGTCCCTGGCTCCCGTATACTGATTAATCGAGTTATGTCCCTGGCTCCCGTATACTGATTAATCGAGTTATGTCCCTGGCTCCCGTATACTGATTAATAGAGTTATGTCCCTGGCTCCCGTATACTGATTAATAGAGTTATGTCCCTGGCTCCCGTATACTGATTAATAGAGTTACGTCCCTGGCTCCCGTATACTGATTAATAGAGTTATGTCCCTGGCTCCCGTATACTGATTAATAGAGTTATGTCCCTGGCTCCATGAGGATCCTGCACCTCAACCTAAATCCACAATCCGTGTGCTTATAAATTCATGAGGATCCTGCACAGGAACCAACAACACAGATACCGAATAATAAAAAATTTAAGGATGACGTCTGCTATTAACACAAGCGACATTTAGTAGTTTCAAAATTAATTTATATGCGAAATCAGAGACTCCAAAGGAATGCTGCGATTCTCGTCATTCTCAGTCGGAATTTACTCATACGTCATTCAAAAGACGTGTCAAACAAGATTTGTGTGTGATCAAATAATAAGTTTATGATTGCTCATGTGAAGCACGTCATATAAAACCATTTTTCACTTCAAATTTACAGTATCTCGTGTCAACACGGATCTCAGACACAATAACATATATTACTGAACATACCCAGCACTTGTCGATGAAAATGAAATACATCATATAATGCATTAATATCTGTCCTTGGAAATAGCGCCATATCCACATGACAAAGAACGTACTGGTTTTATGGAGAGCTTCTACTTGCAAAGCCTGAAAAATAATAACAATTCAATTTATCCATCACTGATTACTTCTACAAAGGCCTCAAAATAATAACAATTCAAAATATCCATCACTGATTACTTCTACATACAGAGGCCTCAAAATAATAACAATTCAATTTATCCATCACTGATTACTTCTACATAAAGAGGCCTCAAAATAATAACAATTCAAAATATCCATCACAGATTACTTCTACAAAGGCCTCAAAATAATAACAATTCAAAATATCCATCACTGATTACTTCTACATACAGAGGCCTCAAAATAATAACAATTCAAAATATCCATCACTGATTACTTCTACATACAGAGGCCTCAAAATAATAACAATTCAATTTATCCATCACTGATTACTTCTACATAAAGAGGCCTCAAAATAATAACAATTCAAAATATCCATCACTGATTACTTCTACAGATGACTCAAAATGATAACAATTCAATTTATCCATCACTGATTACTTCTACATAAAGAGGCCTCAAAATGATAACAATTCAATTTATCCATCACTGATTACTTCTACATAAAGAGGCCAAAAATAATAACAATTCAAAATATCCATCACTGATTACTTCTACAGAGGCCTCAAAATGATAACAATTCAATTTATCCATCACTGATTACTTCTACATAAAGAAGCCTCAAAATAATAACAATTCAAAATATCCATCACTGATTACTTCTACAGATGACTCAAAATGATAACAATTCAATTTATCCATCACTGATTACTTCTACATAAAGAGGCCTCAAAATGATAACAATTCAATTTATCCATCACTGATTACTTCTACATAAAGAGGCCTCAAAATAATAACAATTCAATTTATCCATCACTGATTACTTCTACAGATGACTCAAAATGATAACAATTTAATTTATCCATCACTGATTACTTCTACATAAAGAGGCCTCAAAATAATAACAATTCAATTTATCCATCACTGATTACTTCTACAGAAAGAGGCCTCAAAATAATAACAATTCAATTTATCCATCACTGATTACTTCTACATAAAGAAGCCTCAAAATAATAACAATTCAATTTATCCATCACTGATTACTTCTACATAAAGAAGCCTCAAAATAATAACAATTCAATTTATCCATCACTGATTACTTCTACAGAGGCCTCAAAATAATAACAATTCAATTTATCCATAACTGATTACTTCTACATACAGAGGCCTCAAAATAATAACAATTCAATTTATCCATAACTGATTACTTCTACATACAGAGGCCTCAAAATAATAACAATTCAATTTATCCATCACTGATTACTTCTACATAAAGAGGCCGCAATATATGGTGCTGGACATTTGCAGAATAAGGTCCCCAGAAGGTGAATTTAGTGTTGGTACCCAGCACAGCAGGCTAGCACAACCAATTTCATCCCCTGGGGACCTCATTTTGAACATTGGCCTCATCTGGTAGACCTAGACAGATTTTAGTTCCCAGATGATGAAGATGGTGATGTGCACCCATTGGGCACCTCGTGTGTCATCTGTCAATTTGGGTATGAAGAGAAACTAAACTAAAAAAATTAAAATCTTATGAGGCCTAAGCAGAATGAGGTACCCAGAGGGTGAATTTAGTGATGCTAGCATGTTGTGCAGGATAGAGTCACTAAATTCAGTCTGGAGACCACGTTCTGTAAAAATGTCCAGAACCATATTTTGAGGCCTGTACAGTATACATAAAGCCTACAGTAACGCCCTAAATAATCGACTCCTTAACCACAGCAGAATTATGGGTAATTTTTCAGGATATAGTCGGATATATGGCTTGTTGCCATTCATCGGAAAGCTCTCACTGAGAGCTTTCTGATGAATGGCAACAAGCGATATATCCGACTAAATTCTGAAAAGTTACCCATAATTCTGCTGTGGTTAAGGAGTCAATTTTTTACGGCATTACTGTACTTGATAAAAAGTTATGTTTATTTATGTCGATATAGCTTTATTAGGTCAATGTAGCTTTATTAGGTCAATGTAGGTTTATTAGGTCAACGTAGCTTTATTAGGTCAATGTAGCTTTATTAGGACAATATAGGTTTATTAGGTAAATGTCAGTTTCAATGTAGCTTTATTAGGTTAGTATTACTTTCATGACATAATTATATCTGCAAGTTGTGCAGGTAGCTAGGGACAATGTTAACTGACTTAAATTACGTCTTGTGATTTTGGAACATTTTCTTGTCCCTAATTCACTGCAACTGATATAAAATGTGATAATACCCTTTTATTAATCATTCCATGACTGGAGCTTCCTGTAATTTTGTGAAAACCCTGTGCCAATGCATTCTCTTATATATGCGAGTCTCCCATATGGAGCCTCGCATATATAAGAGAATACATTGGCCTATCATTATTTACCTTGACCTTGTAAGCCAGTGATTCTCTTATATATGTGAGGCTCCCTGTGGGAGACTTGCATACATGTATATAAGGGAATGCACTGGCACAGGATCATTAATGTTGCACCAGCGCAGCTCCCGTCATGAAAGGGTTAAAGACATATTATGGACTTGTTCGGGTGCGTGAAACTGATTATAAGTTAGTACTCAGGCCTTATGCAACCTGGGGAATGTAGCATTCTACTAACATCGCCGAAACTTTCAAAGAAATTGACCATACCACTCCATAGAAAACATCGCCTGAACTACACTCAATTGTAAATATTTAAATCTCGATTCGGGATGCAACTATCGATGATAAACACACACACAAAATGACTTCGCCATCGAGAGTCATTGCATTTTAATTCATATATCAGAATGACGGTGTGTGTTGTCAATTTGGATTAATATTCATAAAAATAACTACCTTGAGCAAGATTATTCTCCATTTCTATTTGATCACCCTACCAGAGTGTTTCACATCACTTTAAGATTATTCTCCATTTATATTTTATCACCCTACCGGAGTGTTTAACATCACTTTAAGATTATTCTCCATTTCTATTTGATCACCCTACCGGAGTGTTTCACATCAATTTAAGATTATACTCCATTTCTATTTGATCACCCTACCGGAGTGTTTCACATCACTTTAAGATTATTCTCCATTTCTATTCGATCACCCTACCGGAGTGTTTCACATCACTTTAAGATTATACTCCATTTCTATTTGATCACCCTACCGGAGTGTTTCACATCACTATAAGATTATTCTCCATTTCTATTTGATTACCCTACCGGAGTGTTTCACATCAATTTAAGATTATTCTCCATTTCTATTTGATCACCCTACCGGAGTGTTTCACATCACTTTAAGATTATACTCCATTTCTATTTGATCACCCAACCGGAGTGTTTCACATCAATTTAAGATTATTCTCCATTTCTATTTGATTACCCTACCGGAGTGTTTCACATCAATTTAAGATTATTCTCCATTTCTATTTGATTACCCTACCAGAGTGTTTCACATCAATTTAAGATTATTCTCCATTTCTATTTGATCACCCTACCGGAGTGTTTCACATCACTTTAAGATTATACTCCATTTCTATTTGATCACCCAACCGGAGTGTTTCACATCACTTTAAGATTATACTCCATTTCTATTTGATCACCCAACCGGAGTGTTTCACATCAATTTAAGATTATTCTCCATTTCTATTTGATCACCCTACCAGAGTGTTTCACATCAATTTAAGATTATTGTCCATTTCTATTTGATCACCCTACCGGAGTGTTTCACATCACTTTAAGATTATTCTCCATTTCTATTTGATCACCCTACCGGAGTGTTTCACATCACTTTAAGTTTATTTTCATGGGGTGGATAACATTAGTAGAAGCGAAGGTCTGGTTACCAGAAACATCACTATTCTTTTTTTAGACTTACCTCAATTTTTTGATCTTTTGAATTTGTTTGCAGTAACTCTTGTAGTCGAATAATAGAAAGGTCCCATAAAGTAGACGATAGGAAGACGAGGAAACCAACACATAAAAATCGCCAGAAAATAAATTTCTTGCTCGGCATCTTTGGCTTCGCAGGTAAAATTTCGTCAGCATCCGACGTAATCCATCCACATCCAGGGAACCAGTCTAAATGTGTCTTGGGCAGCGACTTAAAGTAGTAAAACAGCATGCCAAAAAATGCACCAAAACATCCGATAATGTCCGTTCCTTGGTCGACATATGATCCTAAATCACCCCGATGCGACGCATATAATGGGTCGTCAGATCTCGCTCTGGCTACAACTCCATCCAAGACATCCAACGCTGCTCTAATTAGATATAAAATTATTCCAATTTGGCGATACTTAAGTTCTTCAGAGGCAAAGAATTTCAAGGAAACTAATCCAACGATTAAATGCGAGGCACTTATCATGTTGGGGGTTATAAATTTAAAAATTTGACTGAATCTTGTGAACACATTGAAGTCTGTAACGATCAGATTTAGTACATAATGGTCAACAGGGTCTGTCATAATCAATTTAATGGAGAGCGGAGAGTACGGGTCGTAGTAGGTTCCTTTTGGCGGCAACTTCTGGCGTAATAAGTTAGTGTTTTGAACACGGAAATACAGGACTACATCCATCACGAAGAACAGGAATAGAAGAAACATAGTAATAGGCATCAGACATCCCGATTCCTTCCTCAACGTTGCGATAGCAGATTGCCTAAATGCCATGGTTACAGAAGACTAAAAACAGCACTTGAGTTTTGTAAAACTGTTTTTGAGTTGATAATACTTTTTAGAAATTTCTTGAGAAATGTCCTTTTTTTATTTAAAACAATTTTGTCCTTTGAACAAGCATCAGCAGTCCTTTAATCAGATCATCTTCACCTGAAATAGAGAGTGGACAAGCCTGAGTTTAGTGTGCCTAACCCATAGAGAGCCCCACACAGACTGGAGCAGACGACACTCTGCAGTGCATGCTTCCATCTGGGGGAGGCTCCCTGCGGGTTAAACATTAAACTTAGGTTTGAGATGGATGTCTTACATTACTGACCAAGCCTGAGTTTAGTGTGCCTGTCATTTCAGAATGAGGTCCCCAGAGGGTGAATTTAGTGATGCTATCCTGCACAGTGGGCTAGCATCACCAAATTCACCCTCTGGGGACCTCATTCTGCATGTCCTCATCTGCTATGGGAGACATATGAGACTAAGATTGAAGTTCCCAAATTGTGAATATTGTGATGTACACACATAGGGAACCTCGATTATGAAATGTGCTGTCTGCCAATTTGGTGATATAGAGAGACTAAACTAAAAATAAAAATCTAAGTTTCTATAGAAAAAGAAACTTTCCAGAGAAGATGAGACCTAAGCAGAATGAGGTTCCCAGAGGGTGAATTGACCATCTGGGGACCTCATTCCGCAAATGACAGACACACTATATTCAGGCTTGTATAGGATATAGTGTGTGACATTTGTAGAATGAGGTCCCCAGAGGGTGAATTTGGTGATTACTAGTACATTACTAGAATAAATGTTTAGATAAAAGAATCTATTACTAAAATTTTCCCACCAAATATTATGAATTGAACTGAACAAACTTTAAACTGTTTGGCGAGTCTGTTATCTTATTGTCAGCGAGCCAGGCCACTCACTACCTTACTCGTATTTAAATTCGCGCATTACTATTTTTCGCTCAGTTTTCAATTTGCACACCTTAAATTCGCGCATCTATCTGCGCGAATTCAGAGCTGACAAAAATAATTTTGAAAAAGTCTTGGATCTGATGAAAGTTTCAGTTCTCAGTCGTTTTCGAAGATATATTTGTATAATAAATACGACCATGCCGGATTTGCATCATGTAGATCATAACAGCTTCGTCATTCTGTTGCGATGATTGATGTTAATGCCCCGAACAGAAGAAATATATCTTGAAGTTTGAAAGCCATCTCCATTGCTCATTTGTTTGTCAACAGCCGTATTATGCAGAATTTTGTACATTGATCTTGGTAAACCATTATCCACTTGTAGTTAGAAATCTCCAAGGACTGGATATAAATCAGCTCTCCTTGAAAACCTCCTCTTTGTTAACACGACGCCATGTCAGAATGAAGATGGTGGTATTACAAACAGTCAAGTATTTTGTTAACACAACATCCATCATTTCAATTTAACTCAAGTGATTAAAATAATCAAATTCCATAGGCTCAGTTGGTTGTTAGAATGTAACAAATCCAACAGAGAAGCTGATTATGCAATGCAGACAAATTGCCTGAGCTTATAACATATAAAGTAGCTACTCTTGGGTGCCAAATAAACATGCTGGCACGCTTATTAATTTTGGAAGAATATGCTGGCCATCACTATTATTTGATCATGATATATATAGTGAAAATGCCAGCACTATTAATAATTTTAGGGGTAAATCTAAGCCAGCACGTTTATTCAGCCATCACGTTTATTTGGCACCTGAGAGTAGGGAAAGTCTAAAAACACATTGCACTTCTTTACTGAAACCCAAACAGTAAATATATGTAAAATCAACGAACAGATTTCAGTGATTTCGCGTAATCCCTGGATACTTTTAGTGGTTTCAAGAGATCCCTGATACTTTCAGTATTTATGTGGAATCTCTGGGCCAGTTTAGTGATTTCTCTAGGCACAAAATGTTTCCTGTTTATATGTAGGTCACATATTTATAGCACTTACTGGTACAGAATTATTCCTGTTTACATGTAGGTCATGTATTTATAGCACTTGCTCGTACAGAATGATTCCTGTTTACATGTACAGACCTTCTCAAAATAAGTGGCCCTTTTAACGCGGTCCTCAACGTGGTCGTAACGCGGTCGTAACGCCAACGTAACGCGGTTTTTGCGTTGATAACGCGTTGGTGATACGTTATGACCGCGTTGACAATCAACGGACCGCGTTGAATTTTAACGCAGACTGCGTTGAAGTTTAACGCAGACTGCGTTTACATTAAACACGTTGCGCTAATGATCAACGCACAGTCGCACACGTTTTCAAATGTATATGTTTTGTTTTTAAATATTTGATGAGGACACATAAAGAAACTGAATTTCAGTGATTTAATTCTGGTGAGAAAAACAGAATTTAACTGAATTATTAAACTTATATATACTACTAGTACGGTAAAAAGTAAGTTAATATTTACCATACATGTATGCTTGCCAATACAATAGCGGACAATTACTGAAACATGTAACGTCTCTTCGAAGCAAACGTTGAGTAAGTTTATTTCATCATCGTGAAAGCGACACGGCCTCATTGAGTGATCATTGTGGCACACGATGTCCGCTAGCCAATCAAAACAGACAAAGTTATGCTTGCACGTGTCAAGTCGAGAATTCTGTGTTTGAATCACAGTCAATCAATACAGAATACAAGCTGGTAGGAGGAGTCATCTTCACAAAGTTGCTACATGGTATAAAAATATCTTGCAGAAATTCCTTTGATCTAAATTTAATAATAACTTCAAATAACGAGACAATGTCACCATTCAGCAGCGTACGTGGTCCAATAGAGGTTCGCGATGGGGAAGTTATGTTTTCCTTGTATTAAAGGGGCACTGATATCTGGATAATATTTTACGAAATACCGACGAGAGGCTAATGCAAGTCCGAATAATCAAGTCATGGTATTCTTCGACATAATTCACAAATCGTGTTTATTTTATAATGATTATTGGTTTATTTAATGCTATACATGCACGTGTATAGTGGTATACATAACGAGCGTCGTGAACATTTCTGGAATTTTTCATGGCGTTTGTTTATGGCGTATATAAACGCGCTTTATTGTTTCATACAGTTTCGGCCGACATCGGAACTGACACAATACCCTTGGTCTACACATGAGCGTACAGGTAATCAACATTTAAACGGATATGACGCTGAATATTAAATATTCAAATAACACACCTGTATACATGTACATGTACATAGCGACGTGACATCAATATGTTTTGTTTGTTAGCAGTCTCGATTACGTTTCCATTAATTCGTGCAGCGCGATCAACGTGATTTACATTAATTTATTATTTTTTCCCGGAAAAAATCTAAATGTGGGCCAATATGTAAAACATTTTAACACAAATCTATCATGCATTTCTCCCATCACGTTAACAACATTGTATTATTTTGGAAACGTTCCATTTCGTTGATGGTTATCTCGACTGCGTTTGTTGCGTAACGGTTTACTCGACCGCGTTGTGATCAACGTGATCTACATTTATTTATTAGTTTTTTTCCCGGAAAAATCTAAATGTGGGCCTATATGTAAAACATTTTAACACAAATCTATCATGCATTTCTCCCATCACGTTAACAACATTGTATTATTTTGGAAACGTTCCATTTCGTTGATGGTTATCTCGACTGCGTTTGTTGCGTAACGGTTTACTCGACCGCGTTGTGATCAACGTGATCTACATTTATTTATTAGTTTTTTTCCCGGAAAAATCTAAATGTGGGCCTATATGTAAAACATTTAACACTAATCAGAATGCATTACTCTCGTCACGCAAACAACATTGTATTATTTTGGAAACATTCCATTTCGTTGACGGTTATCTCGACTGCGTTTGTTGCGTTGACGGTTAACTTTTTTGACCGCGTTTGTTGCGTTGGCGGTCATGTCGATTTTTACATAATGCATGTATTATTGTATATCTATGTTTTATATTATATGTTATATGCTTGCAACTGCCCATTGAGGTGTTATTGCAATAAAATCTTGTATCTTGTATCTTGTACAAATATCAATCAATTTTCAAATATGGGTGGAGTTACAGAAAATTATCTGGTGGTGGTGTGTTTTTTTTTTAGCGGGACATTAAATTACCGTATATATTTTGTCCGGCATCGACGTTTGAAATCAAATGGGTAAGCCATTATGTGTCGACTGTAGACTTGTGATTTGAATTGTTAATATTTTACGATGTACTTGTCAGTAGAAATTATAACGAATTTCGGAGAATACTGTAAATATATGTGCAAAAGAACTTTTTATTATATGAGGTTTTGATGACTAGATATCGGCTTTCAAGAGAATACATTTAACTCACTTGTTGTCAGTCTTGCAAAAAAATTCAAATTATCGCTTCTAATAAAGAGCGTCCATGTTTACACCGAAATGTGGTATGTAATAAAGAGCGTTTATATTATGATAGTTTGTACACGTTTTCAATGTAAAACCACAAACGTATGTAGATATAGATCGATAATAAAACGGTGGACATGTGTGGTGTTTTTTTTGCGATTTCTGTGACATAATAATTGATGGTGACTATATTAAAGTTTTCTTTTATAACCCGGAAATCTAGAAAAAAACAATTTTGTCTAATTTGGTATCGTCGGACGGCGCTTGGATCTTCAAATGTACATTGTACATTGTTTTCAAATATTCGATGAAGACAAATAAATAATTGAATTGCAGTGATTTAATTCCGGTGAAAAAAAAACTGAAGTTAACAATATTATTCAACTTATATATCCTACGGTAAAAAGAAAGTTAATATTTATCATATGCTTGCCTACACAATAGCGGATTATACATTGTTGGTCTCTTCGAAGCACCATTGAATACGAATGATGTCGTTATTTCATCATCAATGAATTAAGTAACACCTGAACAAGACTTCATCGAGTGCATGGTCACTAGCCAATCAAAACCGACGAAGTTATGACAGCACGTTTTCAATCGAAAATTCCGTTTTAGTGACATGGTATCACTCTCCACTTACCGAAGACACGCCCCGTATTGCATTTGCGTCTATTGACACCGCTGTCAATCATTCGCGGCATGCTTTTGATCCGCGGTCTGTTGGTTAAAGTGACAAATCACTGGTAACCAAATCTGAGCGCTGTTTGTTTTACATGTATTTCACAACACATGGATAATTAATATTCTAAATTATTTGCATCACTGTACATGTATATCCATGTGTCAATTACGAACGTGCGTGTAAATGTAGATGTGTGTTTTATCGTACCCTCACGAAGATTTCAAATGACATCGGACCCTTGGCGTACAGGTTATTGACCTTTATTAGGAGGTGACACTGAATATTAAATATTCAAAGAATACATGTACATTGCGACGTGAACTCAAAGTTTTTTGTTTGTTAGAAATCTCAATTGCATCTCTATTAATAAGTGCAGCGCGATCGATGTGATCTGCATTTATTTATAATTTTTTTCCAGAAAAATTATAAATGTTAAATGTAAAACATCACCAATAAAGCATGCATCACACAAGCCAAACACACGGTCACCGTCTCGATTGATTACAACACTTCGTTCTGTTTCCTATCAGAAAATTGTATGAAACTAAAATTGGTGGCCGTCGTTCATTTTCTCTTTTCAATTTAATGTTTTTTTTAATAAAATGAGTTCATGTCTCAAAGTTCATGTTTACAATGTTATTCAATAATTATTATTACAGTTGATAAGCTATTCTCCCGACCTCGTTTGTTGCGTTGACGGTTATCTCGACCGCGTTTGTTGCGTTGGTGGTCATGCCGACCGCGTTATGTTGCGTTGGCGGTTTCCTCGACCGCGTTTGAGTAACGTTACGACCGCGTTGGAGTAACGCTACGACCGCGTTGGATCAACGCGGTCGTAACGTTACTCCAACGCGGTCATAACGCGGTCGGGAGGGCCATTACTTTTGAGAAGGTCTGTAGGTCACATATTTATAGCACTTACTGGCACAGAATGATTCCTGTTTACATGTAGGTCACATATTTATAGCACTTACTGGTACAAAATGTTTCTCGTTTCCTGCTTATATGTAGATCACGTATTTGCAGCCCCATATAACTTGTTTCCTCTACCACAGAGCTAGCTGAGTAGTCTTCCCTTGTTTCCCGTAACAGAGCTAGCTGTGCAGACTTCCCTTTCTCATATTGAATCTTGAACTGTCTACCTCATCGTTTCTTCCATTTAGCATGTGATCTGTATTTCCACCTTTTGTTTATCACCCTGTCGTTACAATCTGGAACAAAAATAATTAAACTCATTATAAATCTCTTGAGTGTGTTTCTATACTATATAATTATGGATGAGTAGTTATTCCTTAGGAAAAATGTTCAGATAATAAGTTGAACAAATGTCCATTCACATAGATTCTATTTTTTATTTAGTTTAGTTTCTATTATATCCCCAAATTGGCATGCAACACATTGCATAATCAAGGTTCCCAATGGGTGTACATCACAATATTCACCATTTGGGAACTTCAATCTGAGTCTATATCTCCCATATCAGATGTGGCCATGCAGAATGAGGTCCCCAGAGGGTGAATTTAGTGAAGCTAGCCTGCTATGCGGGATGGCATCACTAAATTCACCCTCTGGGGACCTCATTCTGAAAATGACAGGCACACTAAACTCAGGCTTGTCTAGATGCTAGGATTTTTCAGTTTTCTGACAATTTCAGATTTAAAAATGTTCTCTCACCGGGCCGAACCATGGTCGGCCCAGTGGGTCTTCTTCCCTTCCAGGTAATGAGTCAAAGACTAATAATTAACTAAAAAATAACCAATATCAATGCAGTGATGTGCCGATGCATTCTCTTACATGTATATATGTGAGTTTCCCATAGGGAGCCTCATATATAGAAGAAAATACATTGGCCTAACAATATCTTTACATTTACCTTGTACATGTAAGCCAGTGCATTCGCTTATATACTAGTATGAGTTGCTCCATATGGGAGACTCACATATAAGAGAATGCAATGGCACAGGATCTTTAATGCTGCACCAGCACATCTCCCGTCACCAAAACAAAGATTTATAACATATTTGAAGAGATTCCTGCTATATTGGAGAAACATATTTGAATAACGAATTAGCTTTCGGTACTTTTTCAACAAACGGTGTAGGTATTCCAAATATTTATTGAATTACAGCTATACTTAAAGTAATTAACGTGGTGTCACCCCAGTAATACTGTGGTATTATACTGCGGTAACCTCCAACACTGCGGTAAGGTTACCGCTTCAACACTGCGCATACTGCAGTTATACCACGATGCATGTGCTCACGGTTCTGAGGCATGAAAATAAAATACAGTGATTCTCCTTGTATTATACTAGTACTAGTATCTGCGGAACTTAACCCTTTACCCAACAAACCGGCCAAAACCGGCCAAATAAAGCTTCAACAGCCTAAAATATCTTCGGTCTGTCTCAATAGAACCATACAAATATGGATATCATTGGAACCGGCTCCTTGACCACATTGTGATAGTTACAGTTATGCCCTGTGCCAATGCATTCTCTTATATATGCGAGTCGACCATAGGTCGCCTCGCATATATAAGAGAATGCATTGGCCTAAAAAAAATCTTTTTTTAACACTTTTTACCATTTTTTCTTATATTCTTTAACAATTTTATAATTTTTAATGTGTTAAGCCAATGCATTCTCTTATATATGCGAGGCGACCTATGGTCGACTCGCATATATAAGAGAATGCATTGGCACAGGGACCTTCTGTTGGGTAAAGGGTTAACATGATCCTCATGGATGTATTATTTTCTTCAATATTTGGTGTGACGACCTACTAATAGATTGCGGTATCATAAGCGCACAGTACCATAACTCCAGCTGATGGGGTCATCGTCACAAGGAATCGATCACATTCATAGCCAGCTTTTCAAATCGATCACAAATGTAGCCAGCTTTTCTATGCCGACCACATTTGTAGCCAACTTTTCATATTCAAGCGAGCCTCATTGCTGCCTCAATGAACAAGATTAGGTTCATCTCATTTTTCTGAGTTGAAGGATGAAAAACAACTTGAATTTTAATTTGATATTAGTTCATCTAATAACCTGAGGTTTCCGATCAATGTTGCTAGAATTCTCGAATTATATTCCAGTCAGTTTTGGAGCATGACGTCGACAATTTAATCACGAACATGATGATGTCATATTTTACGCCATATAAAGCAAGGAATTAGAAAATATGGCTACGAATGTGATCGCCGTTGAAAAGCTGGCTACATTTGTGATCCATATAAAAAAGCTGGCCTCGAATGTGATCAGAGCCTTGTGACAATGACCCCATTGTGGTGACTCCACCCCATTGACCGTCTGGATACTGCTGTTGATACCGTAGTACATGTAATACTGTGGTAAGGCCCAAAAAAAAAATGCAAAAAAAAAAACATGCTCGTTTCCGATTAGTTGGCTGAAAAATTGCAGGTAGGTACATTCAGAGTGACAATGTTCCAGAAATGTATGTAAGATATTGACTTTTGGTTGAAAACCAAGTCCTCATTGTTTAATTTGGTATTTATTGTCTTATATTATACTAATCACCACTTTCTATCCACAAGAAAGGCAAATATGTGGATATGGTCAAATGAGATAACATATTGTACTTTATTTTATAGTGATAGTTCCAAAACTTCCATTACATGTATACATTGGTGCATATTAAAAGCACACACTGTAAAATAACTTTTAAATAAGTCATTATTATAGCAATAACACATATCTATTTGTTCATTTTGATGAGAAGAAACAACATGTACTATTATATTGCATGTATATTCTAACATGTACTATTACTAGTATATTGCGTGTATATTATTTGTACTATTATATTGCGTGTATATTATTTGTACTATTATATTGCGTGTATATTATTTGTACTATTATATTGCGTGTATATTATGTGTACTATTATATTGCGTGTATATTATTTGTACTATTATATTGCGTGTATATTATTTGTACTATTATATTGCGTGTATATTATTTGTACTATTATATTGCGTGTATATTATTTGTACTATTATATTGCGTGTATATATTATTTGTACTATTATATTGCGTGTATATTATTTGTACTATTATATTGCGTGTATATTACTTGTACTATTATATTGCGTGTATATTATTTGTACTATTATATTGCGTGTATATTATTTGTACTATTATATTGCGTGTACCGGTATATTATTTGTACTATTATATTGCGTGTACCGGTATATTATTTGTACTATTATATTGAGTGTACCGGTATATTATTTGTACTATTATATTGCGTGTATATTATTTGTACTATTATATTGCGTGTATATTATTTGTACTATTATATTGCGTGTACCGGTATATTATTTGTACTATTATATTGCGTGTACCGGTATATTATTTGTACTATTATATTGAGAGTACCGGTATATTATTTGTACTATTATATTGCGTGTATATTATTTGTACTATTATATTGCGTGTATATTATTTGTACTATTATATTGCGTGTATATTATTTGTACTATTATATTGCGTGTACCGGTATATTATTTGTACTATTATATTGAGTGTACCGGTATATTATTTGTACTATTATATTGCGTGTATATTACTTGTACTATTATACTGCGTGTATATTATTTGTACTATTATATTGCATGTATATTATTTGTACTATTAAATTGCGTGTACCGGTATATTATTTGTACTATTATATTGAGTGTACCGGTATATTATTTGTACTATTATATTGCGTGTATATTATTTGTACTATTATATTGCATGTATATTCTAGTCCACTGTAACATGCCCTGCCCTCCCAAATTTAACAATTAAACACTGATTAAACTTGGAAGATTCTTTCATGAATGTTTCTAAAAATTTGAAAATGATAGAATTAAAGATGGATTATCTCTTCATTTAACAATTTTGAAATAGTTTTGCGGGTATAAAATAATAAATATGAATCGAAGACCGATGTCCTGAAATGCTTTTATCAATTAATATTGATTTTATTTCAAATATTTAAGTATAAAATGAGATGATTAAATGGGACACTTTATTGTTCTATTTTTAGAACAGACCATTCAGGCGATAACATAGAGCAATAGAGATCATTAGGGTGTTCCCATAGCTATGCTCCGAGCATAAAATATCCCAGATTGATTATTTGTATTGTTTTATTACATAGTTATAAGCGATAATGAGTCTAAATTAACATTTATTTGTGACAAAATTACACAATAATATTAATGGTCTCTGTTCATAGTAACCACCATCGTTCCATAGTTAAATGGCTGTAGAAGTTTGAAGAAGATTACAAAACTGTCCCAAATTATGGCCAAAGTAATCATCAATCATGGGACAGTTTTGTAATCTTCTTCAAACTTCATAAAATCACTTTATTTTGGAAACTGATTGTCCCCAGCATCAATTGTTATCAAAAGATAAAGAAATAACCAACTGAATTTCAAAAGAAATGGTATTTGGTAAAATTAGAAAAATTTCATACCAAAACTGTACATCTCGATTTGCACATTATGTGCAGATCAGACTATATAGTCAGATTTGCACATGAGCCAGACTTGCAAAGAGATCTACAATGCCTAGAGAATTGGGAATCCACATGGCAGATGTCATTCCACCCTCAAAAGTGCAACATCTTCCACATTACCAACAAAAAACATCCCATGTTAACAGACTACAAATTGCATGGTCACACTCTGGAAACAGTAACAAACAGCAAGTACCTGGGAGTAGTGATCAATAACCAACTGCGATGGGGACCTCACACTGACCTCATAACATCCAAGCCACAGCGGTCGCTTGGATTCCTTAGAAGAAATATGCGAGGCTGTAGGAAAGAAGTTAACCCTTTGAGTGCCAGGTCGATTTTTGTATCAACCCATATACCCTGTGCCAATGCATTCTCTTAAATATGCGAGGCGACCATAGGTCGCCTCGCATATATAAGAGAATGCATTGGCCTAACAAGATTTTTTTTTTTTTTTTTTTTTTTTTTACAATTTTAATAATTTATTCTTATATTCTTAACAGACTTATGTTGTAGGTTTAGGGCCGATGAGATCGGCCCCTGGCACTCAAAGGGTTAAGGCAGCAGCATAGTCAGCCATTGTCAGACCTATCCTGGAGTATGCCTCCACTGTTTGGGTCCCAGTTGGTAATTACTCAACTAGAACGAGTCCAATGCAGACCGCCCTATTTACTACCAGCCACTATTGGTCCAGAACACCAGGAGCAATGACTGACATGCTAGGGGACCTGCATTGGGAATCTCTCCATCACAGAAGAGCGAAAGACCGCCTTACGATTCTCAGGATAATTAAGGATAGAGTGGTCGACATCAATCCACACTCATACATCAGGTAAGGTGATGAAAGGACATGGGGCAAACACAAACTACATGTATATCAAAGCACCATTGGGATCGACGTATACTACCAGTCGTTTTTTCCACATATACCACCAGACAGTGGAACAAACTGTCCCAGGAAACATGCACAACAGAATTGGACACAAAGAGTTTCAGAGTGGAGTTGGACAAGCTGCCGGCCAGCCACCCAGCATTCACCACTGACAACAAAAAGAATAAGTAACTCCGGAGCTGTTTTTAACTGTATATACATATTTCAACTGTTTTTATCATGCATGCGCCAGGCTTTAAACACTCTTATACCCCTAAGAGATTTGCCTTATGCGGAAGAAGAAGTCCATTTTTGGTGTACCCTGCTGGACAAAACAAGGGCCCACTTAACCTGTTGGGAAATATTGAATATTCTCATATTATTAACATATTGAAATCAAACATTAGGTGACAGAAATAATTATGATCTTTGTACTAATAAAATCTGATGATAAACTGATATAGCTCGATTTGGACATTATATGTGCAAATCGGACTATATAGACTACTAGCTGGTGGGCCCGACTACGTCTGGGCTGTTTCCCCTCTGCTTTCATACGGACCTAACATCGAAATCTGTCGAAAGGCGCGATTTGACCTTGAATTGACCATTTTGAAGGTCAAGGTCATGTCGGGGTCACAATTTGACCCGTCCAAAACACTCCCCGGACAAAAGTACCCCTAGGTATCAAATGTCTTCGAAATCCATCCGTTTTACCCGATTTGACCTTGAATTGACCATTTTGAAGGTCAAGTCGGGGTCACGATTTGACCCGTCCAAAACACGAGTTCCCCGGACAAAAGTACTCCTAGGTATCAAATTTCGTCGAAGTCCGTCCGTTTTACCCGATTTGACCTTGAATTGACCATTTTGAAGGTCAAGGTCAGGTCGGGGTTACGATTTGACCCGTCCAGAACACTCCCGCGGACAAAAGTATCCCCGCATATCAAATTTCGTTGAAATCCGTCCTGCAGTTTTCCCGGCCATTGCTAACAGACAGACAGTCCCAAAATATATAGTAGACTAGCCGATGAGCCCGACGTTGTCCGGGCTATTCAAAAACCATTTCAAGTCGATAGCTCCACCCGTTTCCGAGATCTGGACTGCGCATTAGGCTTGCCGCGATTTTGGGAATAATCGAACAATCGTCAGTGGTGCCGATTAATCGATTTTCATTTTGAAAATCGACTTTTTTAGTTCAAATAACAATGCATATTATACAACAACACAAGAACGCTGGCATACAGCGTATTTGCAAAGAACTTATCTCAACTTAAGAGGCAATATTTTGCACCGTATTTACAGCACTAATCTAACCCAGAAACCCACCCACACAGACATTTGTGACAATGTAACTTTCAGTTGCGGTGTCTTTTGAGATCGGGCCGACAGAGTAATCTAGTTCCGTCTTGGTTTCACGTTACGGCGTTTTTTTCTTTTAATGTGCCGACGCATGTGTATACTCCACGGCACGCGTGATAGCAGAGGTTCTGCGGTCACGTGCTATTCCGCTTTTGAAGTTTTCAATTGGTTATGGCGAATTTCTCAGTCAAAATGGGCGTGTCAATTGGAAACTGACAAAATAATTTTTTATATTTTCCCGTCAAACTGGCACCCGGTGCAAATCATCACGATGTCCCAACAAAAAAAGTCAGACATATGGAAGCATTTTACGAAGATAAACGAAAAAAGAGTTTCATGTAATACATGCAAAAAAACATTTGCATTCCACGGATCGACAACGACGATGTTCACACATTTACGAGCGATCCACAGCGGTGTATTAGGCCCCAAATTCACGAACAGTCTCACGAAGCACGTGGCCCGACGAGAGTTGGGAGTATTTTTCCGATTACTGAATCGGCTTAGTGCTTACATAAAGTTCATAAACTATGAGTAATTATTTTGTTTTTATTGTTTAATAGAGGCATTTGAATTTATATGGGAGCAAATTCTCAGAACTAATGCCCTTCATTTCCGACGTGCGGTGCCCGTAAAACGGGAGTTATACTTACCATCTTACACTTACCAGATTTACCTCTTAATAGTCTCTTTTTTGGCATCTATTTACTACAATTTGATATTTAATTTCATGGGTAGAAAAATCGATTAATCGTCGATTATAGCCACTGATTAATCGATTTTGAAAATCCAAAATCGCGGCAAGCCTACTGCGCATGCGCGAAGCTTGCGTCGCACGGGCTCGGCGACCCGATAAAAATCGTATCCGGGGCAAGATACATTCACATAGCAAATTTCAAGTCGATAGCTCCACCCGTTTCCGAGATCACGTCTGCGCATGCGCGAAGCTGACGTCGCACGGGCTCGCCGACCCGATAAAATTCGTATCCGGGGCAAGATACATTCACATAGCAAATTTCAAGTCGATAGCTCCACCCGTTTCCGAGATCTCGTCTGCGCATGCGCGAAGCTGGCATCACACGGGCTCGGCGACCCTATAGAATTCGTATCCAGGGCAAGATACATTCACATACCAAATTTCAAGTCGATAGATCCACCCGTTCCCGAGATCTCGTCTGCGCAAGCGCGAAGCTGGCGTCGCACGGGCTCGGCGACCCAATAAAATTTGTATCAGGGGCAAGATACATTCACATACCAAATTTCAAGTTGATAGCTCCACCCGTTTCCGAGATCTCGTCTGCGCATGCGCGAAGCTGGCGTCGCACGGGCTCGGCGACCCGATAAAATTCGTATTCGGGGCAAGATACATACCAAATTTCAAGTCGATAGCTCCACCCGTTGCTGAGATCTCGTCTGCGCATGCGCTGCACAGGCGTCGCACGGGCTCGCCAATACGAAAACGATCACGGCCTGGTCAAACTACACACACGTACCAAGTTTTGTCCCGATCGGTTGAGAATCGTAGATTTGTATTAATGACAGACAAACAGACAGACAGACAGAGGTCTTCAAAATATATATGAGATAGACTAGTCAGATCTGCACATGAGCCAGACCTGTCGACTTCTTCAAATAAGAAAAAAAGCTGAGGGTAGTACTGGAAGGGCAAGAAGACTCGGAAGAGGTGGACGTGCTCTCAGGTGTACCTCAGGGAACAGTACTGGGACCACTTCTCTTTCTGTGTCATATCAACGACCTGCCGGACACAGTGAAGTCACAAGTTAGGCTGTTCGCAGATGACTGCTTACTCTACCGCCAGATCAACAGCTACAAGGACCATGAAATATTGCAAGAAGACCTCCACAAACTAGAACAGTGGGCTTTAAAGTGGGGAATGTGCTTTAATCCATCGAAGTGTTATATCATGAGCATCAAACAGAAGACCCAGCGATACTACCAGGACAGATATTAAAAGAGGTTACGAACAACCCATACCTCAGAATTCAGTTCTCCAACGATATGACATGGTCCCACCATATCAATTCCATCACGAAGAAAGCAAATTCCACCCTAGGCTTCCTTCGAAGAAACATACCATACTATCCAACCAATTTCAGGAAAACAGCATACATAGCGCTAGTCCGTCCCCAAATAGAATACGCCGCCACAATATGGGACCCATACCACGAGAAGGATAAATCGAAGCTAGAGAGAGTCCAACGGAAAGCGGCACGCTTCGTCAATCAGGACTATCGGTCAAGAGAGAAGGGACACGTAACATCGATGCTGAAAGAACTAGAGCTAACATCCCTAGAATCGAGAAGGAAAGAACAACGACTGGCATTACTGTACAAAGTGGTTAAGGGGTCGGCCCCGGGCATAAAAAGCGAGCATTACCTGAGAAACTATCGCCCGAAAAGAAAAAGGTACCAAAAAAGTTTGTGGGCTACATCAGCAGCAACTTTGTGGAAAACCTGGTGACGAACAACAAAAGCAGCTTCGAACTCATTAAAACTGACACAGACCGGTTCAAAAATTCATTCTTTACAGGAACAATAATAGAGTGGAACAAACTGGATGACAATACAGTCAATGCCGCTGATTTGGAATCATTCAAAGCGGCTCTGGGAGACCTAAATTAGCACTCCTCCCACTGTCCTGCAAAAACCAGATTGGGATCTAGGACGTATATGATTGATAGTAATGATACAGATACAGATACAGATACAGACAGATCTGTAGATATTACAGTGCAGGAACCAATTCTGGTTGTAAACGCACTGGTCCAGGTGCTACCACGGCCGAGTAACTTTATAATCCTGTGGCGACTCCACTCACTCCAGTAGCGTTCTTTAACGTGCACACACCAAGGCATGTACACGGGTCAGCCATTAATGTCCGCGTCCGATCGGACAGCGTACTGCACCCACGACAACATACCTGGACAAGTGTTGTAATGGGGGGGGGGAAGTCGGCATTTTGCATTCGGATCTTTATTCAGTGATCTCGAATGAGACTTTTCAGCCTGACAAACTGGTACCCTGCTGGACAAAACAAGTGTTCAGTGCTGAAAGCCCATATTTGGACCCTATGTAAGAGTGCTGGAAGCCCAGATATGGGCTTTGGCAATGACACTGTCTTGTTTAGTCAACTCTTGTTTAGTTTAATCATTTAAATAGCGTTTGTCAGGTAATATTTCAGAAATATTGTTACATATATAATTAAATTGGGACATTGTGAAGTTTGAATGGATGCCGACCAATAAAATTGTCAGAAAAGGTACTTATATTGCGAAAAGTTTGAGAAAAATTACAAATGTTTTGCCCTAAGGGCGGCCGACAACCAAGCTCATAACCATAACCTAATCAGACATCCAGGCTGATATCGATAACCTAATTTGACAAACAGACAACCAGGCTCATAACCATAGCCTAATGAGACATCCCGGCTCATAACCATTGCCTAATGAGACATCCAGACTCATAATCATTGCCTAATGAGACATCCAGACCCATATAAACCATAGTCTAATGAGACATCAAGGCTCATAACCATAGCCTAATGGCTAATGAGACATCCAGGCCCATAGGCATAGCCATAGCCTAATGAGACACCCAGACTCATAACCATAGCCCATTGAGACATCCAAGCTCATAACCATAGCCTAGTGAGACATCCAGGCTCATAACATAATCACAAATGTATATATATGGGGGTCAAATTTGAGAAAAGAGTGCAAATTATCAAATGCGAGTATAAAATTCTATAATTTTCTGTTTGTTGAAATATATATACGCATTTTATTACGTGTATGTAGGATATTTAGCAGCGAACCAGTTTCAGCGGTGCGGTTAGTCCAAGTCTTCTTGTACTAAAACCAGCTAAGATATTGGGATGGCGATGCTGGCGTTTAGTCCAAGACCGCCCTATATGCTCGCTTATGACACGGCTTAAGTGTTAGTGACCCGCTCAAATAAAACCACAATTATATGAAATAAAATATCACAATTGCGACAATAAACGGATATTTTCCGCAGAAGACATGCTATTTTATCTGAAACCCACATCAGTTGTGAATTTAAAACGGTAATTTAATGCGAAAAGAGACATTTACCTCAATGTTTACAATTTTTTTAAAGTATGCGAACTCGGTTGACCTCGCGAACTGTGTTCGGCATTTTCCGTTGAAAATATTCCGTAGATTTTGGACAACAACGCAAATTACGAAGAATTCTCCATTGTAATCGTAATTATGTGTGTCAATAAATAAAATAATAAATAGATTAATTAAACATTGAAGATATAAATGTAATACATTAAATAAATTACGGGGAATTACAACCCTCTCAAAGTTTATTAGAATAAATAATATGGTGCTACATTTCCCACATTTGGTGGACTTCGGCGAAATTAAGATATATACTAAGCGAACAGAGCAATATACTGCTCTTGTTAAGCACACAAAAAATCAAACAAAATTTGTATAAATTTTTAACCTTAAGTTTGAAAAGTCCCACTAAAACGGAAGAACTATATTTCGAAACTGTGTGATTCGGTACTCCGATTATTTTATCAACACAAAAGTCAAAATGCACATGGATGAAAATCACACGGATGGAAAGTCAGACACAAGAGTTCTAATTTGCTCCAATTTTGACAAGTTGCTTGCGAAAATTGTCAACAAAATTACCGTTCTGATCCTCCATTATGTCATTAAGTTTTTAGTGCGGGAATTGTTCTGAAAGCACATAGAAAACTGGACTTTCGGGCGATCGGTTTTCGCTATTTTTGTTCGGAAAACCCGCGCTATATATAGAAACGGAAAGTAGAATTCCCAGAACAAACAGCGGATTATGCCGAACTTATTCGGACCACTTCGGCTTTCGGTTAAAACGTAAACAAACAGAGAAACAAATCGATGTTTATGGCAATCAACCGGAATATTCTATGTGTAATTTAACATTAAAGTTAGATTATTATACACCATTGTGACCATAAGATGTAAGCCTTTCCGATGTATATAGCATCATGTATTGATTTGCTAGGTAAATCGAGTAAAATACACCACAGATTCCCGCCACAGATCGTGGGCGTAAGTCGTGTGGTAGGATTGGTATGCAAGCGGGCTTGGACTAAACGCCAGCATCGCCATCCCAATATCTTAGCTGGTTTTAGTACAAGAAGACTTGGACTACGGTGCGGTTAGCGTTGCCACCGCGGCCGAAATACAACTACACCACGGCTCCACTGGATAACTACAGTTGGGCTGCGGTGTACTTGCCATTTGGCATGGTGTAGTTGCCGCGGTGTACTTTCCTTAAACTGAAAAAAGACGATACAAACCAGAAATCTAACCACAGTGTACATGTCATTCGGCCGCGAGGGTTAGGGTAGTTGTCGTTCGGCCGCAGTGAACTTGCCGTATGGCCGCAGTGTACTTGCCGTTTGGCCGCGGTGCTCAACTGCAGTTACAAACTCTGACACCGCGGCCGAACGGCAACCGCGGTGCCAATGGACACTTGTTTTGTCCAGCGGGGTATCTGACCGAGTTCTGATTTTTGTCAGAATACCCTGACTAGGTTGCGACCCTGGGTGCGCTAACACGAGAGACCAGTACGCTACCACTCGGCTACCGACTTCCCGAGTAGGGTCCGGCGAAGCTTCGAGATTCGATTCGATTCGAAATCGTCTTACTGATTCGATTCGAAATCGATCGTGTGATTTGAATGTAGTTCGAATCACAATATTAACCTCATTCTGTACGTGTCCTACAAAAGCTGTAAAACAAACGCACGCAGATGTCGTTGCGAACGCCGTTGGTGCACGAGATGCGGTCCTGTTTCGTTCAGTAAATTATTGCTCTTGGGTCGTCGCGGCAGCGAAATATCCATATCATCGATCCATCTCTTGTGCCCTTCCCTACTTTTTATTTATCCAAAGTTATAATGGCGGAAATTAAAAGTTATTTTGAATGCAGCGTTGACAAATTCAGGTGCAAATTGTGCACGACTGTACTATCAGTTCAAAAAACGGGCACTACCTCCCACTTATGGGCACACCTTTAATAGCCGCAGTCATCCTGAAATCCACCATAAGGGCAAAAGAAAAGACTCAACACGAAAATTAACCGGCAACACGTCTAGTAGTAGCGGCGATGCGGGCGAGCCCCTAAAAAGAAACAGTTGTCACTAGCCACCTTTACGATGAAGAAAGAATTGGGCCCCGATGAAAAAAAAAGTACGACAGAGTACGATTTATCTCGTCATATTTTCATGTGCCGTTCTCAACAATTTTTATTGTGACGCAGGTCCACACGGCAAGCTGCCAAACACGCACAGGTGATGGTATGGGGAGATTTAAGCCAATGCATTCTCTTATATATGCGAGGCGACCTATGGTCGACTCGCATATATAAGAGAATGCATTGGCACAGGGTCCTTCTGTTGGGTAAAGGGTTAATAGTCTGGAGTTATTGGGTGTTTTTCATAGTATATATAAAGCTGTAATATACGACATATTCTACTGTAATAACTGTTGTAAAATATAGAGATCCGGGGGGGCTGGGAACACCACAGAATACAAGGGTAAACCTGTCTTCGGTAACATGGACAAAGGTGATCATTATCTAGGTACACATTCCGAAGCGCCACTTGGACAATTCCATAGTCAGTAAAATTAAAAACAGGAGCATAATAGAGGTATGCCTGGTGTTTTGAAATTTGGAAAATATAGGTATACATATGACAGAGTATGCGTACCAGTATCGTAGAATCACGCACTATCATAAATGAACTAGTTATACGTAGAGTATTAAAATATTCTTAAGTTTCATGATTGTCCCATACCGGTAGTTTCAGTAAAACATGGGAGCGTGGTACATAGTTATACACTCGCGCTGCAGCGGGATCGCCGACATAAATCTAGTTCTTGTCGATTTACCACGGGGAGTAAGATTCGATTCGAGATTCGATTCGATGTGAAATCCGTGTGTCTGATTCGATTCAAGATTCGATTCGAACAAAATCGCTGATTCGCCGGACCCTATTCCCGAGATACTTCAAGTTGAGCTGAAATAGCTATGCAACAGCTTGCAACGTTGCTTATTTCCGATGCAAACAGTGAAAACACTGATGAATTTGGTATAGACCTATAGTATAATAGTTGAATATAACTATTATAATTGAATCCACGATGTGCCACACCTATTTACAATTACAATTTGCATTCATGATTCAATGATTAAATTTCAAAAACAACTTTCATTAGCAACAAACAACTTTTACAAGTATCACCTGATCAGTGATTTTCTTGGGCTGAAGTGAAATGTCACGAATTACGGACTACACGACACGAACTATGACCTAAGCCTACAACATACTCACAATCTATAAATAATGCTTCTCAATTAAATTTTTTAACTGATAAACGAGAAAGCAATCTTATCCAATGATCGGTGTACTCGATTTCGATAAGAATAGACATTTCCTGTTTATTTACGCTGGAGTTATTTGCTCGGTGCAAAGTCTATTCAGAGATCGAGTACACCTGTTTACAAGGTAAACAAGCTTTAACAAGACACGTTTAATTCCAGTGATTTAAACAGTAAAACATTTCTTTTTTGTCTGTATATATTTCAAAATTAACAAAATATTTAATACATTGCTGAATATTCATCTTTGAAGGAAGAATGTCATCCAATTAGTTGTAAGATGTAAGACTAAGATAGCAGGGGCGGCTCGAGAAAATTTGAAAGGGGGGCGCCATTGAATGATTGATATAGGCATATCCCTTACCGAGCATGAAGGCTTAATAAGCCTTCAACAAGGATTCGCCAAGGATTCGAGTGCTTATGTCAATCACAATAAGCATTCGCTTAGGACTCGAGTGCTTATATCGATCACAATAAGCACTCGCTTAGGACTTGAGTGCTTATATCGATCACAGTAAGCACTCGCTTAGGACTCGAATGCATCGCTTAGGACTTGAGTGATTAAGATGCAGTGCAGGTATAAGCACTCGATAAGGAATCGAATCCTTAGGTCTCCCACATAAGCACTCTGGAAAATGAGGGCTTGTGGCGAAGGCTAACATTTTCTGTTAACTAATAAAATTTAGACTTCAGCCAGACATATGACTCTAAAATCAGCATTCAAATTAAGGCTTCAATATATTGTTGGCCTCTTAGCCCTCGATGCTCGACTTAGAATATTTCAATACAAAACTGTTCTGAATCTGAAGCTGCAAATTAACCAAGTCCAACATGGAGAAATATATGGAAAAATTAATAATTATATGGCAAATTTGTAGTTTTAACAATTTGTTTGGCAATATACATTTGAAAATATTCAGAATTTGTCAAGTTTCACATGGTGTAAATATTGTGGTTTAATCCGAATTTTAATAAATTAAAATTAATTAAATAATTAATACAATTAATAATTTTTCAACTTGTAGGACCCCATATGGAAATGTCATTTAGGAACCTATAGGAAATTCATATTGGAAATGACGATTCACATTAGGAAAATTATAGGACCGTATTTCCTATAGGAAAATTGCCATGGATAAGAACATTTTGAGACAACCTAAAGCAATAAATAATTTTATAGGAGATTTTGCAATTTTCTCAAGATCTCTATATTTTTCTCAAGATGTGTTGGCCCACTGATAATTCAGAACAGCTAGTCTATATCATCCAAGGTACCAATGGAGACCCTCTACCACATCCCTGTATAAGTCTGATTCATCTCATTGCCAGTAATAAATCACTTTAACATTGTAATCAATCCTACTATTTAATTGGGACAACTGCTTCACTTGATCTATCTGTGTCTATGAGTACCTGTTATGTAATCACCCTGACTTTCCCTCAATGCAAATTGAGACCAGATGGAATTTTCTCAAATTTCACAAACTTTGGATGGCTCACAATGGGAAGTCATGGTTTATATTGGTTTTCTTTATGTCACATGCAGGATTATTTACTTATAGTTTAAATTCAGGTGAGAAAATACTTTGCATTTATTTTATCAAATTATAACATGTAGGATGATGTTTATATTTATACTTTATTCGTAATTTAAGTATTATAAATCACTGGCAATTTAATTTATAGTTAATAACATTTTAAATTGACAGGTCTCCAAAAAATATGAAATTTTGCTGAGGTTGCCTGACAGATACAGGTCAATTAATTGTCAGCATTACAATTTGCATGGAGTTACAAAAATAATGTTGGGGTCAGCAAAGAAAATAATTATACCATCTATTTAACTGTTATTTTAAAAATTCAGCATTAAATAGATGCATGGTATCATAATTTTTCTTTAATATAACTGCTCAATTTTGTGCATTGATTTTTAAACTGACAATCTCCATCTGTTGACAATTAACTGCATGAATTGATATTTGGGTAAATACTAAAAAGGTTGTGTGGACTTCTGGTGTTTTATGAATTTTCAGTGTACATAATCTATTTATTATTCATAATTAATTAATTATTAGTATATGCATGGTAACATCAATTTCAGAGGAAGATAATGTTGGCATATTGAACAAGTACATTATACACGTCTTGTTTGAACCTATGGTAATTTAAATGCAGGGGAGCCAATGGGTTCCAAAACTAGTAATATAGAGCGTTCTTAATCACGTGATTGGATACGGGACGCGCCGCCATGTTGGATGTATATCCTATAGGAGCAATATTGATATAGGAACCTATATGAGACCATATCGCTGCATGGTCCAATGATTTCCTATTTAACAAGAAAATGACAGCAAAGGGCATTAATGCAAAAAGTAAGTTATTAGCATTGTAAAACTAGCATTATATTATAAATTGGATATCTTATTTTCTTATTATTTGAACCATTTCCTTCCAGTTAATGCACACATTTAGAATATCTAATCAGCTATCTAATCTCAATTTTGGATATGCCTGCATTTTGATATCATAAACTGAGTATCACTCAAAGGTTGGTTTATCAGATGTTAAATCCACAAAAAACATCACCAATATCATTTTTTGGGCATTTTAATAGTTCAATGCTAGCTAAAAATATTAATATTCAGTCCAATACAATTTTGATATATTTACAAACAACTGTATCATTCACATAACTCATTTTCTGAAACAAATAATATCATTTCAGTTATTTCTGATGTAAACATAATTTAAAATTTGTTTACTATTTCTCATTTCAGAATTTGAAAACGACTCCCAGAAAAGAAGACTGAGACTACATGCATCGCCAGTGGAATTGACATATATCCTAAACAATTTATTAGCTTAAGGGGCGACCTACACGGAGCCTGAGAGTACAGAAATCAAATTGCATTAAACATGGACATGATAGTGACAGCTAACATAAATTCTTGATATACATATATACTCAAAATTGTTCATTTCACAAATATAAAATTGTTATCACTTCATAATTGTTTTGTTATTTCTAGCATCTCCAGAATGGATATCCAATTTTGATGACACCACCCATATTCCCATGCATCCTGCATAGAGTTATCCCTCATTTCCATGCAGTATAGGTAAGGCCAAAAAAAATAAATATTTGTTTCCTATTACGGTGCCAAAAAATTCCAGGTAGGTAGGTAGGGATTTATTTTTTTTTGGTAATATTTTTTTATTTTTTCCCCGAACAGTTAAGAAGTACATTAATGCTTACTCTTTATACTTGTGTTAAGGCTGTCCATGTATATTGCAAGTAAACAGTTAATGTAGCACAATAATATGATAAGTATTGTCAATGTGAACAAACAAATGCCACCCAGGCACTCAATTATGCAGCTCTCTTGTAATTATTCTCTCAGTTTAGATTGTGGTGGCACATCTTTCTCAGAGCACAATATTGACATATCAACAGGCCCAAGACATACACTATTACTTTATAATAACATAACTTGTATGATATTAATTCAAACCTCACTTAATTATTTGGTCATACACCTCAGGACCTAAGACACATATCTCACATGCACCTCAGACACATTGCACAGGGTGTAAATGTTCCTCAGACATCCCTCAACTGCACTGAAATATAAAGTCCCACACCACACTGAAAATGGTACCACAGGCCACACCTTGACTGAGGTACCACACCTCAGCATTCAAATTGGCATATGCATGCTTGTAAGTTTTATATACCCAAACAAACCAGTAGATAATTTCATGTGCTTTTTAGTGCCCATCCCAGAAGGGTGTTTGATTTGGTAGACATGCAGTCATCGTTATACTGTCTGTATACATACTAGTAACTATGCCTGAACACTATGAATCCTTGATTGACTGGGGAGAGGAACTTTAAATTCTGATATAGAAAGTCTTCTACATGTATATTGCTCTCTAGCAGATAAGACTTCTTCCCATAAGACATGGGAGTTGAACAAACAAGATTACCACAGGCAGGTTTTTAAAGACTGCAGATTTATTGGTGAGATTGGGATTCATCTGCAACCACAAATGGACATGTATTTTAATAGAAGTAAATTGTTTTTGAAAATTCCATCTAAAATTATTGCTGCTTAATGTAAACATAGTATATAGTATATATTTAACGATTTTGATGTGTTTACATGCCAATGACATGCATTAAAAAAAAAATTCCCAATTTCGGCAGGTCGGTCGGGTAACCGGAAACACAGATGTTTTTTTTTTTTGGCCTAACTCTATGAAAACAGGCCATCATTTCACCATAATCTTTAGCATTCGGGGACCAATTTAAGGATTCGAGACATGGTTCGTAAGGCTTCATTTAAGCCTTCATCATTTGCATATAAGGCTTCAAAGCCTTAAATATAAGCCTTCGAAGCCTTATATGCAAATTATGAAGTCTTATTTAGCCTTCGAGTGCTTACGGGAACCAACAAGCCTTCTATAGGGCCGACTTATTTCAATGAGCTAAACCCTCGAAGGCTTAATAAGCCTTCGAGTGCTTATGTGAGTACTTAGCTCATTTAAATAAGTCGGCCCTATTGAGGGCTAAATTCTGTTTCGAGTGCTTATTTTGCCTGTAACTGGCCCATTGCATTGATTGAGATAAGGATTCATTTAAGTCTTCATTTGTAAGCATTCGAATCCTTCCTGAATGCTTACCGAGGGCTTGTGATTTCGGTAAGGGATATGATGCGTAGCATCATCCGAGCCGTGAAGCGGTGAGTGTGTGAGAGCACGTGAGGCCCCACCCCCTCTCGTAGATGGGGGGGGGGTACGGGAGACATCCCCCTTTAAATATTTGGATACTACATTCAAAACGACTCGTTTTCCTGTGCCCTGTGACCATTGAAAAACCAATCGGATACTCATATTAAAATAACTAAAAAAGGAATAATATTGAGTTACATATATAAATTTGATATGTTCCAATCTGGGTATGCACACATAAAACTATACTACGAATTAGTCAGCTTATAATTATATACATGTACCGGTAGCTGCATGCATGCTTACAGCTAGTTCAATTTGTGCCATGAATGGGTTTGGGCCGGTGCATTGGATACATAATTCAATTCAATCCTGGCTTCTATAGATGCGTTTGGGCTGATAAAACAATGTCTTTATCCAAACGCTTTCCTCCATTAATGTTCATGCTGCCGTTTTCATTTTTACTCATAATAGCCATCAGCTGCATGCATATGGGAGGCCAAATTCACATTTAATAATGAATTGCGCTTAAGCGCAATCGATTGCGCTTAAGCGCAAATACCACATATTGTGCTTAATCACAAATAGAGCATTTACGCTTTTAAAAGCGTAATTGTGACTACTATCTAACCTACCCATAAACTATTGGCATGACCTGGTGTATCACCTAGCAACACAAGAGGGGCATTGGGCTAATTTTAACCTCTTTTAATTAGCCTTGATTTATTTTTGAGCCTGAGTACTCAACAGTCAACTGTGAGTATGTGTTCAACAATGATAATCCCTAATTACATATTATCAGCATCCATACATGTATCATATCTAAAGAATTGATGTCTCCTTCCCGGAAGTAATTTTTTGTATGATGTTTTTTAATGTATTTTTTCACAGATTTGGGCCCTTACTATGGTCATATACTATAGCATGCATGTGGTGTCACTGCATGGGGGCTTGCTTACCTCATATGGTTTACTTATTGACTTAAATCAGGGGAAAAAACCCTATTTTCATATTATCAGCATCCCTGTCCAAAATAATTGGTGTCTCATTCCTGGAGCTTTGGTGTCTCAGTCCTCGAGCTCTAGTTTTTTTTATTAAATCAGCATCTATTGCACAAATCTATAGTATTTCCATGGTCATACAGTGTGAATGTGGTGTCACCGAGGGCTTGCTCTTCCTACTTGAAAATTGAAGAAAATCAAAGTCGCCCCGACTAATACAGAAAGTAATGCTATTGCAAGTAGCCCCAACTAATATATACCGAAGATAATATAATGCTATCACGAGTCGCTCCAACTAAAACAGAAGGTGATACCATTGCGAGTCAGCCATTTTGATAAAGAAGTTGGGCTAGCTCCCTACCCATCCAAATCAATCAAACCAAGAGGCGATATGTCAACATTTAGGAGTGAAGGTTAAGTTATGGATAAACCTATTTATTCACCAGAGGTGTTTAGTTACATATAACCATGAATTGATTGATTGATTGATTGCGCTTAAGCGCAAATAATTACGCTTAAGTGGAAATAATTACGCTTAAGCGCAATTAATTGCGCTTAAACGCAATGATTGCGCTTAAGCGCAATTGATCGCTTAAGCGCAATTAATTATTAACTGTGAATTTGGCCTCCCATACATGCATGCTGTACCAGCGAAATGTAAGATAAGACATCAAAACAATGACAGTTTACGTATGTGTCGTAACCTCGCTGTCTTTTGTGCCACATTTGTTCCAACATGTGATCGAAATTATACCTTCGAAGTTATAGCCGATTCTAAATATCTATACAATTTGAAACAAACCAGATCTTTATTTCTATACTGAAAAGACACTATATGTTTAATAGTATACCATAGTATGGCGTATGCCTATATATAATTTCTTTACGATGATATAATGCCGTCAGTGCAGTTCGATGGTTTGATGTTCGATAGTCCGAGACAAACCTCCGTACTATATCAAATGCTCGGACTATATATATACGTTTGATAGGCTTATCCCAAAGTGTAGCCGTCTCACTTCTACTGCTACATGTATATATAGATGGAATTTACATTTGACTCCACAGTTAGAATTGCTATATCTATGTTTATAGAAAAACTTCGGGCTCCTATACTTGGCGCCGGCCAGATATTTTCCGACGCCCAGAAACAAATTGTCGACAGAATTATTTTGCTCTGCATGGCGAAAATAGTTCGCGCAGGGCGCGCCCACATCGCGGGATGTTGGTTTCGCACTTGCATGGATATACATCCATTCACAGTTAAAATACTTGTACGTTTGAGTCAGATTAATGTAAAACGTGTAAACTGTTGTATATATATGCATATATATGTTAGCAATATTAGGTGCAGAAACTTTGGGTGCTCGGAGACAAATGGCGCCCGGACGCGTCCCAAAAATTCCTTGCTCTGGCAAAAATAGGGAGGGCACGTGCCAAGGGCGCCGGATGGTAGATCCGCCCTTGAGAGAGGGAACCCTAAATTTCTTGATTTGAACAGTTGAAGTTGAATATTATTAGGGCCTAGCTACTATTAGGCCTACTAATAATTAGGCCTATCACTACCTATATTATTGAAATTTTGTTTGTTTGAAGATTTGTAGTTGTACATGTTTACATTGAATATTCCCAGTAAATAATTATTCCGTGTCTTAAATTTCATTAGATTCAAAAGAAATCAGAATTAATTTTGTTCTACAGTAATGCCTTAATTAACCGACTCCATAACCACAGCAGAATTATGGGAGAGCTTTCCGATGAATGGCAACAAGCCATATTTACGACTAAATCCTGAAAAATTCAGCTGAAAAATTACCCATAATTCTGCTGTGGTTATGGAGTCGATTAATTAGGGTATTACTGTAAGTATTGGTTGAATGATAATTATAGAACAACTAGCTGATGTGCCAGACTTCGTCTGGGCTATTTAGGGAACAACGTCCAGAAACATGCCTATATGAGCGAGGTCAATGTCAAGGACACGATCGCATGTGAAATTGGACCCGCCCATATTGTTCCTGGGATCAAAGTACATGTAGTCCTATATACCAAATTTGAGTCGGATTGGTAGAGGTCCAGAAACATGCCTTTATGAGCTTATATGAGCAAGGTAAAGGCCAAGGACACTGGCGCACGTGAAATTGGACCTGCCCATATTGTTCCCGGGATCAAAGTAGGCCTACATACCAAATTTTAGTCCGATCGTTCGAGCAGTTTTCGAGTCTATAAGACACACACATACATACACACAGACAGACAGACAGAAATTCCAAATTATATAATAGATTTAGTTGAGTGACTCGATCCTTACCCCAGATGCATGCTGGCTGTGAACAGGTCAGGCATATCCCAAATTCCACTACTAGTATTATAGTGGTATTCCACTATTATAGTAGTATATACCATTACCGTTTTGTGAATTTGATAAAAGAGGGATAATCCAAAATCATATTTCACACAAATTATTCAAAATCAGCGTCCCACTAATCAGGTCTGGCAATTCCCAATTATAGCTACAATAGCTAATATTAGCTATATGCAGCTATGATTGACTAGCTACATTTGACTATAGTAAAACTATTTTTTACCAATTAGCATTGCATGCATGCATTACCGCGAGCTGTTGCCAACTGAGGGTGAGGGGTATTATGTTGTTACAACTTATGAAATCACTACCAGTGACATTTCGGGTACCAGCTTGCGGAATATCAGAGAAGCATAGCTAAACACATGCATCTGTTTAGATATTGGTGATGCTATGTGATATGGGACTCAGATCCATCCATATGATCTATTCTTCTTCTATTTAGGTGTATACATTTGTCATGAAAAAGTAACAATATTGGAATAGTTTGTTAATTATACATGAACATTTCAAACAATATTACTAAGAGTATAATGAAATCATGTTCTTGTTTATTTAAATGATTGTTTGTTGGATTGGGTTATCTCTCAGATTCATCCATCATCAATAGCCATATGTAGCTACAATAGCTACATATGGCTATTGTAACTATATTTGGAAATTGCCAGACCTGCTAATTCAGTATCAAACATATGTTTTGTCCAGGAGAATGATTAATCATGATGGCACATGATAAGCAACTCAATTAGCCTTCAATTAGTTTAATGTTGTTATGAAGGAGCGATTGAGTCATCCTGTTATTGTCATTTAGAAAGGCATATATTAGCAATAGTATTGAATAACAAAGCTGGCGCAAAAGATTGCATAACAAATTTTGTCGGAAGACTGCATGTTTATTCGCTGCAATATTGTTAAGAGTGAAATTAGGCAGTGCGCTGTCTTCTATTCCCGATGCAAATAAAGGAAACATGAATATGTTATAGTCATATACCACTATAATAGTTATGGAACACCACTATTATAGTGGAATTCATGATGTGCCTGACCTGGTGAAAAACCAATCGGGCTATTGTAATTTATAGATCGATGGGTGGTTCACCCAGACGTGTTCAAGTAATTTAAATTTTAATATAATATTTAGTCACCAGAGGTAAACATCGCCTCTTTATAAAGTTACCATTTGACTTCCTAGCTATCTTTTAAGCTGTGTCCGTAAATCCCATGTAAATCCCATGTATATTTAAAGTTTATGGAAATTTACGTGATCCGTATATTGCGTAAATATATACATTTAATGGAAAATACGTGATGTTTACATGAAATTAAATTCCGAATTTTCGTGCAGTGTATGTTTACATGTATTAGGATTGGAATAAAAATATGTTTACACTAATATTTTTTTTATGAAAGTATTTTTGTATAGCTTAGACGGGCATGGATGCGTTAAATTTCTAATATATGTGCAATTTACGTGCATTTATATTCGAAATAACACATTTATGGAGGCCTTTTCTTTTCGATCACTGATGATTCATAATTACTTGGATTTTTGAAAACCTTTGATAACATTAGTAAATGTCTGCCCATCACTTTCATGTTGTTCAAATGGATTTCCTGGCCTTTGCTATCAGTTTGCTGATAATTTTGCCATAAGAAAACACTAGTCCCAATAATTCCTTTTTTATGGCGCACCCCTCCATCCACACTGGACTATAAGATATTGATAAGAAAATAGAGGGAAATATGTGAAGTTGGCACGATTTACAGTGGCCATGCATACACGGAATAACACAAACTGTGTACCCGGGTTGAAGACAATGTCTTACAAGAGAATATACAATAATGCTCTAATTAATCTACCTCTTAACCAAAGCAGAATTATGGGTAACTTTTCAGGATTTAGTCGGAAATATGGCTTGTTGCCATTCATCGGAAAGCTCTCCCCGAGAGCTTTCCGATGAATGGCAACAAGCCATATTTCCGACTAAATCCTGAAAAGTTACCCATAATTCTGCTTTGGTTAAGAGGTCGATTAATTAGAGCATTACTGTACATGCATCATTTACCTCTGAAATTTGCCTATAATATCGCCCTTCTTGTGTCCATGCAAAAACAATAAATAAATGTTAATGACTTATACACAGAAGAAATTACAATTAAATTCCACATTTTATGCAGTGTGTAGATTGCCTGGAAATTAGAAAGAGAAAATTTAAATTATACACATTATGTTAAAGTGATTCGTTCGACAGGGTAATGCAAAATGTGGCGCGGTGAGATGTTAGCAACTTGATAGGATTTGCCATATGTTGGGATTTAATTGGAATTTAAAGGCGATCAAACATGAAATATACAGTATTTACGTATTTAAGAATAAAAGGATCGTAAATCTCATGTATATCCGATACACGAAATATATGTGACCCGCCATACCAAATCCCGTCGTAAGTCGGGATTTTTTTACCCTGTGCCAATGCATTCTCTTTTATATGTCGCCTCGCATATATAAGAGAATGCATTGGCCTAACAATTTTTTATCATTTTTTAAAAATAAATGTTTCTTACAATTTTTACAAAATAAAAAACATCCATTACCCTGCAGGGAGCCCCACACATATATAGAAGCATATAGAAGAGTGTGGTCTGCTCATGTTTGTCTGGGGCTCTGTATGGGTGAAATTATAAAATTGTTAAAGAATACAAGAAAAATAATTAAAATTGTAAAAAATTGTTAGGCCAATGCATTCTCTTATATATGCGAGGCGACCTATCGCATATATAAGAGAATGCATTGGCACAGGGTAAAAAAATCCCGACTTACAACTGGATTTGATATGGCGGGTCACATATGTGAAAACGCCATACTGGTATCTGTAAACCCCAAGGGCTTTTATTAAGTTTGCTCCCCAAAATATTCCCCCCCCCCCTCCACCCTGACCCTCGAAATTTGACAATGGAATTACTTTGACAACACAAATTTATGTTAGACCACACAATTAAATTCCTCATACCAAATTCACCCTCTGGTCACCTCATTCTGCTTTGGCCTCATCTTATCATTGTTTTTTGTTACTGTTTCCATTTTCCAGTTTCTATATCCCCTAATTTGCAGAAGATAAATTGATAATCGAGGTGACTAATGGGTGAACATCACTAGGCAACTTCAACTGAGGAACTACAATGTGATCTTAGGTCTCCCATAGCAGTTGATGCCTCAGCAGAGTGAGGTGCCCAGAGGGTGAATTTGGTGATGCTAGCACACCATGCCAGATAGCGTCACTAAATTCACCCTCTGGGGACCTCATTCTGCAAATGACAGGCACGCTGGGTGAATTTAGTGATGCAATCCCACACAGCATCACCAAATTCACCCTCTGGAGACCTCATTCTGCTTAGGTCTCACCTTCTGGGAAGTATCTATAGTATTAAATTAACATTGTTTTTAGTTACATTTCCCTTTTAGGAAGTATCTATATCCCCTAATTTGCAGAAGATAAAATTCATAATTGAGGTGCCCAATGAGTGAACATCACCAACTTCAACTGGGGAACTTCAATCTTATCCTATGTCTGCCATAGCAGTTGAGGGCCTTAGCAAAATGAGGTCCACAGAGGGTGAATTTAGTGATGCTAGCCCACTATGCGGGATAGCATCACTAAATTCACCCTCTGGGGACCTCATTCTGCAAATGACAGGCACACTATTTCAAGGATTGGCTATCATATGGTTTGCCATTTTTCAGGTGTTCAAGGGAATTTTTAAATGACTATGAGAAGAACCATGGCTTTACATTACTAACTACAAGAATCGTCGTAACTTACTGACTACAAGAATCATCGTTACTTATTGACTATACCGATACAAGAGACATCATGGCTTTACGGTCTCTCAGTAAAATTGGTGTCAACACATTCTCTGGACTTTGTGAAATAGAGTTGATGTGCGGCGACATCACCAAGCTGAAACATGAAGATAAAGCTGACTTCATCATTATTTCTTCTTACCCAGGTATGTATTAAATGGACATGATTGGTTCGAACCCCAATATTATGTATACAATACTTTGTATACAAAACATACCTATAAGAGGATATCACCCCCCCCCCCCCCCTCCCCCTGAATCCTGAATACCAGTTAATTTTGGGGGGTGAGTCCTGAATACCAGTTAATTTTGTGGGGTGAATCCTGAATACATGTTAAGTAATAATATGCGATAAATGACATACAAATTGACTGTTTTAATATCAGACAGATACAAGCAGAAGTTACATAGACACATTATGATGCCGGTCGCATTATGAGGCCGTTATGATACGATTAATGTTACTTTATGATGGCATGGTGGTCGAATATGCCCAAGAAGCTATTCTACCCACTCATTCATACAGATAGCTAACACAAAATATTACTTTGCGCCATCAAAACCTGCGTCCAAGATGTTTTGCTTGAACCCGAATACCAGTTAATTCGGGGGTATGAATCCCGCGTACGGCTTCAAAACACCCTGAATCCCGCGTACCGAAAAGGGGGGGGGATACCCTCCTATACCCTCGCGGAAGGATAGAACGAGAGGCGCTTTCTCCTCGAGTTCTATCCTTCCGCGACAGCACGAGTGCCGTATCGACAAACCCATTTACACATTGTGTCGTTCTGTATTTATTACACGCTTCGCATCCTAGAATCCGTGCATTAAAAATACAGACTTAGAAGGTTTATTTAGGCACATAGAGGGCGTGTTTTGTCATGTGTGGTGATGCTTTTATTTTATAGTTCCGGTTTCATGGTTGAGGCGAACGTTATGTACTGTGATGCCCTAAGTAAATGACCCACTAACTGGGGTTATAATCTGTTTATAACTGCGGTTAAACCGTAACCGGACCGCAGTTATGGGTAAGTAACTGCGGTGGCACCTCAGTTAACTGCGGTTTAGATAAGGCCAAAAAAAAAAAACATCTGTGTTTCCGGTTACCCGACCGACCTGCCGAAATTGGGCCGACCTGGACTTTTTTTTTCAAACTTCAACCAAAAAAAATTTGTAAAATTAAAAACAAAATTTTTTTTTATTATAAATTTTGTTTAATGCATGTAATTGGCATGTAAACATCTATATCGTACTATATACTATGTTTACATTAAGCAGCAATAATTTTAGATGGAATTTTCAAAAACAATTTACTTAAAATACATGTCCATTTGTGGTTGTGCATATGAATCCACATTCATGATTCAACACCAATAAATCTGCAGTCTTTAAAATCTGCCTGTGGTAATATTGTTTGTTCAACTGATACTCCCATGTCTTATGGGAAGAAGTCTTATTTGTTAGAGAGCAATATACATGTAGAAGACTTTCTATATCAGAATTTAGAGTTCCTCTTCCCAGTCAATCAAGGATTCATAGTGTTCATGCATAGTTACTAGTATGTATACAGACAGTATAAAGCTGACTGCATGTCTACCATATCAAACACCCTTCTGGGATGGGCACTAAAAAAGCACATGAAATTATCTACTGGTTTGTTTGGGTGTATAAACCTTATGTATGCTTTAATTGTTAACGCTGCAAATTAATGCAGAACATGGATATGTACATATATACAATATACATATATACATATATGCATATGCCAGTGTGTATAAGGAACTTCAAAGTAGGGGACAATTTTAATGCTGAGGTGTGGTATCTCAGTCAAGGTGTGGCCTGTGGTACCATTTTCAGTGTGGTGTGGGACTTTATATTTCAATGCAATTGAGGGGTGTCTGAGGAATATTTACACCCTGTGCAATGTGTCTGAGGCACATGTGAGATATCCTGACAGTGGAGGTGTGTCTTAGGTCCTGAGGCGTATGAACAAATATTTAAGTGAGGTTTGAATTAATAACATACAAGTTATGTTATTATAAAGTCATAGAAAAGCCCTATTATGGTGTTCGTCTTGGGCCTGTTGATATGTCAATATTGTGCTCTGAGGAAGATGTGCCACCACAAGCTAAACTGAGAGAATAATTACAATATAGCTGCATACATGTTGTTGAGTGCCTGGGAGGCATTTGTTTGTCCACATATTGTGCTACATTAACAGTTACTTGCAATATACATGGACAGCCTTAACACAAGTATAAAGAGTAAGCATTAATGTACTTCTTAACTGTTTGGGGAAAAAATAAAAAAATATTACAAAAAAAAAAAAAATCCCTACCTACCTACCTGGAATTTTTTGGCTCCGTAATAGGAAACAAATAATATATTTTTTTTTGGCCTAACCGTAGTTATATCACTTGACTGCTGTTACACAGCACATAAATGCTGACATTCCTGTATTTGAATTGTGATGGCGAAAAGACTAACCATGAGTGATGGATCTGTCAGTGGATGGTACATGTATGACCGTATACTTGACAAACAGTCATGGCAACTAAAACACGACACAACAATACATAGTATACCATGTGCATGGTTGTTCCGCTGAAACAGATACCAGTTTAACCGTGAATCGTATGTTTTAAACGCACATTCAGCCAGTTGTGGAATACGGTTTAACCCACGGTTAACATTAAACGAAACGCGGTTAAACTGGGGTGTGACCCCAGTTAGATGGGCCATTTACTTAGGGCAGTACAGTACGTCATTTTACGTCGAGATGCATATGGTACGTACGTTCCATACGTATTTGTAATTATGGAACAGCAATATTAAACACTGTACAGCAATGCCCTAAGTCGATTACTTAGGGCATTACTGTACTTCTGGGAACAAGCGTGTAATAAAGACAGTTACAGCACTAGCAATCAAACATGGAAATAATGCATCTGCAATTTGCAGACTGAGGTCCCCAGAGGCTGAATTTAGTGACGCTACCCAGCACAGTGGGTTAGCATCACCAAATTCACCCTCTGGGGACATCATACTGCTTAGGCCTCATCTTCTGGGAAATATCTATAGTCTAAAATTAACATTGTTTTTACGTAACTTTTTCCAATCTGTTCAGTTTCTATATCCCCTAATTTGGTATAAACTTAGGAGTCATCCTACTTTTTGCTCAGTTTTAAATTTTCGCACCAACATGTGCGCAAAAAGTAGTACTGCGGGTAAATACGAGTAAGGTAGACTACTAATTTGAGTACCACCTAATACTATGTTCCGTGGTACTAAACACTCAGTACCGGTACCATTGAAATTGTACCAACGGTTCCGGTACCAATACTGGTACCGTTGTTACGTATAATCAGTGTTCACGCTGACGGTAGCCAAATTGACCAATGGCCAATCTTTTTCGAATTTGGCTAATAAATATTTCATTTGGCTAAACATTTGGCTAAACTTGTTTTACCCCAATTGGAGACAGAAAGAAAGGAGCTGGAAAGCTAATCCACGATGAAAAATTCCTGACTTTGATTTTCTCCGGGCTTTTTGCATATGGTTCGATGTGAAATCCCGCCGTATTTTGTATTTATACTTTACATGAATTGATGTGTCTGTGCGATATAACGCATACCTATGTTCGTATAATATTGTTTTTAAAGTTGTTTTTGTGTTGTTTTATTTATGTTTTTATTCTGAGTAACAACTAAAGTTTAAAACAAATATTTTAGTCATTAATTGTGAAGCGCCGAGAAAATGAGGATTAAATTTGGCCAAAAAACATCTGGCCAAAGTTTTTTTCATTTGGCTAATACAATTTTCATTTGGCTAAACTTTTGGCCGCAAAATATTTCGCTCCAGTGCGAACACTGCGTTTAATTTTGAAATATACAGTCAAGCCTGATTATAGTGTGTCTATCATTAGTAGAATGAGGTTCCCAGAGGGTGAATTTAGTGACACTATCCTGCAAGGCGCGATAGCATCGGCAAATTCACCCTCTAGGGACCTCATTCTGCTTAGGCCTCAACTGCTATGGGAGAGCTAGGATCGGATTGAAGTTCCCCAGTTGAAGTTGGTGATGTTCACCCATTATTCACCTCATCCTCATTTATGCAATGTATCATCTTGTCAATTTGGGGATATAGAGAAACCCGGGTCCCTAACGACCACAGCATAACACCCGGGTCCCTAATGACCACAGCATAACACCCGGGTCCCTGATGACAACAGTATAACACCCGGGTCCCTAACGACCACAGCATAACACCCGGGTCCCTAATGACCACAGCATAACACCCGGGTCCCTAACGACCACAGCATAACACCTGGGTCCCTAACGACCACAACATAACACCCGGGTCCCTAACGACCACAACATAACACCCGGGTTCCTAACGACCACAGCATAACACCCGGGTTCCTAATGACCACAGCATAACACCCGGGTCCCTAATGACCACAGCATAACACCCGGGTCCCTAACGACCACAGCATAACACCCGGGTCCCTAATCGCTGCCTTATTTTAACCATTTGTAGACGACCACAGCATAACACCCGGGTCCCTAATTGCTGCCTTATTTTAACCATTTGTAGATGACCACAGCATAACACCCGGGTCCCTAATCGCTGCCTTATATCACAACCTGGACATTGATGTTAAAGACTTAGCAGAATCAAAAGAAATGGACATGCGTACACACTTTCATTGCTGGATGTCAAAGTGTTTGCCTGAAAAGTTGCCATTTCAAAGGCTTGTTTGCTTTGAAACGTAAGTATGACACAATTATAGATCATCTTTAACTATTTCTATACTAAATGTCTCCATCTGTCAGGGACCAGTCTTGAAACCTTAAGGACCACCCATATAAAAATCCCCCTTGGTGCCACCATGGTAAAACACCACGGTAAACCATGGTAAAAAAACCGAGATATTTTGGACACCCATCGTGGTGTCACCATGGTGGTTTACCATGGTGGTTTACCATGGTTTTACCGTGGTGGTAATACCGTGGTGGTTTACCGAGGTGTTACCATGGTGGTAAACCACCATGGTAAACCACCTTGGTAAACCACCATGGTGACACCACGATAGGTGGCCAAAATATCTTGTTTTTTTTACCATGGTGTCACCATGGTGGTATACTTTGGTTTACCGTGGTGTTACCATGGTGGTGTACTGTGGTTTACCGTGGTGTTACCATGATGGTTTACTGTGGTGTTACCATGATGGTATACTGTGGTTTACCGTGGTGTTACCATGATGGTATACTGTGGTTTACCGTGGTGTTACCATGGTGGTATACTGTGGTTTATCGTGGTGTTACCATGATGGTATACTGTGGTTTACCGTGGTGTTACCATGGTGGTATACTGTGGTGTTACCATGGTGGTATACTTTGGTTTACCGTGGTGTTACCATGATGGTATACTGTGGTTTACCGTGGTGTTACCATGGTGGTATACTGTGGTTTACCATGGTGCTATACTTTGGTTTAACGTGGTGGTTTACACTTGTTAACCATGGTAATTTAATGTGGTTACCCATGGCAGTTTACTGCAATATTGTAGAGAACCAAGCATATAGGTACTTAGCGGAGAACCTGCCCAGATACCAAGCACTCGAAAATGCGAAACATGACCGACGGCAAATATAACAAAGTGGCACATTAGATTCCAATGTTGCTATGGTGTTTAAAGGTACTCAATCCGTAAAGAGGGTCCCCATCTCAACAGATTCCAACAACAACAATCCAATCAGAGGGTCCTATATTACTATTTCTTTGGCTTTGGGGGTAAAAAATATTTGATTCGAGTCGAGGAACCCATCAAACAAAGCTCAGAGTTATTAGATATTGATTTTTGATAATTGTTAATTGCTCGAGATGAGTACTAATAACTGCCGTCAATTTGGTAACCTGCTCGAGATTTTACGCCAAAACTCTATTCAAACAGATAAGGATGGATAACTCTATAATCAAGTGGTAATAATAATGAAATTTTGACTGTCTTCTGGGCCAGAAAGAATTCCCGATAATGAAAAATAATAGATTTCTAAAATCGATATCTAACAAATCTGAGCTTTGATGTGTGACTTCCTCGACTCGAATCAAATATATTTGACCCGCGAAGCCATTGAAATAGTAATTGAGAGGAGTTTTATCGGATTAAGTACCTTTAAACATTGAATAAAGTACAAAACCACTCCATTGCATAGTGATAATGAAATAATCTGAATTATACATGCATTACTTTTATTAGTATAGAACCTTGATCGTGATTTTGTACTTAAATCAAAGTTTAAGTTCTCAATTTCGGGATTTCCTGTTCCCTGCATGTGCAGTAAAATTGGTCTGAATGTCCAAAAATAATTTCTTAATTTGTGTGCAATAATAGTAGGTAAACATAAATCAAACATCTTGAAACTGGTCCGGATGAAACACCAATCGATCTAGAATAGCCCGATAAATAAAAAAAACTACCTTGCGATAAATCGTAAACCTTTGCGAATCGCAAACAACTTTGCAATAAGTACCGGTATATGTGATTTAGTGTAAAGGTTTTCGATTGATTACAAAAGGTTTGCGATTAATCGCAATGGTTTGTGATTTATCGCAGATATATTTTCATGCATTGGCTTGGACCTTATAAATATAAATATAATCCGACATCTTCAACAGGTCTGGGTAAACCACCAATCGATCTATAATAGCATGGTTGGGCTAAAATGGACCGATCGTTCTTTGACAGCCAGCATGCATGTGGATAAGGCGAGCAAACCTTCGCGATAAATCACAAAACAACTTTGCAAAAAATTACAAACACCTTTGCGATAACTCGCAAACCTTTACGATAAATCTCAAACATCTTTACGATGACTCTCAGACTGCATACTGGGTGATTATATTTTGCGATTTATCGCAAACATGTTTGAAATTTGTGCTAAAAATTTCTTAATTTGTGTGTAAACATTATAAATCAGCCATCTTAAACAGGTCTCCGTGAACAACCTATCAATTTATAATTGAACGGTCGGGCTAAAATAGACCGATCAGTCATTCACAGCCAGATGCAAGAATGGTGAGAGGAGCAAAACTTTGTGAAAAATCACAAACACCTTCGCGATAACATGCAAACCATTACGATAAATCTCAAACATCTTTACGATAAATCTCAGACTACATGTACGTACTGTGTGAATAAATTTTTTGATTTATCGCAAAGATGTATGAGATTTGTCGCAAAGGTTTTTTGGCACTAATGGGCTTCTGTGAATATTATAAATCAGACATCTTAAACAGGTCTGAGTGAACAACCTATCAATCTATGCCCGGTCGGACTAAAATAGACCGATCAGTCATTCACAGCCAGATGCATGAGTGATGAGGGAGCAAACCTTTGCGATAAATCCCAAACACCTTTGCGATAACACACAAACCTTAACGATAAATCTCAAACATCTTTATGATAACTCTCAGACTACGTACTGGGTGATTATATTTTGCGATTTATCGCAAAGATGTTTGAGATTTGTTGCAAAGGCTTTTCGCCGATAATGGGCTTCTGTGAACATTATAAATCAGACATCTTAAACAGGTCTGAGTGAACAACCTATCAATCTATAATTGCCCGGACATGCTAAAATAGACCGATCGGTCATTCACAGCCAGGGGAGCAAATCTTTGCGATAACTCCCAAACCTTTGTATTAGTGTGTGATAAGCAAAATACTCAAAAATGGGGAGATCATTAACTTTGGTTAATTAAAACTGTTGTTTGAAAAATACCGCTATAGCGCTCACTAGTCCTCGCTACAAGATGTTGAATAGGTTACCAGAATTATTATCACTCTCCCAAAAAAATTGCCACGGTGTTCAGTGTTTTGCTTATCGTACACTTCCAATGCGCTGTATCAGTAAATGAACAAATACTAAGATACATGTAACACAAAGAGAGTTTAATGTATTTAATATATGATAAAGTTTGGTAAAGCCATAGTTAATAAATTATTCTCCATTCGCATCTATGCGTCAACAAGTCAATGACATTGCCTGATCACCAGAGCCATTTTAATGTAGAATTTCGCTAATATGGTTTCCAGTTATGGATGAGGTTATTTCCTAGCAAAGCGGAAATGGCCGAATCGCTCAGAATGATAACCACACATGTAGCCAGACATGTTTTGATAAGAACATGAAGCATCTGGACATTGGAATGGTCTACATGTTCATGTATGTATAGAGCTAAGCTCTAATTGACCCCCCCCCCCCCCCCCCCCCCCCCCCCCCCTGAACAACATTGGCCACCGATATTACCAGTAGTTGCGAATGTCGGTCAGTGACCAACTTTGAATGTTAATTAAACCGTAAACAAATTATTAATTGAAATATTGTTTTGTGTATAGTTAATATGGTGCATGGCACTGACGAAAAGCTGGACTGGGTGTTTACAAGGTGTCCATGTGAAAAATTAGTGCAGAGTATACAGTGGTCGCAAAATATTATTATTTAAGGGCTTGTGGACCCAATTTTTCCAAAATATTATAGAGTCCAAATAAAGGATTCTGTTCATGTATATTAGTAATAATAGAACCCATGCCCATTGATGCAACATTTTGAGAGTATACTTCATGGTGGATTATGTTAGAAATACAAAATGTGAACTTTATTGAGATTTAAAAAAAATAAATTTACAGGCAATGGTCCAAGAAAAACAAAGTCCAAATCTAAGAATGAAATATGGGAATATGTACTGAACACTGTGATGAATGATGTATTACAAAAAAAATATTATATTTCTTGAGTGTTCTTTGATAAAATTACTTTGAACCGGTTGTTGACCAATGATATATACTTGCTTAAACGTTGGCTATGTGGGTGGTATCAGGCACGGGTTAACAGCTGGCCATTGTAACTGCTCTGGACTCTGTTGACAATAGAATGCTAATCCTCAATCATACCCCTACCAGATCACCATACTAATTCTAGTAAGTAGGTCACCACTCACTCAGGGTGATCACTCATGTGGAAGTTTGACACGGGTAAAAAGCTATTCACACCAGACTGGACATCAGCCATGAAAGGTTGACCCATTAACTGCTGCCTCTCAGGGGGTGTTTATACATTACCCGGCGAAGATCGCATTCGCTTTAGCCGGCAGCGATAACAATAGAGTGTTTATACTTCGCCGGATTAGAATTACGGCTATCCGGATACTCAGCTATACGGTTTTCAACTTTTGGATAAAATGATTTAGTACAAGCACCTGATTGTCGTATGGATTCTAATTCGCTCTGCGATTAAGTTAGATGTTTATCTGGGGTCATGCCGTCATGGGTGATTTCCTTTCAACAATTAACTCGAACAATATTATTGTGTAATCGCTGATAGACCAGCCCGCTTTCCACCTGTGTATATATTGGTCAGTGTGCCAGTTTGATTGTCTCTAATCAGCTGTCAGGTCGGTGGTCACGCACCTTGGTTATAAGCTATTATTATAAATACTAACCGATGATGGTACACGTACTCTGCATGTGCATGGTACATTTGTTGCGCATTCGAGGGAATTAATTCATGTACATGTATGTCCATATCTATATATGGAGGAAATGGGATGGCACGTTTCTATGGATTCAAACTTAATGGACAATTAGTTCAATAATCTAAATCTGAGTGTGGGACTAGTGGTTATGGCCAGGTGTGAAAATATTTTTTAATCTGAACCCTGAAAATTGCAAAACCCTAGCATCCAGCCTTAAGATTTCCAATTGTTGGACATTTTCCAAACTTGACGCACCTCTAATAAGGTTGGATCATTTCCAACTGATGGTCATTTCAGTCCAACAATTTGGTAAAAAAAATAAGCAAATGTTGCCTAAAGAAATCACCAATAACAAATTGTTGAAAATAAAACTACGAGAACAATTTCAACATATTGCTGATGTCAAATGTCCAACTATTGCCGTGTCAGGTATGACATTTCCAGCTTTTGAACATTTTGATTAAAGTTGGGATGAGACACCACATCGTCACGGCCCTATATACATGGACATGGTGAACGCCCGAGTAAAATGAAAAACATGTTTTATTGTATAATGTGCAAACGGAAAATGTGTCACATTTGATTCGCGATGTTGAAACTTATCTATATAATATAAAATCAAATCCGAATGATTAGACACCAATTTGTAGATGTATGCGACGAAAAGATCTCAAAACTGACAATGGCCATGCTTTTGGTGCGACACTCACTTCACAGGCTGTATATGAATCCAAACAAACCATTAACAATGTTTTTTTAAATATCTATAAAATCACCAATAGCAATACCTGAAAGTTTGAGTTGGATATTAATAATTTCAGCATTTCCATTTCTAAAAAGTTTCATTTCACTATACTGCCCAACCATATCTCTAACAGGAGGCGGCTAGATGTTTACAGGTGTACAGCAATATCATATTTCAGTTCAGTGATAACTAAAACGAAAACTATTAACAAGTAAAGGAGACACATGAATATATGCGTATCTTCGCCGGCGATGTGTAAACACTCTGCCCAACCTTCGCCGGCTAACGGGTTCGCCGGGTAACGGCTTCACCGGATATGTGTAAACGTCACCTCAGTCAACCATATTATGAAGTTAGTATATCATTTGTCAACAACCGGTTCAAAGTAATTTTATCAAAGAACACTCAAGAAATATAATATTTTTTTTGTAATACATCATTCATCACAGTGTTCAGTACAGATTCCCATATTTGATTCTTAGATTTGGACTTTGTTTTTCTTGGACCATTGCCTGTAAATTATTATTTTTTAAATCTCAATAAAGTTCACATTTTGTATTTCTAACATAATCCACCATGAAGTATACGCTCAAAATGTTGCATCAATGGGCATGGGTTCTATTATTACTAATATACATGAACAGAATCCTTTGTTTGGACTCTATAATATTTTAGGAAAAATTGGGTCCACAAAGCCCTTAAATAGACTGTATAAAGATTATCTGCGCCTCTGCGGTTGCCACATATCAACCACTTGACCATGGTTGAACGGCGGTATGGTATAACCGGTGTCATTAACACCCTACAACCTTGTTAAAGGGGGATGATTAATTAGAGTGTAGCTTTAGTACGTTACTAAAAGCTTGCGATTGATTCAGTTATAACATGTGTCCCAGAATTGGATCCGTATCTCCGAGATTATCTACCATTCCATAAATATATCAGAACAAAATCACAGCATCGCAGGCGTTTCGATCAAAAGAATAGCAGAATCCGTAACTGGGCGACATTGTTCTCAAATCACGTTTCGATGAAAATTGAAGAATATGATCAATCGTCCTTTCCACAGGTACTTGTACGTTGTAGCCATCAAACTTGTTACTGACTCATGACTGATCTGTGACGTCATAACTCTGACTAATTTCTACAGAATTGGATGTCTCGATCGTATTAAATATTTATAATGATGTGAAATTTAAGTATCTGTCTTTTGTAATTCACAATACTGTTGTGCATGCAACATATAACCACACTGCACTCAATGACTTTTGAACTTGGTCTTCTCAGTTCACCAGTGTTCACCGAAAATTTCTGCTTTCAACTGTTCAATAATGTTATCGCCCGTTATTTTTTCGGAGGTTATAGATCATCTTGTCCCGTCCATGCACAACCATAATCCACACAGTGCTGACAATATTCCAGGTTATTGAGAAGCCAGTTAGGTCCAATTATTAGCTAAAACAATCTAAAACAAGAAAAGTTTCCTCGAACAACAAAACGTACATGGGTCGTAAACCGGAAGCACAATTTCGGGATCCCACAATTTCGTACTATAAACCTCGTACCATAATGCCTTATTTAAGTTGATTTCTTTGGTGTGTTTTTTGCTTGCGTTCTCTCTCCCTCTTTACCCCCCCCCCCCTTCTCTCTATCTCTCTAAGGGTGGCCATGAGAGAGATTGGATAGTAGTGATAATTATTTATTTCGTTGATAACAAGAATAAAAACATAAGAACATTAACATGAACTTGAATGAATATGAGAAATTACGATGACTAAATGTGACGAACGGAGTGACGGAGTGAATATGATGAATGAATATGACGAACGAATATGACGGCATGAATATGACGGAATGAATATGATGAATGAATAATGACTCTGTTGCATGTAAGGACATACGCATGCACCGCCAATAAACACTGTTAAAATATATTTCGGCCAGTTTGACCGAAGTTGAATTTTACAAAAAGTGAGCATATTATATCATCACTATTGAAACAGGTATTCCATGAAGCACCAGATCAGATATGGACTCCAGGAGGACAATGCGAGCCCATGTAAACCTTCCGGGAAATTAATAACGTATTTGTGTACCGTATCTTAGATTTTCAAACCAGAGTTGTTTTTCTCCGAAAAGAGTCATAATTGTGGAAATATCTAAAATACGTAATTGTAAGATGTAAATTGTACATATTGATAAATATTGCCTGTTGTGTTGGAAGCAAACAGTACTAAATTATAACATTATAAAAGATGTATTAAAGGTAAACAAAGTCTTCCAAACAATTTTACTCCATTCAGTTTATATATTTATTCCATAATAAAACATATTCATATTAATTATTACATTATATAAGTTTGTTCGTTAAAAGTTATAACTGAGATATCATTTATAATTATAATTAATAATATCTTCCTCGATCTAAACATTCTTATATTATGAGATACAGCATTACATATACAACTATTGACAATGCAGTAGAATAGTAATGTGCTGTAGTATGTAAACCTGCTACATGTATACTATGACAAGATATATACGTACATTGGTACAATATGGCAGCATATTATAAACAATGACTCACCATATACCATTGTATATTTTGTAAATAATAAATTAATCGAAGTATGTAAATACCATTGTAGATGCACATGCACGAGACCCACAACATGGTAAATAGCATTGTGGTTGAAGGTCAAAGTGAAATGTAATAGTGGTACCTTGATTGAAAACTTCACTGGTGCTGTGATACCACCGTGGTTATACTTGGTGATACCATGGTTCACCTTGGTAAAAAGACTTTACTGTGCTACCACCGTGGTGATACCTTGGTGTCACCTTGGTAGAAAAACCATACTGTGCTACCACCATGGTGATACCTTGGTCGGGTTTGGTGCCACCATGGTTTTACCTTGGTACAAAGACTTTAGTGTGCTACCACCGTGGTACCACCTTGGTGCCACCATGGTTTCACCTTGGTACAAAAACTTTACTGTGCTACCACCGTGATACCACCTTGGTACCACTGTGGTGTTTTCACCGTGATGCCACTTTACTGTGCTACCACCATGGTGAACCAAGATGTCACCATGGTGAACCAAGGTGGTACCTTGGTGAAACCATGGTTTCACCAAGGTGACACCAAGGGGGATTTTTATATGGGCAGTCTTGAAACCTTAAAGACAAATTATGAACTTGTTCTGGTGCGTACTCAGACACTATGCCAACAGACCTGTTTAATGCCTAAAAATCTGTCATGGAGATTCTGCTCCTTCTGTAGGGAGATCACAAATTGCAGCAAAGTTACATTTTCACTAATTCTTCCTTTGAAAAATGGTGGGTAGTGATTTTAAAGTAGTTAAATGTAATTTATCTTCACTTTTCAAAGGATGAATTAATGTAAATGCACATTTCTGATCACATTTGAATGTATTTATTCAAATAAAAAATAATTGAATATTTTTTCTTTGATTATTTATTTCATAATATCAATCTATAGCGTTACAACATTTAAAACAAAACAGATAACAAATAAAGTTTCCACACATGAAGGCCTAATGTTCATTACTACTTGTTGGTATGTTCTTTAACATAGTCACTCCCTGCTGTCTTTGACATTGTTTCCAATTCCTTAGTCATGTGTAGTTCGAAGGACTCTCCATTTGAATTGAGTTTGCTGGCAATTAGAGAACAATTATGTTAGATCGGCATGATTGTTGGATTTTTCGTACACTCAAAAATGTTCTTTCTGAGTCTGCATTGCTGTTGAATTTTGACATTAAATTTTTTGTTATTGTTGATTTGATGGAAACCGTGAGATTATAAACTTAATCCGCATGATCCGGGAGATTAAACAGGTCTGTATGCCAACCTGGGGAATGTACCATTCTACTAACATCGCCGAAAATTTTAACGAAATTGACCATACCACTCCATAAAAACAGCATCTGAATATTTACAACTCGATTCGGGATGCAACTATAGGCGATAAACTAACACAAATGATTTCGCCACCGAGAGTCATTGCATTTAAGTAATGAATAAGACTGACTGTGTATGTTGTCAATTTGGATTAATATTCATAAAAAATAACCACTTTGAGCTAGATTATTCTCAATTTCTATTTGATCACTTTAAAAAAATATATATATACTGTATACACCCGTCCGTAAGCCCAGTAGGGCTAGCTAGTGCACATTCCCTACCGGAAACTCAAATATATAAGAGAATGCATTGGCACAGGTACACTAATGCCCTAAATAATCGACTCCTTATCTGAAAAGTTACCCATAATTCTTCTGTGGTTAAGGAGTCAATTATTTAGGGCATTACTGTATTTTGCAATATTTCTGGAAGCTCCGGTCATGAAAGTGTTAAGATATGTTGATGTTTCTTACAGTGATTACAGTCGGCACAGACAGAATATGACAACACAGATCAGGACAATGTTCCGTGCATTTATGCCGTTGTTCAACAATCAACCATCAACAGTTATCTCCCCTCTGCTGGGAACAGGTGATCATGTAACTCATATAATGCACATTTCAGGACTGCATCAAAAGAGGACCCAATGACGTTGTTCACTTTTTCAAGCCTTCATAATTATAGTGTGACTGTCATTTGCAGAATGAGGTCCCCAGGGGTGAATTTAGTGATGCTATCCCGCATGTTGGGCTAGCATCAGCAAATTCACCTTCTGGGGACCTCATTCTGCTTAGGCCTCATCTTCTAAGCATAATTCCTTCGTACATTATAATATATTTAATTGATAAAAATGCATAAAATATGCATACAATACAATTAATCATCAATTTAGGAACAAGTCCTTTTGGACTTTTAGTCCCATCAACATATAATTATATTAGCATAAATTAATGTGAGTCAATTTTAAAAAATCTGTTTTATATCTCCTGTGATACAAATGTACGTTGATTTGTTCTTTAAAGTGTAGAAGTGTTGGAGCTTCTACAACAATTTCTGGCAACGAGTTCCATTCTGCGCATACTCTGCTCGAAAAGAAAACTTACGAATGTCCTTATTTTTGGAACAAGTTTAGTTTCCATGAATGTCCCCTGGTCGATGTATATTGCGCTTTCTGAAAGAACTGATCCGGGATGGAATTATATTGACTGCGTAAATATTTGTAGGTTTCTATGAGATCACTTCTTAGTCTTCTGTATTTAAGGGATGGTAGATTTAGAAATACCATTCTGTCTTCATATTCGTGCTTTCTGTAACTACACACAAGGCGCGTTGCCCTTCTTTGGGCACGCTCAAGCTTTTGAGATTGTCCGATGAGATGTGGAGAACATACGTTATCGCCGTATTCTAATATCGTCCTCACCATTGAAGTATATAGTCGTTTCAAGATGCCCGAGTCTATCTGGCTGAATGTTCGGTTTATAACTCCCAGGATCTGATAGGCTTTGCTGATGGCACAGTTAATGTGGTTGTCGAATTTTAGTTTATTGTCAATTGTTACGCCAAGGTCTTTCGTGTATTGCTCAGATTTGATGGAATGTCGCGCATCGGTGTCCGACATGTAGTAGGACATTTGTGGATTATTGTGGCCGAAATGGACAACATTTATTTTCGATGAATTAAAATAGAGTTGCCATTTTCGCTACCACTCACATGCTTCGTCGATGTGGTTTTGTAACATCTGCGTATTTGGATTTCCAATTATTTTCGTGTCGTCTGCAAATATTTTGCATAAGCATGTGACACTTGATGGTAAGTCGTTGATGAATAACAGAAACAGGGCAGGTCCTAAGATGCTACCCTGCGGGACTCCACTTGAAACCTTCCTCCAACCAGAACGTGTCAAATTCACTACAACCCTCTGTTTTCTGTCAGTCAAGAAGATTGCGATCCATCGAACTATGGTGCTTCCTATCCCGTGTGATGTCAGTTTTCTAATCAGTCGTTGGTGAGGAACAGTGTCAAATGCTTTTCGGAAGTCTAAGTAGATGACATCGACCGGGTTGTTCTCGTCAAGACTTTTTGTTAGATGTTCCAGAAATTCAAGCAGTTGAGTCTTAAAAGAAAGGTTCTTCCTAAATCCATGTTGAAATTTTGTGAATAAGTTGTTCGTTTCCATGGGATTCATAACTGCCTCTTTGATGAATGACTCTAAGACCTTACATATGATGCATGTTAGACTCACTGGCCTGTAGTTTCCAGATTCTTGTTTCGATCCCTTTTTGTACAGCGATACAACTGAAGCTTGTTTCCAAATGTCTGGCAGTACTCCTTCGCATATTGATTTATTAAAAAGTGTGCTAAGCGGGAAGCTAAGTCGTTTGGCCAATTCCTTTAAGAATCTAGTAGGAATTTCATCTGGACCAGAACTTTTTGAAGCGTTCATTTCGTAAAGCTTGTTTTCAACTGCCTTCAGAGTTACAATAATTTCGGACAGGTACGTTCCTTTATTTACATCAGGAGTTTCTGGGATGTTTTTAAAATTCTCTTCGTTAAATACACTCGCGAAAAAGTCGTTCAAAACGTCCGCCTTTTGTTCATCTGTTTTCGCCAGGGTCCCCGTCTTATTACACTTAAAATCTCTGATTCCTTGCTTGAGTTTGTCCGACATTTGACGTACCCCCAGAATGCTTTCAGGTTTTTACTGCAATCTCGCGATAGTTGCCTTTCGTATTTTATTTTGTCGTCTTTTATACACTTATTTGTTGAAGTTCTGGCTATTTTGTATGCTTCATAATCTAGTCGTGTCTTGGTCTTTTTATATCGTTTATATAACTTCCTTTTGTATCTAACTGAACTTATAGTATCTGTGGATGTCCATGTGGTTGATTTCTTGTGTGTGCAACCATTCGATTTACACATCGGCACGTTGGCAGCTATAAGTTCATTTATAATCGTGTAGAAAACATCCCAAGGTGCCTTGCAGTCCCGCTCTAATATCACACCCCATTCAGTATCCTCTATCCGTTTGCATATATTATCGTAGTTGGCCTTGTCGAACTGAAGACGTCTGGTTTGTTTAGTATCTGGTGGAAAGATTAAACATGGATGAACAACGATTTTGAGGACATCGTGGTCACTTTTCGCCGATTCGTGTATAATTTCACTTATTAAGTCTGTGTTGTTGGTGAACACCAAATCAAGAATATTTTCAGCCTGATTTTCTCAATGTCTTGTCGGTTTTGTCACTAATTGGTGGAGTAGCAAGGATTCATGTACTGTGTCCATAAATTGTTTGTCCTCCTCTTTGCTACAATCACTGTGAATCCACGAAATATCTGGAAAGTTGAAATCGCCATTGATAATTAAATGTTTGAGTTTGATTTCGGCATCTGAATTTGGGCTCCGATAAACACATCCAAGAAGAACAGATTCATTTTCAGGTGTTTTCCATTGACATCAAACTGATTCCACAAATGAGTGTTTCATCATATTATCACAAGGTTTAGCTTTTAATGAATTGTGTGTGTATATCAGGACTCCTCGCGTCATACAATCGTAACCTGGGATTTGTAATTCACCTGGTTGTACTTTGGTTTTACTGTATTTTGGGAGACATTCTGTGACACAAACTGCTGCTGGCATAACGGTGTTGACTATTATTGTTAGTTCATCAATTTTATTAAGTAAATTATCTGCATTTGTATAAATAATAGTGATCGAAATGTTTTTATCATTCTTTTTTGTTGATGGGTGTTTGCCTGTCATTGATCATTTTGGAGCTTCCGTCAGTTGATAATTTTGCACGGGTTAGTTTGAGATGCCATATCTCCGATCTTGTGTGGAGATTTGCACAGAAACTTGACATACAAATAGAGAACAGCTTGCTTAATGCACATGCCTTTTTGTTTCATTTTGTGTCAGTTTCCTTCCCGTTTTATATATAACACTCCCGTATGCAGCCCTCATATTTGGCTACGGAAATCACCAATGCCGAGCCATTTGCTGAAGAAAACAGGCCCACGACAACGGGTTGCTGTATCGGATTGTCAAAGCCAAATAGTCTAAATTAGTAGGACTGCATATGGAGCCTCACACAGACCCAATCAGATGACATTCATCAGTTAATGTTAATTTATGGCAGTTTATCAACAGAAATTTAACCCTTCCATGACTGCAGCTTCCTGAAATTTTGCAAAAACCCTGTGCCAATGCATTCTCTTATATATGTGAGTCTCCCATAGGGAGATTTGCATATATAAGAGAATGTACTGGCATAAGATCTTTAATGCTGTACCAGCGCAGCTCCCATTATGAAAGCGATAATAAAGTGCAATGTTGTCTGCAGCAATACTCATGTAGTACTGTGAATCAGGAGAGTTATTCGCAAATCAAATTTGAATTCGAATGGAATATATGTATCTCTGTCGTGGGAAGGGAACATGTTTTACATTACTACATTACTACATCCCAGAAACGACTCAACTCAGTGTGTTTCCATGTTATTATTCGCACATTCATGGAACGGCTCCCTGGAAAGTTTTCAAAAACAATAATGCCACTACTTTTATGTGGGGACCAATAATGTATACGACTGCTTTATATTCTAGGATTTCTCCAAAATATCTCTCCTCGAAACAATGATTGACTCGGCTTATCACTGCTTTATATTCTAGGATTTCTTCAAGACATCTGTCCCCGTAACAATGATCGATGCTGCATATCAATATCACTGCTTTATATTCTAGGATTTCTGCAAGATATCTGTCCTCATGACAATGATTGACGCTGCATATCACTGGATAACCGCCGGTCTGCCACTCAAAAGCTTCAAGCTTGTGATGTACAGTAAAAACCCGCTCAATCTCAGCAAAGATGAGGAAAAGAGCCTTAAACTGTTTGAGGGCTATAAGGAGAAGCTGGAGTCTGATAATATACAGAAAAGCTCAAAGGTGAGTGCTGTCTTTATTACTCATTCACACCTCACATCAGAAGGTGAGTGCTTTCTTTATTCCACGTTCAAACGGAATGAGGTCACCTGAGGGTAAATTTGGTAATACTAGCCCACTGTGCGGGAGATCATCACAAAATTCACCCTCTGAAAACCACATTCTGCAAATGACAGACACACTATTTGCAGGCTTGTCAGATACACTGCGGGGTGGGGGGTGTTTGCAGGACCTATGAAATATTCGATTCGATTCAATTTTCTGAATGGGGGTATTCGATTTGATTCGCAGGACCCTAAAATCTGGGTTGGGCTGAAATATCGGTGCAGGGGCTGATGATATTGAGGTATATAATTTTATGACCCTATTACAGTAATGCCCTAAATAATCGACTTCTTAACCACAACAGAATTATGGGTAATTTTTCAGGATTTAGTCGGAAATATGGCTTGTTGCCATTCATCGGAAAGCTCTCAAGAGCTTTCCTATGAATGGCAACAAGCCATATTTCCGACTAAATCCTGAAAAATTACCCATAATTCTGCTGTGGTTAAGGAGTCAATTATTCACCCACTGACCGACGCGCGAAGCGCGTCCAGTGGGTGTGCTATAATCGTAGGACTCATGCGTTTCTGCTGAACTGAACTAGTGTCTATGCGTTTCTGCTGAGCTGCACTGACGTTTGATCGCAAAATAAAATTATAATCATTATCAAAGCACACGTTTGGATAACACCGCCATAAACTGTTTCATATTATGCTGTTGAGCTCATATCGTCAATAAAATTAGAGTTATAACTCATTAAACTAAGAATTACTGCTAACGTATTTCTACCAATTGGGTAACTAGATTCAGGTTGAGCTGGAACTTGAGAACTTTTTAATTTCAACCAATTGAAATGTCGTTGAGAGTGGAAAGGGTTAAGGTTGGGAAGCAACGCAAATGACGTCATCGTAAACAAGGCATCTCAAAATCAAATCGTACACATGAACATGTCTCGCTTCGTCTCGGAAGCTGATTTAAATTCATTCATTTTGACTGTTTCTGTGTCCTAAGATATTAACAACTTGCAAGATATCTTTGAATGTGCTTAGGGAGGATTGTTTTTATATCTAATTTATTGGATTTACCTCCCAAAAAGGTGAGTTTCAGGCCTGCATTTGTTCAATGTGTTGTCAATCTGATTCTGACAGTGACAGCGCTCGTCTGCAACTGGCTGAATTCGCATGTTTGAAGCAAACGTTTTCTCCACTAAAATTCTCTCAAAATGCACCATAATCTGTCAAATTCTCTCAATATTTCTATCTAAATACATCTTAGCTTTTGTTAGGATCAGATCTCCCCGTCGAGAAATCGATATTTTGACCAAAACGACACTTGGGAAAATGATTGTTAAATTTGTTTACGGCAAATTACGCTGGTTTACGCTGGATTTTTATCATCGAAAAAAATCAATTTCTTCCATCTAAAAGATAATTACGTGCTGAACCCTGCCGTTTTAGGAATATATAAGTATTCCACGGAGAAACACCGACTCTCAGCTTAAAATTTTGAAAAATAACAGTTTTATCGACATAAATAGATTTGAATGGGACAATCCCATGTTAAAATTTATCATCGAAAAAAATTCATTTCTTCCATCTAAAACATAATTACGTAATGGACCCTGGTATTTTAGGAATATATAAGTATTCCACGCAGATATACCAAGTCTCAGCTTAAAATTTTGAAAAATAAGAGTTTTATGGACATAAATCGTTTTGAATGGCAAATCCTATAAAAATAAAATTTATCATCGAAAAAAAATTCTTTCTGCCATCTAGAACATAATTACGTGCTGGAACCTGTCATTTTAGGAATATATAAGAATTTCACGCAGACACACCAAGTCTCAGCTTAAAATTTTGAAAAATAAGAATTTTATGGACATAAATCGATTTGAATGGGAAATCATGTGTTAAACTTAAATAAATTTTAGGGCCCTGCGAATGTTTTCTGATGTGCTCCATATTGGACACCAGGGAACATATTTGACAATTTCTACCTGATAATTGTGCGACAGTACAGTCGCATTACTTTTTACGTCAACATTGGTCACTTACACTCGACAAATTTATTTTGGTCTATTTATTTCGGTCTATCGTATCAACGGTGAACCCCTATCTTACTTACTTACTTCTTCTTCTCTACGCCCGTGTACGAGCAACCTCAATAATGAGTCAATATGAGTATTAAAATAATCATCACCTTCCAATTTAGTGAGTTTATATACAGTAGTTGATCTAAAAATACTAATTGACATTTTGTTGCTGTGTATATGACTGGGAACTGTGTTGTAGTTTCATGGAATTCTTCTGCTCTTTCATAAGTAACAGCTTATTGTACCTCTCGATATGTAGCGCATAGCATAACCTGGAAGTATGGAACTGCAGCTGGGTGATGTCTTTGGAGTTATGAATATCTTCAGATAGATTGGACACATGTAGACTATGATCTAGTATGACATCCATTTTGGAGTCTTCAGACAAGTCGGTGTAGTTGACAGCAAGACACTCCCTCAATTCGTCCTCAATATGTGGTAAAGTTCGATTTCTGACTTCATTCAGGGCTGGACATCTTATCAGAAAGTGCTGTCTGTTTTCATCTATCGTATTAACTGCATATCCAATTATCCACATGTAACCAACCCAACCTCTAATCCTGGTCCAATTTATTACTTTTTTCACAATGGTATAGTCGAGTTATGTACATATTTTTATCATGTGATCAATACTTATGTGTATGGTATTACGTGTACTATGCCGTATACGTATATCAATTGCTATTCCTTTCTATATAATTCTGGTGCCATCTATAGAGATAGAGATAATTTCAGACCCCCCCCCCCTCTTAAATTTTATACAATTGTCGCTACAGTACAGTCGCGATGCATTACATGGCAACATTGATCGCTATAGCTCTACTAATTTATGTCAGTTCATCGTATGAACTCCTTTTACTCCATATAACCAACCCAACATCTAATCCCAGCCCAAATTATTATTTTTCTTTTCATCGGTATAGTTGTGTTAGATACATATTTTATAATTTGATTCTAATTTGCATTGTACCACTATAGAAGTCGATAAATAACTATTCTGGCACTATATAGAGATAACTACTAGTAAGTTTCTGACACCCCCTCTATTTTATAGCCTTGTCGCAACAATAGAGTTGAGATGCATAATATATCAACATTGGTCATTATCGCTCTTCAAATCTATATCGGTATCAACCCATATTTCCCCGTATCGCCCACCCTCCCCAAGTTTTTCATTTGTATTATAGACTCGTTACATATACATTTTATCTTTTGATACTGATTTGTATTCTGTATTTCTCTTCTGTTCAACAATGCCAAAATCATAACGGTGCAATGCCTTGTAACTTTTGCTTCAACATGCCGAGTTCCGCTGCAGACGATACAAAATTGACAACATTTCGAAATGTAAACAGGCTTCAAACTCACCAAAAAACAAAGGTCCCAAGTCAAGGTCCATAATCCCCAACACACTGATGTGAGGTATAATGATAACTCCATCTAAATAACCAATATAAGGATGTGAGGTTTAATGATAACCCCATCCACATAACCAATATAAGGATGTGAGGTTTAATGATAACCCCATCCGCATAACCAATATAAGGATGTGAGGTTTAATTATAACTCCATCCACATAACTAATAAATATGTCTGAAAATTAAAAACAAAAATTAAATTCCATGATGGCGTCCAATATGGACTACCCGGTACCTAATTCTGCTCCAAAAACATGTATTTTGAATATATGGATGTTTATGGGGAGAAACCGATTATTTCAATGACATTTTAATTCACTTGGTGCCAAAACCCGACCTACATGTACGGGATCGCGTTTTGCGCGCGACTGTATCTTCAGCATATGTGAATCTTTAATAAGCCAACAATTGGAATCCCAATAGAGAAGATTGGCGTGGGCCCCTTGCGCATAGACATCATTGATGATCTCTATGGGAATCAATATTGACATTTAATAGACAATTTCGATTAACCGCAATAACTTAAGGAATCTATAATTGCGCTTAAGCCCAATGAGAATGCAATAAGACATTCCTTATTACGCTTAACCGCAATTACTTCCCATTGCACTTAAACACAATTAATATCTCTCTCAATAGATCACCCTTCTGCAAATAGTAGAATAATCCTATATTTGTTCCACCCATTGTGCCATGAAGATGGACTACACCACCTGAATTATAAGGAGTTTAATCTACTATATATAATATATTATTCCTTATTAAGAGATTCATTATTGGGCTTTATCAGCGCAATTTGAATATTCTTCATTGCGCTTAAGCGAAATTAAATATTCCCTTATTGCGCTTAAGCACAATAGAGATTCCCTTATTCCCTTATTGAGCTTATAAGCGCAATAAGGAATATCCCTCTTGCGCTTAATTAAGAAAAAAAGTTATAATTGTATTGTAACTATTGGTTTGTCCTTTAATATTTCCATACATCATGCCCACATATATTATAAAAGAATAGTACTATTATTATTAATAGTGCTCGTAGTAGTTAATACCACCTTACCGTCAATATTCTAGCATGGTTAGTTTCAAAATCACAACGTTAATTGTTATTACTATTTGTGTGTAGTGTATATGTACATCAGTCATGAATTGAGAAACTTAAGCACAGCCTGGTTGAATATCAACCATATATGGTGGGGTATTCTCACATTCAAGCTGTTGGTGTCATTCATGTTATTTTGCAATGCGAAGAGGTAGACCCCCCCCCCCCCCCCCCCCAATAGCTTATCACTACCACTCAGGACAGTGGGTGTTTTTCCTCAATTAATTGAATTTCTTGTTTAGGGCATTACCGTACAATGGTTTTCACTGCTATATTTTAGGTAATTGAGGAGCATGACATCTATCTGTCATACACTGCTATATTTTAGGTTATTGAGGAGCATGACATCTATCTGTCATACACTGCTATGTTTTAGGTAATTGAGGAGCATGACATCTATCTGTCATACACTGCTATATTTTAGGTAATTGAGGAGCATGACATATATCTGTCGTACACTGCTATATTTTAGGTAATTGAGGAGCATGACATCTATCTGTCATACACTGCTATATTTTAGGTAATTGAGGAGCATGACATCTATCTGTCATACACTGCTATATTTTAGGTAATTGAGGAGCATGACATCTATCTGTCGTACACTGCTATATTTTAGGTAATTGAGGAGCATGACATATATCTGTCGTACACTGCTATATTTTAGGTAATTGAGGAGCATGACATCTATCTGTCATACACTGCTATATTTTAGGTAATTGAGGAGCATGACATCTATCTGTCATACACTGCTATATTTTAGGTAATTGAGGAGCATGACATCTATCTGTCATACACTGCTATATTTTAGGTAATTGAGGAGCATGACATATATCTGTCGTACACTGCTATATTTTAGGTAATTGAGGAGCATGACATCTATCTGTCGTACACTGCTATGTTTTAGGTAATTGAGGAGCATGACATCTATCGGTCGTACACTGCTATATTTTAGGTAATTGAGGAGCATGACATCTATCTGTCATACACTGCTATATTTTAGGTAATTGAGGAGCATGACATCTATCTGTCGTACACTGCTATATTTTAGGTAATTGAGGAGCATGACATCTATCTGTCGTACACTGCTATATTTTAGGTAATTGAGGAGCATGACATCTATCTGTCGTACACTGCTATATTTTAGGTAATGGGGGAGCATGACATCTATCTGTCGTACACTGCTATGTTTTAGGTAATTGAGGAGAATGACATCTATCTGTCGTACACTGCTATATTTTAGGTAATTGAGGAGCATGACATCTATCTGTCGTACACTGCTATGTTTTAGGTAATTGAGGAGCATGACATCTATTTGTCGTACACTGCTATATTTTAGGTAATTGAGGAGCATGACATCTATCTGTCATACACTGCTATGTTTTAGGTAATTGAGGAGCATGACATATATCTGTCATACACTGGGGAGGATCAGCCGTGGGCTCAGATTGTTCTTCAATCTATACAATCAAACTACGAAGAAATGAACGTCTTCTCCGAGAGACAGCAGATTTCAGAGAAAGATATCTTCCAAACGCACATTTTCAATGTCATGGTCAAGTGTAAAAGGTAAGATTTTGACATGCATAAAATAACAATAAAAGACTCATCTGTCTCGTAAAATGTCTGGATTTAATGTGTTTTGACGTCATGATGTCATATGATGCCTTATCTGGTTCCAACTTTTTGGAAGATAAATGCCCCCCCCCCCCCACCAGGTAGTGATGTTTAACTAGAAGTGACGCAATTTTCAACTCCTGTTTTGTGGACATCTGCAAAAAGTTCTTTGATGATACAGAAAAATAAAATGATGTCATATGCTTGTTTAACATAATAAGCAACCAGATCTTCTGGCACTACGCGTTGTCGCAGTCTTATTAAAACCAGACTCGGACCAGCTTTGCAGTACAGAGTCTGAAGAAAATGGGTAGGTGTTCCATTACCACCAGCTAGCATTACGTCAGTGTCAGCCAACCACATCCATCAGCAAAGTGATTCATCCATTCAGTTGATTGTCGGAATTCTTACACAGCAGTGGATTCGCCACATAGATAAAAGTAGCGCAATAAATTTTCTGTCACATTGTAATTTCACACAAAATTAGAGATTATGACAACTAATTAAACAGTAAAAGCGTACGCGAAGAGTCCATAATTTGCCACTGAGAATAGAAGTGCGTATTTTCAAGAATCTCAAAAGTTAACACCAGTTTGAAGCAGGGGATATAAAGGTCATTCGTAAATCTAAATGTGCGCTGTGATGTCATACTGCCTAGATCGCATGCAGATGTTATTTATAGCGACAGTAATGTGACACAGAGCTAAATTCGCCAGTCTCTGTACTGCGAAGCGGGTTTATGTCTAGTTTCAATCAGACTGGTGTTGTCATTACCAATATGGCAGGTAAAGTTGTGTCTCTCTGTTTACAGGATAGTTGGTGTAAACATAATTTTATTTCCAAATCCAAACAAATAACATAATATACAGATGACATAAATATACAAAATATAAGAGATAATGTATGGAAATGAGGATCAGACAACAAGCCCGAGGGCTTATATGAAGTCTTCTCCTCTTTGGCGCTGTCCCCAATAAGTGAGGGAGGGGTATCGGTCAGACGGGAAGGGATTGAAATAATAGTTTTCGGAGAAATGGAGATATATAACTAAATTTGAGTTAGGGATGGAAGAAGATTGTGTTAAGAATAGGATGAGGCAGGGGAGAGCGAGAGAGAGAGAGTGAGAAAGTAGAAGACAGGAGGGGGACAGATGAATCGTGAAATGATGACAGTGGTGGGGAGTTGTTGCATGATTATAATTATGCTTGTCTATAGTAAGATGCATGCGTCAGGCGCTGTTTCCTGTGGTTGGGCCAAATGCAAGACGCCAAGGTTGTTAAACAATTTTATTGTGGTTTCAACCTGTAATAGAAAAACACATATTAGTACTATGTCACATGTAAATGGATACATCCACATGCGTGGGATATATGGAAATACATAATGCACAAAGCACGTCCGTATGGATGCGACCAAATGCTACAGAATGCAAATTCAATAAATAGCAACTAAGAAAGAATACACAAGGAAGACGTTAAATGCAACTATCCGAACGAGACACTTTACATGTATAATACGAACACAATGGTATAAACGTGTGGTCCTCCCAAACTATAAACACACCACAATTGAAATCAACTTATCAAATAGTATACAGTATACCACAACAAATGTCACTAAAGAACATAGATGTATGCATCCCAATAGCACGGTGTCATATGAAGATCGAAACCAGCCGGGTGAATTATCATCAGAATCGATAGTATTCCAATCAGTATCAGCTGAGTAAGCAAATTAAACAGAATCAATATCATTCACTCATGGTCTGTCTGGTATTCTAAGTATGCATTCGTAACACTTACACGTTGGCAGGCATATTTGTGGCCGATATGAGTAGGAAAGTATGAAAGTTGTGTTCGAATTCAGTTGTCGACGGTGAAGGCGCGAAAGTTTGAGCGTCTATCGTTCAGTTCGAAAATGTGGTCTTTACCAATGGTACCCACAACAACGCCAGCGATTTCAACGTAGTGATATGACATTCATTGAGCGTGAATCAGATCCACGTCTATTACACTTGTACGAATCCACATATAATTACATTGTTGATCCACAGTCGAAATCGTTATGACTCCCATCACTCTCACAGCTATATACATATAGATTGCATCTGAACAGTATTGGAATATTCAATATCAGGAATGAAGGATTTGATTTCCGAGGAAATTCGGTCACAGTTGAATCACACTCTATCACCGCGTGATACAGGCGTCATGGGAGGGGGTCAATCACATTGGCTGTTAACCCTTTACCCAACAGAACGGCCCTGTGCCAATGCATTCTCTTATATATGCGAGTCGACCATAGGTCGCCTCGCATATATAAGAGAATGCATTGGCTTAACACATTAAAAATTATAAAATTGTTAAAGAATGTAAGAAAAAATGGGTAAAAAGTGTTAAAAAAAGATTTTTTTTAGGCCAATGCATTCTCTTATATATGCGAGGCGACCTATGGTCGACTCGCATATATAAGAGAATGCATTGGCACAGGGCATAACTGTAACTATCACAATGTGGTCAAGGAGCCGGTTCCAATGATATCCATATTTGTATGGTTCTATTGAGACAGACCGAAGATATTTTAGGCTGTTGAAGCTTTATTTGGCCGGTTTGTTGGGTAAAGGGTTAACTGGTTCCATCCGTCAAAAAGTAATTAAACAAACACACACAGGTACGAGTGTTCATAATAAAAATATGTCGTGGACTATATATCTTCAGTGAGAATAAGTACATATTCAGCAGCAGAGGATAGTTGTGATATTGTCGTCAACGTACCAGCATCAAGCCTGAGTTTAGTGTGCCTGTCATTTGCAGAATGAGGTCCACAGAGTGTGAATTTAGTGACGCTATCCCTAGAGATGTGAGGGTTTTGAGGTTATCGCTAAAAGCCAATATCTGATATTTTTCTCCCATACATGTATATCGGCTGTTACCGATCCGATACCGATATACCCTAGTCCAGTATATGGAGTACAAACAAATAATCATTGATTCAAAACAAGCAGAAATATTTTGTTAACATAAACAGGCTGTTCCTGCATGAGTACAAACATCACACACTCCCACTTGAAGCTTCTCAGAAAGTTGAATCAAATAGGAGAGTCAGTTAAGTCGAGTAAGCCGACAAGGATTAATGTCTAAGTGAAAATCCCGTTAATCTGAAATCAGTACTTGTATCATGCTAATGTCAACACGTAGAGTGACAATCACTTATCTACAGACAGACATCTCTCACACACGCTTGCATTGTCGGTGTATTTGAAGTTGCCAAACACCCATGTGCTATACAGACTTCTATAGCTTGAGTACCGGTATTACTCAGTGACAGTCAGTGTGGCATTTACGTAGTCTCAATGTAGCAATATCTATCAGCACGGTTGCTTTGATACACGTAACTAGGTCAGCCATCTGTGAGTGTTTATTCTTGATGCGCACAAGGCCTGTCAAACTGATAACAGGTCATGGTCAGCTGAGTTCTTATCAAGTGGATGCGATGTGACATGCGTTTACCAGTCGGGTTCTTTATGATGGTCTGATGGATATGCATAATGATGAGATTAATTTTCATTGAAGCCACATTTAAGTCCATATCCTTTGATAATTATGACACACACAATATTGTTATTTATTCTAACAAAGAGTGCTTATATTTGGTGGTCGGTGGACTAGTAGAGTTATGTTTTATGCGACTTTGGACGCTTAAGGTACCTCCAAATTCTACATATATATCAGATCGGCGAAACAGCATATTTATCTGGATACCAATAACCAACCAATATCATGGTTATCGGCTCGATCCGATAAGCCTGTTTATGTATAAGTGTCATTGATTATCTAATAAACTTGATTGAACTTGAACTTTCTCTATATCCCCAAATTGGCAGACGACACATTGCATAATCAAGGTTCACAATGGGTCTACATCACAATATTCACCATTTGGGAACTTCAATCTGAGTCTACGTCTCCCGTAGCAGATGAGGCCATGCAGAATGAGGTCCCCAGAGGGTGAATTTAGTGATGTGACAGACACACTAAACTCTGGCTTGACCAGCATACCAGCAACACTTGCTGTTTGGAACAATTTAACATTGCGATGTGCTGTAATTTTATTTTTACAGGATTGTCGTGATATTGTCGCCAGCGTACCTTCAGAACACTAGTTGTTTGGAACAATTTAACATTGCGATGTGCTGCAACCGACTGGTAGAGACAAACATTATAGCACCACTATACACAGAAACTATCTCGGCAATACCTACGTATATCACCCTCGTCCAATACGAAGACTGCAGGTGAGAACATAAGGGGCCGTATTGTCTCCTCCATATTTCTTATAACATTATTATACCCCCACTCTCGACATGAATGGGGGGTACACTGGATTGACCTTGTCCATCCGGACATTTATCCGTCTATCTCAAATACCGGTTGTCTGATATGAATTAAATTTGGTTCACTACTAAGACGGCATTCAATGAAGTGTTCAATAATTATATTTCTCTGGTTCAATAATTATATTTCTCTGGTTCACGGAGTGTTCAATAATTATATTTCTCTGGTTCACTGAGTGTTCAATAATTATATTTCTCTGGTTCACGAAGTGTTCAATAATTATATTTCTCTGGTTCACAGAGTGTTCAATAATTATATTTCTCTGGTTCACGAAGTGTTCAATAATTATATTTATCTGGTTCACAGAGTGTTCAATAATTATATTTATCTGGTTCACGAAGTGTTCAATAATTATATTTATCTGGTTCACAGAGTGTTCAATAATTATATTTCTCTGGTTCACGAAGTGTTCAATAATTATATTTCTCTGGTTCACGAAGTGTTCAATAATTATATTTCTCTGGTTCATGAAGTGTTCAATAATTATATTTCTCTGGTTCACAGTGTTCAATAATTATATTTCTCTGGTTCACTGAGTGTTCAATAATTATATTTCTCTGGTTCACAGAGTGTTCAATAATTATATTTCTCTGGTTCACGAAGTGTTCAATAATTATATTTATCTGGTTCACAGAGTGTTCAATAATTATATTTATCTGGTTCACGAAGTGTTCAATAATTATATTTATCTGGTTCACAGAGTGTTCAATAATTATATTCCTCTGGTTCACGAAGTGTTCAATAATTATATTTCTCTGGTTCACGAAGTGTTCAATAATTAAATTTCTCTGGTTCACGAAGTGTTCAATAATTATATTTCTCTGGTTCACGGAGTGTTCAATAACTATATTTCTCTGGTTCACGGAGTGTTCGATAATTATATTTCTCTGGTTCACGGAGTGTTCAATAATTATATTTCTCTGGTTCACGACGTGTTCAATAATTATATTTCTCTGGTTCACGGAGTGTTCGATAATGATATTTCTCTGGTTCGCGGAGTGTTCGATAATTATATTTCTCTGGTTCACGGAGTGTTCAATAATTATATTTCTCTGGTTCACAGAGTGTTCAATAATTATATTTCTCTGGTTCATGAAGTGTTCAATAATTATATTTCTCTGGTTCACGAAGTGTTAAAGAATTATATTTATCTGGTTCATGAAGTGTTCAATAATTATATTTCTCTGGTTCATGAAGTGTTCAATAATTATATTTCTCTGGTCCACGGAGTGTTCAATAATAATATTTCTCTGGTTCATGAAGTGTTCAATGATTATATTTCTCTGGTTCACGAAGTGTTCAATAATTATATTTCTCTGGTTCACGAAGTGTTAAAGAATTATAATTATCTGGTTCATGAAGTGTTCAATAATTATATTTCTCTGGTTCACGGAGTGTTCAATAATTATATTTCTCTGGTTCACAGAGTGTTCAATAATTATATTTATCTGGCTCATATTAACCCTTTCTTCACTGAAGATTCCTGAATTTTATCAAAAACCCTGTGCCAATGCATTCTCTTATATATGCGAGTCTCCCATTGGTCACCTCGCATATATAAGAGAATGCATGGCCTAACAAATTTTATACTATTTTTTTTAATTGTTAAAGAATGTAAGAAAAAATGGAGAAAAAAATGATAAAAAAAACTTTAAAGAAATACTGATAAAAAATGATACAGAATGTAATAAAAAAATGATATAAATTGTTGAAGAATGTAAGAAAAAATTATAAAATATTTAAAAATTGTTGAAGAATATAAGAAAAACGATAACAATTTATATAGAATGTAAGAAAAAATTATAAAAATTGATAAAGAATGTAAAAAAAAATGATATAAAATGATATAAATTGTTGAAGAATGTGAGAAAAAATGATAAATTATTTTTAAATTGTTAAAGAATAGAAGCAAAATAATAAAAAAAAAATTATATAGAATGTAAAAGAAAGTTATGAAAAAAAAAGATAAAGAATGTAAGAAAAAATGATAAAAATTGTTAAAGAATGTAACAAAAAGTAGTAAAAATTTATAAACAATTGTTAGGCCAATGCATTCTCTTATATATGGTCGACTCACATATATAAGAGATTGCATTGGCATAGGGTCTTTAATGTTGCACCAGCACAGGTCCCATCATGAAAGGGTTAATTTGACTTCATTCATCAACTTCATCTGTGCATGTTTTTATTAACTTTCCAGGGTGAGAAAAGAAGGGGTTGACACCGAACAGAGGCTACAGGATGCATGTAAAACTCTGACAGATTCGATGAACGTAACGCATCAAGACTACGATGTGTTCATCTCATATTCTCACAAAAACCCACAGCAAGCGGAACTGTTCCAGAAACAGTTTGAATCAAAATACCCTCATCTCAATGTGTTCTTTGATAGAGAAGCTCTAAAAACAGGTGAATGTCTTTGTTTTGTCTGTCGAGCAGTCAACTACAACCCAGTTAACCATTCCATGACTGGAGCATCCTATTCCAATGCATTCTCTTATATAGGCGAGCCACCCTTGATAGCCTCGCATATCAGGCACTTCTTTGATAAGTGTTTAGAATGATATTATGCACGCTATCTCACAATAAAAAACATGTAGTTATAATTATTATAGACATGCCATGTTCACATGCAATTATTTATTACTTATTGTTTTATTATGCATCGTATTCTTACCATACTGCCTTTATTGGTGTTTATGCATCGTATTCTTAGTATACTGCCTTTATTGGTGTTTATGCATCGTATTCTTAGCATACTGCCTTTATTGGTGTTTATGCATCGTATTCTTAGCATACTGCCTTTATTGGTGTTTATGCATCGTATTCTTACCATACTGCCTTTATTGGTGTTTATGCATCGTATTCTTAGTATACTGCCTTTATTGGTGTTTATGCATCGTATTCTTAGCATACTGCCTTTATTGGTGTTTATGCATCGTATTCTTAGCATACTGCCTTTATTGGTGTTTATGCATCGTATTCTTAGCATACTGCCTTTATTGGTGTTTATGCATCGTATTCTTAGCATACTGCCTTTATTGGTGTTTATGCATCGTATTCTTAGCATACTGCCTTTATTGGTGTTTATGCATCATATTCTTAGCATACTGCCTGTATTGGTGTTTATGCATCATATTCTTAGCATACTGCCTGTATTGGTGTTTATGCATCGTATTCTTAGCATACTGCCTTTATTGGTGTTTATGCATCGTATTCTTAGCATACTGCCTTTATTGGTGTTTATGCATCGTATTCTTAGCATACTGCCTTTATTGGTGTTTATGCATCGTATTCTTAGCATACTGCCTTTATTGGTGTTTATGCATCGTATTCTTAGCATACTGCCTTTATTTGTGTTTATGCATCGTATTCTTAGCATACTGCCTGTATTGGTGTTTATGCATCATATTCTTAGCATACTGCCTTTATTGGTGTTTATGCATCATATTCTTAGCATACTGCCTTTATTGGTGTTTATGCATCATATTCTTAGCATACTGCCTTTATTGGTGTTTATGCATCGTATTCTTAGCATACTGCCTGTATTGGTGTTTATGCATCGTATTCTTAGCATACTGCCTGTATTGGTGTTTATGCATCGTATTCTTAGCATACTGCCTTTATTGGTGTTTATGCATCGTATTCTTAGCATACTGCCTGTATTGGTGTTTATGCATCATATTCTTAGCATACTGCCTGTATTGGTGTTTATGCATCATATTCTTAGCATACTGCCTGTATTGGTGTTTATGCATCATATTCTTAGCATACTGCCTGTATTGGTGTTTATGCATCGTATTCTTAGCATACTGCCTTTATTGGTGTTTATGCATCATATTCTTAGCATACTGCCTTTATTGGTGTTTATGCATCGTATTCTTAGCATACTGCCTTTATTGGTGTTTATGCATCATATTCTTAGCATACTGCCTTTATTGGTGTTTATGCATCGTATTCTTAGCATACTGCCTTTATTGGTGTTTATGCATCGTATTCTTAGCATACTGCCTTTATTGGTGTTTATGCATCGTATTCTTAGCATACTGCCTTTATTGGTGTTTATGCATCGTATTCTTAGCATACTGCCTTTATTGGTGTTTATGCATCGTATTCTTAGCATACTGCCTTTATTGGTGTTTATGCATCATATTCTTAGCATACTGCCTGTATTGGTGTTTATGCATCATATTCTTAGCATACTGCCTGTATTGGTGTTTATGCATCGTATTCTTAGCATACTGCCTTTATTGGTGTTTATGCATCATATTCTTAGCATACTGCCTTTATTGGTGTTTATGCATCGTATTCTTAGCATACTGCCTTTATTGGTGTTTATGCATCATATTCTTAGCATACTGCCTGTATTGGTGTTTATGCATCATATTCTTAGCATACTGCCTGTATTGGTGTTTATGCATCATATTCTTAGCATACTGCCTGTATTGGTGTTTATGCATCATATTCTTAGCATACTGCCTGTATTGGTGTTTATGCATCGTATTCTTAGCATACTGCCTTTATTGGTGTTTATGCATCATATTCTTAGCATACTGCCTTTATTGGTGTTTATGCATCGTATTCTTAGCATACTGCCTTTATTGGTGTTTATGCATCATATTCTTAGCATACTGCCTTTATTGGTGTTTATGCATCGTATTCTTAGCATACTGCCTTTATTGGTGTTTATGCATCGTATTCTTAGCATACTGCCTTTATTGGTGTTTATGCATCGTATTCTTAGCATACTGCCTTTATTGGTGTTTATGCATCGTATTCTTAGCATACTGCCTGTATTGGTGTTTATGCATCGTATTCTTAGCATACTGCCTTTATTGGTGTTTATGCATCGTATTCTTAGCATACTGCCTTTATTGGTGTTTATGCATCGTATTCTTAGCATACTGCCTTTATTGGTGTTTATGCATCATATTCTTAGCATACTGCCTTTATTGGTGTTTATGCATCGTATTCTTAGCATACTGCCTTTATTTGTGTTTATGCATCGTATTCTTAGCATACTGCCTGTATTGGTGTTTATGCATCGTATTCTTAGCATACTGCCTTTATTGGTGTTTATGCATCGTATTCTTAGCATACTGCCTTTATTGGTGTTTATGCATCGTATTCTTAGCATACAGCCTTTATTGGTGTTTATGCATCGTATTCTTAGCATACTGCCTTTATTGGTGTTTATGCATCGTATTCTTAGCATACTGCCTTTATTTGTGTTTATGCATCGTATTCTTAGCATACTGCCTTTATTTGTGTTTATGCATCGTATTCTTAGCATACTGCCTTTATTGGTGTTTATGCATCGTATTCTTAGCATACTGCCTTTATTTGTGTTTATGCATCGTATTCTTAGCATACTGCCTTTATTGGTGTTTATGCATCGTATTCTTAGCATACTGCCTTTATTTGTGTTTATGCATCGTATTCTTAGCATACTGCCTTTATTGGTGTTTATGCATCGTATTCTTAGCATACTGCCTTTATTGGTGTTTATGCATCGTATTCTTAGCATACTGCCTTTATTGGTGTTTATGCATCGTATTCTTAGCATACTGCCTTTATTTGTGTTTATGCATTGTATTCTTAGCATACTGCCTGTATTGGTGTTTATGCATCGTATTCTTAGCATACTGCCTGTATTGGTGTTTATGCATCGTATTCTTAGCATACTGCCTTTATTTGTGTTTATGCATTGTATTCTTAGCATACTGCCTTTATTTGTGTTTATGCATCGTATTCTTAGCATACTGCCTGTATTGGTGTTTATGCATTGTATTCTTAGCATACTGCCTTTATTTGTGTTTATGCATTGTATTCTTAGCATACTGCCTGTATTGGTGTTTATGCATCGTATTCTTAGCATACTGCCTTTATTGGTGTTTATGCATCATATTCTTAGCATACTGCCTTTATTGGTGTTTATGCATTGTATTCTTAGCATACTGCCTTTATTGGTGTTTATGCATCGTATTCTTAGCATACTGCCTTTATTGGTGTTTATGCATCATATTCTTAGCATACTGCCTTTATTGGTGTTTATGCATCGTATTCTTAGCATACAGCCTTTATTGGTGTTTATGCATCATATTCTTAGTATACTGCCTTTATTGGTGTTTATGCATCATATTCTTAGCATACTGCCTTTATTGGTGTTTATGCATCGTATTCTTAGCATACAGCCTTTATTGGTGTTTATGCATCATATTCTTAGTATACTGCCTTTATTGGTGTTTATGCATCGTATTCTTAGCATACTGCCTTTATTTGTGTTTATGCATCGTATTCTTAGCATACTGCCTGTATTGGTGTTTATGCATCGTATTCTTAGCATACTGCCTTTATTGGTGTTTATGCATCATATTCTTAGCATACTGCCTTTATTGGTGTTTATGCATCGTATTCTTAGTATACTGCCTTTATTGGTGTTTATGCATCATATTCTTAGCATACTGCCTTTATTGGTGTTTATGCATCGTATTCTTAGCATACTGCCTTTATTGGTGTTTATGCATCATATTCTTAGCATACTGCCTTTATTGGTGTTTATGCATCGTATTCTTAGCATACTGCCTTTATTGGTGTTTATGCATCGTATTCTTAGCATACAGCCTTTATTGGTGTTTATGCATCGTATTCTTAGTATACTGCCTTTATTGGTGTTTATGCATCATATTCTTAGCATACTGCCTTTATTGGTGTTTATGCATCGTATTCTTACCATACTGCCTTTATTGGTGTTTATGCATCATATTCTTAGCATACTGCCTTTATTGGTGTTTATGCATCGTATTCTTAGCATACTGCCTTTATTGGTGTTTATGCATCGTATTCTTAGCATACTGCCTTTATTGGTGTTTATGCATCGTATTCTTAGCATACTGCCTGTATTGGTGTTTATGCATTGTATTCTTAGCATACTGCCTTTATTGGTGTTTATGCATCGTATTCTTAGCATACTGCCTTTATTGGTGTTTATGCATCGTATTCTTAGCATACTGCCTTTATTGGTGTTTATGCATCATATTCTTAGCATACTGCCTGTATTGGTGTTTATGCATCGTATTCTTAGCATACTGCCTTTATTTGTGTTTATGCATTGTATTCTTAGCATACTGCCTGTATTGGTGTTTATGCATCGTATTCTTAGCATACTGCCTGTATTGGTGTTTATGCATCGTATTCTTAGCATACTGCCTTTATTGGTGTTTATGCATCGTATTCTTAGCATACTGCCTTTATTGGTGTTTATGCATCGTATTCTTAGCATACTGCCTTTATTGGTGTTTATGCATTGTATTCTTAGCATACTGCCTTTATTTGTGTTTATGCATCGTATTCTTAGCATACTGCCTTTATTGGTGTTTATGCATCGTATTCTTAGCATACTGCCTTTATTGGTGTTTATGCATCATATTCTTAGCATACTGCCTTTATTGGTGTTTATGCATCGTATTCTTAGCATACTGCCTTTATTGGTGTTTATGCATCGTATTCTTAGCATACTGCCTTTATTGGTGTTTATGCATCGTATTCTTAGCATACTGCCTGTATTGGTGTTTATGCATTGTATTCTTAGCATACTGCCTTTATTGGTGTTTATGCATCGTATTCTTAGCATACTGCCTTTATTGGTGTTTATGCATCGTATTCTTAGCATACTGCCTTTATTGGTGTTTATGCATCGTATTCTTAGCATACTGCCTGTATTGGTGTTTATGCATTGTATTCTTAGCATACTGCCTTTATTGGTGTTTATGCATCGTATTCTTAGCATACTGCCTTTATTGGTGTTTATGCATCGTATTCTTAGCATACTGCCTTTATTGGTGTTTATGCATCGTATTCTTAGCATACTGCCTTTATTGGTGTTTATGCATCGTATTCTTAGCATACTGCCTTTATTGGTGTTTATGCATCGTATTCTTAGCATACTGCCTTTATTGGTGTTTATGCATCGTATTCTTAGCATACTGCCTTTATTGGTGTTTATGCATCGTATTCTTAGCATACTGCCTGTATTGGTGTTTATGCATTGTATTCTTAGCATACTGCCTTTATTGGTGTTTATGCATCGTATTCTTAGCATACTGCCTTTATTGGTGTTTATGCATCGTATTCTTAGCATACTGCCTTTATTGGTGTTTATGCATCGTATTCTTAGCATACTGCCTTTATTGGTGTTTATGCATCGTATTCTTAGCATACTGCCTTTATTGGTGTTTATGCATCGTATTCTTACCATACTGCCTTTATTGGTGTTTATGCATCGTATTCTTAGTATACTGCCTTTATTGGTGTTTATGCATCGTATTCTTAGCATACTGCCTTTATTGGTGTTTATGCATCGTATTCTTAGCATACTGCCTTTATTGGTGTTTATGCATCGTATTCTTAGCATACTGCCTTTATTGGTGTTTATGCATCATATTCTTAGCATACTGCCTGTATTGGTGTTTATGCATCGTATTCTTAGCATACTGCCTTTATTGGTGTTTATGCATCGTATTCTTAGCATACTGCCTTTATTGGTGTTTATGCATAGTATTCTTAGCATACTGCCTTTATTGGTGTTTATACAAATAAATCTTATCTTATCAGGGCTTAAAATCTGATGAGAATCATAATCATGATTCTTTATTTGATTGTCGTAAAAAGCAGTGATTCGCTGTAGAAATGCTATATTTTGATTCTCGTGAGACTCGCATATATAAGTGAATGCACTGGCACAGGATCTTTAATTAATTTAAATTTGTTTTATCGAACATGATTATTACCCGAGTCATGAAAGGGTTAATCACCATGGGAACGAGCATGTGAAACTGATTATGTTCTATTTCAGGTAACTTGTGGCAGAGGTCACTCTATGAGGCTCTGGATTGCAGTAAGGTCGTCCTGGCTTTAGTCTCGTCGCCCTACCTCTCATCTGCTGTGTGCATGGAAGAATACTCCATATCACTCGCCAAATTTCTTCGAAAGGTATTAACTACTGCTATCTGCGTTACTCTGTAAACAGCCCTCTTAATTCAGATTGTTTGGCTTCTGCAATCCGCTATGGCAACAGTATGCCGTGGCCCAGTTTGCTTCAGCAAATTGCTTCGGCAATGCCGATTGCCGTAGCCAATTATGAAGGCTGTGTAAATGAGATTCAATTCAATTTGATTTTTATATCGCCGGTGTAACTCCTATCGCTGCGTTACTCTGTAAATGAGATTCAATTCAATTTTATTTTTATATCGCCGGTGTAACTCCTATCGCTACTTTACTCTGTAAACAAGATGAGATTCAATTTGATTTTTATATTGCACGGCGGGCTAGCATTACCAAACTCACCCTCTGGGGACCTCATGTTGCATGGCCTCAACTGCTATGGGAGACTTAGGATCAGATTGAAGTTCCCTAGTTGAAGTTGGTGAAGTTCTCGCCGGATAAAATGATTTTAGTTATATATCGCCGGATAAAATGATTTTAGTTATATATCGCCGGATAAAATGATTTTAGTTATATATCGCCGGATAAAAGGATTTTAGTTATATATCGCCGGATAAAAGGATTTTAGTTATATATCGCCGGATAAAAGGATTTTAGTTATATATCGCCGGATAAAATGATCTTAGTTATATATCGCCGGATAAAATGATCTTAGTTATATATCGCCGGATAAAATGATCTTAGTTATATATCGCGGATAAAATGATCTTTAGTTATATATCGCCGGATAAAATGATCTTAGTTATATATCGCCGGATAAAATGATTTTAGTTATATATCGCCGGATAAAATGATCTTAGTTATATATCGCCGGATAAAATGATTTTAGTTATATATCGCCGGATAAAATGATCTTAGTTATATATCGCCGGATAAAAGGATCTTTAGTTATATATCGCCGGATAAAAGGATCTTTAGTTATATATCGCCGGATAAAATGATTTTAGTTATATATCGCCGGATAAAATGATTTTAGTTATATATCGCCGGATAAAATGATTTTAGTTATATATCGCCGGATAAAATGATTTTAGTTATATATCGCCGGATAAAATGATTTTAGTTATATATCGCCGGATAAAATGATTTTAGTTATATATCGCCGGATAAAATGATTTTAGTTATATATCGCCAGATAAAATGATTTTAGTTATATATCGCCGGATAAAATGATTTTAGTTATATATCGCCGGATAAAAGGATCTTTAGTTATATCGCCGGATAAAATGATTTTAGTTATATATCGCCGGATAAAATGATTTTAGTTATATATCGCCGGATAAAATGATTTTAGTTATATATCGCCAGATAAAATGATTTTAGTTATATATCGCCGGATAAAATGATTTTAGTTATATATCGCCAGATAAAATGATTTTAGTTATATATCGCCGGATAAAAGGATCTTTAGTTATATATCGCCGGATAAAATGATTTTAGTTATATATCGCCGGATAAAATGATTTTAGTTATATATCGCCGGATAAAATGATTTTAGTTATATATCGCCGGATAAAATGATTTTAGTTATATATATCGCCGGATAAAATGATTTAGTTATATATCGCCGGATAAAAGGATTTTAGTTATATATCGCCGGATAAAAGGATTTTAGTTATATATCGCCGGATAAAATGATTTTAGTTATATATCGCCGGATAAAATGATTTTAGTTATATATCGCCGGATAAAATGATTTTAGTTATATATCGCCGGATAAAAGGATCTTAGTTATATATCGCCGGATAAAAGGATCTTAGTTATATATCGCCGGATAAAAGGATCTTAGTTATATATCGCCGGATAAAAGGATCTTAGTTATATATCGCCGGATAAAATGATTTTAGTTATATTCGCCGGATAAAATGATTTTAGTTATATATCGCCGGATAAAAGGATCTTAGTTATATATCGCCGGATAAAAGGATCTTAGTTATATATCGCCGGATAAAATGATTTTAGTTATATATCGCCGGATAAAATGATTTAGTTATATATCGCCGGATAAAAGGATCTTAGTTATATATCGCCGGATAAAAGGATCTTAGTTATATATCGCCGGATAAAAGGATCTTAGTTATATATCGCCGGATAAAAGGATCTTAGTTATATATCGCCGGATAAAAGGATCTTAGTTATATATCGCCGGATAAAATGATTTTAGTTATATATCGCCGGATAAAATGATTTTAGTTATATATCGCCGGATAAAAGGATCTTAGTTATATATCGCCGGATAAAAGGATCTTAGTTATATATCGCCGGATAAAATGATTTTAGTTATATATCGCCGGATAAAATGATTTAGTTATATATCGCCGGATAAAAGGATTTAGTTATATATCGCCGGATAAAAGGATTTTAGTTATATATCACCGGATAAAATGATTTTAGTTATATATCGCCGGATAAAATGATTTTAGTTATATATCGCCGGATAAAAGGATTTTAGTTATATATCCGCGGATAAAATGATTTTAGTTATATATCGCCGGATAAAATGATTTTAGTTATATATCGCCGGATAAAATGATTTTAGTTATATATCGCCGGATAAAAGGATCTTAGTTATATATCGCCGGATAAAAGGATTTTAGTTATATATCGCCGGATAAAATGATTTTAGTTATATATCGCCGGATAAAATGATTTAGTTATATATTGCCGGATAAAAGGATTTAGTTATATATCGCCGGATAAAAGGATTTTAGTTATATATCACCGGATAAAATGATTTTAGTTATATATCGCCGGATAAAATGATTTTAGTTATATATTGCCGGATAAAAGGATTTTAGTTATATATCGCCGGATAAAATGATTTTAGTTATATATCGCCGGATAAAATGATTTAGTTATATATCGCCGGATAAAAGGATTTAGTTATATCGCCGGATAAAATGATTTAGTTATATATCGCCGGATAAAAGGATTTTAGTTATATATCGCCGGATAAAATGATTTAGTTATATATCGCGGATAAAATGATTTAGTTATATATCGCCGGATAAAATGATTTTAGTTATATATCGCCGGATAAAATGATTTTAGTTATATATCGCCGGATAAAATGATTTAGTTATATATCGCCGGATAAAATGATTTAGTTATATATCGCCGGATAAAATGATTTAGTTATATATCGCCAGATAAAATGATTTTAGTTATATATCGCCGGATAAAATGATTTTAGTTATATATCGCCGGATAAAATGATTTTAGTTATATATCGCCGGATAAAAGGATTTTAGTTATATATCGCCGGATAAAATGATTTTAGTTATATATCGCCGGATAAAAGGATTTTAGTTATATATCGCCGGATAAAAGGATCTTAGTTATATATCGCCGGATAAAATGATTTTAGTTATATATCGCCGGATAAAAGGATTTTAGTTATATATCGCCGGATAAAATGATTTAGTTATATATCGCCGGATAAAATGATTTAGTTATATATCGCCGGATAAAATGATTTTAGTTATATATCGCCGGATAAAATGATTTTAGTTATATATCGCCGGATAAAATGATTTAGTTATATATCGCCGGATAAAATGATTTAGTTATATATCGCCGGATAAAATGATTTAGTTATATATCGCCGGATAAAATGATTTTAGTTATATATCGCCGGATAAAATGATTTTAGTTATATATCGCCGGATAAAATGATTTTAGTTATATATCGCCGGATAAAAGGATTTTAGTTATATATCGCCGGATAAAATGATTTTAGTTATATATCGCCGGATAAAAGGATTTTAGTTATATATCGCCGGATAAAAGGATCTTAGTTATATATCGCCGGATAAAATGATTTTAGTTATATATCGCCGGATAAAAGGATTTTAGTTATATATCGCCGGATAAAATGATTTTAGTTATATATCGCCGGATAAAATGATTAGTTATATATCGCCGGATAAAATGATTTTAGTTATATATCGCCGGATAAAAGGATCTTAGTTATATATGCGGATAAAAGGATCTTAGTTATATATCGCCGGATAAAATGATTTTAGTTATATATCGCCGGATAAAATGATTTAGTTATATATCGCCGGATAAAAGGATTTAGTTATATATCGCCGGATAAAAGGATTTTAGTTATATATCACCGGATAAAATGATTTTAGTTATATATCGCCGGATAAAATGATTTTAGTTATATATCGCCGGATAAAAGATTTTAGTTATATATCGCCGGATAAAATGATTTTAGTTATATATCGCCGGATAAAATGATTTTAGTTATATATCGCCGGATAAATTATCGATAAGATTTAGTATATATCGCCGGATAAAAGGATTTAGTTATATATCGCCGGATAAAATGATTTAGTTATATATCGCCGGATAAAATGATTTAGTTATATATCGCCGGATAAAATGATTTTAGTTATATATCGCCGGATAAAATGATTTAGTTATATATCGCCGGATAAAATGATTTAGTTATATATCGCCGGATAAAATGATTTAGTTATATATCGCCGGATAAAATGATTTAGTTATATATCGCCGGATAAAATGATTTTAGTTATATATCGCCGGATAAAATGATTTTAGTTATATATCGCCGGATAAAATGATTTTAGTTATATATCGCCGGATAAAATGATTTTAGTTATATATCGCCGGATAAAATGATTTTAGTTATATATCGCCGGATAAAAGGATCTTAGTTATATATCCGGATAAAATGATTTTAGTTATATATCACCGGATAAAATGATTTTAGTTATATATCGCCGGATAAAATGATTTTAGTTATATATCGCCGGATAAAAGGATCTTAGTTATATATCGCCGGATAAAAGGATTTTAGTTATATATCGCCGGATAAAAGGATCTTAGTTATATATCGCCGGATAAAAGGATTTTAGTTATATATCGCCGGATAAAAGGATTTTAGTTATATATCGCCGGATAAAAGGATTTTAGTTATATATCGCCGGATAAAAGGATCTTAGTTATATATCGCCGGATAAAAGGATCTTAGTTATATATCGCCGGATAAAAGGATCTTAGTTATATATCGCCGGATAAAAGGATTTTAGTTATATATCGCCGGATAAAAGGATCTTAGTATATATCGCCGGATAAAAGGATTCTTAGTTATATATCGCCGGATAAAAGGATCTTAGTTATATATCGCCGGATAAAAGGATCTTAGTTATATATCGCCGGATAAAAGGATTTTAGTTATATATCGCCGGATAAAAGGATCTTAGTTATATATCGCCGGATAAAATGATTTAGTTATATATCGCCGGATAAAAGGATTTTAGTTATATATCGCCGGATAAAATGATTTTAGTTATATATCGCCGGATAAAATGATCTTAGTTATATATCGCCGATAAAGATTAGTATATCGCCGATAAATGATTTTAGTTATATATCGCCGGATAAAATGATTTTAGTTATATATCGCCGGATAAAATGATTTTAGTTATATATCGCCGGATAAAATGATTTTAGTTATATATCGCCGATAAAATGATTTAGTTATATCGCCGGATAAAATGATTTTAGTTATATATCGCCGGATAAAATGATTTTAGTTATATATCGCCGGATAAAATGATTTTAGTTATATATCGCCGGATAAAATGATTTTAGTTATATATCGCCGGATAAAATGATTTTAGTTATATATCGCCGGATAAAATGATTTTAGTTATATATCGCCGGATAAATGATTTTAGTTTATATATCGCCGGATAAAATGATTTTAGTTATATATCGCCGGATAAAATGATTTAGTTATATATCGCCGGATAAAATGATTTTAGTTATATATCGCCGGATAAAATGATTTTAGTTATATATCGCCGGATAAAATGATTTTAGTTATATATCGCCGGATAAAATGATCTTTAGTTATATATCGCCGGATAAAATGATCTTAGTTATATATCGCCGGATAAAAGGATCTTAGTTATATATCGCCGGATAAAATGATTTTAGTTATATATCGCCGGATAAAATGATTTTAGTTATATATCGCCGGATAAAATGATTTTAGT